>OY987321.1:5616147-6816147 GCA_963920655.1 Geranium rotundifolium | reverse complement strand
ATATTCTATAATACATATTTACTGAAATAATAATACTTTTTAGTATGTTTTATTGAAAATAGTTTTCAATAAATTTTTATTAAAAGTTTTAACATTATTTTAAGTTGGAAAAACATAGAATGGAGAATTTATGAACCCGACATAAAATTCTCGTTCTGTTAGAGACGAAAAATCTGCACCTCGTTCTTAATAAAGACGGAATGAAATCGTTAAATTTGTCCCGAACCCACCCCTTGCCATCTACAAGATGGCTAAGAATTTAAACTTATATTCAATAATCATTCCGTCCTTCACATACATATTGACAATTTTTAATGCTTTGATTTCAATTGAGAAGTCATGTTAGAAATATGAAAAGAAGGAATTAAAAATAAACGTTTGGGTTGGAATCTATTATTAAAAATAAAATTTACAACTGTCAATTACTTGTTTGCAATACGACGACGGTCTCTTACAAATTCAATAAAAAATAGATTTCTTTTGATTCAAAAGTTTCTTAAAATGATTACATTATTTAAGACTTTAACTGACCCGCTCAAGATTTAATATTTCAAATAAAAATTTCTATATTATTCAAAATTCAAATAACTAAGCGGTTACAGCGTGTTAATTACACACTGAAATCACAACTGTAACGTTTTCGAGCAAAGCCAGCGGAATCAACGTGTTGCATTGCACGGTGCTATAAATGCGAAATAGACTTATTTAAATTATACATCATACATAATTTAGTGTAATTAAATGCAATTAACTTATTGGTGCTGTTGTTACGTAGATTAATTGGTTCTGGGAGCGAATTATATATATGCAATACAGATTTTTGAAATTATTGTTTGACTTTCTCTCACAAAATACGCCGGAGATTTCATTTAGTGTATAATTTGTCTTAATTTTATCTCTCCAAATATCTGTGTTATTTAAAAAAAAAAACAGAATTGAATGTCTCATAATATATGTATGCTACTCACATTTTTTTCGAGAAATATATACTCACTTAGTTTCTTAAGAAAGCAATTATGTATTGTATTTTTATTAGGACACGAGATGTTTTAAACTTGAAATAAGTAATTATATTTTTGAAGTGTTACATTTGTAAAACTAGGATACTCGAAATGACGTAGCACGCAACACTTTAATTCAAGTCCTTTTATTGTTGATATCTGGAAGATGGGCACAGCTTAGAAACTCGAGTGTTAGAAGGTGGAAACCGTGACGTGGTATGAGAGCCACTGACTTGAAAGCAATTTCCGGTTAGATCGTGGTGGCGATCGTGTGTCGGATGCCTTCGAGGTTAACACGGTTATCCCTATGATAGCGCGCCCACAAGCACATTAGATTCTCAAGATTGCAAGACCAGAATTCAGGAAAGAGGTAAAGAGAGAGGAAGCAAGTTTCGTATATTTTTTGTTTCTGATTCACATATAATCAAACTCTGGTATTTATAGGACCTTCATAGAATACCAAATGTATGATCATAATGTTAGAAGACAAAAACGAGTCTCCATTAAAACTCAAATAAATTTAGAAAATGAAAATTTTTCATTAAAATCTAAATTTAAAATTGATTTATTTGAGATTAAAATTTCTTCAATTTTCCAACAAAAATATTCCCAATTTATCAAAAGAGACAAAATTACTTCAAGACATTTCAAAGAGACATAAACCCAACAATCCCCCACAAATGCCATGAAGTGAAAAACAAAAAGAAAAGATTTCCTGGATAATGGAAGAAATTGATACTTAAGTGTCAATATCTTGCGACTTGAATTGACATATAGTGAAATGAGGCAACAACGTACTTATAAAGCAAGTGGATTGCTTCTTGTACTTGCTTTATTTTTCGGTGAGACCCTCACAACACATAACTTTTCTTCTAACCTTGCAAATTCACACCCGCATAGCTAGCTCGTCGAGTGTATCTCAATAACACCGACATTTGAGCTATTAAGGACATTAAGTCCAACTCGTAAGCAGTAGACTAAACTATCAACTGCGTCTCAAAAGCACTACCAAAATGGTTATGGATTTATCAGTATCGAAATCCATCAAGTGCGTCTCAATAGAACACCAAAATTGGTTATGGGGTTGTGAGTATAGATTCATCAAGTGCGTCTCTATAACACCACCAAAACTGGTCATGAAATCATACCAACAAATTGGTCTTACATAAACACAAAAAATTAAAATTTCAATCCAAATCACAGACAAATAATACATCAGTTACCAATAACACAGAAAAAATTGCATTCTTGAACACAGAAAAATTTGTGTTCTGGTTCTCGTCGATTGATCTCGAGACGAATTGAGATATGCCCAGTAACGAACTCAACGCTCCAGAGCATATCCCGTCGCAGTCACCGGAGACAAAGGCGACGAAAAAGAGCCTCTGTGTAACGCCCCAAGATCCGGTTCTTCGAATCTTAGTCGTCACGCGATAAAATACAAGTATCGATAATACATATACGAAGATACATATACGAAATAGTTATGAAACACCTCGAGCGTCCTCGAGTGTATCATAACTATACTCGCACAAAGTCAACACCTTTAGTTTAGGCGTCCCTAACTTAAAGGTGATTGCACAAGTAAGTAAACCAGTTCTAAAACAATTCCATCAAAACATCCTTTGAAAATGAAGCAAGTAACTCATAAATAAATACCATAATGGTGAGGTATAACGCCACCTCACCGAGTGTTTTACAAAATAAATTAATAAACCGGATAATGAAAAGCAGTAACAAAACAGGTTACGACTCAACAGAGTCTACAACAACCGACCAAACACCACTGGCAAAGACACGTCGACACGACACGCCCCCAAGCTCCCAGTCAAAAGATCTAAACGCATCCATAACCTGCACAAGTTGTAGGGGTGAACACGCTACCTCCAAGACTCAAACATCGCACATACACAAGATGATAACAATGCAAAAGTAGTTGTATAACATAATTAACTACACCCTAGGGTAACCGATTTCAGCCCAGGGAATCCACTATTGCCTCGGTTCACCCTCCCTTAGGTAAAGGTAACCGATCTCGATCAAGGGAGTCCACCCTCAACTCGATTCACCTTACACCTAAATAAAGGCAACCGATCACAACTAAGGGAGTCCACCCTCAGCTCGGTTGACCTTTCCCACAAAGATAAAGGTAACCGATCTCGATCAAGGGAATCTACCCTCAACTCGGTTTACCTTACACCTAAATAAAGGTAACTGATCACAACTAAGGGAGTCCACCCTCAGCTCGGTTGACCCTTACCACAAATAAAGGTAACCGATCTCGATCAAGAGAATCCACCCTCAACTCGGTTTACCTTACACACCACCTGTAACACAAGTATCACACCATACTCATGCAGAAAACATACTAGGTGCAAGACGGAATAAATCATCGTCTGAAAAACAAATAATATAATACCTGGCACAATCCCGTGCATACAATCAATTCAGAGTTATACTAAACTAATTCACCCAACATTATCATGCAAATCTCACTATTCGCATATAATCAGACCAAGCATATTCACGCCACTACCATAGTGCCAAATCATGCTCACACGTATATATACACACATATATAATCAAACAAAGGCATCAAGCCATATAGTCTAGGTAGCTATGTCCCCCTACCTTAGGAAAGCTCCACGTACGCTCCTAGCCTCCCGCTCGAGCTATTCACACCTTGCCTTTCCCGCGAGCGTCAATATCAACTAATAATTATATTCAATAATTAAAAACTCAAACAGACTCCGAAATGAATGCAATAAATTTACAAGTGTACTCCAACAAGTGCCTAACACTTGGACACACTTCAAATTAATCAAAGTAGCCAAAATGGGTCCGGAATGACCCATTTTCCCCGAAACACCCAATCTGCCCGGAAACGAGTTTTTGACCCTCGGGACTCCGAAAATTTCGAAACTTGTTTCTAAACTCCTCATTTAATATTCTAAGACCAATGCAATTAACGGAATCGAATTCCGACACCCGAGCGTTAAAATACTTCAATTAAAGTTATTGGTGGAAAAACCGTCTTTCACAATTTAAATCCGGAAATTATCAAATACGCAAATTATCAACTCGGGGGTCACCCGGGACCACCCGAACTCACAAAACCCGAGCCCCGGGCTCGTGGGCCCCACACAAGCCACCACATTAATTCTCGGGAAACAAAATCGAGCTACGGGATTTACTTCGAATCTGTCCAGAGACAGATTCGGCAGAACAGTCCACTTCCCGGACTTGCAGCTCCAAATCCGTAACTCTTCTGGAAAACACGTAAACATGAAAGTTGAAGCTCTACCAGTCCTCTACAAACTTCATGTTTTGCTCGGAACCAAGTTCGAACGGGAACGGCTCCGTCCGGAGCAAAACAGATTGTCCGTCCGGCTGGACAGATTCAGCGGTTCAGTCACTTCCCGGGCTTCTAGCTCCCAAACCGTTGCTCCTTTGGAAAAACTCACAAGATGAAGGTTGAAGCACTTCGAGTCAGCGTTCCATGGCCACCGGAATCAGCCACCAACGTGGCCGGAGCTCCGGCGACCCTCCGGTCACCGGAATTTGTTCAAATTTGTCTTAAAACATGCCTAATCATCTCTAGTGTCTAACTAAACTTAAAACAACACATTTCTACTTAAAACCCACGAACCAAACTACTCCAAATCGAAAAGAGAACCATACCTCTTGTAGTCCTCGATGCCGGGATTCCGAATACGAAGAAATCTCGAAGAAACGACGGACGGATTGACGGGAAATCCTCCTTGCTTGGCCGGACCCTCCTTCTCCTTCCCTCTTTCTCTTTCTCTTTCTCTTGGTTGTTCTCGGATGAAATGGGAGCTCCCCCTCCTTATAACAACACATTTTATTTAATTAATTACTTAATTAAATAAAATGAAAACCCAAAAATCAACCCTTTTTCCTCTTTCCCAACATCACCAAACCCCACACACAACAAGTCACTTCCTTGTCCCCTTGATACCTAACCCATCAATCACATCGGTCACCTTTTCCACCAACCGAAAACGGATCAGATTTCCCAAAATCGGACGTTTCGGACCCCGAACTGGCACTTTTATCGAGATTTCAGCAAAATCTCCCGAGTGACTTAAAATGGGCTAACTAAGAATACTGCATCGACCGTTTTGCGATTCGGGACTTAACGAGTCCAGAATCGCCCAAAATGTCCTCGGTTGACTTTTCCCGCAAAAAGTCAACCTAAGTCAACTTTCCCCGAATGGGTCACGAAGTGGTCTTTAGTCGCCTTGAACTTAGCTTGGTCGAAAATAACGTCATCTTATGTCCAAATCAACTCTCGGGGTCAGGTTCAGACTCGATCTGGTCACTATTCAAAAATTTTGAATTTTCCCAAATTTTAGTCTAACTGCCCGGGAGAGGTCCTTACACTCTGGTTCGGCTTAGGGTTCAGGGCCTCAAGTTCGGCTTCGTGACCTCGGCATGGGTCTCGCAGAAGTGGAGGCGCACCAGGTAGTCTATTCGTGGCTAAGGTCGTCGATTCGTGCCTGTTGGTCATCAATTCGTGGTGGGTGTCGTCGATTCGTGGCCGAGGTCGTCGATTCGTGGCTGGTGGTCTTCGATTTGTGGCTGGTGGTCGTCAATTCGTGGCTGGTAGTCTTTGATTTGTGGTCGAGGTCGTCGATTCGTGATGGGGGTGACGAAAAAGACGGAGTTGGAGTCGGAGGATGAGAATAAGAGATTGGGATGAGTGTTCGACAGAAGAGAATGAGGAATTAGGGGTAAAATGGTGACTTAATAAAGGTATTTAAGAATGGAGCTTAAGGTGCTCTTATTATCTTCCTCTCCCGCTTCTCTACTACTCATCAGTTCTTAGTTGCAATACTTGATTTTGTTAATGGTGTGCTTTGATGATGATCTATTAATAGGTTTGTAGGTAATAATCACAATTTTATGGTCAAGAATACCCAATTTTTCATTCATAATATGTGGTTGAGAGAGAGAGAGAGAGAGAGAGCCCAAAGGGCATGTTTCAAAAATTTAAAACACTTACATGAGCATTTTAGTCTCTTCACCTCAAAATTTAACAGAATAAAAATGGACGGAAATGGCTCTGGATATTAACAGTGACAATTTTGCAAATTTAAGGTACCCACGATGGCAAAAATAATTTTAAGGTACATAGGTGAAAAAACGTCAACTTTAAAAAAAATCAGTTTAACATTATCCCTTGAATCAATGTTAACATTTTCACGTACTTAACCTAATCAAATCAGTACAAATGTATACAATGATGTTTGTAAAAGATGATAAGTTCAAGGGAAAATGTCACTTACCTCCCTCGTACTATACGCAATTTTCACTTATCTCTCTCGACCGACTAATGCATTTTGACAGGTCTCTGTACTTTTAGAATTTCTCACGTAAGCCTAACGCCGTTAGTTTTTGGTCAAAGTCAACTATTTTTTTGTAAAAATGGCAAAAATACCCCTTGTATTTAAAAAATTAAAAATTACTTTAAAAAATTTTAAAATTTTTTAAATATATATTATTCTATAAATCAATAATAAAAAACTAAACTTTGTATTAAAAATTTATTTTAAAAAAATTATAAAACATAAAAAATGATGTTTAAAACCCATTTTTCATTTTAAATATTTTTTTCTTTAAATGATATTTTTTTAAATAATATTAGAATCAATTTTTATTATTTATTTTATAAAAAATATATATTTTAAGAAAATGTTTTAAAAATATTTTTTATTTTTTAATACGAGGCATTTTCGTCATTTTGATCAAAACCTAACACCCTTGGGCCTCTGTGTGAAATTTTGAAAGTACAAGGATCTGTCAAGATTCATTAGTTGGCCGAGAGAGTTAAGTGAAAATCGCGTATACTACGAGGGAGGTAAGTGACATTTTCCCTAAATTCAAACATTACGACAAAATGAAGCATATATATATGGCAGTTCCTGATAGACTTGTCTTCGAAGACTTCGAAAACCAAGCCTTTGACGAATCTTGTCTACGATAATGATGTCCTCGATCGGTTTGACAACGAGAACCAGAATCGAGACGGGAACTTCAGTTTCTTCAGGACGAGAGGCCCTGGAGCGAATATATAAGAGAGATAATTGTTTGATTTTATTCTCTATTAATAGTGACCGATTCTCCTCCTCCAACTCTATCGCCAACCGGTGAATCATGTGTAATGTATTTTCAATATTGAAATTAATCTAGAAATCGTCCTAATAAAAATTAAAAAAATCTCGCCATTGAGAACAAGGAGGGAGAGAGAGAGAGAGAGAGGTGACGACGACAAAAGCAGGAGGGAGAGATGAGAAAACGAAAGTGAAGAAATAAGAGAAACTCAAATAGCATACTTTTGAAACTTTAATGGTTAATTATGGACGTTTTGCTACTATTGAACCAAATTAGAAAAACTAATAGTTAACGATGTTAAGGCAAATCTAAAACATGTCGGAAGTGAATTTTATACTTTAAGTGAAATCAACTAGAAAAAAAAAGTTGATATAAATACAATAGAGTGAAGTTTTCTCTCCATGTTATAAAGCTATCTATGGTGATGTGTGATCTCAATCCCAATTGGCGAGTTTCGATGATCTACCCTTGACCGTCTTAAATCTCAAAATTATTCCCAAATAAATTTAGGACATTAAGTTCCTACTGGGTACGAGTTAATTCACCGTTTCTTAACCCAAATGAAGAGCGGGTCCAATACAAGTACATAAATTGACAGTCCTAATTAGGGGTGAGCAGAAATGTTCGGATAACCCGGCTCAACCCATGAACCCGGACCAACCCGTCCATTCTTATCCCAACCCGGAGTGACCCGGGCCGGGACGGGTCAGGAACGGGCACCATAGAGATATCACGGGCCGGGTTGCGGACATGAAGTGGAGTGTCCGGACTAACCCGGTCCAACCCGCCCTAATGGACTTAACCAATTAACTAACTAAACACACACAACCCACACTAATTTTGAAAGGGTCATTTTAAGTTTTTTTAGCAAACAATTTCGAAAAACACAATTTTCATATAAACTACTCTAAATGTTATTGACAATATATTTTTATGATATTGAAGTGTTAGTTTTGCATTATGTTTTTGTGTACATAACTTATTTTTGCAATAAGATTTTGTGTACAATATGTTATGGACGGGCTGGACTAACCCGGAACTCGTCCGGGCTCAACCCGCCCACTTGTCCATCGGACAACACTCTTCATGGGCCGCGAATGGATATGAAAATAGTCAACCCGCTAAGTCCGAGTTGGGCCCAAAAACAAGTCATGGACTGTCCAACCCGGCCCATGCTCACCCCTAGTCCTAATAATGAGTATTGAGTAATGGACATGTTCTCAAGTGAGCCGCTTACTTGGGCCTTGTGACAAGGTATTAATTGTCAAAGTGAATGTTGGAGCTCCCGTCTCCCTTGACGTGTTCAAAGTTCAATTCGGCCTCTCACCTCAACCCAAGATCGATTCAGAATCTTTTTTCAAACTCTTTCGTTACTATTTTAGGGTTAATTATAGTTTGCTCATACTAGTCTGGCGCAATTTACAGTTTACTCCAATTATAATAAAAGTTCAAAATAAGATACGCTAATTGCATTTTTTTTTACAAAATTAACGATTCTGTCAATTTTAATAGAGTTTTGTGTTAAATTTTTTTCAAAATGACGAAAATGCCCCTCTCATATCTACATATATTAATTCACTAATAGGTTATAATTATACACTTCATATCTACTTATTGATGGTGGTGTTGGAGAGGAGGGAGCACCGCGGGAGGTCCGGCGTCGAAGGCTACTGCTGGAAACCACCCACATCATGAGTGGAGCTTTCCTCTTTTGTTACCCCACCACCGGTCGACTTGATGCATCGACGCAGCTCCGCCGGCGAGATCTTCCCATGGTCTTGGGTTGGGAGATGGAGGCAAGGAACGGTTCAGGCTTGAGGCCTGAGCTGCAGAAGGGTCGCGGGGAGGCATGGGGTACGACGGTGGAGACCGTCAGGCGGGCAGAGGAGGGGCGGTCTGAGGGACTAGGGAGAGGAGTCGAGGTGGGGTTTGGAGCTAGGCATAGGGCGGGGCAGAGGGGAAGGGACGGAGGCGGGGAAAGGGGATCGGGACAGTGGGAGGCTAAGATGGGTAAGGCGCGATAAGCAAGGTTGGGGCCAGAATTGGGGCTGGGGTTGGGGGTCGATTTGCAGGATGAGGCGGGAGGGAGAAACAGGTGGTTGGGTCCTGTTGGGCCAAAGTGTGACGTGCAAACGTCGCACAATGGTTACCACGTGCAAGTGCACACGGTCCGCAAGTAATAAATTTATACCGGTAAGTAACCGGGTCGATTCTACAGGGACTAATGCGGGTCTTAGGTTAAGTGCTTGTTTGTGTTAAGGAACTCGAGACTACTACTACTATTTTTGGTCTTTTCTAATTATCGAAACAAGCAAGCAATTAGGTTGGTGATTGACAATTAATAGAAAGCGCCTAGGGTGCTAGACATGCAAACCGTGAATTACTACAATGACTTCATAGTTAAAGAGGCAATACGAGAGTGACCTATGTCTTAATTGACAACCCCGCCTCTCGGCATTGGAGTTGTCCTAATCTCGAGTGACTTCTTGCCCTCTCGGGTTCGTAGTCACTCGAGATTGCAATTGTCCGACAATAATTGGTCAAGTGCTACTTAGAGAGGGTCACGATCGTCCCTAGCCAGGTCACGATCGTGGCTTTGTTCTGGGCAGGGGTCACGATCGTGCCTCGATCGTGACTCAGATCGTCCTAGCCCACGGTAAGTTGAGGAAATAATCCTCCAAAAATATTCATCGAGGCACGATCGCCCCCTCGCCAGGCACGATAGTGCCCTGATAGCATTTTGTGCCCTAGTCCAATTGCTAGTAGCTTGTAAACGTCTATGTACATTATCATCGTTTGTAATATATATATAAACGGCTTTATATTACTTATGTGTTGAAGTAATATGTTGAGCATGATCTGATTTATGACCACTAAAGTAGTAGAACCATAAATCTGTACGGATCACACTTAACGAGTCCCTGGTCAATCTACGCTTCTATAGAAGCGACCAGTATGAGGATGGTTCTTAATGACGTAGTTCTACTTGTCATAGGGATGAGGGATGAGGGATCCCGGAATCATATTATAGATATCATGAGGTGATTGATATCGGACGACCCGCTTTGAATAGTGTTTTCATAGATTAAGCCATGAACATATTCAAATGCGATAGCTTGTCACGATGTCCTTAGATCGAGGAGTCTTTGTGATCACTATGCAATGTGCGTGCGGCTTTAACTTGCGCCTAACACTTTCTATAACAAGATTGCAATAACGGGCATGATTGGGTGGCGGAACGGGTTTCATGAGTGACACGAAAGACGGCTAAGGGATTTATCCCTCATACTACGGTATGGGAAAGATATCCGTTAAAAGGCCTCTTGATTGAGACTGATTGAGAGTAAGAGCATGACGATGCCGGTGATACGGGTTATCAGTTCTCAGCCATCTCACATATCAAGTAACAATGATTGATTAAATAAGAATGATGACTCTATGCCTTGTGATCAATCGGGATGTCTAGAGATAATAGGATAGTGACTTGTACGCACAAGTTTAATTCAAATCATCGATCATCATGCACCTTGGGTAATCATAACGTCTTACTAGAGGCCCCTTATGATGGATCGGGCAAGAGAGATCTTTTGTGCCGATCTGCTAACGGTGGCATGAGCTTGGAGGGTCACACACATTCAAGACGGATAACTTGAGACAATGAAACCTTAACGTTTCTTGAGGAGCTATGCATGGACAAAACTGAAGGTTTTGGGCCATGGGTTCGGTTTGAGAGAATAATTAGTGAATCGAGAAAACTGAGTTTTTTCGTCGATGTCGCGTCGGACTTTGTTTGATAAGTAACGACAAAAAGGGTCGGGCGAGTTTTGGACACGACACGAAACCACATGGGCGAGCCCATTGGGTCGACCCATGAGGTCTCATGGCCGGCCCAACAAGGGCCCATTATGGGCCCAATAAGCCCTATATGGCCGGCCCACATGGTGGGTCCATGTGTGGGGGCCACACAACACCATGCTTAGTTGGTGATTGTGGATTAAGAGGTAAGTGATTTAAGGGGTATGGGTTAAAGCACCTTTAAGCCCATACCAATCACTTTTGTCTCATGCTTGTGAGTTGGATGATGAATTCAAATATCTAGCATTCATTCATTAATCTAAGAATTATACAACTCTCACAACTCTCTCTCTCTCTTCTCTTTGCTCTCTTGTTCTTCATTTAATTGTTCTAGTAGGCAATTAAGTGAAGGATCTTCAAGATCATCCCCTTGGTGTGGACTTGCTCTAGAGAAGAAGATCCGAAAGTTCTTCTTTATCGATTCAACAAAAACTAAATGCAAAAATGGAGAAACTGTCCAGATTGTCCAGTTCCGGCAACCGACATTGCATGAGCCATAGCCACTTCGTCCGAGTTCCGATTGACTTGAAACTGGCGGCGTTAGAAAGATAAATCAAAGGGCTACAACTTTTGTGAAATACTGATTTTCCAAAAGAGCGCTGGTTTAGAAGATACAAGACCGAGAAGCTGACTGATCCGCAGAGTCTGTCCAGCGAGATGGGAAAAATGTTTTGCTCCAGACGGAGGTCTTCTCGTACGAACTGGGTTCGGAGCGAAACACAAAAGATGTAGAGAATTTGCTGAGGTTTAATCTCCAAAAAGAACCGAAGTAATTGGAGATCTGTAACTCGATATATGGAGCTTTAAAGTCTCGGTTTTCTGCCGGACAGATTCTGGTAAAACCCGAAAACTCGATTTCCTAAGGATCTAACTTGGTAGTCGATCTTGCGCAGGTTAGGGGCGGTTTATAGGTTGCTTCCGTTGCCATGAACGTGATTAGGATGCCCCGAAACCCAACATGCCCTTCTCTGTCCACGATCGTGACTTGGGCAGGGACGATCGTGCCTTGCCCTTTTCTTGCCCAATTCTTGCCTTTCTTGCCCCTTTCATTTTCCGAACTCTTGTACCCTATTGTACCTGCATTTAGACTTGAAGATAACCGTTAAAAGACTCGATTGTGGTGTGCGGATGATCACGCACACCACACTTGAGTCCTCACTCGGAATCACGGTACACAAAAAGGAAAACAAAAACTTAAAGACTGACTATACAAATTTCCTACAAGTATGTGCTTCTTACCCACATTTCATCGGCTAGGAGGCCCTCTTCGAGTTCTCTCCCGGACTAGCACGGTAAAGTTTTGGAGCATCTCCATGATATCTTCCAATTTATTAGTGGTCTCAGAGCGAAACTCCTTGAACTCTTCCCGGAATTGCATGATATCAACTGTGATATCAGCAAGCCTTCCTTCGATGAGTTCCATTGGATCCGGCGGAATTAAAGAGCTACTAGTCCGGGCGGGTGATTGAGCCGGCCATCTTGGGGGTGGTGAATTCACCTCGTCATCGTCGGATGATGATGAGACTTCCACCGGGTTTCTTTTTCGGCTCATCTTCTCGGGTGTAAAGAGTGATTTTTGGGTGTTTCTAAGGGATGATTTCTCTTTTGATTGGGGAGGTGGAAAATAATGGTTGAAGATGATGATGTAGAAGGGTTGGGGGAAAAGTGAATTATTCCCTTCTATGATAAAGTAGATGGGAGGTGGGTTCCCCAAGAGACTCCTGTGATTCTTGCTCTTCCCTTTTTCTTTTCTTTTTGGTTTGTTTCTTTTTCACCCATGTCTCCTACCCTCGTGTGAGTAACAATGCACCTACTAAAGCCATTAAATCAAACCCATCAAATGACTCAATTGTGGTGTGTGGGTGACCACACACGCCACACTTAGGGCTGTACCAAACCCACGACTCAATAAACTCGATCGTGGTGTGTACGGGGTACACACCACACTTAAGCCCTCACTTGGTCTTAAGCAACACTAAAACATTAAAACGACCAAATGAGGTGTGTATGAGGTACACACCACACTTACGGCTCAACCAAGCCTTCAACCTGTTGGGTTTTTGTGCCCTAGCACAATGTATTTTCAATCTAATCATGTAATAAAGATTATTAGTTGAAATAAAATCGGCATTCATATTACTAAGTGTTGTAGTAATATCTTAATTATGATTTGATTTGTATCATTGATGTGTCAACACATAATAGTAGATCTACAGATCAGATAAAATCTTACTTAAGCAGTCCCCGATCAGAATAGCTTCATAAGAAGCGATCGGTATGAGGCTAACTCTAAATGATCACCCTCTACTGATCATGGCCAGAAGGGGGCCAGAGTTAGGTCATAGTATCACCAGTCATGGGTGATATAGGACGACCCTATCGTGAGTATGTTACATAGACACAGTCATGAACATACTCATATGTCGACGCATGAAATCACATCCTCATAAAGAAGGACCATTGAGGTCAATATGTAATGAGTGACGAGTTTGACTCAATCTAACGTCTCCTGTAAAAGGGTTACAATAACGACTGTGATTGGCTCGATCACAAGTTACATAAGTTGACTCAATGGATCGCTGAAGGATTTATCCCTCATACGGACGTGTGAGCAGATATCAGTTTAGGCCACTTGATGAGTTTGACTGAAATACAAAAGCATGGCCATGCAGTCGATACGTAGTATCAGTTACAATTCAGTTAACTCAGAATCAAGAAACAAGACAATAGAACGAGGGTGACTTTTCTATGCCTTGTGGTTGTCATAGATATCAAGAGGATAAAAGGATAGATTCATGTAGGACAAGGTTAAGTCAAAATCTCGATAATCACAAGCGTTGGGTAATCATGATGTCTTGCTAGAAGCCACTCATGATGGAAAGGATAAAATGGTAATTTTACCAGTCCGCCGACGTGTCGTGAGCCTAGAGGGTCACACACTAAAGGTTGAGTAAAACGAATGGAATCATATGGAGGAATCATGAGAGAGACAAAATCTAGTTTTGGATTAAACCGGATTAGACCGATTTCTGTTTAGGATTAAACCGGTAATCAAGAACGGTTTAGCAGGACTAATTAATTATAATTTAATTAATTAATTTAATTTAATTAGCTAAACTGGGCCTACCCAGAATGGGCAAAGCCAGAATGAGCTTCTCTACATAATTAATTAAAAGATTTGGGTTTTAAGCCCATTAAGGCCTTTAATTAATTAAAGTCCAAATAAGGGTTATAAAAGGGTAATTTCAGATCTGAAAATCAAGTGAATTATTTTCAAAACCCTAGTCGTCACTCCCTCTCTCTCCTAGCCGAATTCGGCCACCTCCCTCCTCCTTGCTCCGTCCGTTTTGCTTGCTTCGATCTTCTAGTAAGGATCGTCGTGAGTATCCCCGGATTGCTCCACCTGTGTGGACGTTCTTTAGAGGTTACTAAATATTATTTAGTAACAGAGATATTTTGAATCAAAGGTAAATTAAATTTTATTCTAGTCTAAGATCTCATGATCAATTCATGATCATGCAAGATCCAAATTATTTCAGATATTTGAGGTTAATTTCTTGTATGGGCATGAAATTATATGATTGGAACCCTCAAATAATTTCTTCAGTGGTATCAGAGCCTGGTTACGCATGATAGGCTAGATTTAATTTTGCAATTTAATTCGGTATTGTGAATTGAAAAATTGCAAATTCTATGTTTTTGGTAAATGAATTAATTGCTGGAAATTTTTTAATGTTGCTGAAAAATTTAATTGATCGAGTAAGATCAGGATCGAGACCCGTGGGAGGCCGAGGCTAGCCGAGAGGCTAACCCCGGCTGCGCCTCGGGCCGATCGGCCAGAACGGGAAGGCCGACCAGATCTGCCCGTGGCAGATCTGGCCGAGCCTCTCGGCTCTGACCAGGGGATGGCTTCGGCCCGACCAGATCTGGCCAGGCGGCCCGCCTCGGCCAGCCCTGGTGGCTAGGGTTTTGGCCGAACCCTAATTGGCCCTCGGGTCAATTTTGGTTCGGTCAAACCAATTGGATTCGAGTCAGATCCGACCCAGAAAAATTCATAATTTTTCAGCAATTATTAATTAAAATTTCAGACCGGTTCGGTTTCGATAAACCAGCGCGTGAACCGATTTAATTCAGAAATTAACCGGTTCAAGAAACGGTTTCGATAAACCGTATTTTATGATTAAAATCAAGATAAAATTGGAATTAATATGTTTGCTTGATAACATGATTGTTTGATAACACGGTGTTTGCAACATGATTGCTAAGTTAGCCCGAATTTAGAATTTAATTTCGGTTTGCAACCTGCGAGTTGCTTATGGGTTGTAATTTATTAGTGACCTGCGTGTCACATCATTTATTTTATTTAAATTAAATGTAATTACAAAGTCCCAAGACAAGAAGAACCGAAGAGAAGGATGGTAAACCCGAGGAGGCGTGGAGCCAGTGGGAGTCCAGGAGAATGAGGAAAGACAAGACCTAGTATAGGTTCTAGTTTATTCCAGTAGGGTTAGCAGGCTAGCTAAAGCAAATTTACATTTATGTTTATGAATGTATGGTTGAATGTATGATTTAATTTTCATTATTTTATATTAATTAAGATCATCACCCATATGTGTAAAGATTAATAATAATAAGTTAATCATGCACATGTAAACTGGAATTGAAATTATCTCTACATGGATTTGTAGATGATAAATTCAAATTAAGATCAAATTATGATCAGTGATAATGAATATTTAAAAGGCAATTAATTTCAAGTCAAGCTAGATACCGCCCATTTTTCATCACTTCGATTAGTTCTCGAACTCATGGGTGGATACGATTAACATGGATCCATGAAAATGGGTTCTAATAGAAGATGGACTAGTTTGCATGGGTACGTGCGCATTAGCGTAGTAACCATGCAGATTGGACAATGCGTTGAAAATTGGTTGACTTGGCTGCGATTCTTTGATGATCTGAGCCAGGGTATCAGATATAGGGCAATGCCGTATACACACAATGTATAAGCCCTAGCCAAGAATCACATGGAATTGTGAAAGAACTGGACTGTCCTACTCCAATGTCCAAAACTAGGGCGATGAGATTAACTCACTTCAGTTTTGGGTATGCGGAGATCTTGGTTTAGATTCAGACACAAGAATCAGAAATGTTCATAATCAAGTATCTCTTACTTCAACTTAATTAAGAATCTGATCGAATTTATTTTCATGTATAGATTAATGGCACCGTCGCAACTCAAATCAACACGTTCTGGCAGTGAAGCCTTGAAGTCTCTTCTGTCGAATAACAGGCTGACATGGACCAACTTCCTGGTATGGGAGAGGAACCTGAAGCTTACACTTCAGTATGACAGACAAGAGTATATCCTTACAGACAAACCTTTGATTGAGCCTGCAGATGATGCCAGCGAGGCCGATAAGAATGCTTATGACAAGTACATAAGTGATCGACAAGATGTTGGCATCCTCATGGTCGGGTCCATGGGCTACAACTCTCAGGACCAGTTCATGCATCTCATGGGAGATCCCCAAGAGATGATGGAGGAAATTAAAATATACTACCAGAAGAATGCTCGTGTCGAAAGATACGACACTCTTAGGGAGTTGTTTTATAGCAGGCTGAATGCTGGTGAGGCAGTGAGCCCACATGTCCTTTAGATGAAGCGGCTCTTTGATCGCTTGGCTAGTCTAGGTCATAAATTCACAGAGCAGCTGAAATCAGACATTGTCCTGATGTCGCTTCCAAAGGTTTATGGAGATGTGATCACAAATTACAATCTCCATAATATGGAAAAGACCATCAAGGAACTACATGAAATGTTGGTGACAGCAGAGAAAAACCTCAAGGGCAAGACCCTTGAGGTTCTGATGGTCAATAAGGGTGTCAGCTTCAAAAGAGCTGGCAAACCTACTGGCAAGTCACCAGGACACTCCAACAAGGGCAAGGCACCAGCAGTGTCAGGTAAGGGTAAGGCGCCAATGAACCTAGCTGGGCAGATAAGGGCACCTAGAGGTCCGAGAATCCAAGCGGTTCCTAGAACCGAAGGGAGCACTTCGACCTCAAAGGTGGTCTATTACTACTGCCAGCAGCCAGGTCATTGGAAGAAGGATTGCAGGTAGCACAAGGATTATGTGAAGAGCTTGCAGAAGGGAGGACACCCTTAAGGACCTGGATCAGGTATTTACGTTGTTGAGTATAATCTCAACGTTACTTTTTCAGACACATGGGTAGTTGATACCGGAGCAGAAACTCACATTTGTGTTAATTGGCAGGATCTGGAAAGTAAGAAGCTCCTTGGGAAAGGCGAGCGGGATCTGAGAGTCGGAGACAACAGTTCGGTATCAACGACGGCTGTCGGTTTTGTTAGTCTTAGGATGCCCACAGGGCTTATTTTAGTTTTGAACGATGTACTATGTGTACCTACATTTAGTAGGAATATTATTTCAGTGTCCAGTTTGGACAAACTTGGTTTTGTATTTGCCATAGACAATGGCTTATTTACTTTATCAAGAAATAATATCGTTTATGGCACTGCATATATGGTTGGTGGATTATATATTTTAAATATTGATAACACTAACTACAGTTCAAACTATAACGTCAATAAGAGGTTGAAGTCGGATGACTTAAACCAGACAGTGATGTGGCACTGTCGTCTAGGCCACATAGGCGAGAAACGCATCTTGACACTTCACAAGTGTGGGCTATTATGCCTGTTTGAATTCACACCAATCGAGAGATGCGAATCTTGCATTATGGGTAAGATGACAAAGGCGCCTTTTGGCGGTTTAGGTGAAAGGGCGAGCGATATCTTGTGCCTAATACATTCAGACGTATGTGGGCCCATGAGTACACAAGCCAGGAGAGGTTTCAGATATTTCATAACCTTTACCGACGATTTCAGTAGGTATGGGTATGTCTATTTAATGAGACATAAGTTGGAGTCCTTTGATAAATTCAAACAATTCCAGAATGAAGTACAGAATCAGCTTGGTAAAAGTATAAAGGCACTTCGTTCCGATCGAGGTGGCGAGTACTTAGATTAGGAATTTCTCAGTCACCTAACGGATAACGGTATACTCTCATAATTAACTCCGCCAGGAACCCCTCAGTTGAATGGTGTTTCCGAACGGAGGAACAGAACCCTGCTAGACATGGTTCGTTCCATGATGAGTCACGCCGACCTTCCAGTATCTTTCTGGGCCATGCCCTAGAAACGGCCACATTCATATTGAATCGAGTACCTACAAAGGCAGTGGAGACCACTCCATTTGAGGTTTGGCAAGGGAAAGCTCCCAAGTTGTCTTTCCTCAAGATCTGGGGGTGCGACGTTTACGTCAAGCGGTTGCTTGGTGATAAACTCAAACCCAAGGCAGATAAGTGTGTCTTTGTAGGGTACCCCAAAGGAACCATGGGGTACTACTTCTACAAACCCGAGGAGAACAAAGTCTTTGTTGCTCGAGGTGGGGTTTTCTTGGAAAGAGAATTCTTATCCAAGAATCCTAGTGGGAGTCATGTGCTTCATGAAGAAATTCGAGAAGACACAGAACAACCTGCAGAGATTGTAGAGGTACCCGATGAGGTAAATGATCCAAGTCCTATTCCAACAGAAACACCTGAAGGACCAAAGAGGTCTGAAAGATCTCGTCAAAACCCAGTCAGATATGGCTTCTTAGCCATAGAGGGTAATGACTTGATAGTTGTAGATCAGGATGATCCCGCAACAGTTCAGCAAGCCTTGGCCAATCCCAACTCAAAAGAATGGCAGAATGCTATGGATGAGGAAATGAAGTCCATGAAAGCCAATCAGGTCTGGAACTTAGTAGACAGTACACCTAGGATAAAAACCATAGGTTGCAAGTGGATATTTAAATTTAAGACAGATATGGACGGAAAGCCTCAGATTTACAAAGCAAGACTGGTTGCTAAAGGTTATCGTCAAGTCCAAGGCATGGACTATGATGAGACTTTTTCGCCAGTAGGTATGATTAAGTCAATTCGGATGATGTTAGCCATTGCAGCATATTTCGATTACGAGATATGGCAAATGGACGTCAAAACCACATTCCTGAACGAGAATTTGCAGGAGGATGTCTATATGACCCAGCCATAAGGTTTTGTCGATCCAAAACATCCCGAAAAGGTGTGTAAGCTGCAACGATCTATTTATGGGTTGAAGCAAGCTTCCATGAGTTGGAACTTACGGTTTGATGAAGCCGTAAAAGAGTTCGGGTTCATCAGAAATCCAGATGAACCCTGTATCTACAAGAAGAGCAGTGGGAGTAACATAGTGTTCCTGGTGCTGTATGTCGACGATATACTGATCATGGGAAATAACGTCCCAACCTTGCTTGAGACCAAAGCTTGGTTAGGGAAGTGTTTCTCCATGAAGGACTTAGGAGAGGCCGCTTACATTCTGGGGATCAGGATCTACAGAGATCGATCCAAGAGAATTTTAGGTTTAAGTCAGAGCACCTATATAGATAAAGTGTTCAGAAGATTCTCAATGCTTGACTCTAAGAAAGGGAACCTCTCGGTAAGACATGGCATCAAGCTCAGCAAGAAACAGTGTCCTAAGACACCTGACGAGCTTAAGAAAATGAATGGAATCTCGTATGCCTCGGCAGTGGGATCCATCATGTATGCCATGATCTGTACGAGGCCTGACGTATCGTTTGCCCTCAGCTGTGCCAGCAGATTTCAGTCTAACCCAGGCCAAGATCACTGGACTGCCGTCAAGTGTATCCTCAAGTATCTGAGGAGAACAAAAGACGCCTTCTTAGTGTATGGCGGGATAGAAGGAGAACTAAGCGTCACTGGATATGTTGATGCTAGTTTTCAGACAGACCCAGATGACTTTAAGTCTCAAAGTGGGTATGTTTTCATGTTGAACGAGAGAGCTTTCAGTTGGTAAAGCTTTAAGGAAGCGACAATAGCTGACTCCACCACGGAGGCGGAATACATAGTTGCGTCAGAAGCAGCTAAGGAAGCGGTGTGGGTCAGGAGCTTCTTGAGAGGATTAGATGTACTGCCGCGAACGTCTGATCCCGTGAGCTTAAGGTGTGACAACACGGGGGCCGTAGCATTTGCTAGAGACCGCAGATTTCACAACCGGACCAAGTACGTCGAGAGAAAGTATCACATAATCAGAGAGATGGTTGATAAAGGCGAAGTAGAGATAAGCTACGTTTCAACGCATGATAATCTAGCTGACCCCTTAACTAAGGCACTACCGCAGCCTAAGCATGAGGAACATGTCAGGGGAATGAGTTTAGATTAGAATACCAATTGGGTCTAGGGCAAGTGGGAGACTTTTGGGTTTTTGTGCCCTAGCACAATGTATTTTCAATCTAATCATGTAATAAAGATTATTAGTTGAAATAAAATCGGCATTCATATTACTAACTGTTGTAGTAATATCTTAAGTATGATTTGATTTGTATCATTGATGTGTCAACACATAATAGTAGATCTACATATCAGATAAAATCTTACTTAAGCAGTCCCCGATCAGAATAGCTTCATAAGAAGCGATCGGTATGAGGCTAACTCTAAATGATCACGCTCTACTGATCATGGCCAGAAAGGGGCCAGAGTTAGGTCATAGTATCACTAGTCAGGGGTGATATAGGACGACACGATCGTGAATATGTTACATAGACACAGTTGTAGTTACGACATTTTTAGAGATTGGCTGATTTTTAAAGGAACTGAAGAAACATGTTACAAAGAATGTCGAAGCATCTTCTACGACATCTTGTGTAACATTGTTGACGGCGTCTCGGCAAACATCCTGATCGACAGAAATCAGGAAAGTGCAGATTCGGCAGAAAAGCAAGAAGACGATTAGGAAATTGCAAGACGACTCCTAATCTGAAAAGAAGAAAGACGGCGATTAAGAGGAAACCCTTTAGGGTTAGTACTCATCCACGATTGCTATAAAAGCTTAGGCTACCCCCTTAGCAATCGTGTGGTTCTTTATTTTGTTTCCTAGCAACAATTTGCAAGGTTCCTAGACGTGAAGGTTTGCGGGCTGAGAAATTGCAGATTGAGCTTAGGATATTGTGTATCACATAACTATAGAGAGTTAGGTGATTGAGGGTTTACTGAAGTCCTGAGTTTTGACTGCTCGCAACCACCAAGCTTGAAGAAGACTTGAAGACGGCGGAGCAAGGCGATTGCTCGAAGAGTGGAATCAAGACGTTCTTGGATTCAGGGGGAGACTTTGAGATAGATTGCACTGTAAGACGTAGCATAAAGTATAGATCTAGGGGTGGTCACAAGTACTTGTATGTTCTGGCGGATTACTGATAAGTGAAATCTTTTCACTAGGCTGAGAGCCCCCAAACGTAGGTGACGTTGCACCGAACTGGGTAAACAATCTGCTGTGTCATTACTTATAGCTTTATATTTACTGTCCTGCATTATCTACGTAAGAAGTCAGACACAACGTGATAGCATCATGCGTAACATTGTGTGTGGCATCTTGCACGACTAGCTGATCAGAATTTCAATTGGTATCAGAGGAGGCACCTATAGCTTTAGGTGAAGGTCCTAAACAAATATTTTGATCAAAGATGGATAATACCAGAGAAGGAGGATCCATAAATCGACCACCTGTTCTAGATGGAAGCAACTATGGCTATTGGAAGGCTCGAATGTGTGCCTTCATGAAGTCACTAGGCAACAAGACATGGAAGGCTGTACTCAATGGTTGGAATGCACCACAACTCAGTGACAGTGATGGCAATCCTATCGGCCCAATACAAGAAAAACACTGGACCGATGATGAAGATGAAGAATCACTGGGAAATTCTCGAGCTCTGAATGCTATCTTCAATGGTGTTGACAAGAACGTGTTCAGACTAATCAACACATGCACAACTGCCAAATCAGCATGGGACATCCTGCCCGTTGCATATGAAGGAACAACTAAGGTTCGAGAACAAAAGCTGCAATACCTGACTACCAACTTCGAAGCCCTCATCATGAAAGAAGACGAATCAATTGTAGATTTCAATGTTCGTATTCGTGATCTAGCTAATGAATCCTACTCTCTGGGAGAACCAATGTCTGATGAAAAATTGGTAAGAAAAACCCTGCGTGCTCTTAGCCCTAGGTTTAAGATGAAGATCACAGCAATTGAGGAAGTTCATGACCTCAAGGTCTTTAAATTTGATGAGCTGATGGGGTCTCTAATGACCTATGAGTTGTCTCTACCCAACATCGACAAAAGGAAAAAAAGAGTTGCTCTCAAAAGCTCAACACACAAGCAACCAGATCCTGAGGATTCCGATTCTGATGAAGACATCGAGGCTACAATGGCCCTTCTCACAAAAAATTACAACAAAGCCATGAGAAGATTTAGTCGAATAAGTGGACGGAATGTCACAGCAAATGCCAGAAACAAAGCTCCACAAAAAGCTCAAATTGGAGGTAGTCTTGACAGACCAAACAGGAGTGGGGAAGAAAACAAAAACAAAGGACTTCAATGTCATGAATGTGAAGGATTCGGCCACCTCCGTAGAGAATGTCCAAATTTCCTCAAACAACAAAAACGAGAATACAATGCCACCCTATCAGATGATGACAATGAAGATAGCGGATCTGAAGAGGTAAGCAACTTTGTTGCATTCACTACTACTACTCCTACATGTAATGTTGATAATGTTGTCGATATCAATGATGATCCAACTCCAAATGAGAATTGGACTAAAGAGCAACTAGTCGAGGCATACAAAGGCTTGCATATCAGATGGATCAAGGAAACTCTGATACTTGATCAACAAGGCGAAAGGATCATTAGTCTTACCAGCGACAAGTCTAGATTTCTAGAGACGATCGTGGAGCTGAAACGAGAGATCACCAGACTTAATGGAGAAATTAGTCTCATGACTAAATCGGTAAAGATGATGAATCCGAGCACAGAAAGTCTTGACGAGATTTTATCGGTGGGAAAACAGTCCAAAGATACGACGGGACTAGGTTACACACATACTGTCCCCTCAACGGCAGTGACAAAGTTTATCCCACAACAAGCCATGGCTGACAAGAAACTACTGGATGCCCCAACACATCCTACAGGACGACCTACAACAAAAGCCATAACATCGTCTACAACCTGTTCTTGTCAAGTAACTGCCAGAAGACATCCTCCACGCAGACAACAAAGCTACAGAAGACCAGCTTATCAATATCAATGGATATGTCATTACTGTGGTCAACCAGGTCACATCAGACCTTTTTGTTTTCAACTTCTTGAGAGGAAGCAAGCTCAGCTACCACAGAAGAAATATCAAAAGCATCTCTTATCTCCTCAAAAGACATCCCGCCTTGAATGGAGACCTAAGAACCTGGTCTATCGAGCTAATGTTGCATATACATCCTTAAGTGCTTCAACAGACAAGGACTGGTATCTCGACAGTGGATGTTCTCGACACATGACAGGTACTCCAGAGTTTCTCTCCAATCTCAAATTATATACAAACTGCTTTGTTACGTTTGGAGATGGGATTCGAGCTCGAATCATTGGAAAAGGAGTACTCAAGCATCCAGGAGCCACGTGCCTGACTGAAGCATTACTTGTAGAAGGACTTAAGGTAAACCTGATTAGCATCAGTCAAATCTGTGATCATGATTTAAAAGTGAAATTCACTAAAGAAGCCTGTATAGTTAAAAACTTCGATCAGGTCACTATTCTACAAAGAGTTCGCTCAACGGATAATTGCTATATCTGGTCTCCTAAGACACATATCAAAGCAACCAAGTGCCTTGTCTCCAAAGCAGAAGAAACCAAACTATGGCACCGAAAGCTTTGACATCTAAATCTTAGAAGTATGCAGAAGTCAATCTTAGAGCAGGCAATTACAGGAATCCCAAACCTGAAAATAGTAGAAGGAAAGATCGGCGGGGAATGTCAGATTGGAAAGCAAACCAAGATGTCACACAAGAAGCTTCAGCATATCACCACCTCTCGGGTACTTGAGCTGATACATGTTGACCTCATGGGACCAATGGAAGTTGAAAGCCTTGGAGGAAAACAATATGTCTTTGTGTGTGTAGATGATTACTCACGATACACTTGGGTTGACTTCCCTCGTGACAAATCAGACACCTTCTCGATCTTCAAGAATCTCTGTATCCAAGTCCAACGAGAAAAAGGAGAGACAATTGGCAAAATCATCCGCCTTCGTAGTGATCATGGTCGAGAGTTCGAAAACAGCAAGTTTGCAAATTTCTGCAACTCAGAAGGGATAGCGCATGAATTCTCAGCACCAATCACTCCCCAACAGAATGGCATTGTTGAGCGCAAGACCAGGACTCTACAGGAGATGTCGAGAGTTATGATGCTGGCTAAAGACATACCAACTCACTTCTGGGCAGAAGCACTTAACACTGCTTGCCATATCCACAATCGAGTCACTCTCCGACCAGGTATGTCAGTAACTCATTATGAAATATGGAGGGGGAGAAAGCCAAATGTTAAGTACTTCCATATCTTTGGCTCCACTTGTTATATACTGGCTGATAGAGAGCCTCGTAAAAAGCTTGACCCAAAAAGCGATGAAGGCATCTTCCTTGGCTATTCAAGGAATAGTCGCGCATACCGAGTCTTCAACAAACGAACAAAAACCATGATGGAATCAATCAATGTTGTTGTTGATGATGATTGCGAAGATGCCTCAGAAGATGCGACGGACGAAGACGGAGCCTATCCTCCCAACAATGTCAGAAAGAATGTCATTACTGATGTCAGAGAAGATGCCAGCAGCAAACCAGAAAATGATGATGCTGGTCCAAATATCGATCGTAACGAAGTAATTCTTGAAACCAGCAACAAGAATCCCTCACGAAGAGTCCAGACTAATCATCCTATCTCTGGAGTTATTGGAAACCTGAATGAAGGCATACAGACTCGGTCAAAAGCTCCTAAAGACTACAACGAGATGATAGGCAATATTTGCTTCGTTTCAAAGACAGAACCCAAAAACATCAATGAAGCCATCAATGATGAGTATTGGGTCAATGCTATGCAAGAAGAGCTGATTCAATTTGAGAAAAATCAGGTATGGGAACTGGTGCCCAAACCAAGTGAAGGAAACATCATAGGCACTAAATGGATCTTCAAGAACAAATCAGATGAGCTTGGCAACATCACTCGCAACAAAGCCAGGTTAGTTGCTCAAGGGTATACTCAAATTGAGGGTGTCGACTTCGATGAGACCTTTGCTCCTGTGGCAAGACTTGAAGCAATCCGTCTCCTGCTAGGGATATCATGCCATCTACAGATAAAGCTCTACCAGATGGATGTCAAAAGTGCGTTCCTGAATGGGGATCTCAATGAAGAAGTATATGTGTCACAACCCAAAGGATTTGTTGACCTGCACTATCCTGATCATGTGTATAAACTCAAGAAAGCTCTTTATGGGTTGAAACAAGCACCAAGGGCTTAGTATGAAAGGCTCACAAAATTCCTCATCCAAAGCGGCTACACTAGAGGGGGAGTCGACAAGACTCTATTTGTGAAGAATGAAGACAGGAATTTAATGATAGCTCAAATCTATGTCGATGACATTGTTTTTGGAGGGATGTCAAGCAAGATGGTAGAGATATTTATTCAACAGATGCAATCAGAATTCGAGATGAGCATGGTGGGAGAGCTTACTTATTTTCTAGGCTTCCAAATCAAACAACAAAAGGATAGCATCTTCGTATCTCAGATCAAATATGCGAGGAATATTGTTAAGAAGTTTGGGCTAGAGAAAGCCTCACATAAAAGGACACCAGCAGCTACACATGTCAAGCTAACTAAAGATGATCCAGGAGAAGCTGTCGACCAACACTTATACAGAACGATCATCGGTAGTCTTCTCTACCTTACTGCAAGTCGACCAGATATTGCCTACTCTGTAGGAGTATGTGCAAGATATCAAGCTAATCATAAGGTTAGTCATCTCTCCCAAGCCAAAAGAATTATTAGATATATCTCTGGGACTACGAACTTGGGTTTGTTATACTCATTCGACACATCCTCTACCTTGGTGGGGTATTGTGATGCCGATTGGGCCGGAAACACATCGGATAGGAAAAGCACATCTGGAGGATGCTTCTTCCTTGGCAACAACCTCATATCATGGTTTAATAAGAAGCAAAACTGTGTTGCCCTTTCCACTGCCGAATCGGAGTATATTGCTGCTGGGAGTAGCTGCACACAACTACTATGGATGAAGCAGATGTTAGTCGAATACAATGTCAGACAGGATGCCATAACTTTATATTGGGATAATGTCAGTGCTATCAACATCTCCAAAAATCCTGTCCAACACAGTAAGACCAAACACATTGATATCAAACATCACTTCATTCGAGAATTGGTCTAAGATAAGAAGATCATCTTAGAGCACATCCCTACAGAAAAGCAACTTGCTGATATTTTCACAAAGGCGTTAGATGCGAGCAGATTTGAGGATCTCAGATCATCACTCAGTCTGTGCACCATCAACGAACAATAAGAAGTTGCAGAAACGGTTGAGAGGAGTTAGTTGGTGCCTCTCCATGAACCGGTCTAAAAATCTAACGAATGTCATTGGGCCAAGCATATCAAAAGCCCATATAAAAGAAAAGGAAAGATACGCTCAGACGTTAAAAAGATTTGAATCGTTTTTTCAAAACCTAGTCTGCCCCTTTTTGTGTTTGCTCTCATCTCCTTCGCCATTCACTCTCTGCATATCTCACAAACAACAATGGTGAAAACTCAAAGCACAGTAGCCCCAAAGAAAGCCTCCGAATCAAAGAAAGCTGAAGCAAAAGGCTCCATGAGCAGCAAAGCAGAAACGAACAAGCATGGAGTTCGGATTAAAGGGCCAAAAACCCTGAAGAAGTCAGAAGAAATCCTCAAGGAAGCTTCACCAGAGAAAACCCCAATGCCAGTCTTTACTCGAGTTCACAAAAAGTCTCGGACCGGAAGCTCTGCATTCTCAATGTCTGACCTAACTGGGCCAAAGAGGGAGAATGATCTTGGCCAGGAAAATCGAGAAGCCTCCATGCAAATCGTCGCAGTTCCAACACCAACAAATATCCCAGGTAACGATTTCTCTGCCGAAACTTCTAGGAACAGTGATTTGTTGGAATCACTGCTGGAAAACCAGGACCCACCTCAAGAAGGTGTGGTAGAGGAACTAATAAGTCCGGAAGGAGAAAAGGAGGATCTGACTCCGGTCAGTCATGGGTTGGAACGCATTGCGAAAGGAGAAGGAGGAGAAGAAGAAGGAACAGAGGTCATGCCGAAAGCCACTGAAAAAGTTGTATTAGAAGAAGAAATCGCTGACTCGGAAGAAGCCGAGGAAGAAGAAGAGAAAGAAGAAACCAGAAACGGAGAGACTGATATGGAAGAAGCTGAGGAGAACAAGGATGCCACCACCAACAACACAGAAGAAAACCCTCTGGATGCCAGAGAAGATGTCACGGAAGAAGCTGCTGAAACGGCACACACAGTGTTGTCGTCCTTGAAGAAAAAAGTTCTAGAAGAAAATTAAAGTTTGGCTGTTATGGTTGGAAAACTAAAAGAAACAAGGAAAAGAAAGGAGGTTAAGGATGCTGGAGGTCCCAACAACAAAAAGAAAAAATTGTGTGTCAAAGAAAAAGGAAAGAAAATGATCCCCACAAGGAGTTTGATAGATGAGACAACTGATGATGAGGTTGAAGACAAGGAAGGAAAGAAGAAGAAGGCCCTGAAGACGGCAAAGGAGACCGTGAGTGTCACTTACGACAATGTGTCGTTTCACTCAGCAAACGGTGTGTAGTTACAACGTTGTTCGAGATTGGCTAATTTTAAAGGAACTGAAGAAACATGTTACAAAGAATGTCGAAGCATCTTCTACGACATCTTGTGTGACATTGTTGACGACATCTCGGCAAGCATCCTGATCGACAGAAATCAGGAAAGTGCAGATTCGGCAGTGCAGCAAGAAAACGATTAGGAAAGTGCAGAACGACTCCTAATCTGAAAAGAAGAAAGACGGTGATTAAGAGGAAACCCTTTAGGGTTAGGACTCATCCACGATTGCTATAACAGCTTAGGCTACCCCCTTAGCAATGGCGTGGTTCTTTATTTGTTTCCTAGCAAAAATTTGCAAGGTTCTTAGACGTGAAGGTTTGCGGGCTGAGAAATTGCATATTGAGCTTAGGACATTGTGTATCACATAACTATAGAGAGTTAGGTGATTGAGGGTTTACTGAAAGTCGTGAGTTGAAGACTTCACGCAACCACCAAGCTTGAAGAAGACTTGAAGACGACAGAGCAAGGCGATTGCTCGAAGAGTGGAATCAAGACGTTCTTGGATTCAGGGGGAGACCCTGAGATAGATTGCACTGTAAGACGTAGCATAAAGTATAGATCTAGGACGAATCACAGGTACTTGTATGTTCTGACGGATTACTGATAAGTGAAATCTTTCCACTAGGCTGAGAGCCCCCAGACGTAGGTGACGTTGCACCGAACTGGGTAAACAATCTGCTGTGTCATTACTTAGAGCTTTATATTTACTGTCCTAATTTATCTACGCAAGAAGTCAGACACAACGTTATAGCATTCTGTGTAACATTGTGTGTGGCATCTTGCACGACTAAGTGATCAGAATTTCAAATGGTATCAGAGGAGGCACCTATAGCTTTAGGTGAGTTCCTAATATTTTGATCAAAGATGGACAATACCAGAGAAGGAGGATCCATAAATCGACCACCTGTTCTAGATGGAAGCAACTATGGCTATTGGAAGGCTCGAATGTGTGCCTTCATGAAGTCACTAGACAACAAGACATGGAAGGCTGACTCAATGGTTGGAATGCACCACAACTCAGTGACAGTGATGGCAATCCTATCGGCCCGAAACCAGAAAAGGACTGGACCGATGATGAAGATGAAGAATCACTGGGAAATTCTCGAGCTCTGAATGCTATCTTCAATGGTGTTGACAAGAACGTGTTCAGACTAATCAACACATGCACAACTGCCAAATCAGCATGGGACATCCTGGCCGTAGCATATGAAGGAACAACTAAGGTTCGAGAACAAAAACTGCAATACCTGACTACCAACTTCGAAGCCCTCATCATGAAGGAAGATGAATCAATTGCAGATTTCAATGTTCGCAATCGTGATCTAGCCAATGAATCCCTTTCTCTAGGAGAACCAATGTCTGATGAAAAATTGGTAAGAAAAACCCTACGTGCTCTTAGCCCTAGGTTCAAGATGAAGATCACAGCAATTGAAGAAGTTCATGACCTCAAGGTCTTTAAATTTGATGAGCTAATGGGGTCTCTAATGACCTATGAGTTGTCTCTATCCAACATCGACAAAAGGAACAAAGGAGTTGCTTTCAAAAGCTCAACACACAAGCAACCAGATCCTGAGGATTCGGATTCTGATGAAGACATCGAGGCTACAATGGCCCTTCTCACAAAAAATTACAACAAAGCCATGAGAAGATTTAGTCGAATGGGTGGACGGAATGTCACAGCAAATGCCAGAAACAAAGCTCCACAAAAAGCTCAAGCTGGAGGTAGTCTTGACAGACCAAACAGGAGTGGGGAAGAAAACAAAAACAAAGGACTTCAATGTCATGAATGTGAAGGATTCGGCCACCTCCGTAGAGAATGTCCAAATTTCCTCAAACAACAAAAACGAGGATACAATGCCACCCTATCAGATGATGACAATGAAGATAGTGGATCTGAAGAGGTAAGCAACTTTGTTGCGTTCACTACTACTACTCCTACATGTAATATTGATAATGCTGTCGACATCAATAATGATCCAACTCCAAATGAGAATTGGACTAAAGAGCAACTAGTCGAGGCATACAAAGGCTTGCACACTAGATGGATCAAGGAAACTCTGATACTTGATCAACAAGGCGAAAGGATCATTAGTCTTACCAACGACAAATCTAGATTTCTAGAGACGATCGTGGAGCTGAAACGAGAAATCACCAGACTCAATGGAGAAATTAGTCTCATGACTAAATCGGTAAAGATGATGAATCTGAGCACAGAAAGCCTTGACAAGATTTTATCGGTGGGAAAACAGTCCAAAGATACGACGGGACTAGGGTACATACATGTTGTCCCCTCAACAACAGGGACAAAGTTTGTCCCACAACAAGCCTTGGCTGTCAAGAAACAACAGGATGCCCCAACACATCCTACAGGACGACCTACAACAAAAGCCATAACATCGTCTACAACCTGTTCTTGTCAAGAAACTGTCAGAAGACATCCTCCACGCAAACAACAAAGCTACAGAAGACCAGCTTATCAATATCAATGGACATGCCATTACTGTGGACAACCTGGTCACATCAGACCTTTCTGTTTTCAACTTCTTAAGAGGAAGCAAGCTCAGCTACAACAAAAGAGATATCAAAGGCATCTCTCATCTCCTCAGAAGACATCCCGCCTTGAATGGAGACCTAAGAACCTGGTCTATAGAGCTAATGTTGCATATACATCCTTGAGCGCTTCAACAAACAAAGACTAGTATCTCGACAGTGGATGCTCTCGACACATGACAGGTACTCCAGAGTTTCTCTCCAATCTTAAATTATATATAAACTGCTTTGTTACATTTGGAGATGGGATCCGAGCACGAATCATTGGAAAAGGAGTGCTCAAGCATCCAGAAGCCACCTGCTTGACTGAAGCATTACTTGTAGAAGGACTTAAGGCAAACCTGATTAGCATCAGTCAGATCTGTGATCAGGATTTAGTAGTAAAATTCACTAAAGAAACCTGTATAGTGAACAACATCGATCAGGTCACTATTCTACAAGGAGTTCGCTCGGCAGACAATTGCTATATCTGGTCTCTCGAGACACATACCGAAGCAACGAAGTGCCTTGTCTCCAAAGCAGAAGAAACCAAACTATGGCATCGAAAGCTTGGACATCTAAACCTTAGAAGTATGCAAAAGGCAATCTCAAAGCAGGCTATCACCGGAATCCCAAACCTAAAAATAGTAGAAGGAAAGATCTGTGGAGAATGTCAGATTGGAAAGCAAACCAAGATGTCACACAAGAAGCTTCAGCATATCACCACCTCTCGAGTACTTGAGCTGATACAAGTTGACCTCATGGGACCAATGCAAGTTGAAAGCCTTGGAGGAAAATGATATGTCTTTGTATGTGTAGATGATTACTCACGATACACTTGGGTTGACTTCCCTCGTGACAAATCAGACACCTTCTCGATATTCAAGAATCTATGCATCCAAGTCCAACGAGAAAAAGGAGAGACAATTGGCAAAAGCATCCGCCTTCGTAGTGATCATGGTCGAGAGTTCAAAAACAGCAAGTTTGCAGATTTCTGCAACTCAGAAGGGATAGCACATGAATTCTCAGCGCCAATCACTCCTCAACAGAATGGCATTGTTGAGCGCAAGAACAGGACTCTACAGGAGATGGCGAGAGTTATGATGCTGGCTAAAGACATACCAACTCACTTCTGGGCAGAAGCACTTAACACTGCTTGCCATATCCACAATCGAGTCACTCTCCGACCAGGTATGTCAGTAACTCATTATGAAATATGGAGGGGGAGAAAGCCCAATGTTAAGTACTTCCATATCTTTGGCTCCACTTGTTATATACTGGCTGATAGAGAGCCTCGCCAAAAGCTTGACCAAAAAAGCGATGAAGGCGTCTTCCTTGGCTATTCAAGGAATAGTCGTGCATACCGAGTCTTCAACAAACGAACCAAGACCATGATGGAATCAATCAATGTTGTTGTTGACGATGACTGCGAAGATGCCTCAGAAGATGCGACGGACGAAGACGGAGCCTATCCGCCCAACAATGTCAGGAAGTATGCTACTCCAGATGTCAGAGGAGATGCTAGCAGCAAAACAGAAGATGATGTCCCCAATAACGAAGTAGTTCCTGAAACCAGCAACAAGAATCCCTCACGAATAGTCCAGACTAATCATCCTATCTCTGGAGTTATTGGAAACCTGAATGAAGGCGTACGGACTCGGTCAAAAGCTCCTGAAGATTATAACGAGATGATCGGAAATATTTGCTTCGTTTCAAAGACAGATTCCAAAAACATCAATGAAGCCATCAATGATGAATATTGGGTCAATGCTATGCAAGAAGAGCTGATTCAATTTGAGAAAAATCAGGTATGGGAACTGGTGTCCAAACCAAATGAAGGAAACATCATAGGCACCAAATGGATCTTCAAGAACAAACCCGATGAGCTTGGCAACATTACTCGCAACAAAGCAAGGTTAGTTGCTCAAGGGTATACTCAAATTGAGGGTGTCGATTTCGATGAGACCTTTGCTCCGGTTGCAAGACTTGAAGCAATCCGTCTCTTGCTAGGGATATCATGTCATCTACAGATAAAGCTCTACCAGATGGATGTCAAAAGTGCCTTCTTGAATGGGGATCTCAATGAAGAAGTATATGTGTCACAACCCAAAGGATTTGTTGACCCTCACTATCCTGATCATGTGGATAAACTAAAGAAAGCTCTTTATGGGTTGAAACAAGCACCAAGGGCTTGGTATGAAAGGCTCATAAAATTCCTCATCCGAAGCGGCTACACTAGAGGGGGAGTCGACAAGACCTTATTTGTGAAGAATGAAGATGGAAATTTAATGATAGCTCAAATCTATGTCGATGACATTGTTTTTGGAGGGATGTCAAACAAGATGGTAGAGATATTTATCCAACAGATGCAATCAGAATTCGAGATGAGCATGGTGGGAGAGCTTACTTATTTTCTAGGCTTCCAAATCAAACAACAAAAGGATAGCATCTTCGTATCTCAGAGCAAATATGCGAAGAATATTGTCAAGAAGTTTGGGCTAGAGAAAGCCTCACATAAAAGGACACCAGCAGCTACACATGTCAAGCTAGCTAAAAATGATCCAGAAGAAGCCGTCGACCAACACCTATACAGGAGCATCATCGGTAGTCTCCTGTACCTCACCGCGAGTTGACCAGATATTGCCTACTCTGTCGGAGTGTGTGCACGATATCAAGCTAATCCTAAGGTTAGTCATCTATCCCAAGCCAAAAGAATTATTAGATATATCTCTGGGACTACAAACTTGGGTTTATTATATTCATTCGACACATCCTCTACCTTGGTGGGGTATTGTGATGCCGATTGGGCTGGGAACACATCAGATAGGAAAAGCACATCTGGAGGATGCTTCTTCCTTGGCAACAACCTCATATCATGGTTCAGTAAGAAGCAAAACTGTGTTGCCCTTTCCACTGCCGAATCAGAGTATATTGCTGCTGGGAGTAGCTGCACACAACTACTTTGGATGAAACAGATGTTAGTCGAATACAATGTCAGACAGGATGCCATGACTTTGTATTGTGATAATATCAGTGCTATCAACATCTCCAAAAACCCTGTCCAACACAGCAAGACCAAACACATTGATATTAGACATCACTTCATTCGAGAATTGGTCGAAGACAAGAAGATCATCCTAGAGCACATCCCAACAGAGAAGCAACTAGCTGATATTTTCACAAAAGCACTAGACGCGAGCAGATTTGAGGATCTCAAATCATCACTTGGTCTGTGTTCCATCAACGACCAGTAAAGGAGATACAGAAACGGTTGAGAGGAAGCGGTTGTACCTCTTTATGAACCGGTCTAAAAACCAACAAATGTCATTGGGCCAGGCATATCAAAAGCCCATATAAAAGAAAAGGAAAGATACAAACGCTAAAGAAGATTTGAATCGTTTTCAAAAACCTAGTCTGCCTCCTCTCTGTGCTCGCTCTCATCTCCTTCACCATTCACTCTCTGCAAATCTCTCAAACAACAATGGTGAAAACTAGAAGCACAGTAGCCCCAAAGGAAGCCACCACATCAAAGAAAGCCGAAGCAAAAGGCTCCACAAGCAGTAGAGCGAAGACAAACAAGCATGGAGTGCGAATTAAAGGGCCAAAAACCCTGAAAAAGTCAGAAGAAATTATCAAAGAGGCTTCACCAGAGAAAGCCCCAATACCAGTTTTTACTCGAGTTCCCAAGAAGTCCCGGACCGGAAGTGCTGCCTTCTCAATGTCTGACCTAACTGGGCCAGAAAGAGAGAATGATCTTGGCCAGGAAAATAGAGAGGCCTCCATGCAAATCGTCGCAATTCCAACACCAACAGGTAACGATTTCTCTGCCGATACTTCTAGAAACAGTGATCTGTTAGAATCACTACTGGAAAATCAGGACCCACCTAAAGAAGGTGTGGTAGAAGAACTGATACGTACGGAAGGAGAAAAGGAGGATCTGACTCCGGTCAGTCATGGGCTGGAACGCATTGCGGAAGGAGAAGGAGGAGAAGAAGAAGGAACAGATGTCATACCAAAAGCCACTGAAAATGTTGTAGAAGAGGAAGAAATAGCTGACTCGGAAGAAGCCAAGGAAAAAGAAGAAGAAGAGAAAGAAGAAACCAGAGACGGAGAGACCGATCTGGAAGAAGCTGAGAAGAACAAGGATGCTACCACCAACAACACAGAAGAAAACACTCTGGATGCCAGAGAAGATGTCATGGAAGAAGCTGCTGAGACGGCACACACAGTGCTGTCGACCCTGAAGAAAAAAGTTCTAGAAGAAACTGAAAGTTTGGCTGTCATGGTTGGAAAATTGAAAGAAACAAGGAAAAGGAAGGAGGGAAAGGAGGCTGGAGGTCCCAGCAACAAAAAGAAAAAATCGCATGTTAAAGAAAAGGGGAAGAAAGTAATTGCAACAAGGAGATTGATAGATGAATCCACTGATGATGACCTTGAAGAGGTCTCTGCTGAGGAAGAAAGGAAGAAGAAGGCCCTGAAGACGGCCAAGAACACCATGAGTGTAACTTACGACAACGTGTCGTTTCACTCAGCAGAAGGTGCAAAGAGGTGGGAGTTTGTCTTTCAGAGAACGGCGTACCCAGAGAAGACATTGTCAACAGAGCTGCTTGGGCTAAAGGCCATTATTCAGCTCCTGGAGAAGGAAGAATTGATGAGAACCGTCTCCGACATTGGCAACCACTATCCCCTTCTGGTTAAAGAGTTCATTGCAAATCTGCCTACCACGTTTGGTACCTCAGATGCTCCAGAGTTTGATAAGGTATATGTCAGAGGCATCCGCTTTGACATCACCTCCGATATCATCAATGAATTCCTGGGAAGGAAGAGGGTTCGATCTGTGCCACCACCCGTTCTGAGCAAAGTCCTCCGAAAAATCACCGGAGATAAGAGCAGAACATGGCCATCCAAAGGGACAGTGGCAGCCTCAGATCTGACTTCCAAGTACTCCATTCTCTTTCGGATTGGAGTTGCAAACTGGGCGCCCTCAACTCACGCATCATCGATCAAACCTGAGCTAGCAATCCTTATCTACCAAATAGGTACTGGATCTAAACTTGACTTTGGACAATTTGTGATTGATCATCTTGTTCGCCATGCTAGATCTCTTGCTGTGAAAATTCCCATAGCCTTTCCATCCCTTATCTCTGAATTACTCGTACATCAACACCCTGGCGTGTTGAAAACGACGGATAAGGTGGGGAAAAGAGGAGGAGTAATTGTGGTGAGCCACAAATTGTTTGAAGGAAGGCATGCTCCTGATCTAGCCAGGCCAGAAGCCACGGCAAAGACCAGTAGAGCCACAAGTGCCGTCCCTCTCACAAGGACTACTAGCAGGGATGCCGTCATGCTCAAACAAGAAATTGAAGTGCTTGATGAGGACATTGCAAACTTAAAGACTGCCCTGAAGCACCTCTCGCAGCGCCGAACTCACTGCGCCAACCTGCTGCACTCAATGTCTCCTCCAGGTTCTGAAGATGATCCCACAAATGATCCAGAAGATGCTACCCAAGAAGCCTCCACAGAAGCTACAGAGACTGCAAGTTCCAACAGCAGCTCTATTTGAAAAGTTTTATGAAATTCTCTGACTCTTGAACAACTGAACAACTTTTATGGTTTGTAATATTTTGTGAACAATGTATCACGCTTTCTCTCGACAGCTGATCGAGAGCGAGTTATGTTTTGGATTTATTTTGCTTATTTCCCGGACTTGGTACAAATATTTTTTTATAGTTTGGCTCTTTTTGAGCCAGCAAGGGGGAGTAAGTGTTTAAATTAGAAATACGCGCGCGATGATACAAGGAAGAAAGAGAAGACACGACGCGAAGACACAAGACGTGACAATACGCGCGACGACACTGCCGATCGACGAGACGACAAATGCAATGCAGAATGCGACGCAGAATACGATGGAGAATGTTGTCCTTAAAAATAGCCAAAGGGGGAGATTGTAGTTACAACGTTGTTCGAGATTGGATAATTTTGAAGGAACTGAAGAAACATGTTACAAAGAATGTCGAAGCATCTTCTACGACATCTTGTGTGACATTGTTGACGACATCTCGGTAAGCATCCTGATCGACAGAAATCAGGAAAGTGCAGATTCGGCAGTGCAGCAAGAAAACGATTAGGAAAGTGCAGAACGACTCCTAATCTGAAAAGAAGAAAGACGGTGATTAAGAGGAAACCCTTTAGGGTTAGTACTCATCCACGATTGCTATAAAAGCTTAGGCTACCCCTTTAGCAATGGCGTGGTTCTTTATTTGTTTCCTAGCAACAATTTGCAAGGTTCTTAGACGTGAAGGTTTGCGGGCTGAGAAATTGCAGATTGAGCTTAGGACATTGTGTATCACATAACTATAGAGAGTTAGGTGATTGAGGGTTTACTGAAAGTCGTGAGTTGAAGACTGCACGCAACCACCAAGCTTGAAGAAGACTTGAAGACGACAGAGCAAGGCGATTGCTCGAAGAGTGGAATCAAGACGTTCTTGGATTCAGGGGGAGACCCTGAGATAGATTGCACTGTAAGACGTAGCATAAAGTATAGATCTAGGAGGGATCACAGGTACTTGTATGTTCTGACGGATTACTGATAAGTGAAATCTTTCCACTAGGCTGAGAGCCCCCAGACGTAGGTGACGTTGCACCGAACTGGGTAAACAATCTGCTGTGTCATTACTTAGAGCTTTATATTTACTGTCCTGCTTTATCTACGCAAGAAGTCAGACACAACGTTATAGCATTCTGTGTAAAATTGTGTGTGGCATCTTGCACGACTAAGTGATCAGAATTTCACGGTGCAAAGAGGTGGGAGTTTGTGTTTCAAAGAACGACGTACCCAGAGAAGACACTATCGTCAGAGCTGCTTGGACTAGCGGCCATTGTACAGCTCCTGGAGAAGGCAGAATTAATTAGAACCGTCACAAACATTGGTAACCATTATCCCCTCCTGGTTAAAGAATTCATTGCAAATCTGCCTATTGGGTTTGGAACTCCAGATGATCCGGAGTTTGAGATGGTTTATGTCAGAGGCATTCGCTTCAACATCTCCTCTGACATTATCAATGACTTCCTGGGAAGAAAGAGGGTTCGATCTATGCCACCACCCGACCTAAACAAAGTCCTCCATGAGATTACCGGAGATAAAGGCAGAACATGGCCGACCAAAGGCACTGTGGCAGCATCAGATCTCACCTCCAAATACTCCATTCTCTTCCGGATTGGAGTGGCAAATTGGGCTCCCTCGACCCACGCATCATCCATCAAACCTGAGCTGGCAATACTGATCTACCAAATAGGTATTGGATCTAAACTTGACTTTGGGCAATTTGTGATTGATCATCTTATTCGCCATGCTAGATCACTCGCTGTGAAAATTCCCATTGCCTTTTCATCCCTTATCTCTGAACTGCTTGTACATCAACACCCCGGAGTGTTGAAAACATCGGATAAGGTGGGCAAAAGAGGAGGACTAATTGTGGTGAGCCACAAGTTGTTTGAAGGGAAGCATGCTCCTGATCTTGTCAGGCCAGAAGCCAAGGCAAAGACCAGTTGAGCCACAAGTGCCGTCCCCCTAACCAGGACCACCAGCAGGGATGTAGTAATGCTTGAACGAGAGATTGTTGTGCTTGACGAGGACATTGTAAATTTGAAGACAGCCCTGAAGCATCTCTCCCAGCGCCGATCACATTGCGCCAACCTGCTGAAATCCATGACTCCTCCGGGCTCTGAATATGATGACACAACCTCTCTGCCACATGATCTAGAAGAAGCCACCCAAGAAGCCTCCACTGAAGCCACAGAAGAAGAGACTGTAAGTTCCAGCAGCAGCTCGATTTAAATTTCATGAAACTTTCTGACTCTTGAACTACTGAACAATCTTTATTTTTGTAATATTTGGTGAACAATGTATCACACTTACTCTCGACAGCTGATTGAGAGCAAGTGTGAGTTATGTTTGGATTTATTTTCTTATTTCCCGGATTTGTTGCAATATTTTTTTAAGTTTTGGCTCTTTTTGAGCCAGCAAGGGGGAGTAAGATGATATATATACGCGCGCGCGATGATACAAGAAAGATAGAGACGACGCGACGACACAGAGACGACGCGACGATACGCGCGACGCAAGACTGCCGATCGACGAGACGACAAATGCGACGCAGAATGCGACGAAGAATGTTGTCCTTAAAAATAGCCAAAGGGGGAGATTGTAGTTACGACGTTTTTAGAGATTGGCTGATTTTTAAAGGAACTGAAGAAACATGTTACAAAGAATGTCGAAGCATCTTCTACAACATCTTGTGTAACATTGTTGACGGCGTCTCGGCAAACATCCTGATCGACAGAAATCAGGAAAGTGCAGATTCGGCAGAAAAGCAAGAAGACGATTAGGAAATTGCAAGACGACTCCTAATCTGAAAAGAAGAAAGACGGCGATTAAGAGGAAACCCTTTAGGGAACGATTGCTACAAAAGCTTAGGCTACCCCCTTAGCAATCATGTGGTTCTTTATTTTGTTTCCTAGCAACAATTTGCAAGGTTCTTAGACGTGAAGGTTTGCGGGCTGAGAAATTGCAGATTAAACTTAGGATATTGTGTATCACATAACTATAGAGAGTTAGGTGATTGAGGGTTTACTGAAGTCGTGAGTTTTGACTGCACGCAACCACCAAGCTTGAAGAAGACTTGAAGACGAAAGAGCAAGGCGATTGCTCGAAGAGTGGAATCAAGACGTTCTTGGATTCAGGGGGAGACCCTGAGATAGATTGCACTGTAAGACGTAGCATAAAGTATAGATCTAGGGGTGATCACAGGTACTTGTATGTTCTGACGGATTACTGATAAGTGAAATCTTTCCACTAGGCTGAGAGCCCCCAAACGTAGGTGACGTTGCACCGAACTGGGTAAACAATCTGCTGTGTCATTACTTATAGCTTTATATTTACTGTCCTGCATTATCTACGCAAGAAGTCAGACACAACGTGATAGCATCCTACGTAACATTGTGTGTGGCATCTTGCACGACTAGCTGATCAGAATTTCAACAGTCATGAACATACTCATATGTCGGCGCATGAAATCACATCCTCATACAGAAGGACCATTGAGGTCAATATGTAATGAGTGACGAGTTTGACTCAATCTAACGTCTCTTGTAAAAGGGTTACAATAACGACTGTGATTGGCTCGATCACAAGTTACATAAGTTGACTCAATGGATCGCTGAAGGATTTATCCCTCATACGGACGTGTGAGCAGATATCAGTTTAGGCCACTTGATGAGTATGACTGAAATACAAAAGCATGGCCATGCAGTCGATACGTAGTATCAGTTACAAATCAGTTAACTTAGAATCAAGAAACAGGACAATAGAACGAGGATGACTTTTCTATGCTTCGTGGTTGTCATAGATATCAAGAGGATAAAAGGATAGATTCATGTACGACAAGGTTAAGTCGAAATCTCGATAATCACAAGCGTTGGGTGATCATGATGTCTTGCTAGAGGTCACTCATGATGGAAAGGGTAAAATGGTAATTTTATGACGTGTCGTGATCCTAGAGGGTCACACACTAAAGGTTAAGTAAAACGGATGGAATCATATGGAGGAATCATGAGAGAGACAAAATCCGGTTTTAGATTAAACCGGATTAGACCGATATCTGTTTAGGATTAAACCGGAAATCAAGAACGGTTTAGCAAGACTAATTAATTATAATCTAATTAATTAATTTAATTTAATTAGCTAAACTGAGTTTAGCCAGAATGGGCTTCTCTACATAATTAATTAAAAGCTTTGGGCTTTAAGCCCATTAAGGCCTTTAATTAATTAAAGTCCAAATAAGGGTTATAAAACCCTAGCCGTCACTCCCTCTCTCTCCTAGCCGAATTCGTCCACCTCCCTCCTCCTTGCTCCGTCCGTTTTGCTTGCTTCGATCTTCTAGTAAGGATCGTCGTGAGTATCCCCGGATTGGTCTTCCTGTGTGGACGTTCTTTAGAGGTTACTAAATATTTTTTAGTAACAGAGAGATTTTGAATCAAAGGTAAATTAAATTTTATTCTAGTCTAAGATCTCGTGATCAATTCATGATCATGCAAGATCCAAATTATTTCGGATATTTGAGGTTAATTTCTTGTATGGGCATGAAATTATATGATTGGAACACTTACGGCTCAACCAAGCCTTCAAACATCATTCAATTCCTACGAAGCTAGCATGCTAATTTTATCACATCAACCCACATAGAGGGGAAAACCTTCCAAGGTCACAAGGTGATCACAAACCTTGATCAAAACATTCTCAACTATTAAGTTCAAGGAGATAGTACATGTTACCTCTCTCGAAAGAGTGAGATTGTTTTCGCTTGAGGATTTGACCCGAGTTAACAAATTGACCATGTATTGTGAGGAGAACGTTTACGCCCTATCTTTTAAGCTCATTCTTCAAATGTTGGCGTCGTGATAGAACTTTCTCCTTCAAAGCACACAAAAGAAGTCAAAATTAACAAGCATTCGCAAAAAGACTCAAATGTATGAATTTACAAGGTGGAGAGATAGAATTTGGGGTGCCTCCCAAAAGCGCCTTTGTTTAACGTCGTTAGATCGACGGCTCAAAGGATGGAACATCAACTACTCTTTTCCGCCTTCTTGAGGCGGATCCTCCTTAGCTCCTCATTTTCCTTCGCCACCTTGCGGCAATCCTTCACCAACATCAATAAAGCAAAGTTCTTCTTCAATTTTATCCGGCTCGAAGTCTCCTCCATCTTCTCCACGATAGTGCTTCAAGTGGAGTCTATTGGCAAAGAAAGTGGACTTGTCCTTCAAGTTCACAATTTCCATGACTCCATTGTTTAAACAATTAGAAACTTAAAAGGCCCGGACCATCTTGACTTCAATTTACCCGGGTGTAGCTTAAGTTGGGTGTTGTATAGTAACACAAGTTACCCCGGGTTGAAACTCCTTTTCACGATATGCTTATCGTGCCACCGTTTGGTCTTCTCCTTGTAGATGGCGTTACTCTCGTAAGCGTCTCGCCTCCAATCTTCAAGTTCCTCAATGTGAAGGAGCCGCTTGGCTCCCGCCTCTTGCAAGTTCATATTACACTTCTTTATGGTCCATCTCGCCATATGCTCAATTTCCACCGGCAAGTGACATGCCTTGCCATAAACCATTTGGTATGGGGACATTTTCAACGGTGTCTTATAAGTCGTGCGATATTCCCATAGAGCTTCATCTAAACGCTCCAACCAATCTTTTCTCGTAGGGCTCACAATCTTCTCTAAAATGCCATTGATTTCTTTTTTAGAACTCTCGGCTTGCCTGTTGTACTGCGGGTGATATGCAAGCGCCATCTTGTGCTTCATGCCGAATTTCTTGGCCAATGCTCGGAAAAGCTTGTTTTGAAAATGAGCCCCGTAGTCACTTATGATTGCCCTTGGTGTTCCGAACCTTGCTATTATGTTCTTCTTCATAAATTTGATTACTGTCTTGGCGTCTGCGGCGATGCACGCCTCCGCCTCAACCCACTTGGAAACGTAGTCCACTGCTACTATTATGAAATATTTGCCATAAGACGATGGGAATGGACCCATGAAGTCCATTCACCAAACATCAAACAGTTCCACTTCGAGAATGCTATTAAACGGCATCTCGTGTCGTCGGGAAATGTTCCCTACCCTTTGGCATTGGTCGCAATTCTTGAAATGTTTATGTGAGTCCTTGAAAATAGATGGCCAATAAAATCTTGATTGGAGTACCTTTCTTGCGGTCCTCTCTCCACCAAAATGCCCTTCATATGGAGAGTCATGACAAGTCTCAAGGATAGAAGATATCTCACTTTCCGGGACACACCGTCAAAAAATAGCGTCTTGCCCCTGCTTAAATAAAAATGGCTCATCCCAATAATAGCCTTTGCATAAGTGGAGAAATCTTTTCTTTTGTTGAGAGTTCATCTCGAGAGGGATTATGCCACATGACACATAGTTTGCAATATCGGCATACCATGGTATCGAGCTCTCAATTGCCAAGATATGCTCGTCCGGGAAAGAATCACGTATCTCTTCTTGTTGCTCCCCCTCATCATTCTTAACCCGGGAGAGATGATCGGCTACTTGGTTCTTAGCCCCCTTTTCGATCAATTATCTCTAACTCAAACTCTTGTAGCAACAAAACCCATTGTATCAATCAAGTTTTTGCTTCCTTTTTAGTCAACAAATACTTCAACGCGGAGTGGTCGGTGTGTACCAATGTCTTGGAACTAATCACATAGGAGCGGAACTTCTCGAATGCAAACACCACTGCCAAGAATTCTTTCTCTATCACCGTATAATTTTCTTGAGCTCCATTCAACATCTTGCTTGCATAATAAATTCCCCGAAAGATTTTGTCATGCTTCTGGCCAAGTACCGCCCCAAGCGCATAATCGCTAGCATCACACATTACCTCGAAAGGCCTACCCCAATCGAGAGCTACAATTATCGGTGCCTTGGTTAGCCGAGCCTTCAACTCGTCGAATGCCACCTTGCACTTACTTGAAAACTCATACTTCACATCTTTCTCAAGCAACTTGCATAGCGGCTTAGCAATTTTAGAAAAATCTTGAATGAAACGTCTATAGAAACCCCCATGTGAAAGAAAGCTTCGCACCAACTTAACTGAAGTAGGATAGGGGAGAGTCTCAATTACACTGATTTTGGCTCTATCGACTTCAATACCTTCCTTGGAAACCTTGTGCCCGAGAACAATACCCTCATTGACCATAAAATGACACTTTTCCCAGTTAAGCACTAGGTTGGTCTCCTCACATCGCTTCAGTACTTTCGCCAAATGCTCCAAGCATGCTTCGAAGGATTCCTCGAAAACTGAAAAAATTGTCCATGAATATCTCAAGATACTCCTCGGCCATGTCCGAAAATATTGCCATCATACACCGCTGAAATGTGACAGGGGCGTTGCAGAGTCCAAATGACATCCTGCGAAATGCGAATGTCCCGTATGGGCAAGTGAACGTGGTCTTCTCTTGGTCCTCAACGGCTATGTGAAGCTGATTGTATCCACTGTACCCGTCAAGGAAACAATAGTATTCGTTCCCTGCAAGGCGATCTAGTATCTGATCAATGAACGGGAAGGGAAAATGGTCCTTTCGAGTTGCACTGTTCAATTTCCTGTAGTCCATACAAATACGCCATCATGTGATAGTTCTTTGCGGAATGAGCTCATTCTTGGCATTGGTGACCACGGTGAGGCCACCCTTCTTGGGTACACACTGAACAGGACTCACCCACTTACTGTCAGATATAGGGAAAATAACTCCCGCGTCAATCCATTTCAACACCTCCTTCTTGACAACTTCTTTCATAGTCGGATTCAACCGGCGTTGATGCTCAACGGAGCCTTGACATTCCTTTTCAAGGATGATTTTATGGGTGCAATATGTTGGATCAATCCCACGGATATCGGCAATAGTCCATCCTAATGCAAGTTTGTGATCCTGCAACACCTTCATCAACCTCATTTCTTGCTCCTGAGTTATAATAGATGATATAATCACCGGAAGCGTAGAATTCGGACCCAGAAATCGATATTTCAAATGTGATGGAAAAACCTTTAACTCCAGATTAGGAGCTTCTTCAAATGATGATTTCACATGTGGGATATCCCTTTTTCCTAAAAACATTGGTTCCACGAACTTTTCACATTTCTTCATTTTTTCATACGCAATAGCATAAACATTCTCATGCTCCTTTGAGTTCTCCATTTCATTCAATTGGTCAAAGAGGGCAATATCAGAATTATTAGTGCTCAAACACAATGAAGAAATAGCACGTTGTACCTCTTCTTCAATGACGGATATAGATGCTAGATCCGGTGGATCCATTTCAGGGGTTCGGATCCCCTTTAGAATATCAAATACAATCGTCTCTGAGCCAACTGTCATTTCTAACACTCGTTGCTTTACACTCGTTTCTAACACTCGTTGCTTTACTTGTGCTTGGGGCTCCATGTTCTTCCCTTGAACGAGCTTAAGAAGCATGTTAATCTTCTCCAAGAGACTCTTAATAGTCTCTTGATCCTCATTGTTTCGCACGGCCGATGGCACTTGATTGTTCGAATTGTCATAATCGTTCCATTCGTAGCTTTGTAAAGCCACTTGTTCTATGACATCAAACACTTCTTCGGGGTCTAAGGAGAGAAGAGATCCTCCCGCACCGGCGTTCACGGCCATTTGAGAAGCTTGATTAAGCCCCCAATAGAAAGTCTTGTTAAGTACCTCATCACAAATGCGGTGATCGTGACACTTCCACAAGAGTTGCTTAAATCGTTCCCATGTCTCACAGAGTGTCTCGCCCGGTAGTTGAGGGTAATTATTGATCTCTCTACGGAATTCCCCTTCCTTCTGTGGTGGAACATACTTACAAAGGAATGCCCTTTCGAGGCTCTCCCAATTCCGCTCTTCCCGCAATAGTAGCGTCATGTACCACTTCTTAGACTCTCCTCCCAAAGATATGGGAAGCAACTTACACTTGACTAAGTCTCTCGGGTAGCAGCTAGTAGTGGTCTCGACCACGTCTTCCAATAGTGTAAGATGAGTGTGGGTGTCATCCTTCTTGCCTATGAATTAGGGAATAGTTTTTAGGAGACTCAACATCACCTGTTGGAGGGCAAAGTCTTGGACCCGTTGGTATTTCTCTTCCCGTCTTCCATATCGCGGAAGGTGAGGACGTTGAATTCTTCTTCCTCTTCCTCTCCCTCCTCTATTACCGCGAGGAGGAGGAGGAATATAGTCCTCTTATGTGTAATCATCATCTTGCTCATCCCCTTCAAGACCTTGCCTAGCATTGTTGTTCAAGTCAAGAGGGTCTTCCTCACGATCCCCTTCAAGAATGAGTGGTAGTTGATCTACCCTTCCCGGTGTTGCCGCCATATTACCGATATCAAGAAAATCCTCACCAGAATGCCTCCTCAAGGCGTTGTTCCTCCGACACAACGCTTCGATTTTCATGTTGTATTCAAATTCTAGCACTCCCGAGCTCCGGGTCATGCACTAAACAAGTACCTTCAAGAAACACAAACAAGTATCAACGACTAACTTGAACAAACACAAGCAAACAAGCAACCTAATACCAATTAGTCCCCGGCAACGGCGCCAAAAACTTGTTGGGCCAAAGTGTGACGTGCAAACGTCGCATAATGGTTACCACGTGCAAGTGCACACGGTCCGCAAGTAATGCGGGTCTTAGGTTAAGTGCTTGTTTGTGTAAAGGAACTCGAGACTACTACTACTATTTTTGGTGTTTTCTAATTATCGAAACAAGCAAGCGATTAGGTTGGTGATTGACAATTAATAGAAAGCGCCTAGGGTGCTAGACATGCAAATCGTGAATTACTACAGTGACTTCATAGTTAAAGAGGCGATACGAGAGTGACCTATGTCTTAATTGACAACCCCGCCTCTCGGCATTGGAGTTGTCCTAATCCCGAGTCACTCCTTGCCCTCTCGGGTTTGTAGTCACTCGAGATTGCAATTGTTCGACAATAATTGGGCAAGTGCTACTTCAGGGTGTCTCCGCTCGGCATCAAACCCCTAACACTAGGTGGTTTCTAGATCCGGGACTATCCGTCTCTCTCGAGATCGACGTAGCCCCTAAACATGCTTACTAAATTAGACTAAGTGTTACGTCGGGGTGTCGAAACACGGTTTCGAGCCCCTCACACTTAATGTTGACTAAGGCCAAAAACCGTAGCAAACATGAATTAAAGCAAGAACACTCACACACATCAAACATCATCCTAAAACTAATTCATCATATAGCAATCATTCACAATTTACAAAGTCTAGCACCCATGGCTAAGGGATTTAGCCCTCAACCATGGTGCTCAAATCAAATATCATCAAACACAATAAAACACTACTACAAAACATGGTATTAAACATAAAAAGAGGAAGTTTAGAAATGCTTTTGGTGTGAAATTGCCCAAAACTCCAATGCTTGTGGTTGGTGATGGATGGATGATGAACTCCTTCCCAAAGTAGCTTCTTCTTGGTGAAATGATGCTGGAAAATGTCTTCTCCAAAGGTTCCTTGCTCCCAATGGTGGACTTCTAGTGGAGACAATCCACTCTCCCTCTATCCAATGATGGATTAATGAAGAAGGAAGCACACAATGAATGTCTTCTTTGAAGTGACTACTTTGAAAATGTGAGCTGATGGAGGCTACAAGCTAGGATGGTCAAAAATTTCCTCAATCCCTAGAGCAAAAGCCCTTATATAGCCTTTGAAAATCGTGCCTAGTCACGATCGTGACTTAGAGATGGTCACGATCGTCCCTATGGGAGTCACGATCGTGGCTTCGCGGAGGGGACCAATTCTGCTCGAGTCAACGTCGCGGTCTTCTCTTCGTCGTCACGATCGTGCCTCGGTTTTGAATTGAGTCACGATCGTGACTGTGGAGTCACGATCGTGCCTCTCTCTTGGTGACGATCGTGGCTCCTCGGTGACTGAGATCGGGATAGCGTTCTGTAAGTTAGGAAAATATTCAGCGAAAATATTCATCGGGGCATGATCGTGCATTGGATAGTCACGATCGTGCCCTTCACTAGTCACGATTGTGCATCAGGGGGGCACGATCGTGCCTCATGCAATTTGGGCCCCTTCTTCTTTCTTGCTCTCCAAGTCTCGCTCTCCCGAATCTCGTACCTTGGCCTTCTTCTTACCCTTTCCTGCATATGCTCTTGAAACACACCAAGAGCGTAAAATGATCCTATTTGGCCCTCTACGGCCACTACGAGGCAAATTAGTATCGAAATGGGGGGTTGATCGAGGTCAAAATGAGGTCGATCGACCCCTCAACAGGGCCAGAATTGGGGCTGGATCTTGTTGATGACAAGGAAAAGGGCGGTGCCGGCGAAGAATATAAGGGTGGAGGCCCCTGAGTGATTTTGGAGAGCTCTGTCCATGGAGACTCCATCCTCCATTGAAATTCATGGAGCACTGTTCTCCCATCCTCCTCTTCATCCCTCCCATCCACTTCTCTCACTACAAATCATACATACCGATGATTGAAAATCAATCTCATGCACTTGAGATTATATTTTAGGTGGATGGGTGTGGTCTCGGAAAGAAAATAAAAACAAAAAAAATCAGACAATGAATAGTGGAAAAGAAAGAGCATTCTTTTGAAAATTTGATGGATAATTAAGGATATTTTAGACTTTTTACATTGTTTTAACCTCAAAACTGACAGAATCGTTAACTTTGTAAAAAAATGCAATTAGCATATCTTATTTTGAATTTTTTATTATAGTTGGGGTAAAGTGCAAATCGCGCCAGACTAGTATGTGCAAACTGTAATTAACCAACTATTTTATTATGTTCTCACGTGTTCCCAAGTATTTAGCATCAACATTCTCCATTTTATAGTTAACCAGATTTTCTTCTGAATAACGTTGATGATTTTATTTAGGGGTAATTACAGAACAGTACACTCGTTGAAACCTCATTTCAGGATTGGTACCCCAAGTTTGATTCTTTTTCCCTCGGTCCCTCAAGTTTAAAACGTTAGCACTTAAGTTCAATTTTGTTAAATTTATCATCCACATTTTTTAATGACAAAAATGCACCAACTATAATTTGTAAAAGGTATAATTATCTTATAAATGTGAAATTACCATTTTATCCTTATTTGCATAACAAAGGTTCAAGGATAAATTAGTAATTTCAAAAAAAATCATAAAAACTGATATGACAAAATTATAAGACTAAAAAATTTTTAAAAAACTTAATAAAAATACTATTTTACCCTTCCTTCAACCTCTCTCCATCTATGCCTATGTCTCAGACTTTCCACATTCTTATATTTTGTTTCCATTTTGTTCATAATCTTCAACCAAACTATTAGATAAATCAAACAAATTATTAACGAATCCTCAAATGATATTCATCATTAATTTTTACAATTGAATCATTTGAAGAAATAATATTTCATTTATTTTGGAGAAGAAAATGAAGGCTCTGATTGGCTAATCGGAGCCAACCGGTCACGATCCATCTGGACCTGGCCGCAAAGAGACGCCGACGTCGTCAGAGAGAAGGTCGTCGTCGGAAAGGGCCGCCCTCTGGTTTAAATATGGACCATCGTCGAAACTCGTCGGACCTCTAATTCTTCCTCCTCCCGTCGCTGCTCTGGTTCTTCGCTCAGATCTAGTTGCCGGAAATGGTGTGGGCGTGTCGCTCTCCCCGGAACAGGTCGTGTCGCTCACGCCAGAAGTGAAGGAGCTTGTGGTGGAGGACGCCCCAGGGAGTACGGCAGACATGGCAAGAGATTTCAAAAAGGGACGAACCGCCGCCAAGGAGATCGAAGCCCGCCCGGCCGCCGGTGAAGAGACGAACCGCCGCTCTTGCTTCCGGGCGATTTCGAGTGTACTCTGATTTTGCCGACTGTGGTAAGGGTTGGAAGTGGTGAGGGCTGCAAGTGTTGTGGTGGAGGCTGTAAGTGGTATGCGGATTAGGTTAGAGAGAGTGTAGGGTAGTGTGTAATTAGGGTTAAAAGGGAGGGTAGAATTAGAAATTCATAAGATTATTTTAAAAATTTTAATTCTTTATTTGATTACTTGCAAAGACCATTTTGTCCTCAATCTATTAGTTAAATTGATTATTCAATTAAGGGCAAAAGAGTAAATTTATAATTACCCCAAAGATTATATAAGATTGACAATTATATACCAGGGGTATTATAGACTTTTTACAAAGTACATCAGTTAAATCTAACAGAATTTGACTTAAGTGTAACGTACTGAAACCTGAGGGACCGAGGAAAAAAAAATTAAACTTGGGGTACCAACCCTGGAACGAGGTTTCAGCGGGTGTACTGATCTGTAATTAACCTTTTTATTTACTATATTATTTTGAATGTACTATCTTTCAATTGTACGTGGATGGACAAAGTTTGAAACTAAATATTAGGTGTAATGACAGTTGGCTACACTAACTATGTCACGTTTTAAATTTAATAACTCACTTTCCAAATTCTTATTTGGGATACCCAAAGATTAAATAAGCGACATTTAGCCAAACTTCTGTCAAATCTAACTGAATTGGTTTGTTGAAAAGTCTAAAATGCCCTCAATAGTTATGTTTTAAAGTTAGACTGGTTTGACCAGTTCAAATTCAATCTGACCGGTTCAAATTAATATTTTATTATTTTTATTTATCAAAAAATAATTAATATTTTAATAATTCAAATAATATCAGTAATAATTAAAAGAATTACTAATTAATTATATTATTAATTAATAATTATTATTATTACATTCTATTATAAATCATTATTAAATATGATAATTACTATATTATATTACAAATCATTATTAAATATGATAATTATTATTATGGGTAATTCCACTTAGGTCACCACAAAAGTTTGTAGTCTCACTTAGGTCACCATAATTCTAATTTAATTTCTGAGGTCATCGCAGAATTTTGTAGTCTCACTTAGGTCACCATAATTCTAAGGGGTAATTCCATGTCAGTACCCTAACTTTGACTCATTTCGAAGTCAGTACCCTGACTTTAAAACTTTTTTTGCCGGTACCTGAAGTTTATTTACGTTGCAGTTAAGGTAACGGCTGTTAAATATAACAGAATTTGTGTGCAAAATGTCTAAAATGCCCTCAATAGTTTTGGTCTGTAAAACTGGTCTGATTGGTTCAATTGATATGATTATAAAATTACTATTTTACCCCTAATTGAATATCAATTTAACTGATAAATTGAGGGCAAATCTGACTTTTCACTTATACAAATAATAAATATAATTTTTTAATATTTAAATATATATAATTATATTATTAATTATATATTATTATTATTATTATTAATTAAACCTAATTAAACCCTCCCGTCCCACCACTCTCGTCTCCGCCACCACGCCCGCTCCGGCCGCCACTCCATCTCCGGCCGTCTGCTCCGACCGCGTCCTCCCACCACCTGCTCCGGCCTGCCTACTCCGTGGCCGTCGAATCGGAGGCCTCTCGAGGGTCCTGTCGCAAGGAGAGCCACTCCCGTCTCCGACCCCGACCTCGGCTCGCCGTCAACGCGCTCCGTCGAAGCCGCACCAAGAAGACCCACTGCCCTCACCGTTGAAGACCTCGGCTCGGCCTCCTCCGCGACGGAGCCGTCGAAGACCTCGGCTCGAACCAGAAGCTGCCCGTGCTTAAAATCCAGTCACCGGTAACAAAAAGCCCACCGAAACGGCGGCGCGTGAAGTCTTCGATCTGGGTAGCACCTTCGACCTTCGCCTCCAAGCCCAGCCCCGATCTGCCTCGTTTGAGATCCAGAAAACGAAATCGATAGAGGTCCAGAAAACGAAATCGTTTCAGATCCAGAAAACGAAATCGACAGAAGCTCCGTTTTTGCTGATTTTGGGGTACCTCGAGCCAACAACGGCGGATCTAAGAGCTGCACCAGAGCTCGCTGGAACCACATCCTCGATCTCGAGCTCGCCAGATGCAGGTCGGAGCGTCGTCGGAGTGGAAGGGTGGGTCTAAGCCGTGTCGCGGAGGAGGCCGAGCCGAGGTCTTCGACGGTGAGGGCGGTGGGTCTTCTTGGTGCAGCTTCGACGGAGCGCGTTGACGGCGAGCCGAGGTCGGCGTCGGGGTCGCCGGCCGGAGTCGCGGCGGCAGGGAGACGGGAGTGGCGGCATGAAGTAGGTTTAGGGTTAATTAAGGTTAATTAGAATTTAATTAGGTTTAATTAATGATTAATAATAATATATATAATTATTATTATTATTATATTATATTATATTATATATATTTAAATATTAAATAATTATATTTATTATTTGTAAAAGTGAAAAGTCAAATTTGCCCTCATTTTATCAGTTAAATTGATATTCGATTAGGGGTAAAATAGTAATTTCATAATCATATCAATTGAACCAATCAGACCAGTTTTACATACCAAAACTATTGAGGGCATTTTAGACATTTTACACACAAATTTTGTTATATTTAACAGCCGTTACCTTAACTGCAACATAAATAAACTTCAGGTACCGGCAAAAAAAGTTTTAAAGTCAGGGTACTGACTTCGAAATGAGTCAAAGTTAGGGTACTGACATGGAATTACCCCTAATTCTAATTTAGTTTCTGAGATCACCACAATGAACTTTTGTCTTACTGTTGGTCTATTTTATTTTGAAAAGACAAAAATGCTCCTCATTTGTTTTCAAATTTTCAACATATGTCATTTCCCTCCACTCCATCACCTTCCACTCCTCTCCCGACCACCACCTACGACGTCGTTCCCTTCACCCACGTCCTCCACCTAGATGCCATTTCTTTTTCTCGCTTCGGCGTGGTGGCGTCTCTGGCCGAGGCAATTCCCAGAAACTCGACCCACATCACCGACAAGAAGGAGGAGGAAGATGGAGGAGAAAGTGTCATTGGGTGGTTGTTTCCGACTTGATCCGAAGAGGGAGTAGTCATCGTCGTCGGAGAAGAAATCGTCGTCTAAGGTGCTGAAGCAGGTGAGGTGGAGAAAGGGGCGGCGGGCGGTGGCGCCATCGGAGGGAGGCGGTGGAGAGGTGGTCGGCGCCGGCGAGATCGAGGCTAGAGAGAAGGTAGCGGAGGGAGGGTCGTGGTCGATGAACAAGGTGAGAGAGGGGTCGTGAAGAAGAAAATGAAGAAAAGAAGGTGAGGGGCATTTTGGTCTTTTCAAAACAAAAATCGACCAACAGTGAGACAAAAGTTTATTGTGGTGACTTCAGAAATTAAATTAGAATTATGGCGACCTAAGTGTGACTACAAACTTTTGTGGTGACCTGAGTGGAATTACCCCTTGTTGTTGTTGTTGTTGTTGTTGTTGTTGTTGTTGTTGTTGTTGTTGTTTGTTGTTGTTGCTGCTGCTGCTGCTGCTGCTGCTGCTGCTGCTGCTGGTGCTGCTGCTGTTGTTGTTGTTGTTGTTGTTGTTGTTGCAGAAATTACAAAAATTATAATAAAAACAAAAGAAAGGAAAAAAGGAAAAGAAATGGTCTATGTCTGTGTCCGCCTCCTTCTCGTCGCAACTCCGCTAAAGCCACCGTCACGACGCTCCTTCTCGTTGTCATCGCAGCCTCAAAAAATCTGATTGTCCTTCCTCCTCCAATGAGCCACCGGAGTCCAAAATCCCATCCGACACCAACCTTGACCTGCGACAGAGCTCACCCCGGCTCCGACCTCGATCTCGAGACGCACCAAAGCAGATCTAGGAAGGAAAACCCAGATCGACGACTCCCCATCCCCATCCTCGACTCCAAGCTCCGGTCACGCCTTTGAGCTCGACCTTTCATGGCCACAGTCGGCTTCTCCGCCAACACTGCAAATTGATTGACAAATGAAAGGACAAATCTGGGGATGATGGATTGGAAGCCAGATCTGGTTTTTCACGGCGGTGCTCCTCGCCGGATCTTGGTCTCGACTTGGAGGAGGACGTCGCCGCGCTAAGCCTCTGTCGTGCATGGCCGTGGACGTCTCCGGCGAGGGAGGCTTGAGAAGAAGCAGAGATGTCCTCCAACTCTTTCATCTATTCCCTAATCGTCGTCGACGTCTACTCCGGCCCCAACCCCAACTACACTACTACCTCTTGGTCGACATCTCTGCAAGTCTCGTAACAACGGAGCCGTGACTCGTCTAGACAAATGCAACGTGGTCCAGATGGCCTGGGTATGAACGGAGGTGCTCAGGACCTCCGACAGGCCAGTGTTGAGTCTGTGAAGAAGAGGAAGAAGAAGAAGAAGAAGAAGAAGAAGAAGAAGAAGAAGAAGAAGAAGAGATAATGGAATGTGAGAGATTGAGAAGGGTATAAAAGTAATTTTCTCACTGATTTTTAACTTAATTAATATTTTTATTTGGTTTAATTAAAAGACGATTATGCCCTTTGCCCATAAGTGTAAATTGATTTTTAAATGAGGTTGAAATAGTAATTTTAATCACCAAAAATTTAATTTGAACCGATCAGAGCGGTCTTGAACTAGTCTAATTTTAAATCAAGACTATTTAGGATATTTTAGATTTTTTAACAAATCAATTCAGTTAGATTTAACATAAGTTGGGTTAAGGGTCGTTTATTTAATTTTTGGGTATCACAAATGAAAATTTGGAAGTTGGAGTATGAAATTTGAAACGTGACATAGTTAGGTGTAGCCAACTGTCATTACCCGTAAAGATTAATATCACTATAGAACTCAAGGTCGGCCTAAGGATTTCCGGGGTCTAAGACGAGATTTCGAATGAATGCCTCTTTTAATAATCGTTTTTAGTTTATTTAAAGATGTAAATTTAAATATTTTTAACAATTTTGTCAACTTTTTAGAATGTACTATTTTAACTCATCAATTTTATGTAACTTTTGACTTTTAAATGTGAGTTTAATTTCATTTTAACATTTTAAAAACTAGATATAGTTCCCAATTTTTTTTAATTTAAAACGTAGGCCTAGAAATTTACATTTGTTCTTAAATTTTTATTATAAAATTAATAGGAGAAAAACAACCATTTTAAAAGGATTTTAAAACTTGGGAAGGACTCCGCTACAAACTATTCTTGCTATACAAATCTTAGAATGGTTCGTAGCCATGAGATTGAAGAAAGGGACGAATGAGATGAGAATGAATAAAACCAAAGCAAAAACAATATGAAACTAGTCAACAAGGGTATTTATGTCTTTAGGTAATTAATTAATATGAAATGGCCCTATAATTACGGGATTGATAAACTCAAATATTGTACATATTCTCATTTTGAGAGACTTTTTTGCTCATTTAGAGAAAAGCAAAAAATGGAAGCTATAACTGAAATCATAGATGAATCAATGATCGGCAATGAGTTGACAGTCGATGACCAATGATCGACGATAAATTGATAGTTGATGGCCGATGACCGACGATGAGTTGATAGTCGACGGTGAAACAACCATCGAAGGTTTGTTGTATAAATAGCCATTTTTGTTCACCTGCAACTTCTTATATATATATATATAAGGTTTGCTATATAAATAGCCATTTTTATTCATCTGCAACTTCATATATATATATATATATAAGGTTTGCTGTATAAATAGCCATTTTTGTTCGTCTGCAACTTCTATTATATATATAAATCGATATATATATATATATATATATATATATATATATATATATATATATATATATATATATATATATATATATATATATATGTAGACGAATTGATAACCGGCCGGAATTCAATAGTCGTCGATGAAACAAATTGCGGAGGTGAGTCACTTTTACACGTCGATTTCTTCAATCTATTTTGTTAACTTTGAAGTGATCATCTTCATAATGTTTTCTTGATTATGGACTAATCAATCTTCTACTAATTTGATGATTTTGGAGTAATTGATCTTCTATTGTTTTGTTGATTTTGGAGCGATCAATCTTCTTTCTGTTTTGTTGATTTTGGAGTGATTAACCTTCGTTCCAGTTATGTTGATTTTGGAATGATGAATCTTCGTTTTCGTTTTGTTTTGTAGGATTCGAAACGATCGGTGTTTAGTCTCCAGAGTAGGGACACCTATTTTAAAATGTCAAACACTTCCAAGAACTGTGTGGGAACCAAAACCTGACATCAACAAAGTGAATGAGGCAAAAAAATATTTTGATAATGAACAAATTAAAAAAGTATCGGTCATGAAATTAATTAAAAAGTTATGCGCATGAACAATTTCTTTTTGTTCATAAACAAAATTAAAAAAAAATTGGTCATGACACAACTTGTGTTTATTCATGAAACTAATTAAAAACAAAAATGAAAAATATCATGGTCATGAAACAAATTAAAAAGTGTTGGTCATGAAACAAATTATAAAATTCTGGTCATGACACAACTTTTTATTGTTCATGAAACTAAATAAAAGTTCTGGTCATGACACAATTTTTTGTTGTTCATGAAACTAAATAAAAATTCTGATCATAACACAATTTCTTGTTGTTCATGAAAATAAATGAAAATTTAGGTTGGATTGTGATAAGGAAAGATAATTATAGTTAGAGATAATCATGAAAAATAATTATAGTCTTTAAAGATAATTATGGTTAGAGTAAATCAAGTTGTGATTTAATTTGATAAATAAATGGTAAAAGAAATTACATATATAACCTTCTGACCACACAAATTGTCCAAATTGTGGGGTGATTTCGATTAAATTACTTTGACTTGCCATCAATTTATTCTATGAATCGTGGCCGTATATAAATTGATCTGATGGATAAGATGCGTTCTAACATTTGTATAGAAGCAGTGAGTTTTTACCCGATTACGACTCTTAAAACTTTACATGTTAATTTCATTTAAATTTGGGCTTAGAGTATTTCAATACAAATATAGGCCCAAAATATTTTTAACTTGAAAAGTTAATGTACAAGCTTTATTTTAAATTTAAATGAGGACTAATATGAATAACTTTATAATTTTTGAATGGCCCAAAATAATTTTGGGGCCTCTTTGATTTGGGGGACTAAGACAAATGTCTCCTTTGTCTTCTCATTGGGTCGGTCATGCTTGGTATATATGTAGGGTTGGACTAGAGTACAAACTAAGTGATAGCATACAAATGTTAGAACAAATCTCAATCGTTAGATCTTATAATCAATGGATGAGATTCATGTTGACTCATCAATGACATACTAACGTAATTACGAATTAATTGTTTATTTATTTTAGTCAATTAACACCATTAGAAGGGTAAATTGGTATTTTTATATAAGCATTTAATTTCTTCATTTATAAATTACTTAATTGTATAATACTTCCTTATTTATAAATCTTAATTGTATAATATTTCCTTATGAAATCGTTCATAAATTCCTTCTAAAGTCAAATTACTTTCATCAATTTATGACAAAATCAAGTTTCCTGAAATCAATTTCAGTTTTATCGTCAAGTTTCATTCAACATGTGTTATTGTTCAATTCGTCATGTGTCATTATTCAATTCGTCATGTGTCATTGAGAAATTTGTTCAATTCGTCATGTGTCATTGGTCAATTTGTCCAGTTCGTCATGTGTCATTATTCATTTCGTCATGTGTTATTGGTCAATTTGTTCAATTCATCATGTGTCATTATTCAATTCGTCATGTGTTATTTGGTCAATTCGTAATTGTTTCTCACCAGTACAACAAATCATAGTGACTTGACATTGATTATTATGGTCATTCATATACCGATTAGATAATTATACCGCTTCATATTGCATCATTTTGTTCCTCAAAAAGCACAAAATTGCTAACAAAACATCACTATGACATTGATTATTCAACCGCACAAAATTGTTTTATTGTGCTCTATGTTGAAAATTGCCAACAACACAAAATTGTTTCATTGTTCTATTGGATCATTTTGTTCCACAAAAGACACAAAATTGTTGGTATCACAAATCATAATACATAAAAAAATATGAGTTCGGCCAGTATCTATATAACATTTGAATTCTTTTGTATTGAAATAGGAATCACCCCGATTCACACACTAGAAGACCCTAAAATTGCATATATACCAAGAACAACTCATGGTTTGCATCAACACTGATTCACATACTAGAAGTATTTTTTGCAAATTGAATCATGTACATGGATAATCCATAAGAAAAACTAGATGAAACAAATCATTTACATGAAAAATATATAAAAACCAAATGAAACAAATCATGAACTACTTACAACGCTCTCGATTCCGGCATGGATCAACCCGCTCACACCGACCCTGTTCTCCCAAACCATGTTGTATTGCCCCACCGTGTTGAGGACGGGATAGGTGCGGAGCTTGGTGGTGTCGGCGGGCTCCGTGCCGCGGAGGCCGAAATCGTTGTCGACGAGAGATCCATCGTCGAGAGGTGATTCCATGTGATGCCTGGTGAATCGCCACCATCCGTCGCATCCCCGCCGTCGTCCGTCATCGCACCGCTGCCGTCCATCCATCATCGTCGCCCTGCATCACCGTCGCTGCGTTTGGAATGTCGGCATGAATCGTCGCCACAATCAATCGTTGAGGCATATTTCATTTGAGAAGGAGGCACACAAATGGGGTCGTTTGGGAAGGAGGCGCACAAATCAGGTAGGGTTTCTATAGTGGAACATGTGTGTATATATATATATATAGATTGGCTACAATACCCTTTTTATTTGTTTTATTTACTAAATAATATCATTAATCTAGACCATTGATTGGAACTCATCTAATGAATATTAGGTGTTCTAACATTTGTATTCTAGTTCATCCCATATATGTAAATAATAATAAAAAATTGGGTCTCTTTTGACATTCGTCTGGCCAGCTGAAGATTATTTTGAGGTCTCCACATGATCGAGGCCTAAGGCGAAAGTCTCTATTACTTTATGAACGGATCGGTCCTGAAATACTAATGACTAGATGGAAATAAATATGTAAAATCATATTGCATATAATTTCTAGTAACACGTTTATAATTGATATAAATCATTAAATATATTTAATACGGTGATCGTCTAATTACATTGAATGCACTAAAGATTATTTCAATCTCATGTTGGTCTAGGAGATGGACGGAATTCACTAAAGAAGATGTTTTCAAAAATTATTGGCAATCTCATGTGCACATAATGATTTTTTTTGTTATTTTAAATGCAACCATATAATATATTTTAGTATAATGCCATCATAATTTAAAATCCTTCTTATGATTCTTAATTTTGACCAATGAGTCTCATATTTCGTTAAGCTTGACTTTATATCATTGACGAACTTACAGTTGTCTAATTGACCGAAGGGTGTTCAATCCGGATTGTAAGTAAATCATGGTAGTTTTTTAATTACATCATAATAATCTTTCAAATAAACTTTTATATTGTTTGGGTGATACAAATCCAACAAGGCATAAATTCAAGCTCAAACACTAAATCTATCCACTCACCCACATATAATTTTGGGGTAAGCATTAATTAGTAGATAATAAATCATTAAGAAAAGATGATAATTAGACTAATAGAGTTCAATTTAAAACTGAAAAAGGTATGGTCAATTTGCCACCAATTGCGACATGATTTGCGATATTCATAAAGTTCATCCAAATCCAACGTAATGATTAAGTCAGTTGAAACGAAACGAGCACTTCACATTTTACTTATTTTCACGTTTACTTTGCCAAGACAACTTTAAGAAATAATTAATAATAGTATGCTATTATTAATAATGGTGTGTAATTAACCGGTAAAATAGTTATGTCACTTATTTCCTTCAATAAATAGGCTAAAACATTTCCATACAATAAATGGGCAGTTTAATGGGAGGGTATGTATTATAGTATGGACATTTAATATCATTTAAAAAATATATTATTGTTCACAATATTGGTTGAATTGTTCATTTTTACTGTTCATATTGGTATTCATTTTACTAGTATATATAATATTGCATTTTGTAACACCACCACTTAAGTTATATGAAAAATACTGGTTTGAGATTATTTAATTTAGATTGTGAAGTTTAGAATGTTGATGTCAACAATCTTTTTACTTTTTTTTAATTGAGGTATATTTGGGATTTTTTATTAAAATATAGGGGTATTTTGATTTAAAAATTGACATAGTTCGTTTTTAATAAAAAAATTAACATAGTTAAGCAAATTGCCTTTGGTTATGAGGTCTTCAAGAATCATATTTCAATGGGTTTTTTGTGATCCTTTTTGGTTATGTGGTCTTCACTTCATTTCCTAATTTCCTTGCTGTATATAGTATTCAGCGAATTGTTTTGCTCTCTGCTTCTGCTTGTTTTTCCATGGAATATATCAATCATGACACAATTGTTTCTATTACAATTGTAAATATGGGTAATATTGCAAAAAAATACCATCACATTCCAATTTCACACACACCCAAGAGGTCCAAACCAAACAACTGTACAAAGTCATTTTCACTCTTTTTTTTTCTCTGATTCTATAAAAAACTGAGAATTGATTGAGAACAAAAGATGGTAGGAGTGAGAGCAAAAGGAGTTTCTGGTGGGGTACAGGTAATGGCAATGCTCTGCTTCTTTTTTTCTCGTGAAATTGAAAAATTAAAGGTCTTATTTTGAATCTCATTGATCAGACAGTTATTAGCTTGCTGTGTTCTGTGTTTTCTCTGATTTCTGACCCTAACTTTTGCATGCCCTTTTTTTCCTCTCATCTCTCAATGATCATCGATTTGCTCACACATCACGTTCTTATGATAAAGATTCAATTTTTATTTCTTCCCCACTTCCTGAATCATCCCTTTATTGATATTGTCAATTTTTAAATTCTTTATTTTGTTCACAATTCTAAGTTGTCATGATTGTGATTGGTTGGTTGGCTTTTGGTTGAAGGAAATTGATGCTTTTTTGGATTCTCTTTACATGCAAATGTATTTCTGGGTTTTGCTTAGAATTCAGGTGACTCTTGTGATTTGTGATCATTGAGCCAAGTTTATGTCAAAACAATTGTTGTCTGCAAGCTTTACCATGGGCTTTTTTGGGTTTTGAATTAATTTTGGGACGGTAAGATTCATGCAACTCTCGGTTTCATGATTTTTTGTTTACTTAAAATTATATTTGTTTTGTGTTTGTTCTGTTCTGTTCTGAATTCTAATGCTGTTTTGATCTTTTTCAGTATTGGTCTTGGAGCTCTCAGGCTTGTGTTTGGTTTCTGGGAAATGGAGGGTGTTGTGTTTTCAGCTGCAAATTCAATGAGGTGAGCAAAAATTTGTTCACTTTTTTCATATCTGGGTTTGTTCTGATCATGGAATATTTTCTGCTTTGTATAGAATTGCATGTTTAATCGACATTTCTCCAGATTAGAACAAACTCCTATTCATATTCCCTTTTCTGCATAATATAGGAACATGTACCGGTGAATTATGAGTATATACTTATAGTAGAGAAGGGTGTAGGCTACAGTGCTTTGGAGTGAATTAGTTCTTCGCCGGAAATTTCAGATATTGGAATACTCTGATTGCTGTATTAACTTGATTGAATCTTGAATGGACTCGTTCAACTGTAAGCATTCAAGATTCTCTGTCTGGCATTTGAATTCTGTGCCATGCAAATGTGTGCTGCTATTTGTCACAGTTATTCTCATCAGAGCTATTTTGCTTCCTAACTATATTGATGTCGGGATTGATATGACCAACCTTGGGTTGACCCGCAGCCGCTCCTTGTCATTGGATCCTGATTATCGGATCCACAGAGACAGGTTCTTGGAGGCTCCTCAAATTGTATGGGGATTGAACAATCAGAAGATAGCATTCGCAAGAGCTTGCCTAACTGCAAGAATGCTTAACCGAACTCTCCTGATGCCTAGCTTGAGTGCCTCGCTGTTCTATAAGGAGATAGATCTCTTGCAACCCATTGCCTTCGACAAAGTTTTCCAGTTCGAGAGGTTTAATTCACTTTGTAACGGGTTTGTTAATCTTGGCCGTTACTCAGACCTATTGAATAAAACGAAAGTGTTTGAGCTTCATAAGGGAAGTGGAAGGAAGTGGACGGAAGAGCGAGATTTGGATCAACTGAGACAAGTTAGAGAAGACCCTATTGATATGAATGAAGTAATCCGAATAGTAGGAAAAAACCCTTTCTTGTGGCACGATCATTGGCCTGTTGAGGATTATGCGAGAATTTTCGAATGCTTAGTTCTGGTGGAGGAGATATCGAAAGACGCGGACAAGGTTGTGGCCAAGATTAGAGATGTAGGAAGAGAAATTAGGAATGTTACCGATTCGAGCAGATCTTCGTTGAGTCAAGCTCCTTACGTTGCGGTTCATATGAGAATAGAGAAAGATTGGATGATCCACTGCAAAAAATTGGAGCTGAGACATAACATAACCCAAATCTGTAGTAGCGAGGAGGAAATTACGGAACGAGTGGCAAATATCGTTGGACTGGAGCATCCAACTGTTGTTTATCTCGCAGTGGCTGATAGTCTACTTGAAGATTCTTCGATATTGAGTGGTTGGAAGGAAGGATTGATTCCTTTCGAGAAGAAGAAGTTGGGGGTTGACGGGATATATAATAAGTACCCATATCTGATTAAGTCGGCAATAGACTATGAAGTATGCCTGAGGGCTGATGTTTTCGTGGGGAACAGTTTTTCTACATTTTCGAGTCTCTTAGCTCTTGAAAGAACGCAGAAGATGTTAAGATTAGGCGTCAAGAGCTCGTGTAGTGTGGATGTAAGGTGGCCATCTTATGCATATAACATATTAGGGAAATCAAATGCCCCTCGTAGATGGATAACAAACATGTCTGATTCGAGTCTTCGAGCAATTAGTTATGGCTCTACTGAAGTTTCTTGTTGAAGGCAGTGAATATTGAGTTTGCAATTCCTGTGGCAGCTCTGGTGAAGACTGGTTCAGTTTCTCATTTTCTGTCGAACTTTGCTGTCAAGACCAAGGAAACATGTGAGGTATAGTTTTTGGTTCATGTAATTTGGAAGTTATTTTTATAGATCTTATTGAATTATTCCTTTCTTTCCCTCCATATGTTATAGTAAAGTCTTAAGGAAATTTATGCACAAGATATTGTACTCCATAGCTGATAACTTGTCTCCAAGAGAGAATGTAGTAAATTGCAAAGTTCAGATAAATGACTACCCATTATTTAAACCTTACCTTTCAGCAGATGATTGATGGTGATATTTATATATATTAAACATGTTATTCATGCATTTAATTAGTAGATGTCTGGCAGTCTATTTTTGCATGTAAGAACAAGAAAAGGTTAAACATAAGAAAATTGAAGTGTTGTTGAGAAAAAATGTTGGAGAAGAAGGATGTGGAAAGGGCAACATGGGTAATATTGCAAAAAAAATGTCATCGCATTCACAATTTCATATACACCAAGAGGTCCAAAGCCATTTTCACTCTTTTTCTCTGATTTAAAAAATGAGAATTGATTGAGAAGATGAAATGGTAGGAGTAAAAGTAAAAGGAGCTTCTGGTTCTGGTAATGGTAATGGTAATGGCAATGGTGTGGGGTACAAGTAATGCCAATGCCAATGCATTGCTTCTTCTTTCTCATGAAAATAAAAAACTGAAGGCCCCCTTTTGAATTTGATTGATCAGATAGTTATTGGGTTGGTGTGTTTTGCATATCAATTGTACAAATTGCCTGTAATCATCACTTTTGTAAGGATAAAAGCATTTCAATTGCTTATTTGGATCTAAGGTTGTGGTATCCACTCCAGCACCTTTATGTGCTATTGGGAACCTAATCAAATGGGTTTTGCTGTCTTGGCTTCAAAGTGCAGCAACTCACCATCATGATTGCAGAGAAATTATACACAAACTGAGGTACAAGAGTGAAAGGTATAGGGATAGGAGAGGACCACTAGCAATCTTCTTCCTGCCAGCTCAAGAATTTGGAGGACAAAACCTCATAGTCATGGTTGTTGTCTGTCTGAATCAATGCCTTCCCTAAAAAATGTGCAATTTGAAGGTTTTGATGCTCACTGTAGAGACAAAGCATGTGATGTGCATGTATGGGAGACTGCATAAATTTATCACATTGATGAACCATCTCAACCACAGAGTGTGCCTGTGACTTTCTCAAAATAACAGTTACTATTCATGCAATATAACAGCAAATAACTCAAGTGAACAGATATTTTCATTGACTTCTCTGTTTGAAAACACAGCAATATTTTCTTTCTCAATTCCTAAAATTTAATCTTATCAAAGGAAATTACGGTTCCAGACATGGATAGATTAAGCATAACAACAATCGAAAGTGCCAATTTCTGCAAGCAGCAGCTCAAGTGGAAATGGAGTCACGGGTGACAAACTCTTTAACCTCCCTAACTAGAAACTTTGACGAGCCGGGCAATTTATTTTTAGATTTCAGAATCGAGCTGTATAATTTCCTCATTGAATGAAATCGTCATAGTAGTCGTCGCTTATGACGGAGACAAACCTCTCCAACCAAGGAAGTTGATGAAGATCCTTCATGGCATCTACATAGGAGTCTGTACAACGAGGCGGAGACTGGTATGGCTGATGATCACTCAGGCTAAAACCACCAGCAAGAAACCTTTGGATCAGTGCTAGTTGTGATCTCTCTTGGTCCGAGTACGCATCCATGATCATGGGTATGGAATTAAAAGTTTCCCAATCCCATTGTTCTGATTCTTGCATAGACTGAGTGACCAAGTCATCAGAATTGTCTTCGTCCCAAAATGCGCATTGACAAGTCTGTTGCCTATCCCTGTACTCCGCACCGCAAGAATAACAGAACTCATGCCCACACCTGGAAAGTTTATGGATTTAAGTAGAGTTCGGAATTAGAACCAAACAACAAATGCAATGAAAGCTGAAAATAATGACCTGCGAACTTCAAAGTTTGCTTCTAGTCCTAATTATGTTCCAATTAGTCCTAAGGTTTGGTCCGATTAAAAATCGCTACAAAATAATCAAGATCATTGCTGCAGGAACGAAACTGGAACAATTTATCCAAACTTAGGATTAAACTGGAAAACATTGCTCAAATCAGGACTAAATTGCAATACAATCATAATTTCAGACTAAATTGCAATATAATCATAATTTAGGACTAAATTGGAACATATTCCTTTCTGTGTATAATTGGGGGAGTGATTCAAGCATTCTACCATTAATTTTACACTAATCACTCCATTTACAGATGTACCAATAAATTTTTAGTCACTTATCTTTTAGAGGATGAAGAAGCTTATAGTGAATGTATACTGATTCCATAAAAAGTATAATCAAGAAAGGGATATATCTTACCAGCAAGTCATATGGTAGCAACCTTGTGCAAGCTCAATCATCCTTCGACACTGCTGACAGCGCCTCCACCTTTTATTTTGAGCCAGTCGATGCAAAGTAATGTCTGATGCATCTCTCTCCTCTAAAGGAAGGTTTTGGAACTCTTCACAACTAACTGATGAATGCCATGGAACCTCACATTCTACACAGATAAACCTCTGGCAAGCCGGACACTCAATACAGTTATTATCGGACTGACTTGATGAACTTGCCCTAGCTGACAAACATTCACGAGGATCAAGCAGAGCCGAACAATTTGGAAAAGGACAGTAGATTCTCTCTGAGTTGGGCACATCAGCTTCTGCAAGGGCCTTTTCCAGAGATTCATAGGAAGTGAGTGGAAGAAAAGAACTGCATTCAGTGGTGGATATGTAATATTTGCATCTAACTTGAGGGCATCTGATGGGCACTTGCGAAGACTGCACTTTTCCATCAACATAGGTTTTCATACAAAGCGAACAGAACTTGTGGGAACATTTCATTTTTATCATCATCGGCGATGGCTTGTCGTCACAACAGATGGAACAGTTTTCACAAGACATGTCACCCTTAACAGGAAAAGATACAATGCCGATAGCTACTTGGGCTAACCGTAATGGCCTCTCAAGATCCTTACTCGTGACATGTTTCAGCACAAAAGCTTCAAGATTACTGGCATGTTCTAGGATTTTTTGCCTCAATGCACTCAACAGCGGCATGTCAACTTCTTTCTCGTTAGTTATCTGTCAAGAACTCTCGTCGTTAATGTATGGAGAGTAAGATAACAATCATGCTTGATTCAGGTAAGTCATTATCATTGAGATAAATTATATTTGATGCAAAAATCAACATAAAAAGCAAAATTAGTATGGGAGGTAGTCTGAAGCAACTCCAACACAAGGAATTGCTGAATTGGAATACATTAGTTATCATCTATTTTTCAGAAGGGGGGGTTGAGTGAGAATACTTCAGGATTCATTGATTAAATACCAAAATCTAGTCTAATGAAAAGAAATTTTCCAGCTCACAAACCAAAAATGCAGGCTCACAACCTGCCATAAGAGTCTTGGTTTTGCATCCAAAATGCTTGGAAATTTAGACAATTACAAATAAAAAACATATATTAAAAAAATAGGCATTGTACACATGACAATTTTGACATGTCAAGTATAATTAGTTCTTATGACAGAGTGGTAAAACGTTATCAGTTCTTATAACAACATATACCGGGATAATTGGATTTAAATATCAACTGAACTAATAGGTCACTCACCTGATCATATAACAGCTCCGAATCTGTAAAAGCATATACTCGGGTGACCTTATTCTGCACAGCCTCCAGCAAACCATCCATTAAAGCTAAATAATCAGCTACCGATTCCTCCACATAGAAACTAAGCTTCTTCTGCACCTGAATAGCAGGAATGCTAGATGATCTTTCCATAATCACTCCAATTCCACAAAGCCCAGAACTGGAGTCCCCTGCCTCGGCTATTGAAAAACCCTTGAAGAACATCTTCACTGTAAATTCATCAAGCTCTTCTGTCAGCTCTTCCTTCACCAGTTCCTCAGTTTCCTTCCAAACTTCATCATCATCTCCACAGCAGCTCCTAAACTCTTCCTCATCTTCTTCTAATCGAATTTCCCTGACAATACTGCCAGAAGGCACATTGAATAACTCGGCTTGATCCTCCATGTCAAACAATTTCTTCACCACCCAGCAGACACCAGTAAAATTCTAATTTCCCAATCAAAGGAACTCCGGCAGACTAATCAATACAAACCACTAAAATTCAGCATATGCTCCTTCCACAATACTAGCACATCAAATAATGATTTCCAGCCGAGATTTACAAATCACAATCCACGAAACCCTCATCAAGGAATGAAATCAATGCTTCATTTTTTAGCATCAACACCCCTAAAATCACAATAACAAAAAAAGGTTAATTTCAAGCAATGATCTATCAGCTCCCAACTCTAAATCACAATCTAAGAAATACCCATTCGCAGAGCAGCCCAAAGACACCATAATTTAACATCTGCCTCCTAAAAACAAAAATAAACACAAACCCAGAGAGCTGCAACAAGGGCATAAAAAATGAAGTCTTTCACTTCAAATCAACATACCCAGTTACAGAAATCACCCAGATCATCGATCCTACCACTCAAATCCGCACAAAGACAAACCAAACCCGTTTCAACCACACAAATTTAGCAGGAGAACATGAACATAAAAAGGCAAGAAATGACCAGAGGAAGGTTCCGTACCATGGTGAAGGTGGTGAATTTCACGCCTTATCTGGAGGGGAATTAGATCCTCATTCCTTGAGGGTCTGAAAATGGAATTTGTCTATCTAATAAAACCCTAATCTGACAACTGACCCATTTGTTTTGTGCTCTCTCTCTCTCTTACCTGCAAAAGCAGAAAATAAAAAATACCCTCTTTTTTACTTGGATTAAGAACAAGATTTGTGGAAAAAAGAGAGAGAATCACCAAACACTGTTGGTGTTTATGTCGTAATTGAAAAGGGACCTCTTTGGTTCGCTGGAACTGTATATTTCTTGGCTTTATCATTCACTCACATTTCCAATCCAATCCATGGATGTAAATGTAATGTAACTAAAATAATAAAGGGTTTATTCTATTTTATTTATGGAAGGTATAGAAATTTCACATCAGTCATCGGTGAAGTGAAAGCTATGGTTTATGCTCTCAAGTGTATGATTAATATTCTTAAGATAATATTTTAAAATAAAGGAAAAAAAGGTAAAGGAACCAATCAAGATTCTTAGCCAGAGACGGAGAGCTTGTTTCAAGAAACCAATGTATTTGCTGGTTTTGACCTTTTCAACGCTAAATATTTTTCGTATATATCATATAAAGACGATGACAAAGACAAAGAAGAGATACATGGCAGTGCGAGTGCGAGTGCTCAAGAATATGTCAAATAATCATTAACCCACCAACTATACCACTTCTTTATTTCAATCACCAATTGTACTTATCCACCATATTCCATTAAGTTTTATTCATTAAATGAACTCGTTAGCAATTATAGTTTAACAATACCTTGAATTTAGTGAGATGTTTTAATAAATGATTAATTATCAATTTGAGCGACCTAAGTAATTGACAGCTCTCTTGTATTTAAAGATAATTAAAAAAATTATTAAAATCAAAATTAAATAAATGTATTAGCAATTACTATGATTAAACTTTTGTATATCGGCAAATAAAATTAACATAAACAGCTTTTGATATTACATGAATAACATGTGACGTTAAGATTTTGAAATACCAAAATGTCCTTTAATTCTTGTAATAAAACAAAAGAATTAAAATTTTACGTGGTAGTGTATCTTTCTCACACAAATTTGAGATTTCTTTTTGGTTGTGAGACCAGTCCTCAAGCGACCCAATAGTCATCAACGTCGGATCATTTTCACGCATATAGAGAATCACGATATCCTCCTAAATGAAGCAAAATATGAGATCATTAATGGGGATGGGAGGGAAGTTGAGGTACTCGTCGCCCGTGCCGGGGGTGGAGACACAAACAAACCAAGAGATGAAATTCTCGAGGAAGAATGACATTATGGTAAATGTGGTATTGGGAATGACGATGAAGATACACTTAATGTAGCCGCTGGCGCGAACTTTGAGGATGGGCTAGAGGGGTTTTTTATGGAGTTGCTCGGTATCGTCGACGATGCAAGTAGAGCGCTCGCAGAAGTGGGACTTAGCCCTGGTCATAGGATGGTAATATGTTTCTTCATATTGAATTTGAATCCGACGGTGGATTGGGGTTCCGACCAATTTCTACTAAATGTAGATTAAAAGATGACATCACGATGGAATCACGCCTTCATTTTAAAAAATATTTATTTTACATGATTAATTTTGAATGTTAACCTCAAATTAGTATGTTTTGTGTATTATAATTTTACGTAAATACAATTTTGTAAAACTTACTAACTCCCACTATTTTAAAATTTTAAAGTTTCAATGCGGAAAAGGAAAGTGGGTGAATTAAGTTGGTGTATAATGTGGACGACACATATATGCAACTAAATTAGTTGTGGTGGGTAGAGAAGAGACATTGCCATTTTATTATCACCCTACTCAAACCAAACCTTTTGGATTGGAGTTGCAATTAAAAACAAGTTGGTGACAGGCAATGAAGAATCAAATAGACAGAAAATGAAATGATATATTTAAGTGGTTGAGCATGTGGTTCGTTTTTACATTGTTATTGTTTTCTACTCTAACTGGTACTGGTTAAATGATTATTGATGTAAAAGGTATTTTCATTGATTTTGGTCACTGTATATATATATATACACATATACGAGTAACAAACAATCATTCATTAATTTATAGAGATATTAATATGCAATCTACGTGTGTGAAGTAAGAAATATGAAATTTAGGAATATCACGGTTGATTTAGGAGATAATGACACTTTATTACACTTAACTATAGTAAAATGACACTTTCATACCTTAATTATTTTTGTCTCTTTTTAGTACCCTGACAAATTTTTTGTTACAATTTATGTTAAAATGACTAAAATACTCCTGATTTAAGATTTTAAAATAAAACTAGTCCAATATGATTTATCAAAGCATATTTGAAATGGTTCAAATTTAATTTTATATTTTCGGGAATAATTGTATTTCATCTTAAGTACAAATCAAATTGAACCAGAGATAAAAAAAAAATTTAACCAACTTAATTTATAGTTTCTTACACCAAGGGTAGTTTAGGTATTTCAGACATTTTAGAGGTAGGTTGTCACAAAAAAATTGTTAGGGTATTGAAAAAGAGAGAAAAATAGTTAGGATATGAAAGTATCATTTCGCTATAGTTAGGTGTATCAAAGTGTCATTATCCATTGATTTAGCTCACGCTTAAATCAAGCCATCATATCTAGAGATGCTCAAACTCAATAAACCAATCCCCTAAACAAAAAATTAAACTGGTAGAAATTGGTTAGCGAAATCAGGAACCGAAACCAGATTATCAGTTAATAGAAGAAATTTTTTTGGTTTTCTAGTTAAACCAAAATCGGTTTTAAATTAGATTTTGGCCTCAAAATAATATCATTTTGGGCTCAAGGGGCAGAGCCCTATAACTTTCATGCCTCTCCAACATCTTGACGGAGCTGACCATATCCTTCTCGTCAAAAAGCTGACCAGAAATCGCAAACCAAGGATTTGTACTTCAATCCGCCAATCTGGACTAGGTGATCGCATAGGGCGTTCATCACCGCGTTCGCCATCCTGAACTCACCACGGAACCAGAAAATGATTGCGTCCCTCGCGACCGCTTCCGTCATCAACATTAGAGGCGTCGTCGGAGCTCAGTCAGTCGGTGACAGTCTTTCCATCTTTAACTCTCTTCTATCGAGAGATTTATGGCAAATCAATTTCTACATAATCCTTCAATTGGTTATTAGTTACCTTTCCAATTGGTGTGGTGACGAGAATTAGAAGCATCCATAAACTTAAAAAATGCATGTTCTTCGATTCAACAGATGAACCTGGTGAGTAGAGCTATGGGTCTTTGAGCTCGTATTGGAGCGATGAGAAATAGGACTTGTAGAGAGGTCGCAAAGAGTTCTCGGGTTTTCTTGGAGGCTTTCCATGGCCGTGAAGTAGCACATAAAATTGACAGAGGAGAGAGCAGAGTGGTCAATAGGTGAAGAAAAATAGAACCATAGAATCTAAAGGATGAGGGAGGGAGAGAGAGAGAGAGAGGTCAATAGGTGAAGAAAAATAGAACCATAGAATCTAAAGGATGAGGGAGGGAGGGAGGGAGAGAAAGAGAGAGAGAGAGAGAGAGAGAGAGAGAGAGAGAGAGTGAAGAAGTGGTTGACAATTTTTGGACTTAGAAAGACAAAGGGAACGTGTGGACGCATGACGATCGCCAATCTGTGATGATCGACGGTCCATTATATGCTACATATGGATGGTTAAATCAACATCGATTGACCAATTAACCACAATTTTCTAAAATAAAAATCTAGAACTGAATTAAACCGAACCACGTCGGTTGTTAGAAAACAAAATCGGAACCGAGCCTATTCCTGCCAATTCCGGTTATTCCAAGTCTGGTTATTCTTGGTTCCAGTCGGTTTTCCAGTTACTTGTTAATTTTGAGCAACTATAATGATATCCTTTAATACTTCTCTCAAGTCGGAGCATGCATGAAAGAAACACTCAGATTTCCCAATAAGATGTGAAAGCGATCTTGCCCAAGATCCTTGATGAAGACATCAACCAACTTGTGTTTTTCTGGAATATAAAGAGGGTGAATAACCACGCACGTAGTTATTGTCGAACAAAGTGACGATCGATCTTAATTTGTTTGGTGTGCTCATGAAATACGGGATCCAAAGCATTGAGGAGGGCAACCTTATTGTCACAAAACAATGAAGTGGCTTTTGTCTGTGGTGCATGCAAATCACGAATAAGTTCTCACAACCAGAAAATCTCACGACTAGTAACTATTATAGCACGATACTCATTCTAATCCATAGAGTAAGAGACTACATTTTGTTTCTTATCCCGCTGAGAGATGAGAGAAGATCGAACAAATTGAACATATTCAGTAGTGTATTTTCCTGTATACAAATTATTCCCTATCTACATCACAATATGCTCGCAATGAGAGAGAATAACAAGATGGTAGAAAAAAATTCCTACCCTGAACAACTCTTGAGATAGCTCAAAACATTAAAGCATCATCGAGATGTAGTTGACACAGAGCATGCATGAACTGGCTCAATATGTGGATGGTATAAATAATATATAGACGTGTGATCGTGATGTATAAGCGACTAGGGAGAAGTTGATATTGAGCAATGTCAGTACAAGGAAGACTAGACTTTATAGAGAGACAATGTTGTTAAGTGAGAGGAAACGAGGCGGGCTTGCAACCAGTCATGTCAATATCAACTAAGATGTCGAGAGTATACTTCCTTTATGTGAGAGCAATTCCATCCAGAGAGCGTGTAACCTCTATGCCAAGGAAATATATAAGATGCCCAAGATCCTCTATTCAAAATTGTTGATCAAAATACTATTTGAGATATTGGATAAGAGATTCATCTATTCCGGTGACGATGATATCATCAACATAAACGATAACAACAAAAAAGAATTCTTTCTCAACATACGTAAATAATGAATGATCCGCATAAGAAAGGCGAAACCGAGAGCAGTGATGATGCGGTCGCATCAAATGTACATTTATGATATCTATTACCCCTATTCTGGGTGTTACTTCACCCTCGATGTGTTAAATTATTGATTTTTGTGCCACTTTTATGCCTTCGGGTATGTTTGGTGTGAATGTGCATAATATAAGTGAAAAGGGTCAAAACCGAGCCAAAATCGCAGCAGAATCTTTCAGAGAGCACGACTTCCTCATATTTATTCTGACATGACCCAAATTTATATCAAATCAAAGATAACTCGACGATATACAACTCTCTAAAAGGAAGTTTTCTCTAAATCTCATGGGAAGAAGCTCAAAGTAGTACTGAAAGGCAGCATAAAACAGATATTGGGATTGCAGACCAGATGAATTGTAAGTGCTATAACTTCCAAATCAAAAAAAAGTTATATCTAAATTGAAGAGGACGAAAAAATCTAAAGTTCTCATGAAAGAAGTTTTTTCATTAGAGGTCTGGAAGAGGGCGAAAATTGTCTGATACTTTCGGGTGGTGTAGAGTTCTCATCCGAACTCCGATTTGGGCACATAATATGTCAATTCGAAGGAAATTCGAAGACACAGTGTTGTAATGATGATGCAACGGAGTTGTAACGATCTTTACACCTACTGTAACGATCGTTACAGGTCCCAGATGCAGAAAAAACTATAAAAGCCAAACACGAATTTGGAAGGATGTGGCCAAAAATTTGAGTCTTCACACCAGAATTGAATTGAACCAGTCACAACGGTTTTGGAGAGCAGAGAGTAGAACAACATATCAACTAAGGAGAGGAGCTCGAATTCAATTCAATGGAGATTCAAGTGCTAAGATCAAGCAAGCTACACATCAACAATCGTGAGGGATTCAACGATTCATGTTCTTCAACCTTTTAGGTTTTAGGGTTCTTCGTTCTTATTCCTTAATGTTGAATTGTTTATTTATTTTTATGGATTTTGGTTCTAGCACCATTATCATGGGCTAAATACCATTGATCATGGATGCTAGGTCGTAACTTTTTATTATGATGAATTTATGAGTATGAACTGAATTATTTTATGCATATGTGATTTATTTTGAGTGCTTAATGCTTATAATATTTGTTGACGAATAAATATTATTTGTGAGAGTCGCATTGTCGTGTCTGAGAGGGCTGGTGGGTGACGGGCAAACTTAGATTCAAAGGGGTTCAACTCTTCGGAACCCCTACCCCATTATTATAGTACTTATTGCAGACTCATGGTTATTATCTACCCAAGAGGGATGATGAACACTTTTTATCTAGACTCACACCAAACCGAGAGGAGGTGTTAATATGATTGTTGCTTAAGGTTCACATTAATTGCATAATTTATCAGAACCTATTCATTTATTTCGTTGTAATTTAAATGGCCTATCATCCATGGTTTTCTCTACTGAATAGTCTCTCCCAAGTGTTTTTACTTTACATATCTCCAAACCGCTTTATAAATCGAGTATTTTAAGTCACACTTGATAACATAAATTAAATTGAATTGACCTTTATTGGTTCTTGTGGATTCGACCATGTGCTTGCCAAGATTTATTACTTGTAACGACCACGTGCACTTGCGTGTTATTGGGTGCTTGTGGACAACTGCCTATGGGCCCAACAGGTGCACAATCGGAAACATATAAGGGTTACAGATCTGGTTGTTGAATCATAACACGATTACGAGGAGGCATCGCTGGTGGCCAAGAGTCAGGTAAATGGTAGGTGATGTCAGGAAGCGCCGGAGCAACACATAGGACTAAAAAAAGTATTCGTTTTTTTTTGTGTCTAGTCCTTGAAATATGCACGGTATGAGTTTTCAAGTCATACATGTGATATCCCTTCTGACCATGTGGATAACCAACAAAAATTCTCTGATAAGATCTGGGGAAAATTTGTCATGAGTTTATTTGTGAACATAATATAAACAACCAAAATGTCTTAAGTATGTGTACATTAGAGATCGACCAAAAACCATCTCAAATTGTGTTCGATTACCAATGACGACCAAAAACGTCTTGCTGGTCAAATAAGCTAATGTGAGAACACATCTCCCCAAAGTTTCATTGGTAGTCTAGTCGTGCCTGAAATTGAATGGCACGAGCTACTTTAAGTAAGCGGCGATGCTTTCTCTTTACCACACCATTATGTTGTGAAGTCCCAAGATTACTTTTCTGAAACTCCATCTCAATAACTAGCATAGAGCTCTAAAAGTTATGATGTCAAATTCAAATACTCCATCGATGCGCAAAATCTTAACATGCGCGTTGAATTGTCCTTTGATCTAATGAAAAAAATGTAACAAATTATCTTTAGTCTCATATTTGTGTTTCATCAAGTAACTTATGTGGCACGACTATAATCGCCGACAATTGAAAAGGAATAATGGAAGTCGATAAGGGAACGAGTCTCATGTAAACCCTAAATGTCATAATGAATCAAAAAAATAAATATAGACTTATGTTCATGAGTAGAAAACACCAAACGAGTTTGGCGTTCCCTAAAACAAGTGTCACAAGTTGTCGATCTACATTTATTTATAAGAGGGTGTGGGTTAGATACCAAAAAGAGTCGATCAACCGGCATGTGTCCCAAACGTCGATGACAGAGTTCAACATCATTTCCATTATCAATGTCTTTCATGTGATTGCTCCATTATTTATCAATGGTGTCAGTGAAATTGGAAGAGTGCTCAACCAGCCATCAATGAGTCTTTGTCGATTGTGTTTGACAAAATCATCTTTGTCGTTATTGAAGAAAGAGTCAAAATACTTTGGTAATATTGTCTTTTGCCAACTCTAAAATATTGAATCGGAATCAGAGTGTTTCGAACGGAAAACCTACTGATGGTTCCGCTTATGCAATTTTCGTAATGTATTGTTGGACCGTCACATATTTCACCAATGTTGATGAGTGACATGTTCATGACAATAAAATAAAGAAATACCTCGATGTTTCTTGGATACCATATAAATCTATTTTCTACCTTAGTGTTTTATTCATAATTTTGTTCATATATATGCACATGACAAACAATCATATACTAATTTACCGAGATATCAATATAAATATTAAATAAATGATTTGGTCAAAGGGTGTCAAATAAAAAATATGAGATTTGGAAATACCACCCAATAATTTTTAATAAATTGCATCCTGATTAAATAGTTATTGGCTAGATAAATATCAATTCAATAGTTTAAGGGGAGACGACGGCTTCTCCGTCCGTCTCCCTGCTTGTCTATCCTACCATTTTCGATCGAATTGTCCTTCTCCGGCGGTCATGTAATCGCTATGTTAATATTTGGTTTTAGAACGGTGGCAGTTACCGTCCTTCGTCGGTTCGTTCTTCCATCCGCAGTTGGCTCCGCCTGCAGTTCGTTCGCTCCCCCGCCCGTCGTCAGTTTGTGCCTCTGGTCGCCGTCGGATCGTTTCTCTGTCCACCATCGATTCGATTCGAGGTATCCTTCTTCACCGGTTTATGCGGATATTCCAATTTTTTCGGTTCTTTGATTTTTTTTTCGGAATGCACGATGTCGGCTTGTGGCGTGATTCCCACTTTTGGGGTGGAGGGAGGCCTGTTAAACTAACGTTAAGGGTCGACTCTCGCTCGGTGGTCCGATGGGTGTCTCCGTCGGTGGGATTTCTTATAATTCTTTCTGACTGAATATTTAAAGCCAATTTGTTTGGTGATTTTAAGATTTTCTTTATGTTATTAAGATTAGAAGTGTTTTTAGCGTTCTTTTGCTAGTATTGTCTCGCCTGGTGTGATTGTGTTCCTTGTGGAACAGATAGATTCTATGTTTGGTTATGGTTTGTTTCGGTGATGGTTTACTTGCTGGTGCTCATTGTGTTTCGTGGTTTTGCGCCTTTAACATTTAATAACGGCGATCTGCGTATGGCGTGTGGTGAACTGTTGGTTTTTATGGTCCTCAGAGGGGTGTGACCGAGTGATCCAAGACTCACGGATATCCAACCCCGTAGCACCTTGGTGAGGAACCCTGGGAGAAGCACTCTTTCGGTTACATTTCGATTGTTTGAGATTGGACCGTATTGAGAGAGGACCCCTACCCAATGGCTTATTTGATAGTGGTTCACGCTACTCGTTGTAGCATTTGTGTTGGTTTTGTTGAGAGTTGTTGGTTTGTGGAAAGATCAAAGTGTCAGTTATTATGGAGTCGTTGGACTGATTGGAAAGTGTTGATCTGAGCTTGAGCGTCGAATATTTACATCACATTATTTGTTCTAATTATTTGTATATAGGCCAGGATACATAGGATGCTTGTATATTCCATATCATTGTGTCTATTTGTACTTGCTACATTCAATCTTCTCTAGAAGTTGTTTATGCTTTTCAAAAAAAACAAGCCATCATATTATTATCCTTGAATAATTGATAGTCTCCGAATATGTAAAGCTGAGCTCAACGTTGTAAGTTGAGACCAGGACCACCGAGAAAGCCCATTATTGGCCCAATAATACTATCACGTGTAGAGCTTTGTTCTTCACGGCCCGTAATTTATTTTCCCTTCAACATTGTTGTAAAACTATTTTCGTACTGCCATTTAATTTAAAGAAAAAAGAAGGGAAATAACATGACTTTACCGAAGAAGAGTGCAGCAAAATTGTATACAACAGAAATCAATTAAAAGCAATTTTGTTTTTACAATTTGCATTAAAAGCATATTATTTATTTTAATTATTTATGATTGTTCAGTCATCCTCTTAAGTTTATCTAATTTTTTTTCAAAAAAATTTTGTGATACTGTAACATGACGGTGGATGTAATTATCAAGTTTAGTTTGTGTAACTCGAATTTTAATTACGGGGGAAACTTTCTTCTCCCAAAATCTTTTAGTAGTAGTTGAGTGCGATGTTAGGCAACTTACCTAATAAATCTAAGTTTTAAAAAAATCTTATTACATAAAGTGACAAAATATTATATAAATGATCATACAAATTAGTCTTAATTTAAGTTCTAGTTGAATAATAATTCCACTTCTTTTTATAAAAGAAATCAAATTTTATCTGCCTACACATAAAACTCTTTTCACATTCTAGTTGAATTCGAACATATTCATAAATAATTTGAGACTCAACTGTTAAGGTGTCCCATTTGAATCTACATTTTTTTACCAAGAAAATTACGGGATAGAAAGTATAAGAGGATTAAATTTTCGAGCTTTACCGGTAACAATAGATTTAGAAATTCCCAATAGATGGTTACAAATGTGTTTATATACTATTTTTAGCTCTTAATTAATTTTTATAGTAAAATGTTCAAATTTGAATATAATTTTTTTAGTTAAATTAAAGCTTAACTATATAATAAATTATAATTTAAAAAAAACTGTATGATAAATTATTTTGTGTCCTAGGTAATTTTACTGAGCATGTTTTTCAAGTTGATTTGAACAATAATAAATTTACTCAAATTCATTTCATTTATGGCCTTAATTACAAAAGAAAATACTATTATTTTGTCTTATCAAACAAAAGTTATAAATAAAAGAGATAATGATACTTTATTACACCTAACTATAGCGAAATAACATTTTTATACCATAACTATTTTTCTCTCTTTTTTAGTTCACTGACAGTTTTTTTGTGACAACCTCACTCTAAAATGCCTAAACTACCTAAACTACCCTTGGTTTAAGAAATCATAAATTGAATTGGTTCCATTTTGTTTATCTCTGGTTCAATTTGGTTTATATTTAAAATGCAATCACAATTATGCTTCCAAATCTAAAATTAAATTTGAATCATTTCAAATATGGTTTGATAAATCAAATTGGACAAGTTCTATTCTTATTTCTTAAACCAAGGGTATTTTAGTCATTTTATCATATATTGTCACAAAAAAATTGTTAAGGTACTAAAAAAGAGTGAGAAAATAGTTAGGGTATGAAAGTGTCATTTCGCTATAGTTAGGTCTAACAAAGTGTCATTGTCTCTAAATAAAAATAGGGAAAATTTCAGATAACCCTTAATTATACCGAGTCTCACGTGAATCTTCTTAAGTACAAAATCAATATGAGTATCAAAAGGTTTCACTTTACCATTTTCTGTTAATTTTTTAAAAAATTCGGTTAAGTTTCTGTAAAATGACGAAAATACCCTTATATCTGAAAAATTAAAATAAATAAAAATGATTTTGGACTTATTTTTTTCTAATTATTTTTTACAAAAAAAAAAAGAATAAAATTTTTTTAGTATTAATTTAAAAAAAAATTATTTATAAAAATAAGGGCAAATTCCAAATAACTCCTCTTAACTATACGTAAGTTTCACATGAACCCCCTTAAGTACAAAATCAATCTGAGAGGTGCTCTAAGTAAAAAAAAAAGTCTCACTCGAAAAAGATAGAGTAAAAAAATGCATAAGTAGGAAAATTACACAAAATCACACCTAAGTAAGGTCAAAAGACACTTGGATATCCCCATATTTTAAACTGGATACCTAGATACATTTAGAGATTGAAAATTGACACTTTGCACCTACGTTAAAATTTTGGTTGGAATATGTTAAGTTTGAAGTAAAAAGACAAAAATGCTTAGGGTCTGACTTTAAATTTTTAAATCATGTCATTTCTGAGTTTTTGTCTGTCTTTCCGATCAAGCTTCTCCACAACAACCGTATTCCTCGCCAGCCTCGTCTCCGACCGTGCGTTCGTCGGTATCGGGTTCAACCTTAGACGGCTATGCCAAGTCTCCAACAAACAATGGCATGATTTAAAAATTTAAATGACATGATTTTGTTTGTCGGAGACTTGGTGGAGCCGTCGGAGGTTGAACCCGGTGCCGGCGAACGCAGTGGGATGGTCGGAGATAAGGCCGGCGAGGAACATTGTGGTTGTGGAGAAGTTTGATCGGAAAAACACACCGAAATTCAGAAATGACATGATTTGAAAATATAAAATCAAACCAATGACATTTTTGTCGTTTTATTTCAAAATTAATAGATTCTATTCAAAATTTTAACGGTAGGTGTTAAGTGTCAATTTTTAATCTCCGAGTGGAGTAGGTGTTCAGCTTGAGTGATTGGGATAATGAAGTGTTTTTTTGACCTTCGTTGAGTGTAGTTTTGTCTGTATAAAAAATTGTGTAGGTACATATTTTGAAAAGTTGATGATAAAAGAAAGGGGTAATTACATATCACTATACCACCTGAAACCTCATTCTCAGATCACTATACCCAACTTTCATTTTTTTTTTCTAACTCCCCCAACTTTGGTTACCTTACAGATAGGGTAACGCCGTGACGGAGACATGTACAAATTCATATTTGCCCATCGCTCTTGTATGCGCTACACGTGGCAAAAGAGATACTCCCCAAGTTGAAACGATTCACCTCTCGTTTTGGTCAACTGTTCGTCTTCTTCACCAGCTTCTGACTCGAACAAACGAGCGCGACGAAGGAAAAAGCTGTGGAGAAGCTGAGAAATTGAAGTCTGTGGAGAAGCTGAGAAGCTGCAGGAACAAGCGCGAGGTTTCGTTGGAATCGCAATGGATGGTGACGAGGTAATTTTTGGACCCATCGTTGTTGATTTCCCCATCGTTGTTGATTTCCTTCCCAAAAATCCAGATTATTTCGTTCCAAATCTGGGTGTCTCTGTTTATGAAATTTAGGGTTTGCATGTTTGTTGTTATTGGGAAATATTAAAACTTGGTATTATTTTTTATCGATCTAGGGTTCTTTGTTTATGGGTTCAGTAGGGTTTAATTAGCTGACTATTGTGTAATCAATTTTGTGTTGTGGTGTGTTTAGGGTGATAATGATGTTTATGTCTGTATACAAACACCACACTCTGGATATAGAAAGTTTGAGATTTATCATGGGGGGGAGTTTGGTGAAAATGATTATGAGGGGGGTGAGGTAGAATACATATCAATCTGCAAAGATGTTTGTTCGTTGTGGAAGATTAGGATGTTATTAAGTCAGGTAGGATATGAATTGAATAGCAAGTTGTTCAGTAAACCACCACATGTCAGTTTACCTTTAAAGCAAGCCATAACTGAGTTGGAGGAGGACACAGACTTGAGGGGGATTATGTTGGATTATCACGAAGATGACTATATCCCAGTGTATGTCATAAATGGAGACCTCCCATTACTTGAGGTAAATCCAAATGGACATGTACTGAAGGTCAGAAAAGGGCACCTATACAAGGGGTTAATGTCCAATTTTTTCCATTCAAAAAACATAAACCCCCTAAAATAGAATGCACATATGTGACTCGAAGTGAATTGAGGATGTGTACGATTAGTGGGTATGTGGTGACAGATACCACCGTAGATGGAAGACCATATGTAATTGTGGAGGACATATGCAGTGATGTAGAAGTAGAAGATATAGATTGTTGGGGTACTGAGATAGAGTTAGATGATGAAGAGTGTCATGTATTTGATATACTTACTGATGAGGAGGATGATGTGGGAATTGGGGAGGAAGCTGTCGTTGAAGATGAGATAGCAGAATGGTTTAAGGGAAGCGAATTTGATAGCGATGGTGAAGTAATTGTGGACGAGGAGGATGCAAAGGCTAGAAGGGCTGCAAAGATTGCAAAAGAGGCAGCGAGGGAAGAAGAGGCAAAGAATGCAGAGGAGGCGGTGAGGGCAGAAGAGGCAAAAAATCCAGAGGAGGCGACGAGGGCAGAAGAGGCAAAGAATGCAGAGGAGGCGGCGAGGACAGAAGAGGCAGCGAGGAGGCAAATGATACAGAGGAGGCAGCGAGGGAACCTGGTGTTGTTGTGAAGAATAAGGAAATGCCAGAGATAGATGAAGTCGTGGAAGAAGACATTGAGGATTTCGATGAAATTCCAGATTGGGAGCTAAATGTGGATGATGATTGGTCAGTGCCCGAAAAAGGGAAGAAGCGAGTACATAGGGAGTTTGAAGACATACTATGGAACATGGACTCTAACATGTACCGACCGAATATAGGGTTAAACTCTAAGTTTGAAAACCCCATCGTTTTCAGACTGATTTTTAAGAGTTATGCAGCTGTTAAGGGTTTTGACTACAAATTCAAGCGTAACGACAGTGAGAAGATTTTTATTATGTGCACAGATCCTACATGCTTTTTCTGGTGTTGGTGTAGTAAGACAGGAGGTAATACACACATGGAGATCAAGACCTGGATCGGTCCACACACATGTGCCAAACCTACCGTGATTCGGCATATTACATCAGACTTCCTAGCTTTTAGGTAACATTATGTAATTAGATTTACTTTTGTATTAACATTATTTAATTACATTTATTTAATCCTAGGTTTTAAGTTATTTTGAACTGTACACTAACAGAAATTATTTAACTGAATGTAGGTACCTTGACAATGTGAGGGACTGTCCGTCTATTACTGTTAAGGAACTTCAAAACATTATTAAACGGGACATTAAGATGCACATCAAGTTCCCCCAGTTGTACAGAACAATTGCCAAGGCAAAGGAACTAATCAGTGGCGATCTTGCAAAGCAGTATAAAGTACTTCACACCTACTGCGAAATGATTCGGAGATCGAATCCTGGGAGCAGGGCGATACTGCATGTGGAACCTATAACAACACCAGTAGTGGGTGAAAACGGAGAGGAAGAAACAAGTGTAACGACGATGCATTTCTTTAGGATGTATATTCGATATGCAGCCCAAAGGGCTGGATTTATTGCTGGAGGCAGAACTTTGGTGTCAATTGATGGTTGTCACCTAGAAGGGCGATATGGTGGACAATTGCTCGCAGCTGTGGGATGGGATGCCAATGGTGGGATGCTCCCATTGGCTTTTGCGATCGTCGAGCAGGAGAATAAACAATCATGGCATTGGTTCTTGGAGCAATTCTTCGAGGACTATTGATATGACGACCAGATGAAGTGGGTCTTTATGTCGGACAAACAGAAGGTAGTAGATTCGGACTTGAATTTTACATTTTCGAATTTCATTATTAAACTAACGTGGTTAATATTGTTCTTGTAGGGACTTGTTGAATTATTCAAGGACTGGCTGCCCAAAGTAGAACACAGATTCTGTGTTAGGCACCTGTACGAAAACTGGTACAAAAGCTTCAAGACAGTACAACTGAAGGCTCATCTATGGGCATGTGCAAGTGCTACGTCACGAGAACAATTGGAACAAGAGCTTCTGAGGTTGCACGGCACTAGCCCAGAAGCTGCACAATGGCTAAGGCAGAAAGAGCCAAAAAGGTGGTGCAAAGCCTATTTCAGTGAAAGGGCTAGATCCTCAATTCAGGTAAACAGCCTTAGTGAGTGCTTTAATTCGTGGATCTTGAAGGGTAGGGATAAAGCCATTTATGACCTATGTGAGTTTATTAGGAAAAAACTGATGACTCTCTTCTATAAACGAAATGAATTGTCCTTAGACTTTAAGGGAGAAACATGTCCTAATATACAGAACAAGTTTGAGGTGATTAAAACTGCTGCCAGACTGTGTAGTGCAATACCATGTGGGGAAGGGAAGTTTGAGGTGACCGATAGGAGGACTATGTACATTGCTAACATGACCATGGAAACTTGCACATGTCTTGAGTGGCAATTGAATGGAATTCCATGTAGGCATGGGGTGTGTGCAATGATGTTGATGCGAGTTACTCCAGAATTATATATTCATGAGTATTATCATGTTCAAACATATAAGGAGATCTATAGTTACTTTATACAACCGGTTCCTAGTAGGGATAGTTGGCCTACAAATACTAACTATCCAACAGTAGCACATAGTCCATAAACTACCTGGTAGGCCTTGGATGAAGAGGAAGAAAGGTTTGGCTGAGAAGGATGATGAGAAGACTACCAAGGTGAAAAATCCTCATAAAGCTAGTAGGACGAATGGGACGATAACATGTTCAACATGTGGAAAAAAAGGTCACAATTCCAGGAGATGCAATCCTAAGGAACATGGAGAGACAACAGAGCAGCGGAAGAAAAGACACGCAGGAAATGGACAACAATCAGGCTATTATAGGACAAAGGAGGAGTATGTCGCCCTGATGATTCACATGAAGGAAGTTAATGACCAGGCGATGGCAAGGGCTCGAGAGAGGCAAGCTGCTAAGAGGATGTCCAAGTGCAATGCAGCACAAATAGCGGTAAAAAAGCAAGCTGCCTTAAGGAAGAAAGAGCAGAATGGTCCTTATCCTGGAAAGAAGAGAAAATATCAAGAACCTGGAAATGAAGGAAGCTCTTCCAGATCAGGTCCTCCACCACCACCACCACCACAGCCAGCTTCCAGATCAGGTCCTCCACCACCACCACCACATCCAGCTTCCAGATCAACTTCTCCACCACCACCAACACCTGCTGCTAAACATGGAGTTGCTCAAGCAGACCTGGTCAGGTTGAGAAACCATAAGGTATAAAATTTAGTTTCAGTTATACAATTTTTATTAAATATGTTTTATTTGACCAATATATTTCATTTCAGTTGGGAAAGGAAGAAACCTCTTCAAGATCAACTCCTCCACCACCACAACAGCCTACTGCCAAACTTGGAGTTGCACAAGCAGATCTGGCCAGGTTGAGAAACCATGAGGTCTGATTTTTTCAGTTTACAAATGTTGAGAATTTTTCAGTTTAATTTCAGTTTAGGTTGAGAATGAATTCAATTTCAATAATGAAATTGAAAATAATTTTAGCTTATGATATCTTGTAGTGGGAGTTCACCACTTTGAGAGGAGGGGGGAAGTCTCAGGGGCCTCAAATTGGTAAACCAGTTCCAGATTGTAGTGGGAGCATATTACTTCAGGAGGCAAGGTTCTGCAGATCTCAAAGGGGAAAAGGAAAGGAGAAATGTCATGAAGGAGAAGAAAATGAGAAATGCAATGAGGGGAACCATCCACAACAGTAGTCTTATCCTTAGTCCTCTGTTTTTTTCCTACCTTTTGATGTAATGAAGGGACAAGGAATCTTCAGCTTTTTTGTGTTTGGAGCCATGTGGATTGGTTGTTCAAGACATTATTGTGGAATATAATAGGCAGAGCCTTAGATTGCCTTAGTTTATTCTGGATTGAAAAAAACAGAGCCTTATGTGGTTCATGTTTGTTGGTGAATGAAAATGTCTATGCTCAGTTTATGACTGTAATTTTTGTTTTCAATTCCAGTTTATGTTTGTTTTGGAAAAAAGCAGAGCCTTAGTTTGTTTTGGAGTGTAATTTTTGTTTTCAATTACAGTTTATGTTTTGACAGGAAGTTTGTTGGTGTGGTGTTATTATGGTCACTTGTTGGTTGGTGTTGGTTGGTTGTGGTTTTATTATGGTTACATGTTGGATGTCATAAAATCTGAACACAGCTTACATCAAATCCAAATGAAATTCACAATCACATAAACTGAAATTCAAATCAACACATAAGAAAATAACACAAATTCACATAAACAAACTCATTTCATTCAACCACAAAGACAACATCAATTACAATTTGAACAACTCACAAAACTCACCTATTACATACACAGAAAATCAACCCTAAAACTAGCACTACAATCAACTTCTTTAACCTTCTATTCGACTTATCACCCTCTGCAATCACACACACAGCTTCTGCATATAGTTCATCTTTCCTTTTTATCTCCATCTCTGCCTTCAATAATTTTCCATCCATTTTAGCCTTCATCTTCACCAAGCTCACATTTTCACCATCAACATCTCGAATTGTTGCCTCCATACACTTCAACCTCTGATAAAGACCCGGCATAACTTTTTTCCCAAATGCACAAGTTGGGGGATCAATCCATTGAAAAAATTGGCATTTGTATTTGCTCTGAATTCATCCAAACCATAAACATAATCAATGTTTTGTTTAAATCACAAATAAGAATAAATTAGAGAAAAATTAGGGTTTTTAGATTCAAGACTCTTACATTTAAAAAAATTAGGGCTTTCGGATTACTATACTATTACACGAAATTAGGGTTTTATAAGAATTGGGGTTTCAAGAGTAGAGAAAAATTGGGGTTTTTAGATTCTAGAGTCTTACACAAAATTAGGGTTTTCATAAAAATTAGGGTTTTCAGAGTACAGACAAGCAAAATCAAACCAACAATCGAAAATCAGTACCACAACAATCGACAATCAGTATAGTAAAGATGCGAAAACTCACCGAAAATCGACCGCATCCTACAAATCTTCTGCCGGGATTGTCTACGGTTGTTGCGATACGTGCCGGCGATAAAACCCCACAATCGCAAACATCCGAAGCCTTCTCCATCTTCAACCGCGATTGGTAATGGTACTGCAAACCCAAACCCTACCTTTCAGTTCGATGAGCTAAATGGTAATGGTTCGTAATGGTTTAACTGAGCTAGCTCTATATATAAGGGTAGTTTTGCCATTTTCTCATAAATAAACCTCATGTGTATGGCATGTGACTGAATTTTAACACTTTCCGTCACGAAATGAACCTATCTGTAAGGTAACCAAAGTTGGGGGAGTTAGAACAAAAAAATGAAAGTTGGGTATAGTGATCTGAGAATGAGGTTTCATGAGGTATATTGATATGTAATTACCACTGAAAGAAATGGGCTGATCAGATGGGTCCATAAATGAATCAGTTCCTCCAACAAGACTAGCCGTTGAGACTGTAGCGCATGGGAATTGGGAATTGGGCGGTGGGCCCAATGTCCCAATCCATGATGGGCCTGGACACTTCCCGAAGGCCCACATTCAATTATCTAGTCATCTTGGGGCATGCCATGTGGGAACTTGTCATCATCATATTTACAAGATGATAACTGCTTATTGTTTCTATTCAGCTTTTCAGGCTAAGCACTCAAAATCATCTTATAAACTCATTTTCTTATCATACAAATGGCGTTAATTGTTATACACTAACAAGAAGACATCAAGATTTGTGATTTGCACGTTATAGCTTTATTGGGTTTAATTTAATAGAGACAAGATGCGTGAGAGAGCATATGGATTGGGACCACACACTTGCCATTTTTATTACTTACATTTTCATGCAAATGGGAAGTAACATAGACTTCATTAATTGAAAGATATATATAAACATTTACATGGGTGGTCCGAGCGTCCAAATTTTTATCAACGGTTAAATTGCTCAAGATCTCATAAGATTTGTCTTAACGCGCGACATGTAGCACGAAATTTTAACACAATCATTTTCGTGATTCTACTAGTTCACATTCACTTTCTATCGGATCTGTCTGTTTTTACTAGTATATACTCAAGTTTTATCGGTTCAAATGATCTATATTTCTACCCCGATTGGTATTTGATTTGTCCTCTACATAAACAAAGACCTATCTGATATCGTAGTATTTTTTTTTTTTTATTGATGTTAATGTAGTATACTTAAATTTAATATTGTGATGTAACTGGAATCAAACATAAAATCACGTTGAGCATCCAAAATCTCACAAAAGCATTTTAAATTATCGAATTTTGATTTGTTTTGTTGTATGTGTACATGTGGTCCATCTTAATAGACCAAATAAGATTCAATTCAATTATTATTTTTTCTCTATTTATCGGGAATATATAAATATATAGTGGGTTTTTTTCCACGTCATCCTATTATCTATTCTTTGAAATCGACAAGTCATAGTTTCATGATATTATATATATATCATGTATGATATCCATCTGAAAGTTTCATATACATCACTTTCTTTAATCATTGATCCGATCAATTCACCTTACTAATTTAAGCACAATAATTCAATTTTAGGTGAGCCTTAGTAGTGTTTGTCAATTATGTTAATAATTGTTTTTTTTTAAAGAATGTTAATAATTGTTAGATACAAGTTGATCTTAATCTGAAAGGGTTGAATGGAATATTATAGATTTATGTCAACCCAAAACGTGCACTTAATAATTGTATATTATTTGCTAATTTTAGATTAATAAAATTGGGATTAACTGGTGCAAAATGAAGCTTAGTATGCTATTGTTGGGTTGGTTCATGCATCTTGAAAATAAAAAATGAATCCGTTAGATGATTTCCCATTTGTTAATATTTTTAGTACCATCATGTTTTTTTATCTTAATAAATTAAATATTAATTTGTCCCTCTGTTTTTCAAAATAAATGGGTGACTAATGAATTTTCTATTTTTGTAAAACAATTATTAAATACATTAATTACTTCCTGTCAGTCCATTAATGAATGATAAATTCTAACATGGTATACGTACCTGCTTCCCAAGCAAGCTTGATTAGTTACCATTAAAAAACAAATTCAATAGTCTATAGAGATAAATATAAATATAAAACAAGTGATATATATAACATAATTATTGAATTTGAGTGAATACATGGCAGAATATCCTCGAACACAACAAAACATATCATTTGACTTCATAATAATGACATTTGAATATTTATTAAATTGGGTATTCAATTTGAAGTTAATTATACAAATGGAGTTGTACACCTGCGATTGACGACATGTACACTCTACAACAGGTATACATAGTACTCAAAATATATATTATATACTATTCGTCCATAAGTATATTTAAACTATTAACTATTGATTTAAATTTTTTAAAGTAAGTTTTAGTAATGAGATCGTGAGGAGGAAGAGTTTGTGCAGTCCAATATATAAACCCAAAATTGTCGGCATATTATATTGAGGCATTGAAGAAGATAAAATTAAGCAGCAAAGTAGTGATTGAAGCACAAACAACACTACATGAACCAATTAGCCCAAGAGTGGACCGCATTGATTGTGCACGACCCCAGCCCAACCCACAACGAGTCTCGTACCATCCACCACATGCTGTGTCGCATCTACTTTTCATTTTTTTAAAATTTAATTCACCGCTCCAAGGTTCGTATATTTTTAGGACTACCCATTTATAATACGCGTGTTAGAAGCTCAAAATAAATAAAAAGCTTTAGCTTAGCTTAGCTTAGCTTTGGTGTGGTTGCTTGCCTCCATAATTAAAAGGAAAGGTGATGAAAGTGATTAGAGAAACCAAAATGTAAATTTGACAAGGACTCAACGTTGGTTGGTTTCTACATTTGAGCTGGCTCTTAATTATACATGTAGGTACAAACCTATAAAAGCGCTATTAGTGTTACTGTTAGATTCCAAGAACTTTAAACTCTTTTAAGTGCTATTAGTGTTACTATTATGTACTCCATTTTAAGATGATATAACATTATTTTATTCACTTCAGTACATTTGGCAATTTACTTCATACCCACTATTTCATATGTTTTTTGCATTCTAGTTTGATTTTATTATTTTATTGCCCACTCCATTTTAAGATAATATAACATTATTTATTTTTATTTGTTTGAGTTGCAAGTGAATCAAATTTAAAAGTATTAGATCTAAATAATTCTTAGATTTAACATTTGAAGTAAATATTTATATGGTGTAGTGTGCAATTGGTGATAACTCTTATCTTGGTATATCAATTTCTGAATAATAGTATTTTAAAAAAAAAATCAGCACGAGTAATTGTAAATTAAAATCCCCGTAAAGTGGAAGATAAATAAAGAGAAGGTGTTTGTTGTTGAAAATCCATTTGTTTGTTTTTTGTACAAAATTCAAGACATGTTAACATGGACACTAGCGTTCATGGGAGAGTCGCAGACAGGACAAGCCCGCTCAGTGGAGCCACACGCTGTACACAGGCTGAGGTGCCTACATGGCAGCACCAGCACGCACGCCTCCCCTCCCCCACACCTCCGACATTTCCTCTCCCCCGCCACGTCCTCGTCCCCGCCGCTGCTCCCGCAGCAAGACTCCGCGTCGCCGCCGTGGCTGTCCTGCGCCAGCACCTGCTCGAGGTTGGCTCGGAGTGAGTTGGCCGTGGCCTCGTTGCTGTGGGCTAGGTCTCTCCAGATTTGGTTCTCCACGTAGAGGCTCTTCACTCTCTCCTGCAGCACCCAGTTGAGCTTCCCCATCCTCTGCATCTCCTCGTCTTTTTCCTGGAGCTTCTTCTGTATCCCCATGTATAGCTCTTGCACCAACATTCTCGATTCCTGCTTTCTCCTCTCCTCCACCTCCATTCTCACCTTCTCAGCCTGTTATTCATTAATCACCAAGAAAATCGAATCAGATTATGAAACAGTTGGGTTGGATCCAAAAATTGAACATCGATGATCTGGGTTGCTAGAAAATTACGTGTTGTGCGATGACGCGGTCGATTTCGGATTGGTGCTGTTGGATCTGGAGGATCAAGTCGTCATCGACGAAGGAGGAGGAGAGCTTGTTCTTCTGCGGAACTCGGAGGTTGTTGTTGGGGTCGTCGAACGAGTCTCTGGGTCGCTTTCTCTGAATAGAGGCGGCGGGGACGTGGTACGTGAGCCCACTGTCGGTGGTCTTCACCGGAGCGCAAACGGAAGATTGGTAGAACGGGACGAGGTTGTCGGACGACATTGCCGCCGGAAAATTGAGCCCAGAATCGATCTGGGTATTCAACATACGGCCGTTCACTTTGAAATCTCTGGAAAAAAAAGAATCGGAATCAGTAAATCTACAAATCGGCAGACCCATGGAAGAGAGGAGATGAGAGTAAAACTAGAATCTGGGGATGGGTCGATCAGTACCTAATCAAGCGAGACGGAAGGAGATTCATGTGTTGAGCTTCAATGGCCATGAAACGAGAACGAGTCTGTGATATCGATTTGGTTGGTTTTGTAGAAGAGAGAGCAGAGCAGAGGATGCAATAGAGGTGGCGTCGAGAGAGGGTGGATTGTTGGAGGCTTGAAATCAATGAAGGAGTGGCTTTTATGTAGGTGGGTGGTTTTGTTGAGAGAGAAAGTCAAAAAGGACTCTCTAGAGAGAGAAAATCTCTGACAAATATATTTTAAATAAAAATTAGTTAAAAAGTTGTGGATTGCTTTCGCCTTTTGTGATAAGTGAGAAATCTGCGCCTCCTAATCGAATCGTGCGCCAATGGCATTTTCGTGATAACATGGAAACGCGGGGGCAGTCCGGGACCATACCTATCCGCTGTCGGTTGTATCAGGCGTACGTGCCACGTAATGATTGCATGTTGGCCGAGCGCTGGAGCGGGCGACACGTCACACAAGCGGGGCCCACGTCGAGGACGTGACTCCGTAGTAGTGGGTATGGGACCCGCGCAGCATCACACGTGTGAGGTGCGCCTGGGTGGAGATCTTGGGGACAATAAAGTTGACCCACACAAAGATGTGGGCCCCGATTCGGTTTCTCAGTAAAATGATGTCGCCTTGTACGGACAACTGGTCGGGCGGGGATTCGGTGCGACGCGGGTGCACCTTAGCTACTCGCATCTGCGCCGTAGGTAACGGCGAATCTAATCTGATTTAATTGGTCAATGGTCAATTCACTTGGCATAATCTATGTTTCGCGTGTATAATAATTTAAATCATATTCGGATACTTAGAATTATGGACCGTATTAAATGGTATTGGGATAATTCATTCATAGCGTAAATTAATTGAATACGATAATTAAATGAGGCGGTTACTCTCACACACCTCTCTTATTGGATTCAACAATGGCCTCTAATAATGGAACCTATACGTAGCTTCCTAAGCATATTTGACTATTCTACCTTCCGATTGATATTCAAGAATATAATCAATATTTTATTGTTATTATAGAAATATAATTTCATCAGTTATATAATTGAGATTTTGACAGCCAAAGTTATATATAATGACAAGTATATGGTTATGACGTTAAAATCGATAAATCAACGTCAACTGTAATGTTTATTGAATAGCTCTGGATTAAATAGCAATAGCCCAATGAATATATTCATTGGCAGGAGTTGATTTCAAAACCCTACACAAGCTTCTTGGAAAATGCATGATGCATAGAGTAATTTATGGTATTGGTATAAAAATTAAAATATTTCTTATATAAATGACAAGAATAATAAGTGTTGAGATAATTACGAAGAAAGTAAATATAATTTTATTTAACTCGTATGGGATTATTATATTTTAAAAAGAAAAATTAATTAATACCATCCGATTTCTCTATTGCTATATTGGTGGCTATACGTAGGTAGCTCGAGAGAGAGAGAAAAAAAAAGGCGAGGAATAAAAGCCAAAGGCAATAAATAAATTAAATGGTGGACCAAATCTTACTACAATTATTAATTATTAATTAATAATAAAGGTGTATTGACCAAAAGTTTCAATAAATGGGAAGCAACAGTAATGTCCCTATACTGTCTAACATCACCTTAAATATGCCTGTAAACTAGGACCCTTTAATTATAGAAAAAGGAGGTACCACTAACCTATACTTTCTCCTACTAAATGCACATATACAATACACACACACACCAATATCAACCTATTCCTCTTCTCTCTTCAATTATTTATTTATGACACAAAAGTAATCAATATATATGTCCCCCTCTTCACACATATATATTTCCTAATATTTGGTTCACATTTAAAAATGATGCTTTATAAACACTTTGATATATTTCAAATCTTATAAAAATACTAACCAACAAATATCTTTGGGATCTTAAATTATAATGGTTATTTTCTTTGAATAATACACCTTTTTTTTCACTGTCATTTACTTTTATTATACATAAATATTATGTTAATCATTGAACCTGACTTATTATGCTAAACTTCGAATCTTGAGGGCAGCCAGCCAGTAGGGCTAACCATGGGTCAAACTCAAACTTATATAATTATTTTTTGTTAGTTTAAGTAATATAAATTAAACTGAAATTTACATACATGCATAGAGGACAAATTAAATACAAATCGGGTAGAAATATAAATCGTCCGAACCGATAAAATTTAGTGTGCACTGGTAGAAGCAGATAGACTCAATAAAAAGATAGTATGAATTAGTTGAAACAGATGAACGAAAATGACGGTCGTTGAACTTTACTACCACGTGTCGCGCACTGAGATAAATCGTGCCAGATCTTGAGCGATCCCACCGTTAATACAAGTTTGAACGTTCTAACAGACATGTATTAGAATGCATCTTCATATATATAATTTTAAATGAAAGAATAATTTTGAAGAAGATGTTGATCAAATACTATCAAATTTTAATATAATATTAAGATTTAACTTACCATTAAAAACTCAAAATATTTGTAAAGTAATAATACAAACCGTAAATTTCATCATCGTCATCATGAACTCTATACACTAAAGAATCCACTTTGTAAGAAAAGAGAGCTTTCAAGAACTCAAGAGACAGAAAACACATGTACCATGGAGAAAATACAAGAAATGATGATATGATATGATCATAACCCATAAGATCACTAGATATACACTTGCATATTTTATATCATGGATGTGAAGAATGATAATTGATTGCTTTTCAATAATTAAATAGTTCTATTTGTGAAAGTTGTAGCCCACTTAAGTACATGATCACATGGAACTATTCTATTCAAAACAAATTGTGCACACATATAAAAAGAAGCAACAAAATGTGTAAATAGTAATGAAAAGAAAAAAGTTTATGAGACTTTGTCCAAGAATAAGGTGACTCTGTACAAGTACATATTGCAAGCATAATCATCATCAACAGCAATAGCACATGAACCAAAGTGCTCATTGCATAGTGGCAATTGGCAAATATGATATTATTATTCAATTAAAGTTTAACTGTTGCAAGCATGAAATGAAACAGTACTGTCACTATTATTTGTAAGTAAATCCAAGTCACTCATAAAGTCCTCATGCTTTCCACTCAATTTGGGTTCCTTCAAAATATAGATTATTGAATTAACTGAAAATCAAAATTTTAGTCACTTATTTTTGAAACACAACAACTTAGTTCATTTTTAAATTTCTAAATTATAAATCAACTGTAGAGTAGAGTTTAATAAACTTACTGTTAATAGTTCGAAACTCAGATTTACATTTTCATTGATTTTCAAACTCTAAAATTTTGTAGTATCGAGTTTCTACTCTACTAAAAAGAAGCCTAATAATATTAACTTTGTAAGTTTGAATAAATTGTAACACAAATAGTTCATGTTTTGGCATTCATGGGATATATATGTGAGGTTTTAGAAATTATTACTCAATATTATTATGCTTGCCATGGTTGATGAGTTTTATTGAACCTTATTTCATGTTTTCTATAATTTCTTAGATACCAACTTAATTAGGATTCAGAAACACTCAACAAGTCTCTAATACTTTAATATAGTTTAAATTTTAACAAATGTATTCACAGGGTTAATTTTGTACCTAATTCGTGAAAAGAAAGAGGACCCAATTCGTGAACAATTAGGTGCTCCATTAAGATCAATTTGAATCTTACGAAGCCGCCGTAAAAGTAAACACACTAGTTAATTGAATTTCAAATAAACATTTATAATGAACCCAATAATTCAAAATGCATCTCATAGGTTTGAGAATAATGGATGAGGCTCTCATCAAATCACATCATAATAATCTCCGTAATCTTCAAGAAATATATTGTTAATTTTCGTATAGAAAACAAACAATATTATAAATCAAGAATATCATTTTCTTCAAGAGAAATTCAACTTTACTTCATTTAAATCCACTTCGTTATTATATTCGTACACCTAAATTATTTTTTAGATATTCAAACATTTTCAAAAAAATTCACACCGTTTATTCTCTTTTCTTTTTTTGGATTTTGTTGTATTTTGATGACTTATTGTATGGATACCATGGTTTGTGGGATAAAAATCCATAACTATGGGTGTTAGACCTAATTATTGCTAGAATCTATGAAGTTTAGGGTTGATTGATCTATCAATAAATGTTTGTTTAAGTTTACTTTACACCTAATCCTTGAATGCTAAGTAGGCAATTTAGGGTTCTTGATTTTATTCTCTCCATAGTGAAATGTAGGGTTAGGAATACAACTAGGTATAATTTGAGGGATTGATGTGCTAGAGTCTTTTACTTGATTCGAAAATTGTTGAGTTTAATATGATATTTAGTCAACTATAATTTTTAAGAGAGTTTGTTGTTTTGAGATTGGTCTTTAATCAATGTCGAGAGGCGGATAGAGTAATTATGACATATGTCAAACGTAATACGTGCTAGTGTGATCAATAACTGTAATTGGATAAGTGAGAGTGTTGCTACGTTTAGTGTTGGCGTAAATTTTTAGTGCAAAAGTAAGAAGTCAGTGCAACATGTGACAAGACATGAGGAGCGACTCATTACGCTCCAGATTAGGAAAGGCCTGAAGGTTTCCTATTTAGAGTCGCTTGGAACGCAAGAAGAATGACGTCACAACAACTGAAAGACTTGGAGCGCAAGAGAATGATGTCAACAAGCCCAAGCAACTTCCAGCTGTCATTAACACGTCAGCAAAGGCGGCAACTGCTTGCCTAATTTGTTTAGGAAGTCTAAGACTTCCTATTCCTAGTACGAGCCAGATTAGGAATGTGGAGCTGCTATAAAAAGCTTGTGCTTCCCCATTAGCAGCTTGTCCGTTCTTGTTCTTTATTTGCTGAATATCTCAGAGCTCTTAATCGTGCACCATTGGCGTGTTGAGAGGCTGATTAGTTTGCTATAACGGCTTTGCTTCGATTAAACATCAATTCGCGAAGATTGAGTGTTTGATCGATTAGGGTCCTTGTGTTCGTGATTGAAGATTCACAAATCTGTCAAAGAAGACTACGACACCGAGCATAGGCGCTTGCTCGAAGGGTGGAATGGAGAGGATCTCAAAGACAGGGGGAGAGGACCCTGGTCGAGGTTGTTCACGGTGAGATCCATAGTAGATTAGGACAATAGCTTGTGTGATAGCTAGTTGGTGCTTGAAGTTGTACTATTGACTACCATATAGTGAAAACCTTTTCACTGACAAAGTGCCCCCAGATGTAGGTGGCGTTGCACCGAACTGGGTAATCATCTCTGGTATCGTTATTATTGTTTGTTTATTGTTTAAACTACTGTTTGCGTTTTTAGACAAGTTGTCGACACAAAACTTACGACTTTGTGTTCGACTTCTTGACTCGGTTACGAATCAGAATTTCAGAGAGCATAGGTCTAGCACCCGTAATTATCTAACTTGTTGAATTTCCCCCATTTCTGTCGCACTAGTCAGAATCTTGGCCGTTGTTTAATTTTATTTGTTTCTATAATTGACACAGTTACAAAAACACACATACAGATCAATGGCAAATTTTAATTATTACTCAGTGTTAAATTATATTTAGTTTCCTATAATTATGTTTCTTTTTCTATTTTGTATTAGGGTTTTCTATTCCTATTACCTCTATAAATAGAGGTCTCGTGTAATTCACAAGACAATAAATTCAACAATACTTCTTATTGTTAACATGGTATCAGAGCATATATCGGTCCAAACCTAATTGCTCTCTTTTGCACCTGAAATGATCAACATCTCTTGGCCTTGGAGATCTTGTTTGCAACACACAATTCGAATTTTGGCTCCAAATTTTTGCAGCTCCTTTCTTCGTTTATCTTGCAACATTCAGCTCATTCCTCCTAAGAATTTTGGCAATTTTTTTTGCACAATTGATTGCTGTCTACGCGAGCACATCTTGTTGCTCTACGAGAGAGCACACCTGACGACTAGACCAGCACCGAACCGGCACCGAACCGGCACCGACGTGACAAGCGTCGGACCAGCGCCGCCGCACCGGACGCCAGACAAGCGTCAGACCAGACGCAATTTCTAACGCAAGCACGATGAGACAAAGCTCGACGTTCCCGGCGTCCAATCTTCTCACCGTCGACGAGTGTAAGTTTCCGGCCCCAAGTTCGGTGGTTCTGCTCCGTTTCCAGTCACCGGCAACCTCCAATCCGACCAATTATCTCACCCCAGATACACTTTCGGACGCTCGATTGGACGGTTTTGGGACGCTTGCTGACTGAATCGCCAGCGCGTCCGCCTTCAGGAGGAATTTTCCGGCCATTCTGTGCAGACGACGTCTTCCTCACTCGCGCGTGAGTCTCACGCGCCGCCACACCACCCACGCGCCGTCGTCTTCAAATTCCAAAAATTCAATTTTAATTTTTTCTCTCTCATCAATTTTGGTATTTTTGTGATGGAAAAATCAGATATTTTAAAACCTATATTTGTCCTATTTGATGGCTTTAATTACGTTCTGTGGGCTAAAGAGATGTCTAGTTTTCTCCGTGGCAGAAAATTATGGAGATATGTGACTGGTGATATTATGGCTCCTCTTCAAGATAAGGATGAAGCTCAAGAAGCATTTAATGATCGATTCGATGATTGTGATAGTAAGAATCATCAAATCCTTACTTGGTTCCGCAACACATGCAGTCCGTTGGTTAAATCTCACTTTGGTCGTTTTGACACTACAAAAGAGGCATGGAAGCATTTAGAGAAACTCTACTCTACCACAGTTGTTGCTCACCAGTATCAACTTCTTGGTCGTCTTCATCTATTAAAGCAAGAATCTGGACAATCTGTTTTTAAGTTCTTATCTCAAATGCGAGCTATTTGGGGTCGTCTTCATCTATTAAAGCAACTCTTTTTGCTGAATATCAAGATCGTCTCAAGGTTATGCAATTTCTCCAAGCTCTCCGCTCTGAATTGATGAGTATCAACGAAATCCTTTTAAAGATTCCAACTCGTAAGGAGGGAAAAAGACTGGAACATATTATGATTAGTCCAGTACGTCATTAGCCATCACGCATCCTCTTCAAACTCAATTCTTCTTTCACCACATTGAGTTTGAGGAGGGCTGTTAGATTATATTTAGTTTCATATATTTACGTTTCATTTTCTATCTCGTATTAGGGTTTTCTATTCCTATTACCTATGTAAATAAATGTCTCTTGTAATTCACAATATAATAAATTTAACAATACTTTTTATTGTTAACAGTCAGTTTGTCTTGATGAAAATTTTATTTTGATTCACGTGGATTCGACTCGTTTATTTATCCGGTATGATAACTTGTTGATCATTGCGCTTGGTGTGAGACCTAAAGGTGTTGAGTCGTGCACTCACGTCATGAGTTAACACACAAACACTCTCTCTCTCTCTCGACTTGACTTCTTGCCTCGTCAGTTTGATTATCAAATGATTCGGTTCGGTCCAATTCGATTCAATTCTTTTGATTAAGTCATTTTTGCACACTTTTAGTTATGATAGCAATGGATTGAAATTTGCTAAACTTTCACTTTCTTTGCAATTTTGCTTTTGGAGGCTGCTCGAAGAACACGACAGGGTAATTAAAATTTTATTGTGGTCCCTGTCTACGTTACCATGCCAGAATATTAATATATGCTTTTTCATAGCTTTCGGTCTTCAAAGTTAAAAGATATGGCGGCTACAAGAATTACATGTTACTGTTTATTTATTCTTTTCAAACGTAAACACAAGAAATATATAAATGTGTATAATTTCTTATATTTGCATATACATGTTACTATATATTTATTTGTTCTCTTCAAATGTAAACACACAAAAAAAGAAAGATAAAATGTGTATCATTCCTTTTATACATGTAAACGATAAAAAAGTTGTTTTTTTTTTTACTAAAATCGATTTTACCCAAAAGTTGATATATATACAAAATTAAAATATCATAATAATACATGTTTTGAAATATAAAATGTTACTTTTATTTTATGCCACTAGCTAGCTAATAACTATGACTCATATCAGCACAAACATGAATCATATTTTAACTAATATATAGGTTGTTGGGTTCTTGATGAGTTGGAGTACCCAAACTCATCACCCAAAACTTTCCACACTAAACCATGATTAATACTAATCAATCACAGTGATTTCCACATTAGCTTAACCTAAACCATGAAATAATATCACGCACTTAATGACAAAACAAAAACCAATTAAAATCTGAAATCCAATATTGAATTTAGGGAAAAGAACACTTTTGTGCACCTAAATATACACTTTTGACACTTACATACTTTACCTTTTTTTTCTTCTCTTTTTTCCATACCTGAATATTATTTTGGGACAGTTTTCTTCAGACATTTCAAAATACCGAAAATACCCCTGAATTGAGTCGGTTCAATTTCAACCAGATCCAACCATATTTTAATTAATAATGAAATTAATTTTTTACCCTCCATTGAATAACGAAACTATCACACAATTTAAGGGTATATTAGTCTTTTCAAATAACAAATTAAAATTTGAAAAATAAATTATTAAATTACATTTTTGCCCCTCTCTCCTCACTGTTCATCATCTTCTCCGGCAGCCCAACCACCCATCTCCGCCGCGTCTACCGTTCGCCTCTGCCTCCGGCCCTCCGTCCCATCGTATCGTCTCCGACGCATCCCTCTCCCTCTACGACCACCTCCACCTCAACTTCTCCTCCTCTATCCCTCGCCCCTTTCTCGAGGACCTCGCCTCTGAAACCCTAGGCTCTGCCGCCAACTGTGGATTTGCATCATAATCGGCACCACAACAAGAGTAGAGGAGCTGGCGGCTCTCGACGAGGAACATGGCGGTGGCGCGCGATGTTGGGCGGAGAGGAGGCAGATCTCGTAGAGGAGCTCGGCGCCGCCGGTGTCGAAGGAGGCGACGACGTCGAGGTCGATGGAGGATTCACTGAGGGAGTCGCGAACCCTGAAGGCGACGACGAAGTGGTTCTGCTCGTAGAGGAGATGCCGGTGGCCTGGGGCAACGACGAGGCGGTTCTTCCTGGTGGCCGTTGATGGAGGCGGGGACGGGAAGGATTTAGGGTTGAAGGTAGAGAGGAGGGGCATTCAATTGAAAATTTGATGAACATGTGAGGGTAATTTCGTCTTTTTACCCTCTTTAAAAGTTGGACTGGTTTTCTCTATCAGACCAGATTTAATTTTGGTTCAACTCAGGGGTAGTTTCGGTATTTTTAAAATTTTAGGGGTAAATTGTCCCAAAATAATATTCAGGTATGGAAAAAAGAGAAGAAAAAAAAGTAGAGTATGTAAGTGTCGAAAGTGTATATTTAGGTGCACAAAAGTGTCATTTTCCCTTGAATTTACGATGGCATGTAGATATATATATATATATATATATTTTGAAGTAAGATGGCATGTAGATACTTAATTAGATGAGATGGCATGTAGATACTTAGTTAGATGCTATATATATAATTTGTCGTTTATTGATTATGTTATTATTAAAACAAGTATATCTTTCTGGAGATCAGTGAATGAACATGATAGCTAGAGCTAATTAATTAGTTTCAATGAGATAATTTACATTTTTAAGTGCATGTTGCTGTCAAAACCACTTATCTTTGGATTATTTATGTCAACATTCATAAATAAAATAATTACAATACATGAATTTAGTTGTTATCAAGGTTATGGAACTCTAATATATTGGACACTACCGACGTAAAGAGTAGCAGACTCGTAGAGACAAAAAGAGTAGCAAACAAAGAGAGATCGCGACAAAAACGTTTTATAATAAATACATAATTAAATATATATAAAATTATATTTACTATTTATTAAAAACAAAATAAATTATATTGAATCATTTTTAAATGAATTGGACCGAAGCCATAAAATATATGAGTAATATTTATTTTATATTTATTGTTTATAATTTATAATTTAAAACTTAAATGTCAAACCTGATTAAATGTGCTGGAACGAAACCGACCGGATTAGACCAAAATTAAATAAATTAAATGGAATTAATTGACTTAAACTAGAGTTAACTAATTTAAATTGAATTACACTAGAATTAATTAATTTAAACTGGATTAAACTGAAACTAATTTGAAATTATCTGATTTGACCAACGTTGACTGGTATTTGGGCCGATTTTCGCCACATCGTCTCAATATATAGAAAATTCTGCGACATTCCACTAACAGTTTTTTCAGTTAGTAACGGTGCACAGTTTGCGCCGTTACAAGCATTTTGTGCGTCGTTCAAAATTGTAACGGTACACAAATGACCGTTTTACTGGGCGCTGTTACAAACAGTGACGGCACGTAATAAATGTAATGACGTACAAATCTTAGTGCACCGTTTGAATAATAACAACACACAAATCACGTGTGTTACAAAAGTAAAGGACCCGTTAGTTTAGGAACGGTGACGACAAATTTATGACGGCACACATTACACGTGCGCCGTTACTCGTCTAACGACGAACAAGGGAAGTGCGCCGTTACTACCGTAACGACGTACGTGACACGTGTGCTGTTACTATGGTAACGGCGTACATGGCATGTGTGCCGTTAGAATTGTAACGGCGCACAATTAATGTGTGCCGTTACAAATGATATTTAAAAAAGATGATAATGAAAAAAACTAAAAACTAAATATTATTAATACTTAATTAATTAATAATATAATTGTGGCCGGAAACGGGGAGAAGACGAAGGGTTCGATTATTGATATTATTAATTAATTAATGATTAATAATAATAATAATAATAATAATAATAATAATAAATTAAGAAAAATATATTTATTTAATTATTAAAGAATTATAATCATTATTTGTGTAACTGAAAAGTCAAATTTTCCCTCAAAACATTAGTTAAATTAGTTGTTCAATTAGGGGTAAAATAGTCATTTCATAATCATATCAATTGAACTAGTCAGACCGATTTAACAGATTAAAACTAGGGAAAATGACACTTTTGTGCACCTAAATATACACTTTTGACACTTTCATACCTTAACTTTTTTTTTCTCTTTTTTCCATACCCAAATTTCATTTTGGGACAACTGGCCATTTCTATACCAAAAATGGCCATAAATTTTTGTTCAATTTATGAGTATTTGGTTCAATTCATGGGTATTTTGGTTCAATTCATTTGTATTTTGAGAAAATGGTCCAGAAGTTCCCTGAATTTTGGTTCAATGCATGAGTATTTTGGAATTATTGTCCTAAAATGAAATTCAAGTATGGAAAAAAGAGAAAAAAAAAATTTAGGGTATGAAAGTGTCAAAAGTGTATATTTAGGTGCACAAAAGTGTCCTTTTCCCTTAAAACTATTGATGACATTTTAGACTTTTTATCATACAAATTCAATTAGATTTAACAGAAGTTGGGCTAAATGTCGCTTATTGAAACTTGGGGTACCCGAAATGAAATTTTGGAAATTAGGGTATTTATTTTCAAACGTGACATAGTTGGGTATAGCCAACTGTCATTACCCCTTATTTATTTAATTTTCAGTTGAAAATATTATCATTACATCGGGAAACTATGATGACGGGCCAGGACCTCTAAACATATTCGGGTCAAATGGAGGCATATTCGGTTTAACCTGTTGCAGTTGCTCGTGAAAGTACTGCATCATATTCAGATTTTGTGAGCTTTGAGTCTCGAGCTCTTTAATCTTCTCGGCTTGAGTCGATATAACCTCTGCTTGAGTTTGGACCTCAGTCTGTAATCTCCACAGCAGCACCAGAGGAGTTCGAACGTCTTCTCTGTCTCGGCGGTGCCTGGTAATCACCCACGCAACTCCAGACGTGTCGTCCTCGGGATGGTGTGATGATATTTTCTTTGGCGGCCTCAACATTTCTGACGTGTTGGGCAGTTTGTCTCATGAACTCGTCCTCCTCAACGTTGGTCATCTTTTTTAGATGACCATTTTCGTCGATGTTTGTCGGGTTCTCCTTGTCTCGAATCACTTGGGTAATGAAAATCTGTAAATCAAATTAAAAATTAATTAATAACATAAATTAAAATTTTAAAATAACGTTAATTAATTAATAAAATTTAACTTACACATTTCGGGTCCTCGCACTCCTACTTCACCTGCACCTGATCACTTCCAGCATCCGGGACAGGAGGCTTCGGGTGAGCCTTGAGCTAGGCCTCCAACTTCTTGGAGATCTCTACGATGTCGTCCGACTCCATTCTCTGCCAAACTTTTTGAAATGGTACTAGGCCCGTATAGCGGTTCAATTTTTTATCGATGTCCCGATTTTTTTTCATTTGAGATCCAACACGTTCCTGAAAACAAATTGAAATTAAATTCTGCCCCAAATCTTATAAATAAATTTAAATTAAAAAATAACAATTTTGAAAATACCTCATTGTCGTCGAAGTGTTGAACGATCCACCACCATTGAGACTTCTTCCCTTTGAACATTTTGGGAATTCCATTGTGATTTAGCTTGTTCGGGTCTACATATATTTTGTACAGGCGTTTCATGTTTGATTTCCGCTCCTTGTAAGCTTCTGCGGGTACTTCTTGAATCCACGTCTTCAACTCGACCAAAGAATCATCCACTTGATACAAGCGCTGCAATTATAAAATATTTAGTCCATTTTTAAAACACGTAATTTGAAACTTAATAGACGGAGATTAAGTTTCGAAATTACCCGAAAACTCTTCCAAAATTTATGATACTCGGTCGTTGGAAGATCAACCCAGGTCTGATAGAAAGCGTCGCATTCTCGTGCAAACTTGCCTACAACGAAGACTAACCTCTGTACATTAAACGGGTTGCAATCTCTATGAAATTGGGCGTACAATTCTCCGTCTGCCCAAGTTAAAGGAATTGGCCGATGGCCGTTTTTCTCGACCGCTTTCTGCTCATTTTTGTGAAGATGTCGACTTTTGGCTCCTTCAAGGCCTTTTGCATCCTGCTTTTGGTTTCCAGACAGTCATCTTCGACTTTAGAGTTGAAATAGAGCTCGCATACCAGATACTCTGGGGCATCGATAAGTAGAAGGCCCCACTGGTTCAACGGTAACTCGACTTCCCTTGAACTGCCAGCTCCGGTTGTTGAGGCTCCCAAACCTTCTCTGAGCATCTGCATGAAAATATGCTTTTATGATACCAACATATAGGACCATCACCACGTTGGTAAGAGATTCTTGAGTTATTGCGTGAAGAATCGATCACGTCCAAGCATAAAGGACACGTCTTATAGCTTTTAGTGTGGATGCCCCCAACATTCCCAAACCCGGGAAGTCACTTATTGTCCACATCACATCAACCCACGTTATACAAACCTGTTTCTTAGAACCATCCCATCCGACTGCTCCGTGCTCCCATAGATGGTTCAACTCATCAATCAACGGACACATAAAGTTATTCAAGCATTTCCCAGGTGATTTTGGACCGGAGACCAACATGGTGAGTATGTTATACTTCTTCCGCATAGCCATCGAGGGGGGGGGGGGGGGGGGGGAATTCAACGGAATCGCGAATTCAGGCCACAAACTGTAACTCGGCGCATTAGGCCAGTATGATGAGAACCCGTCAGATGACAATGCCAGCCGCACATTACAGATTTTGCCAGAAAATACCAGGTATTTCTTGTCAATTTTAATCCAATTTGCACCATCCGATGGATGTACTAATATGTCATTGTCCTTATTCTCCCGCTTCCCGTGCCATCACATCCACTCAACCGTCTCTGGGAAAGATATAAACGTTGAAGTTGATGAGTCAATGGAAAGTACCACAACGTCTTCTTCAGAACCAATTTTTTCCCCACTTTAATGTATCGTGCTTCTCCACAAATGCCACATGTCTGGAGTTGCGATTGTGTTCCGTGGTACAAAGTGCACTCGTACAAACATGCATCATATTTCACGTGTGGTATTTCAATAGCCTTCATCTTCTGCTTTACCGTTGCGTAGCTAGATGGATACGTATTAGGTTGGGGTAACGTAAGATAGTAATCTTTGGCGACCTTGATATAAGCCGCGTCAGACATCCCAGTGCTCTGCTTGATGAACAACATCCTTAACAACGCCGCTAAAGAAGTGTCCTCACTAGTCATGGCGCACATCGTTTCATACAACGGCTTTTGCGACTTCGTCACCAACCGGTTGTATGTCTTCATGGTTGACTTAGCAACTTCTTCCTCGACTTCGGTTATTATATTAATGTTCTCTCCTTCCTCTTCCTCGTCCTCGTCAACCCTTACATGTCTAGCTGGGTCTCACATAATCCACGAACTGCTGCACATGATCAACGTACATTGGATTGTTGTCCGACGTCGAACAACACTGATTCCCCGATGTTGGCATCATACTCATAACCCAATTGCGACTCAAATTAGCTTCTTGAGTTTCGCTGTGATGGAACCACGCATTATACGATCTAAGAAAACCTTTCTTGAGTATATGATTGCAAATGGTGTCCATATCGTGCCAAGATGAATTACAACACCTCGTACACGGACACTTGAAACGTCCCACGCCATCTCTTGGAGCGTTATGTTTCGCAAATTTTACAAAACTACTTAGTCCGCGGATCCATTTCTCACTCATTTTTACGGATCCTATCCATCGCCGATCTATTCTATGTAATATATATAAATTATTATATCAATAAATTACTAGCAAAAATAATAATATACATCATATCTTTAAATTAAATCACATGAACTAAAATATTTTAATTTATATACGTTATTTCAAAATGTACATACCTTCTAATTCCCGCAATTTCGAGTCCATCAGCTAATATATAGAGAGATTATATGAAGGCTAGTATTTGTGGGGGAGACTTAATAGGGTACTCGAAAAATTTAAAAATAGTCGGAAAACTTTCACCAAAATTACGAAAATACCCTTGTCGGGAGGAAAATGTGTGGGAGGGAAAGTGGAGGTTCTATGGGAGGTGTTGCCAGCATTTATAGATTTTATTTGTAACGGTGCACAGAGAGATTGTGCCATTACAAATTACTCTGTAACGGCGCACAGACCTATGTGTGCCGTTACAAACTAACGGTAACACCAACGGCTCGATTTTCGACCGTTTACGTCTAACGGTAAAGTTTTGGTCAGCGGTCAAGATTTTTGTAACGGCGCACATTGGAATGTGTGCAATTACAAAATGAAATTACTAAGCCTTTACTGTTTTGTTGACGGTGCATGGTTATTGCACGCCGTCACTAGTTTTTGTGACGACGCACATTGAGCATGCGCCGTTACAAACTACAACTGTAACGGCGCACTCTCCAAACGTGTACTGTCACTAATGCAAAATCTGATAGCGTCCATAACATCGGTTGTTACCAATTACTTAATAAAATATAGAAACTCATCTACAATGTTACATAGTGGAGACTAGTAAAATTAAATTACACTTAATTAGCGACTAATGGGTTTGATTAGTTGAAGTGGTCTCTTTCCCATTAAAAAGTTCACGGGAGTGCCATATGATATCATACAATGTTTCTTGAATCGTTCCTTCTTGCTTTTCGTCGTAATGAGATCTTTATATCTCGAGGTTTTATTTTTTCTATATTGGTATTTAATTTCCTTATTGATTTTTTAAAAAGTATTATATTTAAGAATATGAAACATAAAAGAAAGTGTTTACTAAAGAGAGGGAATAGAATATAATTCTCCGCCAAATCCAAAACCAGAAAAGAGTGGGGAATTATACAATTGTTATGTAATATTGCATTTGACAAGAACATGTGCCAAGTGGCAAGAACTTGACCCATCTGATTCACCAGATATGTTATATTATTAATTTGAATGAAGAAATTATAGAGAATCTTTAAGAAAATATTATTTTAGCATCTTTACTTTAATAATATTACTTTATTCAATTTTGTTCATTACTTGTTGGGAATTAGATAGTGATTGTCTTGTGAAGATTGTTCTTTCAGATTTGATCCATTCTGGGCATGGTTCAATGACAAAATAACACCTACTAAATTATGATATATAATAATAAGAGAAAATTTCACTTATCTCATTTTAATTATAGTCGAATTTCACTTAAACCCCATTAATTCAAAAACAACTTGTGCAATTTTTTTAAATTTAAAAAAATTTCACTTCACCATTTTGTTAGTATTTTTAAAAATTATAAACTCTTTTGCAAAATGACGAAAATACACTCGTATTACAAAAATAAAATAATTTTTATTTTTATTTTAATTTTTTACAAAAACAAAGAATAAAAAAAAAGTGTTAGTATTAATTTTTTATTTATAAAAAATGATGTTTAAAAATCATTTTAAACTTTATTTTATTTTTTGTAAAAAAATAATTTTTACCACTAACATAATTTTATTTTTATTTCATACAACGAAAAAATTATAAAAAATTTCAAAATAATTTTTATCTATTTTAATTTTTAATATAATGATATTTTCATTATTTTGCAAAAAAATTAATATAATTTTCAAAAATAATTAACGAAAATTAGTAAATTAAATTTTTTTCATACTTGAAAGACTCCACAAGTTGTTTTTGAATTTAAATAAATTAAATAAAACTTGACGATAGTTAACAAGGGTAGTTAACAATGCTAAGTAGAATTTTCACTGATAATAATGCGAAAATACAGTGAACATGGTCCCTCATTTGAATATGTATTAAACTAATAAACTCTTACTGTTTTTTTCTTGATAAATAAACTCTAACTATTTAGTTCGCATATATATTAAATTGGTATCAGATCCACTTCTAAGGATGATGTTCATACCAAACCTAAATGGTTTATGTATTATTGTTTTTGGACTATCATTTGTACTTTAATTACATTTTCTTAATCAAAGGCAATGATCCAAGTCACGATCCATGTCATGCTTTAATTACAACATTGACATTGCCAACTTATTCAACTTGAACTTGCAACCAAAGTAATCAATAATAACAATTAATTATTACAGAAATGACGTTGGAGCTTTCATGTGATATGTATAATTAATTAATTAATTGCAATATACATACAATATTACAATAAAAAACTTGTGATTTGATTCGACGTAACATTGAATATAATAAATGCATACTTAACTGTGATTACGTATTAATATTAGGTAAAGTGATGATCCCTCTATTCTATACAATATATAATACTTTTCTGCTTGCAATTATCTTATTAATAAATTTTACGATAATAAGTCTAATGATTATTGATTACTTAAATTAGATGTGCTGTGAACACTTGGAAGCTTGTTGGTGTGGTTGATGATGGAGATTTGACGTTGAATTGTGGCATGTGGACCGTCGGATTGGGACATTTTGTCTCTCACTGTCAGTTTTTCAACTGTAACGGCGCACAAAAGGTATGTGCGCCGTTAGAACCGACATTTGTAACGGCTCACGCATAAAATGCGCCGTTACAAATGTTTGTAACGGCGAACGTTACACGTGCGCCGTTAATAGCACACATTAGTAACGGCGCACACTGTTATGTGCGCCGTTACAAATTGTGTTGACCGTTGACCACTTTTGTTGCCGTTATGGAAAACGGTCGGAAATGAAGCCGTTGTTGTTACCGTTAGTTTGTAACGGCGCATCTTGGTATGTGCGCCGTTACAAATATGTATTATAAATCTTGGCAGAATCTCCCCTTCTTTTTCCTACAACATATCTCACAACTACTTTTCTCCCGACAAGGGTAATTTCGTAATTTCGAAATTTTATAAAATTTCCCGAGCACCCTCAGACAAATCTCTCGAGAAGGTATGTACAAATTTTTAAATAATGCACTACATATAACTGCAAATTTGTATATGATTTCATGGATCCAAGTTTAGATATTGTATGGTTTTGCTTGTATGAATAATTTACATGTTAAATTTATTAAATTAGTTTTGGAATTGATGAAATAATTTACTCGATTCCATGAATTGCATGATAACATTAGGGTTAATTCTCCCGATTCCATTAATTGCATGATAACATTAGGGTAAATTCTCCCGTAATTGTTATTTGCATGATAACATTATACATTAGGTTATTAGATCATAAACCACCATAATAGGGTATGTTGGACATTTAGGACCTAATTAGGGGTATTTTGGTCATTTATGACCTAATTAGGGGTAATAAGGTCATAAATGACCAAACAAGGGTAATTAGGTAATTTATGTGAATTAGAAGGTACGTACATATTTTGAAATAATGCAATATTATGTAAATCAATTGTTAACCGAATTTATATATATTACATATATAGAATGGATCGGAGATGGATGAGATCCGTAAAAATGAGTGAGGAATGGATGAAAGGATTAAGCAGTTTTGTAAAATTTGCGAGAAAAAACGCTCCAAGAGATGGTGTGGGACGTTTCAAGTGTCCATGCACGAGGTGTTGTAATTCTGGAATTAGCCCCTTAGGGGTTTTGGAATTAATAAAAAAATTGCCCGTTAGGGGCAATTTCGGAATTATGAAAACAATTGCACCTAAGGGGCAATTTCGGAATTAATAAAAAAATTTCCCCTAAGGGGCAATTTTGGAATTAATAAAAAAATTGCCCCTAAAGGGCAATTTGGGAATTATGAAAAAATTTAGCCCCTTAGGGGCAATTTTGGAATTTTGAAAAAAATTGCCCCTAAGGGGCAATTTCGGCATTATGAAAAAAATTAGCCCCTTAAGGGCAATTTTGGAATTATGAAAAAATTGCCCCTTAGGGGCAATTTGGGAATTATGAAAAAAATTCCCCCTAAGGGGCAATTTTGGAATTATATACAAATTTGCCCCTTAGGGGCAATTTGGGAATTATGAAAAAAATTAGCCCCTAAGGGGCAATTTTGGAAAACTCACAAAAAATTAGCCCCTTAGGGACAATTTTGGAATTTTGAAAAAAATTAGCCCCTTAAGGGCAATTTTGGAATTGTGGGAAAAATTTGCCCATAAGGGGCAATTTTGGAAAACTCACAAAAAATTAGCTCCTTAGGGGCAATTTTGGAAAAAATTAGCCCCTTAGGGGTAATTTTGGAAAACTCACAAAAAATTAGCCCCTTAGGGTAATTCGGGCATTTTCGGCCGAATTACCCTATTCTTTCGGTCAAATTGACCTTAAAAGTATTATTCGGTCAATTACAGATAATGGAGCCTAGACGTAAGGCACCTAAGGCCAGGGCACCTAGGCGAGCCACCATGGACATTCCATTTTTCCAGGCTTCGCAGGCGCCGGAGTTACATGATGAGATGTACACTCCGTCACCGCCGCAGCCGACTCAGCCCACTCAGCCGACTTATCCGGGCTGGGAGTTCCAGGTCCCGGATCCTCGGAGTTTCCAGGAGATGCTCGGAGACGTCGCAGGACCCTCCGAAGAGGACTTTGTGCCGGATGAGTCAGAACTGCCGCTGAACGAGTGGAGGCTCCTTCCTCTCGAGTACAGAGAGATTCCGAGGTACGAGCTGTACATCGATTACAAGGTGGAAGTCGACTGCCTGAACACGAAGAGTTGGGAAGCCAGGGCAAAGAAGGACCAAAAGATCGACATCAACATAGCCGACGATGAGAGAGCAGTTCAGGCGAACGGAGGTCCGTTGCTCTTGACGTGGGAAAACGGCCGACCACGTGTCGCAGGATGAATCCTTTCGGCCGATAGGGTGAAGACGATTATAGGGAAATTCGCTCGGGAACGCGATGCTTCCTACCAGACGTTGGGGATTTGCCGCCGTCTGAGTTCCAGGCGTTTTGGAGGAGTTTCAGGGTAATTTCAACGTTTACTCTAATTTTTTTCCAAATGTTCGTATTAAAAATATTCACGTGATCTTTGTGAATTTCAGCGTTTGTTTGAAGTGACCGATTCGGTTGAGCTTAGGGGTTGGATTCGTGAGGCGGCCATAAGCGCTTACAAGGAGCGAAAATCCAACATGAAGCGGTTATACAAGCTCTACGTCGACCCTACTAGATTGGGCCGGAATGGGATTCCCAAGTGTCTGAAAGGGAAGAAGTCCCAGTGGCGATGGCTCGTTGAACATTTCGATGTCAACGAGGTATATTACTAATTTTTACTTTCATTTTTTTTTTAATTTTTACTATTTATCATGTGAATTTACTTTCATTTTTTTTTCCAGGAAAATGTTGGTACTCAAATGAGTGCCATTCGGAGGAGCGAGAACAAATTAAACCACCACACTGGTAAAGTCCCATTTCGAGCGCTTTGGGAGAGGATGTCGGCGGCTGGGGAAGTGGAGGTCTCCAAAAAGTTGGAGGGCTTACTGAAGGCTCACAAGGTCTTACCTAGGCCTGGTGATGATGCACAGGAGGGGGAAGAGGGACTCAACCCGAAGCTTGTAAGTTTCAATTTTTTTTTATATTTTTATATTTATATTTATTATATTAATCAAAATTTTTTTGCAGCTTTACATTAAGAATGCGCTTAGGGATTGGAAGAATGACGAGGCGAACTACAACGAGGATGGAACGCTGAACAAGATGACCGACGTTGAAGAGGATGAGGTCATGCGACAAGCTGCCGAGCATGTTTGCCAGATCGAGCTTGCAAGAGGAGTTACCATAGAACCCTCCAGAGGACAACGCATCCGGGGTTGCGGGAGTGCTTACGAGGCACCGCCGAGACAGAGAAGACGTTCGACCTCCTCTGATGGTAGTCAAGCGGAGATTGCGGAGCTCCGGACTGAACTCACGGAACTTCGCGCTGAACGTCAGGCTGAACGTGAGCAAGCCGCCGCCGAAAAACAACATGCCGAGCAGATGTTCCAGTACTTCCAACAACAGCTGCTGTTACTCAACCCTAATCTCGCCCCTCCACCTCCACCTCCATTTAACCCAAATAGTTCTAGAGATCCTGGAGGCCCGTCATCATAGATTTTATGTAAATTAAATATTTTATTCAACAATTTAAATATTAATATAATTTTATTTTCAACAAATTCAATATTCATTTCTAAATAAAAAAAATAAAATTTTAAAAAAATAATAAATATAAAATTTATTTTATATTTATTTATTTTTTTAAAATTTATTTATTTTATTATTCTGCATTATTTGTAACGGCGCACAAACGGCGTGCGCCGTTACAAATTTGACGGCATTTATAACGGCGCATCGAGTTTGTGCGCCGTTACAAGTAGTGACGGCGCACAAACGGCATGCGCCGTCACTACTTGTAACGGCGTGCGCCGTTAATAATTGTAACGGCGCCCTCCGTCAGTGCGCTGTTACAAACGGTGACGGCACCGTCAACTTCGTCAACGGTGACGGTAGCATTTGTAACGGCGCACTGACGCTGTGCGCCGTCAAAGTTGGTAACGGCGCACGTCCATTGTGCGCCGTTACAGGTTATAACGGCGCACAGACGGCGCGTTTTGCGCCGTTACAGGCTGTAACGGCGACACTGTAACGGCGCACGTTAACGGCGCCGTTACAGACGTTTTTGTGCGCCGTTACAGTTTGTAACGGCGCACAAATCCTCTGTAACGGCGCTGTTAGCGTGCGCCGTTACAAATAAAAAAACTGATTGTGTTTGGCACTAAAATATATTTTTAACTTAGATTATAATTATCTCAGATGAAAATTGAAATTAATTATGTTCACGTTAAGACTGCAACATTCTTTAAATTATTTTTATGAAATCCTACTTGAACAAGGGAAAAATATATAAGGATGCAATCTATAGAAAACAAATGTTATTATGTATACAAATTAATTATAATTATTACCATCCGTTAATTCATGATATTTACAGTTCAGTTTAATTGGTTCGTAAATTTGTCAAATAGCCACCGATATTCTGCAAAGCACAACCCTAATATAAATAATATCAATAAACAATATCTCCATAAAATAAGATTAATTTAATTGATATAACATGTTTACACATGAATAAGTTTTGTATCTGTTTCATTAGGGTCGACTCTATGTTTATGAGACCTAAAGTAAAAAATGATTGATAAAATATTATTTTGGGAATAAAATTTTAAAATAGGCTTAAAATATAAATGTGAGCCTCTTTTTTTATCATACTTGCACCGAAATTTTTAGATAGGTTTATAAAACAATTGATTCACTTATTTTGTGAATGAGCAAACCATATATTTCATCTCGCATATAATTCATTTCAATTGTAACATAAAGATGAAGTTAAAATTGGTTTATATCCTTGTCAATGATAAACATTTATCATATGGGTTGTGGCCTAACAAGGTTAGAATTATATGTTTCTTTTTGTCTAGTCAATTGCTATCAATTTCATGTCATTAAAGCTTTTGCTTTCAAGACAAAAATAAATCCAAAGGAGTAGCCACTAGGGGAGGCATCTCAAGAACTCCAAATTTTGAACCAAACCTTCGTCTATTTCTTCATTTCTATCACAATCTATCTATCCAAGAGCGGACCACTCCAATTCCAATTTTATGAATTATATCGACAAAAATTACATAATCATGATATATTGTGCATAATATTAAAATCATAATAAAATTTAAATTTGCATGAAAATGACATTAACGATCAGATTGGCGCTATCAGACTTTAAGAGCTAGGTGGTGCATCATCCTTCCAATCAACCCATGTATGATTAGTACATTGATCTCGAAAAGAGGAAGGTTTGCTTTTTCTACAATGTAAACATTAGTTTGGCCTTATTATCAACAATGTCAATGAGAATTATTGGTGTTGGGTGTTTTGTTTTTTATTGTCAATTTATACAACTACTATTGATTAAGCTTGGCCATACACTTAACTAGTCTAGGCTATAACCTAATCAAGGAAATGAAACTCAAATTAAAGTACACGTCTCTATTTTAAATTTGTTTCCATCAATCAATTGATTTAAAACTACATGTGTTGCTTTTGTTATATGTTTAGCTTTGTAGCCATATTTGACCAAAAAACAAACAATTTTCACTCTAAAATTGGGCAATGATGATAATAACACAGTCATGTTATGTGGGTCTCTCTAATCCATTTCTTCTCAATCTGTCACATGAGTTGTTGTGTGTGTTAACTATGAAAATGGCCAGCAAAAGACAAGTGTGTCCCCACTCAAGATCATAATCATAAGAAACTGATGTGACATTGTTGTGCATGTCATGGGGTCATTGGTGTTTTGATGAGGCACACACAAATCACAAACATGTATCCAAAATCTTAGCTAGCAAGCAGAAGCAGAGCCAAGAATAAATACAAGTCCATTTTGTGTCTCTTCTCTGCAAATCTGTTCATCACCATGTTCAATACTTGCAATGGATCCTGCAAACACATGGAAAGGTGTGTGAATAATTGGGAAGTGGCATGATAATAAAAGAAAAGTGAAGCAGTATTGTTATGGGGTCCATTGGGAGGTTGAGGTTGAAGGAGAAGTAGTGTAATTACAACACAACACATCACATGCATAGAATTAAGACAAAATGGGTCCCTATTGGGTGGCTTTTGTGTTATTAATGTGGCTATATAGGTGTTGGGGCACACACATCACCTGCCAAATCCATCAACCTGTACCTTTGTTCTCTATCTATTGTGTTATTGGAAAAATAATAAGTAGACAAAAATGAATAAGTAGCCACCTTTTTCTTCTTTATGGAGTGGAGTGGTCCATCTCTACTCTGTCCTCTTTAATTTGTGCAAGCAACTTGAGTGTTGTTGACAATGAGAGGAGAGAACAATAGAATCATGGCCATCCACACTGGTTGCTTCCTTTTCCTTTTTCTGGCTATTTTTTTGGGAAGATTTGGTGGGTATATTACATCACTATCTCAACCTAAAAAGATTAGAATCACATCACAAGTAAATATCACTATACACTAACTTAAAAGTAGTTTTAACATACTGATGCGGTGCAGTCGAGAAAGTTAGTATGCAAAAGTTGTAACACCTGAAATTATTGCAAAAGTGTCAGATTTGAACAAAAGACAAGTGTTTTTCGAACAGAAACGACGGTCTAAATCATTTAGAAGGTCATTATCGCGTTTTAAAAGTTTTGGGCACTTTTTTATAATTTTTAATATTTGTTTTCTTTTTTTGCTTTCTAGCATTTTTTCCTTTTATTTCCTTTCTAGTGAATTAAGGTTTTCCTTTTTTTCAATTTGTGTTTCATTATTTAAGCACTATCGTACGGTCTTTGTTATGAAGTAGTTTTAAAGTTAATAAAAAAATCGAGATTTCCCTCAAATCTATCACCTTCGGTATTCGCAAGAATCAACGAATTTTGATAAAGAGTTCTTGCTAGCTACGTACGCTGCATCAAATAATGCAGTGCAGTCGAGGAAGATAGTATGCAGAAGCTGGAACACCCGAAGTTATAGCAAAAGTGTTAGATTTGAACAAAAGACTAGTGTTTTCCAAGCATCAACTGCGGTCTAAATCATTTAGAAGGTCAAAATCGCGTTTTATAAGTTTTGGGCAGTTTTTTATAATTTTTAATATTTGTTTCATTTTTTTTCCTTTTTTCCTTTATAGCCTTTTTTTCTTTTATTTCCTTTCTAGCGAATTAGGGTTTTTCTTTTTTTCAATTTGTGTTTAATTATTTAAACACTCTCGTACGATATTTGTTATGAAGTAGTTTTAAAGTTAATAAAAAAATCGAGATTTCCCTCAAATCTATCACCTTCGGTATTCGCAAGAATGAACGAATTTTGATAAAGAGTTCTTCCAAGCCACGTACGCTGCATTAGTTGATGCGGTGCAGTCGAGAAAATTGGTATGCAGAAGCTGGAACACCCGAAGTTATTGCAAAAGTGTCAGATTTGGACAAAAGACTAGTGTTTTCCGAGCAGAAATTGCGGTCTAAATCATTTAGAAGATCAAAATCGCGTTTTATAAGTTTTGGGCAGTTTTTTTATAATTTTTAATATTTGTTTCCTTTTTTTTTCTTTTTTTCTTTCTAGCCTTTTTTCCCTTTATTTCCTTTCTAGCGAACTAGGGTTTTCTTTTTTTCAATTTGTGTTTCATTATTTAAGCACTCTCGTACGGCCTTTGTTATGAAGTAGTTTTAAAGTTAATAAAAAAATCGAGGTTTCCCTCAAATCTATCACCTTCGGTATTCGCAAGAATCAACGAATTGTGATAAAGAGTTCTTCCTAGCCACGTACGCTGCATCAGTTGATGCGGTGCAGTCGAGGATGTTGGTATGCAGAAGCTGGAACACCCGAAGTTATTGCAAAAGTGTAAGATTTGGACAAAAGACTAGTGTTTTCCGAGCAGAAACGGCGGTCTAAATCATTTAGAAGGACAAAATCGCGTTTTATAAGTTCTGGACAGTTTTTTATAATTTTTAATATTTGTTTCCCTTTTTTTCTTTTTTTCTTTCTAGCCTTTTTTCCTTTTATTTCTTTTCTAGCTAATTAGGGTTTTCCTTTTTTTTCAATTTGTGTTTCATTATTTAAACACTCTCGTACGGTCTTTGTTATGAATTAGTTTTAAAGTTAATAAAAAAATCGAGTTGTTCCTCAAATCTATCACCTTCGGTATTCGCAAGATTCAACGAATTTTGATAAAGAGTTCTTCCTAGCCACGTACGCTGCATTAGTTCATGCGGTGCAGTCGAGAAAGTGGGTATGCAGAAGCTGGAACACCCGAAGTTATTGCAAAAGTATCAGATTTGGACAAAAGATTAGTGTTTTCCGAGCAGAAACTGCGGTCTAAATCATTTAGAAGGTCAAATTCGCGTTTTATAAGTTTTGGGCAGTTTTTTATAATTTTTAATATTTGTTTCCTTTTTTTTCTTTTTTTCATTCTAGCCTTTTTTCCTTTTATTTCCTTTCTAGCGAATTAGGGTTTTCCTTTTTTCCAATTTGTGTTTCATTATTTAAACACTCTCGTACGATCTTTGTTATGAAGTAGTTTTAAAGTGAATAAAAAAATCGAGGTTTCCCTCAAATCTATCACCTTCGGTATTCGCAAGAATCAACGAATTTTGATAAAGAGTTCTTCCTAGCCACGTACGCTGCATCAGTTGATGCGGTGCAGTCGAGGTAGTTGGTATGCAAAAGCTGGAACACCCGAAGTTATTGCAAAAGTGTCAGATTTGGACAAAAGACTAGTGTTTTCCGAGCAAAAACGGCAGTCTAAATTGTTTAGAAGGTCAAAATCGCGTTTTATAAAATCTGGGCAGTTTTTTATAATTCTTAATATTTGTTTCCTTTTTTTTTCTTTCTAGCCTTTTTTCCTTTTATTTCCTTTCTAGCGAGTTAGGGTTTTCCTTTTTTTTTCAATTTGTGTTTCATTATTTTAAGACTCTCGTACGGGCTATGTTATGAAGTAGTTTTAAAGTTAATAAAAAAAATCAAGGTTTCCCTCAAATCTATCACCTTTGGTATTCGCAAGAATCAACAAATTTTGATAAAGAGTTATTCCTAGACACGTACGCTGCATCAGTTGATGCGGTGCAGTCGAGGTAGTTGGTATGCAGAAGCTGGAACACCCAAAGTTATTGCAAGTGTCAGATTTAAACAAAAGACTAGTGTTTTCCGAGCAGAAACGGCGGTCTAAATCGTTTAGAAGGTCAAAATCGCGTTTTATAAGTTTTGGGCAGTTTTTTATAATTTTTAATATTTGTTTCCTTTTTTTTCTTTTTTTCTTTCTAGCCTTTTTTCCTTTTATTTTCTTTCTAGCGAATTAGGGTTTTCCCTTTTTTCAATTTGTGTTTCATTATTTAAACACTCCCGTACGGTCTTTGTTATGAAGTAGTTTTAAAGTTAATAAAAAAATCGAGGTTTCCCTCAAATCTATCACCTTCGGTATTCGCAAGAATCAACGAATTGTGATAAAGAGTTCTTCCTAGCCACGTACGCTACATCAGTTGATGCATTGCAGTCGAGGAAGTTGGTATGCAGAAGTTGGAACACCCGAAGTTATTGCAAAAGTGTAAGATTTAGACAAAAGACTAGTGTTTTCCGAGCAGAAACGGCGGTCTAAATCATTTAGAAGGTCAGAATCGCGTTTTATAAGTTTTGGGCAGTTTTTTATAATTTTTAATATTTGTTTCCTATTTTTTCTTTTTAGCCTTTTTTCCTTTTATTTCCTTTCTAGCGAATTAGGGTTTTCCTTTTTTTCAATTTGTGTTTCATTATTTAAGCACTCTCGTACGGTCTTTGTTATGAAGTAGTTTTAAAGTTAATAAAAAAATCAAGGTTTCCCTCAAATCTATCACCTTCGGTATTCGCAAGAATCAACGAATTGTGATAAAGAGTTCTTCCTAGCCACGTACGCTGCATCAGTTTATGCGGTGCAGTCGAGGAAGTTTGTATGTAGAGGCTGGAACACCCGAAGTTATTGCAAAAGTGTCAGATTTGGACAAAAGACTAGTGGTTTCCGAGCATGAACGGCGGTCTAAATCATTTAGAAGGTCAAAATCGCGTTTTATAAGTTTTTTGCAGTTTTTTATAATTTTTAATATTTGTTTCCTTTTTTTCTTATTTTCTTTCTAGCCTTTTTTTCTTTTTTTTCCTTTCTTGCGAATTTGGGTTTTCCTTTATTTTTCAATTTGTGTTTCATTATTTAAACACTCTCGTACGGGCTTTGTTATGAAGTAGTTTTAAAGTTAATAAAAAAATCGAGGTTTCCCTCAAATCTATCACTTTCGGTATTCGCAAGAATCAACGAATTTTGATAACGAGTTCTTCCTAGCCACGTACGCTGCATTAGTTGATGCGGTGCAGTCGAGGAGGTTGGTATGCAGAAGCTGGAACACCCGAAGTTATTGCAAAAGTGTCAGATTTTGACAAAAGACTAGTGTTTTCCGAGCAGAAACGGCGGTCTAAATCGTTTAGAAGGTCAAAATCGCGTTTTATAAGTTTTGGGCAGTTTTTTATAATATTTAATATTTGTTTCCTTTTTTTTCTTTTTTTCTTTCTAGCCTTTTTTCTTTGTATTTCCTTTCTAGCGAATTAGAGTTTTTCTTTTTTTCAATTTGTGTTTCATTATTTAAACACTCTCGTACGGTCTTTGTTATGAAGTACTTTTAAAGTTAATAAGAAAAATCGAGCTTTCCCTCAAATCTATCACCTTCGGTATTCGCAAGAATCAACGAGTTTTGATAAAGAGTTCTTCCTAGCCACGCACACTGCATCAGTTGATGCGGTGCAGTCGAGAAAGTGGGTATGCAGAAGCTGGAACACCCGAAGTTATTGCAAAATTGTCAGATTTGGAAAAAGACTAGTGTTTTCCAAGCAGAAACTGCGGTCTAAATCATTTAGAAGGTCAAAATCGCGTTTTATAAGTTTTGGGAAGTTTCTTATAATTTTTAATATTTGTTTCCTTTTTTTTCTTTTTTTCTTTATAGCCTTTTTTCCTTTTTTTTCCTTTCTAGCGAATTAGGGTTTTCCTTTTTTTCAATTTGTGTTTCATTATTTAAGCACTCTCGTACGGTTTTTGTTATGAAGTAATTTTAAAGTTGATAAAAAAATCGAGATTTCCCTCAAACTATCACCTTCGGTATTCGCAAGAATCAACGAATTGTGATAAAGAGTTCTTCCTAGCCACGTACGCTGCATCAGTTGATGCAGTGCATTCGAGAAAGTTGGTATGCAGAAGCTGGAACACCCGAAGTTATTTCAAAAGTGTAAGATTTGGACAAAAGACTAGTGTTTTCCGAGCAGAAACGGCGGTCTAAATCATTTAGATAACACTATTTTGTTTTATAAGTTTTTGGCAGTTTTTTATAATTTCTAATATTTGTTTCCTTTTTTTTTCTTTTTTCTTTATAGCCTTTTTTCCGTTTTTTTTCCTTTCTAGCGAATTAGGGTTTTCCTTTTTTCAATTTGTGTTCCACTATTTAAACACTCTCGTACGGTCTTTGTTATGAAGTAGTTTTAAAGTTAATAAAAAAATCGAGGTTTCCTTCAAATCTATCACCTTCGGTATTCGCAAGAATCAACGAATTTTGATAAAGAGTTCTTCCTAACCACGTACGTTGCATCTGTTGATGCGGTGCAGTCGAGGAAGTTGGTATGCAAAAGCTTGAACATCCGAAGTAATTGCAAAAGTGTCAGATTTGGACAAAAGACTAGTGTTTTCCGAGCAGAAACGGCGGTCTAAATCATTTAGAAGGTCAGAATCGCGTTTTATAAGTTTTGGGCAGTTTTTTTATAATTTTTAATATTTGTTTCCTATTTTTTCTTTCTAGCCTTTTTTCCTTTTATTTCCTTTCTAGCGAATTAGGGTTTTCCTTTTTTTCAATTTGTGTTTCATTATTTAAGCACTCTCGTACGGTCTTTATTATGAAGTAGTTTTAAAGTTAATAAAAAAATCAAGGTTTCCCTCAAATCTATCACCTTCGGTATTCGCAAGAATCAACGAATTGTGATAAAGAGTTCTTCCTAGGCACGTACGCTGCATCAGTTGATGCGGTGCAGTCGAGGAAGTTTGTATGTAGAGGCTGGAACACCCGAAGTTATTGCAAAAGTGTCAGATTTGGACAAAAGATTAGTGGTTTCCGAGCATGAACGGCGGTCTAAATCATTTAGAAGGTCAAAATCGCGTTTTATAAGTTTTTTGCAGTTTTTTATAATTTTTAATATTTGTTTCCTTTTTTTTTTCTAGCCTTTTTTCCTTTTATTTTCTTTCTAGCGAATTAGGGTTTTCCCTTTTTTCAATTTGTGTTTCATTATTTAAACACTCTCGTACGGTCTTTGTTATGAAGTAGTTTTAAAGTTAATAAAAAAATCGAGATTTCCCTCAAATCTATCACCTTCGGTATTCGCAAGAATCAACGAATTGTGATAAAGAGTTCTTCCTAGCCACGTACGCTGCATCAGTTGATGCATTGCAGTCGAGGAAGTTGGTATGCAGAAGTTGGAACACCCGAAGTTATTGCAAAAGTGTAAGATTTGGACAAAAGACTAGTGTTTTCCGAGCAGAAACGTTGGTTTAAATAATTTAGAAGTTCAAAATAATCGCGTTTTATAAGTTCTGGGCTGTTTTTTATAATTTTTAATATTTGTTTCCTTTTTTTTCTTATTTTCTTTCTAGACTTTTTTTCTTTTTTTTCCTTTCTAGCGAATTAGGGTTTTCCTTTTTTTTTCAATTTGTGTTTCATTATTTAAACACTCTCGTACGGGCTTTGTTATGAAGTAGTTTTAAAGTTAATAAAAAAATCGTGGTTTCCCTCAAATCTATCACTTTCGATATTCGCAAGAATCAACGAATTTTGATAAAGAGTTCTTCCTAGCCACGTACGCTGCATCAGTTGATGCGGTGCTTTCGAGGAAGTTGGTATGTAGAGGCTGGAACACCTGAAGTTATTGCAAAAGTGTCAGATTTTGACAAAAGACTAGTGTTTTCCGAGCAGAAACGGCGGTCTAAATCGTTTAGAAGGTCAAAATCGCGTTTTATAAGTTTTGGGCAGTTTTTTATAATATTCAATATTTGTTTCCTTTTTTTTCTTTTTTTCTTTCTAGCCTTTTTTCTTTGTATTTCCTTTCTAGCGAATTAGGGTTTTTCTTTTTTTCAATTTGTGTTTCATTATTTGAACACTCTCGTACGGTCTTTGTTATGAAGTACTTTTAAAGCTAATAAAAAAAATCGAGGTTTCCCTAAAATCTATCACCTTCGGTATTCACAAGAATCAACGAATTTTGATAAAGAGTTTTTCCTAGCCACGTACGCTGCATCAGTTGATGCGGTGCAGTCGAGAAAGTTGGTATGTAGAAGCTGGAACACCAAAAGTTATTGCAAAAGTGTCAGATTTGGACAAAAGACTAGTGTTTTCCGAGCAGAAACAGCGGTCTAAATCGTTTAGAAGGTCAAAATGGCGTTTTATAAGTTTTGGGCAGGTTTTTATAATTTTTAATATTTGTTTCCTTTTTTTTCCTTTTTTTCTTTATAGCCTTTTTTCCTTCTTTTTTCCTTTCTAGCGAATTAGGGTTTTCCTTTTTTCAATTTGTGTTTCATTATTTAAACACTCTCGTACGATCTTTGTTATGAAGTAGTTTTAAAGTTAATAAAGAATCGAGGTTTCCTTCAAATCTATCACCTTCGGTATTCGCAATAATCAACAAATTTTGATAAAGAATTCTTCCTAACCACGTACGTTGCATCTGTTGATGCGGTGCAGTCGAGGAAGTTGGTATGCAGAAGCTTGAACATCCGTAGTTATTGCAAAAGTGTCAGATTTTGACAAAAGACTAGTGTTTTCTGAGCAGAATCGGCGGTCTAAATCATTTAGAATGTTAGAATCGCGTTTTATAAGTTTTGGGCAGTTTTTTATTATTTTTAATATTTGTTTCCTATTTTTTCTTTCTAGCCTTTTTTCCTTTTATTTTCTTTCTAGCGAATTAGGGTGTTCCTTTTTTTCAATTTGTGTTTCATTATTTAAACACTCTCGTACGGTCTTCGTTTTGAAGTAGTTTTAAAGTTAATAAAAAAATCGAGGTTTCCTTCAAATCTATCACCTTCGATATTCGCAAGAATCAACGAATTTTGATAAAGAGTTCTTCCTAGCCACGTACGCTGCATCAGTTGATGCGGTGCAGTCGAGAAAGTTGGTATGTAGAAGCTGGAACACCAAAAGTTATTGCAAAAGTGTCAGATTTGGACAAAAGACTAGTGTTTTCCGAGCAGAAACAGCGGTCTAAATCGTTTAGAAGGTCAAAATGGCGTTTTATAAGTTTTGGGCAGTTATTTTTATAATTTTTAATATTTGTTTCCTTTTTTTTCTTTTTTTCTTTCTAGCCTTTTTTCCTTTTATTTCATTTCTAGTGAATTAGGGTTTTCCTTTTTTTCAATTTGTGTTTCATTATTTAAGCACTCTCGTACGGTCTTTGTTATGAAGTAGTTTTAAAGTTAATAAAAAAATCAAGGTTTCCCTCAAATCTATCACCTTCGGTATTCGCAAGAATCAACGAATTTTGATAAAGAGTTCTTCCTAGCCACGTACGCTGCATCAGTTGATGCGGTGCAGTCGAGGAAGTTGGTTTGCAGAAGCTGGAACACCCGAAGTTATTGCAAGTGTCAGATTTGGACAAAAGACTAGTGTTTTCCGAGCAGAAACGGCGATCTAAATCATTTAGAAGGTCAAAATCGCGTTTTATAAGTTTTGGGCAGTTTTTTATAATTTTTAATATTTGTTTCCTTTTTTTTCTTTTTTTCTTTCTAGCCTTTTTTCCTTTTATTTCCTTTCTAGCGAAGTAGGGTTTTCCTTTTTTTCAATTTGTGTTTCATTATTTAAGCATTCTCGTACGGTCTTTGTTATGAAGTAGTTTTAAAGTTAATAAAAAAATCGAGGTTTCCCTCAAATCTATCACCTTCGGTATTCGCAAGAATCAACGAATTTTGATAAAAAGTTCTTCCTAGCCACGTACGCTGCATCACATATCAAGTAGTATATTTTTCATATCATGCAAACCATTACTTAAAAGTTAAAATATATAAATTATATTACCAAGTACAAGAAAAAAATGTCATACACGTTTCTTTAAAAATATATTATTCTCATTGGACTATCCTTAATTATAAACACATATTCTATGCCTCTTTATAAATTATCCAAAGTACTTCTATGTTACAATGCATGATCATTTCTTCATTTTCAATAAAGTGAAACTTTTGACAACTAAAAAGAACGTAAAAACGTGTTTATAATTAAGAGAAGTTAAGTGAAATAGACATATTATAAAATGACATTTTTTTGGGAATATTATAGTTCTTAATATATGGTAGGAGCTAGATTTTATATATAAGATGTCATATTATTTAAGTATATATAGTGGGAGCTAGTAATTACCAATAAAGGTTGAAGAGATATGATTCATTCCAATATGGGTTTGATATGAATGGGAAAAAGTAGGTTGAAGAAGTGAAAAAGAAGCTAAAGAAGATGGAAGCATTTGAAACAATTGTCGTTTGGTTCCACTAATTGTTCTTGAGGATCATATATATATACACATAGTGCACTAAGAAAGAAGCAAAGTCAAGTATAGAATAATTGCATCTTTGCCTTTTTTGCCGTCTTTAAAACCTTAAAAGTCATAAACAATGAACATCTCCCAATCCTATTTATATAGTGCCTCACCTTTTCTTGTGCGTGAACAGACGTATATTTATTAAATGGAGATGATATGTCGACATGTAACATTTTGAGCAAATTTTGATTTTCAGACCTAGTTTCTAATGTTGTACTACCAAAAAATATAAAATCTTAATTATTTTAGCTCTCAAAATATAAGAAATTTTGAATAATTAAGATTTATAAAATATCTATTTGAGTGTTTGATTTACATGTAATTTTAAAGTCTCAAATCCAAAAATTATAATGCATAAGAAGTAGTTATATGTACATTAAATCATATACATAATATGCTAATTTGTTGGGTTACACGTGAAATCTGATGTGTATATGTGGTTTCATTGGGTGCTCCTATACAATGGTATCAGAGTCTGGTTTGATAAAACTCTCATGATAAAATGGGTTGAATACTCTTATGGCTGATAAGACCAAAACCATAATCAACCCAATGTGATGTGATTCAATGTTGAGGGAGAGATTGTTAGGTTTACATATGAATTTAAAGTTTTACGTATTGAGCATAACGAGAACTTATATACAAAGAGAACTTTTGTATACACATTCATTCTAAACTAGCTAACCTATCCAATAGGCTAGTACCCAACTTGATTCATAATTTATTAAAATCTTATATATAACACATGCTAACATCATTTTGAGGTCTAATTCATCTTTAAACTTAAGTTTCAATCATAAATTTAAGCTTTATAAGCATTTCAAAATTCAATGTGACATGACAGTTTAGTTGTATTAGATTTACATCTCAAGAGCCAACAATCTCTTCATTACTCTATGTTTAAAATCTCACTAGTGTCAACCTGATCCATCCATTAATTTTGTCATGCATGAATGAGTATTTTAAAATTTCTATTAATAAGTTTGATTTTGAAAGTATTGAAATTAGATATCCAAGAAAAGTTGAAACTCATGTGATGATGGTCAAGTCAAACATGTGAACTTAGAACCTAAGAAATGAAAGTCCAAAACGGTCATGGTGTGTTGAATGAGACTAGAAAAATAAAAGTGCAAATGTATGCAATTACGTAATGAGAAGAGAAGAGGTGATCAATGTTTGACAAGTACAAGTTATTGCCTCTGAACCGTTTGACAGCTTCATGCAACTACTACTGTCTTGGAATTCAAGATATATATATAAGATTATGAATCAACCATAATTAAAATACATATATACTTCTTCAACTACTTGTATTGATACATGGCAATAGCTAGAAAACTAGTTGACAACTACTCCTGAATATGATTATCATGTATATTACAGATTAATTCAAGACTTTTTAGGTAACCAAAATTTATTACTTTTTCAATTTGCCGAGCAACCCGTATGTTATTTTACGTATAGAATAATATGGTACAAAATGCTACAGCTTTAGTTCTACCAAAACCTGTTCAAATGTTTGAGCTCTTATATCGAGATCCAATTCAAGAAAGAGCGATTGAGTAATGAGCTATATATTAATATGCCTCTAGTTGGACATAAAAGAGGACCAAAGCACAGCATGTCATGTTTTTTTATCAGCAGTAAAAGCGCAAGTGAGGAAAATATTTTAGTGCAGTAATCATAAGAATCCACAAGTTCTGGAGACAAATAAGGTGTTTTATTCTCCACTGAAAGCTGAAAGTGGCACAGTTAAGAAAATAAAGCTCACGTGCCAAATCATGTATTCAAGTTATAAAACAAAGAATTCAACAAATAACAACCTTTTAAACCAGAAAAGGCAAATGGTATGATTTAAGAACAACTGCAGTGGTTCCTTCATATTACTCACAGAAATAGTTTCACTCTACTGATACCTGCTAATATTTTCACTCCTACTTACATAGTCACAGAATATATCACTTCAAATGTAAATGCAAAAGGCTAAGATGGATGCTGGATATAAGTGATTGTTGACGAGAATAGGGCGCTCAAGTCACTTTTTTCCGCCACAGTTGAAACCCTGGCAAACCGAGAGGACAATAATGAGAATCAATGCAATCACAATCCCCAGCACTATCAGCTTTATCTTCATGTTTTGCAGCCACATTTTCCTTCGAATTTGGGTTCCAGTGGTGCGGAAATCCTGTGCCTGTTGCCCCAAACATAACAACACCCTCAAAACTTTATAAGGAAAATAAAATACATTTCCACTTGAGCAGTACACGAGCTTCTCCTAAATATACCATCTAATATTAATAAGCAATGCATTGTCCGCTATTTTATAGTTGAAATCATTATACAGTACTTTTTGTTAAATGGCTTAACATTTTGTAGAAAGATATTATATGCATAGAGAGAGAGAAGCTTGCCTGTTGATGAAGGTTCTCAGTCTTGTCCACCAGCAATTCTATCTTTTCCCCTCTATCTAAAACCTGAACATGGTACAAAACTAACATCAATTGTGAGCATCATTATTTAATGACCTTGAGTAAAAGGCAAATCAGTGTAGCAACTTTGAGATGTGTTGCATACTTAACATACTACCGTAGCTCCCTCCATTCCATAGTATGTGTTTAGATTTACGTATTGGCATGTCCTAAAGTAAGGGTGGCCCAATGCACGAAATTCCCACCGTTGAGGGGCATGGTATATTTCAACTAAGTATCCAAGATTGCTAATTTCAGCCTCTATCATATTGATTCACTATACGCACCAACTTTCATCATCACTAACAGAATCAAATGGCATAATTGAAATTTCAAATCAGGATCCTAGAAGCTTAGATGCAAACATAACAATGATACCTGCTTTATTTATAAAAAAGTGTGATTCCAGTCCACTACGGTCTACTATGCGAGTTTTTCAATTCACTACGGTGTACTTTTTTAAGTTTCAAGTCACTGCGGCAAATTTTGTTTGTTTTTGTTTTGCCATCCATAACAGTGTTAATTTTGTGTAAAAATAACACTAACAACAAAACAAAACTCAATTAAATTAAATTAAAGATATTTTTTAACATTTTTACAAGAAATGTTTTTGTATGAAATAAATAATAAAAACTGAGCTTGAATTTTTTTAAAATATTAAATTAAAAATTATTGTTTAAAAATCATTTTTTTTCAAAAAATTATTACTGAATTCGGTTCGTATTACTTATTTCATAAGAAAAATATATTTTTGAAAAGTTATAAATGGTATATTTAAAAAAAAATTAATACAAGGATATTTTCGACAATTAATAAAAACTGAAGGTCCAGCGGAACTTTTTCCACCCGCTTTAACTGCCGTTACAGTAAATTGATACAAAAACGAAATTTGCCGTAGTGAATTGAAACTTAAAAAAGTAAACTGTAGTGAATTGAAAAACTCATATAATACACCATAGTGAACTGTAATTACCCCTTTATAAAACAAAGAAGTTAAAGGCAAAATCTGAAGTGACTACGCAAACAGCTCTACATTAAAACAAGTAGATTATTAAAGTAAGAAGAAGCATCGACACAGGAACCCCCACTACAGGAACAAACTATGTATGTATAGCCAAAGCATAAAAAACCAGATAAGTGCAAATCTTCAACCAATAGGATTGGAGAATAAGTCTTGAGTATTTAAGCTTTAGTAAAATATGCATTAAACAAAATAAATTAGTGATACCTGATACGATATTCTACTGTTCCTTCACAGATACATTTATAGGGGGAAATGAAATTCAACTCATCCTAGTTTAATCATCTTCTCAGAAAGAAGTGAAAATAAAGATATCTCAATTCCTTGGAGGGAATTGTACAGAACATGTGATTCTCTATACTGCTTTATGATTATTACCTGGTAAGGATAACTACAGAATGCAATTATAACAAACCATATTTTCACAATCCATAACCCAAGCATTGAGAAAATATAGACTAGAGGAAGATTCTGAAAATCTCCATGACAAAAAACATAAACAATGAAACATGTGGAAAATGTATGAGGTATCACTGCTTTATCTTGGCCACATTTCCCCGGTATGTGTACTTAGGCATTGCTGTTTTATATATGATTTGCTGCACTATCCCACTTACCTAGATTATTGAAGTGATGACTACATTGCAAACAATTCAAAGTTACTCAAGAAGCAAATGCAGCATACCTTTTCAATATTCTCCATCATAACTCCTTTGACTTCTGAAACCTGAGCCTTCACCTTTGCAAGCTTGCTGATTTCTTCAGGATGGTCAACACAGTACTGCATATGCTCTTTCAATTTTGACCTGCAATGAAGATCATAGCATATCAGATATTTTCTATATAATATGGTGTTGCTCAATGATTTTTTATGGCCTTAGTGGAGTATTATACCCAAATTCCTTGTTAAGGCTGTTGGCCGCTGCAGTGGATGCCTTCCCACCCCCATACCTCGACATAAAATCATCCTTAACGCGCTCAAGAAAAGCCATAGGTACCTGTCGTCCACTGGATTCATCGGCAACCACACAGTATGCTGCAACAACAGAAAATAAATCAGTTTATGTAAGAAGTGTAGGAAATATATATCGCAGAGATAGCTAGCACTACCAGATAGATTTAATCAGAGTAAACAAAAAGAGTTAATCAAGAAATAGTATCATTTCCTGTTGGGATCTAAAATGAGATGGAAGTAAGAGAAAATAATATACATAAATATAACCATGCGCCAAAAATGGATGGAAGTTGCATTTTCTTTTCTTTTCTTCTCAATATTAATATTGTATAAGAAAAAATCCATCATATACACACATAAATTCCAAATGAAGCCCATTCCAGTGAACGTAACATATGAAATACATACCCTTTCAAACTGATGATCAAAGGGGACCCGTATGCTCAGAAATGAGCATCACGTTCAGTTTTCATTTCACACCCAACTAAGATTGCCAAATACACTGCCCAACTTTCTTTTATTCAAGGGGACACGGCCTCAGGATACAACAAATTGCAACTCTTACCCGATCAATTAGCTACCTCCAAACATTAAGGTCCTCATGTGAATCAGATAACACATGTGCACACATAAACAATCAGCAAAATGACCAAAACAAGCCATAGCTCGAGTCTTAATCATACATCACCAGGAAGCTATTGATATAATTAAACAAATGCCCACAGGTCTAACTTCTAAGATGACAAACCTGTTTTAGCAATCTCATACTCATTTTCCTGAGGAAATAACGGAGGCTACTAAAACAACTATCAACAACACATATTATTATTTCCTGGTTCATCAAAATAACAAATATTAAGAAACTATCCTTCCGAGAGCAAACAGACCTCTTCTCCTAGGTTTTTATTTTCCATCTTTCTCCTTTGATCGTACACAGGGCAAAAAATAAGAAGCAAACTCACAAAAAATCCGGATCATCAAACTTTCAATGGAAACAAACGGAAAATACAAGGAAGAGAGGGAGAGGGCTCACTGTAGCCGTTATCGACGAGGTAATTGAAGGTGTGGCCATCGCAGTTGTAGGTGAACTTGTTGTTGGTGGCGGGGAGTTTCTGGAGGCACTGGAACGCGATGGAGTTGAAATTGCCGTTGAATTCGGTGTACTCGGCGAGCACCACAGTCCCGCGGGACACGAACGAGTAGATCAGAGGTTTCTGGCTACTACCCATCTTCCTTGCTTCTCGTCTGCTTCTGCGATCGACCTCTCCTCCTTCAACTTCAACTTCTTCAACAACCTTCAAATCTTTCAGATATCGAAGAGATCTGTGATTTTGAATCTTTGATTTTCGAATTTCTTTCCTAACAAACACCTCTCTCTCTCTCTTGTTTTTGTGTGGCGGGTCCTATGCTTTTGTTGTCTCTAGAGAGAGAAAGGAGAAAAAGAATTGAGAAATATATTGAGTAAGAAAAAGAAATGGGGTTTGGAGATTCAACGAGGTTTAAATTAAGAAAATTGACGGCTTAATTGTTGATTTCAATGGCGGGTATAAAAAAACACGTCTTCTGATTTGACGTGAACTCCTCCTCCGCGTATAAGTGAAAGTTGTACGCTACGTACGCGTAATTTCATGTTATACATGTAAAATATGCCAAAAAAGAAATTACATAACAAGTCAATTATAAACTAAAAAATTAATTAATTTAATAATATAATATAATTGATTAAAATAATTATCAGTTTTTTACAACTCACCCAGATATAAGAAAAAATATATAAAAAGTATATGCAATTTGCTCAAACAACAATGAAGGTCGACTAACACCCAAGTGCCACACCATGTAGATTTTTCAATAAAACCATTTCATGTGTGACCTACTAAATTCGCTCAAGTTCGTTGCGCTCTCTCCCCCTCCTCGGGTTTAAAGTGTTCCCATCTCGTCGCTTCGGTCATTACAATTTTGCCTGACGCACGAGCCTCCAACCTTGGGCGTCCGACGAACCCCGAAGAAGTCTCGACCACACAACGACGACACTTTCCCCGCTTCCATGATTGAAGCACCCTGACGTCTGAAGCCTGATAAAACCCAGATGGAAGGCCGACCTTACAACGCCAGCCCGACAAGGAGTCAAGACCGAGCCGAAAAGAAGGGACATTGATTCCCCAACGCCAGCCCGCAACGACGCAAGCCCGCAACCCACCACGGGCCGATCTCCCCAACGCCGGCCCGCAACGACGCGAGCCCGCAACCTCCATGAGGGCGCGCGTGGCCTTGCTTCGTGCCAAGCAAGGAGCGCCGGCCCCCAGACCTTAAACCTATCATGTGTCTTGTTTATCTCGTTCGTTTGTTTAATCGATTTAAGTACAATGGCCATTCCATGCTCTGATCTCAATATTTGACTTACACAAACTCTTTTCAATTTATTGCTGGCTGGGAGCTTCATTCTCTCAAATCAAAGCCTAGCCTAAAACCATTAGGATAAATTAGTGTAACGCACTGAACTAAACACTTAACCTCTCTTCTGAATCAATGTTGTAAATAAATGAGTATCCAAACCCCTTTCCTCTGGTCCAGAGAGAAAGGCTCAATACAAATGACTGAATTCATCACAAAATGATTAAGAAAAACATGTCATAATTCATAGTCGTCCTTCTCTCTTTCAACTAGCGAGCTAGTTTAAGTTTATTGGATAGTACAAATTTAGTTTACCGGAAGATTGCTTACTTATAAGCTTTATAAGCTATAGTTGATCTTAAGATCTAGTAATGGTGAGTTCTACTCTAACCTAAAGAAGTAATGAATGACATGTTTATTCTATCTGTTATGTCCATATATGAGTTCAAAATCCCACATCGGAAGAGTATTGAGTATAAGTAGGGTTTATATACACATTGAGCCCTAGACCCACAAGGCTGGTCTTTTGGGTCAAAGGTGGGTTCTAATGTGTGTATGAGCTTTCCTTGGGTGCTCCTCCTAGGTAAGGCCCGGATCTTCCCAACAGTGGTATCAGAGCCTTGGTTCGGTAGACTCTCCTGGTTAAGTGGGTCAGGTATTCTCCTATGGCTGATAAGACCGGGACCACGATCGTGTCTCCCCATGGGGAGGCTCAGACAGGATGAAAATGGCCCTTGTGGGAGAGTAGACCAAGGTAAAATATGTGGGCTTAGGGGGAGCCAGCCCGATGTGATGGGGCTCAATGTGGAGGGGGAGATTGTTATGTCATATGTGAGTTCAAAGTCCCACATCGGAAGAGTATTGAGTATAAGAAGGGTTTATATACACATTGGGCCCTAGACCCACAAGGCTAGTCTTTTGGGTCAAAGGTGGGTTCTAATGTGTGTATGGGCTTTCCTTGGGTGCTCCTCCTAGGTAAGGCCCGGATCTCCCCAACACTATCTTCCCGTCCTGAAAGAAAAAGTATCAACTTGAACTTCATTTAGCTCCAATTTCTCACTCTATATGCTTGTTCCAACGTCGGAAGGATTGTTCGGGGAGAGAGCGTGATCAATAAGTCTCCCCCGAACGTCACACAAACCCGAGGAGACGAGTCTCTCGGGCCGTGACACAAGGCTAGCCAATTAGTATATGCACACCACTTCACATTAGTCTGTACAAGCGTAACCAAGTCGAATCAAATCTAGTTTTATATAAATGACTTGAAATATAATTACACAATTGAAACTCAAATAAATATTTATATTTAAACTCGAGCTTTACTAAAAAAATTAATAGTTGAACTCAAATTTAATTTGACTAGATTAATTCGTTTAGTTTTCGTTATATATTTTATTAAAACTTATATTAACCGAAGATCATATAACTAATAAAACATCAAACAAATTGACTTTTTGTTCAATCAAATATTAGTAGGTTAGACTTAAACTCAACTTCTTTATTAAACGAACTCAATTTAAATAAATTTAATTTAAACTTAAAAACTAAATATTTAATGAATCTGAGTGGAGGGACTATTTTGCATTCCTATATTAACAATAGATATGAATGTCACATAATTTCTTGAAATAAATATTATAATGTGATTTTAACATTTAAATTCGTACAAAAGTAATTGCAATGCACATGATTTTCATCTTGCTTTAGTTTCTCAGTACAAAATGTGATTTTCACTTTGCTTTTGTTTCACACAACCATGTCCCCCATCCTACAGACCAATCGATACATTCAGTAGTAAAGGTTACAAAAATGTTTGTTGTGCACATTATAACCACAAAATAAACTTATAATCAACAAATATTATTATTTTTATGGTCAAGCCAACCGGATATAGTTTGGTCCACCCAACTGCAATAGAAGAGGCACAAGTTCCACCCACCAAACTTCAACTGAAAAATAAAGTGGATTATGACATAACAACAAAACTGAACAAAATTAATGCTTTAGTATTATTTTTAAAATATAAACATTTGTGCACCCACATTAATTATTTTTTATGTTCTTAGCAGAATATAACATTGGATTTCACAATGATATCGGAAGTTAATCTGACGGATGTCTCAGGCTGACCAGCTCAATATCGAATATGAGCGTCCCCAGTGTTGAGCCTTCTCCATTTGCGAGCCGGGTCGGGTTAAAAATGGTGGTAAATAGCCTCTGTCTGTCAAAGAACTGTGAAAGATGGAAATAAATGTGAGTACCTGAGCTGACAAAAATATGTACAGCAGATAAACATTGAAGCTCTAACACAGTTTTCAAACACCTTAGCCAGGTTTCACACAATCTTTGACATTGTCTAAGTCCATGAATGGAAATGTCATATTCTCATTCTTGTTTTGACTATTAATGCACAATTTGCATCTACTTTTAGTTGGAGAAAGGTATGTTTAAGAGAAGAAAAGTCAAAACAACCAATAATGGTTACAATGGTTGAATTGAATTAGTCTCCTCAATAACCCTATTTGTCATCCCCATTACCCGTTTCTTTGAATTTTCTTTTCCTTAAAATACATAAAACCACCCCTATTTCCCAAGAGGTAACAAGGAAAACACTGGAGAATGTAACTGAAACATGCATAGGAATCCTGGAGTTAAAAAAATGTTTAGGGTATGTATCTGATCTTACTAAAGTTCCTAGCCAGACAATCAAACAAAACAGTTCAAAAGTGCTGGCTTCATCGTCTTGCTAATCTCACCAACCAAAAACATACTTCATCAGAACAAGGATATGGGCAATGACAACATTTTCTAAACTTATGTCTTAGGTCATTAGGCGTGCAGTCAACAAGAGATGTGCAGTTCGTGAAAGAGTAATGCAAATGTGCCATGCAGCTTCTGTAAGCACCTAATCAAAAGGAGAAGCTCTACATTTATCAAAATGTTAAGTTGTGTATGCTGAGTGCAAAGCAAGTAAGACATGGAAGATGTATTGTTGAAACTTGAAACATAATTTGGGATGAGTGAAGGTAGGAAGAGCACTTGCATTTGGTGGTAAGGGTTCCTGAGATGTGTTCTGATATCCTTGCGATGGTGGGATAACGATTCGGCGTATGCCACCTACTTTCATCGATCGTACTGCTGCATCAATCCCTGAAATCACCTGCATATGGTTTTCAATATGTCCACGTCATGTCTAAATTTTAAGTAGCCAACCGCAACATGAAAAAAAATTAGAAATGAGGTGCAAAACCAAAAGACGGGATGGGACAGATATAGACTTCATTGTCCACATACATCCATGCCACAATCTGCTACCTATTCCTCAAGGGTTAATGGTTATTGGAATCCAGCCAGCAACAAAAAAATTCATGTATCTAGGATCACTATTTTCTTCAAAACAAGGACTGGGCAACTAATTTGCAGATGCCGTCATTTTCTTGGAAAACTATAAATAGGAAATTGAAAGAGTGGATGAAAATACCAGAGCAACATTATTTCACTCAATCAATTAAGAACTTCTAACTAACTCGAACACAGTTCAGCACACATTTGAATACCCATAAGTAGCCTCCATTCAACTTCAAGAGAGCTCACCCACTAGGATTGGCCAAATTTTTTTTTTGATAAGTGAAAGTATTACTAATGCACTAAGAGAGCACAACAGATCACATCAGAGGGTACATGCTTGGGGTGTAAGGAGCAAAAGTAGAATTTTTTTTGTACTTGTAATCATATGATGATAGGCAAAAAACTATATATATGTAAAATCGTCAGAGAGTTCTTGACCAATACAGCCAGAGTTAATCGTATTAATCGGGTCCTGAAGACAAGGTTTCCATACTAGTATGAGAGGGTCTATGATTATGCCTATCGAACTATAAGCTGCAACAGATAGAAAAAACAACATCCTGAGCATTTTAGAACTTTAAACATTCAGGTTTTACTAGTTTAACAGTGTATCTAAAAAACAAAGGATTGTTTTGCTGAGAGGGACTCACATTCCCAGAGCCAAGAGTGAAGACAAAAGGGATTGGTTCACCAGTTCCATCTTTGTGGTCATAAGTTGAATCAAACCTCCATCCTTGTTTCGCTGCCAATCTCCCATAGTAATGCACTGAAACCTAATTCCCCCAAAAACTTCACAAAACTCATCAACAAAAGACGCTAATATGGGGATGAGAAATGGTACCTGGTCGCCGTCTGAGGGGAAATCGGCGCCGGAGCCGGCGCGGAGGTCCAAGGCCTTGACGCCGCCGGAATTAGGAAGCTCCAAGAAATCGGAGACTGTGGCTTTGGCCAGAGAAGGAGAGCGAGAGAAGAGGAAGGAGCAAACGGTGGATAGGCACAAGCTTCTTCTTGGAGTTGCAGAGATGATGATGGTGTGTGGAGGAGGAGAGGATAAAGGAACGGTTGGATTGTGGTGAGCACGGAGACAAGGTGGCGATGCGCAACACTGAATCATCGTAGTCTTTGTTATTGTTCCGTTTGGAGTTAGAAACTGGAAATTAATAGAATAAGCAGTGATAAAAATTAATCGCCGTCTGTGGGACTCGAACCCACGACCACGTGGTTAAAAGCCACGCGCTCTACCAACTGAGCTAAGACGGCAACTTGTTCATTGTTGTAGTTGTATCATAAAATACCGTCTTGGATATCTTAAATACCTTAAACCCTTAGCATTCATATGAGTAATTCCATGTCAGTACTTCAAATTTGACTCATTTTCAAATCGGTACCTCATATTTGAAAAGTTTTTTGTCAATACCCAAGTTTAGTTACGTTGCACTTAAAGTAACAAATGTTAAATCTAACATAATTGGTATATGAAAAGTCCAAAATGCCCCTCCAAATGTACCCTTTAAGTGTAAGTTCAATTCATTATTTTACGGAGGGTAAAACAATCATTTAATGTTTATTTTTTTAGATTTAACATCTATTACCTTAAGTGCAACGTAATTGAACTTGGGGTACCGGCAAAATACTTTTCAAACTTGAGGTACTGATTTGAAAATGAGTCAAACTTGAGTTACTGACATGAAATTACCTCGTATTCTTACCCTGGTGGTGGTGGTGGATACTTTGTTATTTACTAAAGGCCAAGAAACTTGGGTTACTAATTGGTGGAATATCAGGCAATCCAAATCTTTTGTGAATGAGATTCAAGAAAAAGATAATAAAAAGGCTGATAGAATTATTCATAGAATTAGAGGAACACTTTCTCTTGGGCGAGAGCGAAATGTTAAGGGAAAATGCTCGAAAGTATACCTAAAAAAGTTGAGATTTTCTTTTCTTTTGATGGATTTTGGGTTCTTTCAGCTTTTATATCATAGTTATTTTATTAATGGAATTTGACGTATTGGCTTGCGTGTTCTTTGGGTGTGCTGTTTTTTGTTTAAAGTTGTTTTAGATGCATTTGAGATTTTGGGTCAGAAGAGTAAAAAAGTAGTGTTTTTTTTGTGGCTTGCATATGATTGTAGTGGCGTATGTGTGTTTTGTCTCTAAATAGTATTTATCTCTGTCATCAGGGGCTATCAACTTTTACCTGGTACCCGACTCAATCAATTACCCAACCATACCCAAAATCGAGACCCGACAAAACCATGAGTAACCCAACTCACCCAACACCTACTTCACTAAATGAGCAAATCCACATTTATATCCCCAAGCTCAAACCAACCCTCAAGGTATATCAAGCCCAGCCCAGCTTGTGCTTTTGCATTCAGAAGCAACAAAGAAGTTTATAAATGTTATAAAACGTTTATACGCTTCCGATGTGGGATGCTAAAAGATGCAAAGAGAGGTAAAGGCTTCAACTGTAGGCATGGCACCTCCTTCACTGTCCATCGCGAACGCGTGAGCATATCTAAGCCATCCGTTGATGTCGACGTGGTCTCTTCTCCTCCACCCACGACCTCACCGATTTGGTAAGTCTAATCTCACCTCTACCTCTCTCCTCACTTCTTCCCCTTTCTTCTCTTTCGAGCTCTAATAAAAACAAACCCTAATAGAGCAACTCTCTGTTGACTCGTCCTCCCGTCCCTAGCCTATGTCGGTCACGTCCATCCATCTCACTCACAACGGCTCGATTAGGTGGCCTAATAAATGTTGCAAATTAAGTCGTTGGAAGAGATGCTTCTCCACCACCACACTATAAATCAAGCGATGGTGGAGACGAGAATCTCCAACTGCTCGATTCTCCAATAGAGATTCAAGTTACCTTCATATCCAACGCCAGGATAAGGTGGGCGACAATAACATGTCTTCAAATCCGGTTAGAATGATTTTAGGGTTTCAAATTCGATTCTTTTTCGGTTTCTTCTTGGGTTGTCTTTGGGATTTCAATTACAATATTGATTTTCATTCGGGATTACAAATTGAGGGTTTTGATTTGGGAGTTAGGGTTAGGGTTCAAATTTCAAATTGGGGCTTGAAATTGAAAATTTTGATTTGGGGGTTAGAGTTCAAGTTCAATCGAGTCCCCAATTTCAGTTTCAGTTTTCAAGTTTGGGTTACAGATTGGGGATTTCAATTTCAATACAAATTGGGGTTTTTGATTCGAGGGTTAGGGTTGAAGTTTAATTTAGGGTCCAATTTAAGTTAAATTATTAGTTTGAAGTGGTAATTTGGGGTTTTGATTTTACTTTTCAATTCTTAATTTATTTTGTTTGAATATATTTCTGTAAATGGAAAAGCTGCTGGATTTTATGTTTCTTTGTTCAATTCTTTAAGGTTTAGCTTTTAAAACTTGTAATTTTGAAGTCATTAAATCTGATTTTATAGTTGTTGATATAGTCTAGCTCCATAGTCAAATTGCTATTTACAAATGCACACACATTATACAATTGATTACTTACTTTTCTATCACATTACACATGACTAAATTTTAGGGTTAATTACAGTTTGCATATACAATATGAGCGTTTTACTCTTTAACTCTATATAATAAAAAGTTCAAAATAAGATACTTGTGTTTTTTTGCATTTTCCTCTAACACCGTTAAATTTTGGACGGAAAATTATAAAAAATCTAAAATGCTCTTGACTATTAATCAAATTTTCAAAAATATGCCCCTCCTCTTCTTCATTCATTTATTATTTTTTCTGTCATTCTTTTTTATTTTTGTGAACATGATTTTACGTACAATTCCACAATCCATACAATTTCACACATCAATTCCACAATCCATACAATTTCACATATCAATTTCTGCCCCTCCCCTTCTATTCCTTTATAAACCCAACACAAGCACCACCTGGGCTAACCCACACAATTTCTACCCCTCTGATTATGAGGGAGCCGAGGAGACAACCCAGCACAACCTGACGGTCCCTCTTGGGCTGACCCAGGTCGATTTCGTGTCCCTCGACCCCACCATCGCCGAGTTCCACACATACCGGCTCGGCCTGTCGAAATGCCCATCCTTGCTGGCCCAGCAAGTCCACGCCTCCTGGAGGTGGTCTGGTCCATCCTCCATCGCTTCAACAAGCCCCAGACCTACAACCACTTCATCAAGAGTTGCTCCGTTGACCCATCGATGTCGATGTCATCTCCAGCCTCCTCGCCGCCACCAGCACCGAGCATCCAGCGCCTCGACCTCTTCGATGACCGCCACCACGTTACCAGATTCAGCATCATCGGCGGCGAGCACCGCCTCTGCAACTGCCGCTCCGTCATCTCCGTCCACCAGATCCCCAACCCTGACCTCGGAGTCCTCGTCCTCGAGTCACTCTCCCTTTCTCCTTCTTCTTTCTCGTTCTAAACATTTTCTTTTCCTCTAATTCACCTTGAATCAATTTCTAGAAAATACTTACATTACGAGGCAATGATTTACAATAAAATGTGGATTGAACTTGAATCGAAGTGGATTGAATTGAATTGGAGTGGTTTGGATTGAAGAAGGAAAGTAGCAAGCGTGAACATAAGGGCAATTTTGTCATTTAAATATTTTTAACACCAAAAAAAATGTAATTTACGTGTCTTATTTTGAGTAATAAGGAGAAACTGTAATTAACCTACTTTTTTATATATAATGACTAAATTGCACTTCAACAACAATCGTTTTCCCTTGCTCTATTTTGATTGTGGGTTTTGGCTCAAATTGTTCTGAAAAAATTGTAACATTCCCAATAACCCCTCCTGAGAAAATGTACCCAAAGTCGACTTCCAATTCAACCCAAAGGCGTTCTGGGGATTTTCACCCAAATCCACCGGTTCTGTACCTCACCCAGGACGATTTCGGCGACGAAGATCGCGGGCTGGGTCATTAACTTTGTGGGTCTCCAGAAATCTGGATCTGCAAGTACAGCAGAGTGGATGGTCCGATTGAAGGAACCAGAAAGATGCACAAATGTATAGGCACAGTCCAACATGTTCGCAGATGTGAATTTAGATAGAAATCAAATCAATATTTGGGCTTGAGATGATTATGTTGATAACATCAGAGCAGTCGTTCTCTTCTATTTTACTGAACGAACACTTCGGTGCCATTCAAAACATGAATCCGAAGTGTTGTTCAGTAAAATGGAAGAGCTCGAAAGAAAGCGTCAATAAACCCTGAACTGCACTGCTCTCACTCCCTTTACTTATAGTAACCTAAATGCTTTTGTGGTGGGCTGGGCTTTTATGATTAGTTGGGCCAGACCCAGGCCCATGACGCTCCATCAATTCATCGTGTTTCTTTCTAGCAACTTCTGTGTCTCTCTCGGATCTTCTTCTTCTTCTTCTTCTTCTTCTTCTTCTTCGCTTGTTGCTGGCTTGATTGCACACAGACACAAGAGAGCTACGCTGCTCCTGAGCTCAATCGATCAGAGAAAATGGAAGGCAAGACAGAGAAAATTGTGGACGTGAGATCGGTGGTCGAAGCCGTCTCCTCCTCCGAAGCTCCTCTTTACCACCTCGAAAGCCTCTGCATGCGTTGCGGTGAAAACGTAACTACTCTCTTCTAATGCGATCGATTCATTTACTTTGCTTCAGATTGGAATCAGACTTTGATTTTGCACATACTTCATCTGAATCAACGCCTTTAATGCAATGATGAGAAAGTGATTATTTTTGAATTAGAGAGTAATGGTGGCAGGTGAAATAGGTAGTTTTTGAGGTTTATGGCACTGTCATGGCTGGCTGGTTATGCAATTGCTACGACTTGTGTGATTTTCATGTAACCTTTCATCAAATTTGGGGAAGATGAGTGTTTACAACAATGAAAGTTAGCACTAAATGAAAGCTCTGATGTTTCAGTGAGTTAACATTGCCTATCACTTATCACAATATGACCAAAAGAAAAACCAAACACTTTCTTACAATAAGTTCTTACACATATGAGTTGTATCCCTGTAATGAGTTCTTGTCTAAGATTTTACATACATATTTTTCATAGTTTATACTTTTTTATTTATCACAAGTCTTATTATTTCTATCGATAGCCATTGTAAACAAATTGTTGCTGAATATTTGGAACAGGGGATAACACGGTTTCTGTTGACTTTAATTCCACACTTCAGACAGGTATCCCTCTTAATTCATACAATTTATTTCTGGGTATTTCCCAAATTCTTTTATGTTTCACAAGTTTTAGCATTTCATGATGTTCATCTTTGAAAGTGAGGGGACCTTAGAGGGTCACTTAGAAAAAGGCTTGATCGTAAAAATGGGGTTAAGGCCTTGTGCAAATACGACCCTCCTCAAATCTTATGAACTTTTATTTTCATATGAAGAATCATCTGATTAAGTAAGTTGGTTGATCCACTGTAAGGAAGGATTCTCTTCTGTACTAAAATGTTATTTGTTGTGCAGATTTTGTTATCAGCCTTTGAATGTCCACATTGTGGTGAGAGGTATTTAATTTATTCCCTCTCAAATTTGAAAATGTTCTGTAATAATGCAAGTTTTATGGTTTGGTTGGTTCTATCTGTTATTCATTTTTGTCATTTCCTTAATTCCTGCTATGCAGGAACAATGAAGTTCAGTTTGCTGGTGAGCTCCAACCAAAGGGTTGTTACTACAGTCTGAAGATCCCCTCAGGTGATCAGAAGGTTGTGTCTGCTGGAGTAAATTTATCAATGGAAAAACTTCCCTTACGTTGACGTTGTTATAAATTTCACGGGTTCCAGATTATACAAAGAATGAAACTATCAGGATAAAATAAAAATAACATGTGCCTTTAATGCAGATGCTTAATCGTCAAGTAGTGAAGTCCGAGTTTGCAACTATTAAGGTATGTTAGTACATAAGCAGAATATCCTTGCTTGTTTGTTTACTTTAGATTTCTTCTTCTTTGATATGAATAAACAATTCATTTAGCACTATTATATTCACGGCTACAAGGGATTGAGATTTTTATACAAAAAAAATTAAAAGCAACCTACAACAGGGTTTGAACCCGCGCCTAACCTGGGCTCCCATCATTCAAACCCTTACCACTTGCACATGAACCAACATGATAACAATCTCACTTGATTTTGATATATACCTTTGAATCCCCCTTTAGAAGTCAACTCTTTGTAACAAAAATTAGTCGCCATGAACATTTATACATATTCAAAACTCTTACAAATTTAGCCAAAGTTAACTTAATACTTTACTTACTTGTTTTATATTAGTACCTTTATTATGTTTTTTTATCTAATCCTAATTTGTTTATATTTATACCGATTTTTATAAATTTAACCATATATAATGTTTATATTTGTACACAATATATGTACACGTTATATGTGGTTAATGTTTGTTAAAGAAATGGATGATAATGAGCAACGAAAATGTGACATATATTTCCACATTTGAATATATGAGCAATGATAAATAATTAAGATTTTAGGTGTATAACCCAATTAGGTGACAAATAATTTAAATTTATCAACCCGATAACATGCATTGCAAAATATACTCCACAGCTCTGATTCGAGTACAAAATATATAAGCAACGACAGCTTGAATAGAAATATTTGTTAACGAAAGAATATAATGTTTATACTGGTACACAATATATGTACATAATATATGTGGTTAAATTTATAAAAATGGGTATGAATATAAACAAATGAGGACTAAATAAAAAAACATAATGAAGGTACTAATATAAAACAAGTGAATAAAGTATTAAGTAACTTTGGCTAAATAAGAAAATTTTGAATATGTAAACTTGTTCATGGAAACCAATTTTTTGTTTCAAAGGGCTGACTTCTAAAGAAGGATTCACAGGTATATATAAAAACCAAGTGAGTTTGTTACCATGTTTGTTTATGTGCAAGTGGTAAAGCTTGGGATGAAGGCCACTTGTAGGCGAGGGTTCAAATCCTGGTGTAGGCATTGTGCTTTTAATCTTTGAGTATAAGAATCCACTGTAGCCAACAGTGTCGAAATAATTTTGCATAGTAACACAATTTGGTAAATACTTTAATTGTTCACATTTTTTTAAAAAAAGTGTTATATTTTATGTTTGCAGATTCCTGAAATAGATTTTGAAATTCCTCCAGAGGCTCAGCGTGGATCTCTATCTACGGTAATTGATCCGAGTGCTAAACCAACTATTTATAATTTCTTTTATGGCTGTTTTGATTATTGGCGGCTTATGGCAACCACAATAGTATGAATGAGTTTATGCAAAACAATGTAAAACAGTGTGTAGATAGTTGGTAATTGTGGTTGTTTGGAAGAAAAATTGAAAAGGAGATGCATGTAAAGAATGTCTTCCACTTATATTTCTTTTGTGGATAGTTCAATTGTAAAAAAAGGAAACTATGTAATCTATTTTCTTTTGTGGATACTTTACCCAATGAGAGAATATATAGTAAGACTTCTATGGATAATAATTTTTATATCGGCTTAGCTACAAGTTTGGGTGGTGAGTATGTAATCTAGCAGACAATTGGCAGATATTTACTGAAGGGCATAAACTTCTTTGTTTTATTGGTCAAGTTGTATGGTAAGATTGGTCAAGTAGTATAGTAAGATAGTGATAGGTTTCATGGGTTAAAAGTGAGTCGTTAATGGATGAAGTGGGGCTTGTCAATATGTGTAGAACTTGCAATCATGTATATGAACTCTTGGTTTAATTTTTGGTTAGGTAGAAATTGAAGGATGGTCTTTTTGAGGCTAGAACAATATTTTGTTTAATGGGTAAGGAGTTCATGGTGGGAAAAGTCTTCTAGCCAATTAGTCATTTTTTTGTGATAAGATATCTTAGTAAGATTAAAGCAAGGAGGAGAAGAAGAATTGTGGGGGTGAAATAGGGCCTTAAAGAAGCAAACGGTATTTATTAGTTCCATCCAGAGAGCCATGTCTCATCAGTAAATCTGGATAATCTACGAGTAGTCTTGTCAATGGGGGTATTCACCCAGAATAACATAAAATTCTTCACATGATCCTATCAATAAATTTCGATTGTCTTTCAGTTTAAACAATTTGTTTCTATAAGTTTGATGACCTCTGGCTAAATTGAATTTCTATTAGCAAAAAACTAATAGTTATTTAATGGGAAAATGTTATTGCTTGGATCTTAATTTGCCAGTTATGAACTCTTAACACATGCAACACTGATTGCCAAGTTATAAAAAATCCTTAAATGAACAAGGAACTTCAATTTTTAACCTTTTCTAATGGCATACTGTTTAAGAGCTATTTGTTTTGCCAGGCATCACCAATTGTGCCTTGTTGTCCAAGTTATGGCATGAGTGAGCTTGGAGGGCCAACATTTTCTTCTTTTGCTGCTTAACTGTTATTCGTTTATCTTTGTTTTAGGTGGAAGGTATATTAACGCGTGCAGCTGATGAGTTGCAAGCCCTTCAAGATGAACGCAAGGTAGTGCTAATACATTATCATTTACATCAAAACTCTCTCTTCACTTATTTTCTTATAGATACCTTATTGACTTTGCAGAAAGTGGATCCCCAGACGGCTGAAGCAATAGACCAATTTTTGTTGAAACTGAAAGCTTGTGCAACATGCAATTCATCTTTCACCTTTGTGCTGGAGGACCCTGCTGGAAACAGCTTTGTTGAGAACCCGTAAGCGCTAATTTTTTCCTAAACTTGTGCCAATGGGTTATGTATTGTTTATGGATGCTTCAAATGGAGAGCCATTTTGGTTTGTCAATCTAATATGTATAGGCCCATGTAAATATAAAAGCCCAATTAGCCCAGTTATAACCTAACCCTAATGCACCCTTTTATCCTATAAATAGGTAGCTCTTGTAATTGTTTTCATCATAAAATACAGATCTTTTCATAAGATTGTCATGGTATCAGAGGCTTTGTAGGTTATTTTTTTCTAAAATTCGGTTTTCAGTTCTAGGGTTCGTTCCCGAGCTCCGTTCTTCGTCATCCGGCGTCATCCGAGTTTATCCGAGTTCATCCGGCTTCATCCGATTCTGTCATCCGTCATCCGTTATCTGAATCTGTCATCCGTAATCCGTCATCCGTAATCCGTCATCCGTCATCCGTCATCCAGATCTGTCATCCAGCAATTTATTTTTTTACACCCAGGTTTTTTGCCATCTGATTTCTTGGGTTATTCATGGATAAATTTGATAATACTATTATTCGGTTTACGGGCAAGAATTATGTCACCTGGTCTGTCCAATTTGAGGCACTCGTGACAGGAAAAAGTCTTTAGGAATACATTGCAGAACCTGACAAGCCTGCCAATGAATCTGGTGAGGTTGTACAGGATACAGTTGATGCTCCGGCTCGTGCTGCAGATTGGGTAATCAAGGATGCCCAACTTCGTAGCCTGATTATGGGCTCAGTGGACTTTCAAATTGTCATTCACCTGCGTCCTTATCGCACAGCTAAGGATATGTGGGCATATCTTCGACGGGTTTATTATCAGGATAACTCGGCCCGATTGTTTCAATTGGAATTGGATATATCCAACTTCCGACAGGGTGCTCGTTCTATTAAGGATTTATGGTATTATGGGGCGATTACGCGGACATCACACTTGCAGGGGTCCCAGCTGAATCACTCCTGCCCTTCCACACCAGTCTCTTCAACCGGCAGAGCACATTGTTCCTGATGAATCTCCGCCCACAGTTTGAATCCATTAAATCATCACTGGTTAATCGTATTCATGTTCCATGTTTAGATGATTGCTTTGGCGAGCTTCTCCGTGAAGAGCAGCGCTTTATTACTCAAGGGATGCTAGACCCAGTGGCATCCACGATGACATATGCTGCTCAAACTCCTCATGTTGCACGACCTCTTACCACCACTGAGACTCCACGTACCAGATCTAACACTGGCTCTCGGGATAGTTGAGTGTTTGCAAGAAGCCCGGTCACGCTCTCGAGAATTGCACTAAGCGTCGACCTCGTGTGCCTGCCGCTCGTGGGGAAGCCTCACATGTCCCCGCATATCATGCATCAACTTCTCCTATGATCCCGACAAGTGATTCCATCGCACCATCTCCTGCACCTTCATTCACCCCTGAAATGGTACAACAGATGATTATGTCTGCATTTTCTGCTATGAGATTTCAAGGTAATAATCTATCTTCTGCCCGTACTTGGTTTATGGATTTTGGTGCTGCTAATCATGTGTCCTCTACGGCTCAGAATTTACGTAATATTCGACCTTATGTGGGCACTTCTCGAGTGGAGACAGCTGATGGAAGTCAGTTACCTATTACCGCAGTTGGGGATGTTAATTCTAAGATTACTGATATTTTTGTGTGTCCAAAATTATCTACTAATCTGCTGTCTGTTGGGCAACTTATTGATCAAAATTGTGGTGTGAAATTTTCTTCGACTGGTTGTGTTGTGCAGGATCAGGATTCGGGGGAGGTGGTAGCGGAGGGACCTAAGATTGGACGTCTCTTTCCACTTCAGAGTTCTCAAATCAAGTCTGTCTTTCCTGTTTTTTCATGTTTAGCACCTCTAGATAGGATTAGGCATAGGCGTCTTGGTCATCCTAATTCAAAAATAATGAACCATTTGTCTCGTTCTGGTATTTTAGGCAATAAAGTTTTCAGTTCTTTATCTATTGAATGTGATGCTTGCAAAATGGGAAAAAGTAAAACTCTGATATTTCCTTCACATAGTAGTCATGCTTCTCAGTGTTTTGACATCATTCATAGTGATTTGTGGGGAATCTCACCAGTTCTCTCACACTCACACTATAAATATTTTGTCTCGTTTATTGATGACTATAGTCGTTTTACTTGGATATTTTTCCTCCGTTTTAAATCTGAGGTGTTTGACAAATTTAAGGAACTTCTTGCTTATATCGAAAATCAGTTCTCTAAGAGCGTTAAGATTCTGCGTACAGATTTGGGTAGAGAATACATGTCTAATCCATTCTCTGAGTTTTTGTCTGAAAGGGGTATTATTGCCCAACATTCATGTGTTGACACTCCACAACAAAATGGGGTTGCCGAACGCAAAAATAGACATCTCTTAGATATTACTCATACCCTTCTCATTGAATCTTCGGTCCCGCCCCGTTTCTGAGTCGAGGCCCTATCCACGGCAATTTACTTGATTAATCGACTTCTGTCTCAGGTTCTAAATCTCGAGTCTCCTTACTTCCGTCTCCATCAAAGGGCTCCTTCGTACTCTCCTTTGCGTCCTTTTGGGTGTGTCTGTTTTGTTCTACTTCCTCATGTCGAGCGCACTAAGTTGTCTGCTCAATCCTCTCGTTGTGTTTTCCTTGGGTATAGTAATACTCAAAAGGGGTATGTCTGTTTCGATCCACAATCCAACAAAATTCGGGTGTCTAGAAATGTGGTTTTCTTTGAAAACCAATATTTCTATCCTCGGTCATCAGTCGATACAGATATGTATGCTATTTTACCTGAGTTTGACCACATCACTGAGTCTCCTGTGTCATCTGCTTCCACTGTTCCTTCCACCCGTGTCAGGTTTAGACCTGGAGTGGTTTACACGAGACGTGTTCCTGATGCTACCACGCCTCCTTCGATATATCCTGATCCAGATGCTAGTTCCGAAGACACAGAGGATATGGAAGTCCCAGTAGACAGTTGTGACCTCCCTGCAGATATAGTTGTTCCCCTTCGTCGTTCTACACGACAATCTGTCCCTCCAGATCGGTACGGGTTCTCTTCCTCTACTTCTGCTCTTGCCACTACATTATCCTCTGTTGTTGTGATTCCCTTAGGGTATTCCAAGGCGGCTCAACTTGATTGTTGGACTCAGGCTATGCAAGAGGAACTAAGAGCACTCGAATTAAACCGCACTTGGGACATTGTCACATGTCCCCCTGGTGTTACCCCACTCGGCTGCAAATGGGTATATTCAGTTAAAGTTCGAGCTGATGGGAGCATTGAGCGGTACAAGGCTAGATTAGTAGCCTTGGGTAACAAGCAGGAGTACGGAGTCAACTATGAGGAGACATTTGCTCCTGTGGCAAAGATGACTACAATTCGAACCGTTCTGGCCATTGTTGCTTCCCAGGGATGGTTTTTGAGTCAAATGGATGTCAAAAACGCATTCCTGCATGGGGATTTAAGGGAAACCATATACATGAGGGCACCACAAGTATTATTTCCCGCCCCGACCTCTAAGGTATGTCAACTCCGGCGATCTCTCTGTGGATTGAAACATGCTCCCCGTGCATGGTATTAGAAGTTTCGTTCTGCATTACAAGATTTCTCCTTCCAAGCAAGCAAGCATGACACCTCTATGTTTCTTCGCCATTCCTCTAAGGAGATTGTCATTCTTTTGGTATATGTGGATAACATTGTTATCACAGGTACAGACATCGAATTAATTGCCTAGTTAAAGCTTCATCTCCATAACTCGTTTCATATGAAGGATCTTGGGCCTCTCACATACTTTCTGGGTCTAGAGGTTCACACAGGCTCAACAAGAATTTTTTTGAATCAAGCGAAGTATGCCAACGATTTACTTGACTCGTCTGGTATTCGTGGTAGTTCACCAGTTGACACCCCAATGGAGTTGAACGTCAAATTACGCAAAGATGAGGGTGATCTCCTCCCTGACCCGATTGTGTATCGTCAATTGGTGGGTAGCTTAATCTATCTCACGATTAGCCGACCAGATTTGTCCTTTGCGGTTCAACAAGTTAGTCAGTTTCTCCAACCTCCTCGACATCTACATTTGGCCGCTGTACGTCGCATTTTGCGCTACCTGTTGGGTACTGTCACTAAGGGAATTTATTTTCCCTCCAACAGCTCACTCCAGCATTCGGCGTATAGTGATGCAGATTGGGCTGGTTGTGCGGATACTCGACGTTCTACGACTGGTTGGTGTGTATTTTTGGGCCCTGCTCTGATTTCTTGGAAGTGTAAAAAGCAAGATCGTGTCTCCAAATCCTCCACAGAAGCTGAGTATCGGGCTATGTCTCAAGCATGTTCGGAGATCATTTGGTTGCGTGGATTATTATCAGAAATGGGATTCTTGTCTCTTGGAGCTACTCCTCTCCATGTTGATAATACCAGTGCCATTCATATCACGGCGAATCCTGTATATCATGAGCGCACCAAGCATATCGAAGTAGACTGTCACTTCATCCGCGATGCTTATGATTCGCAAGTGTTGTCTCTTCCACATCCACATGTTCCATCAAACCTTCAGTTGGCAGATATCTTCACTGAAACTCTCCCTCGTCAACGACATCAGTTTCTTGGTGACAAATTAATGTTGGTTGATCAACCGATATCAATTTGAGGGGGGGTGTCAATCTAATATGTATAGGCCCATGTAAATATAAAAGCCCAATTAGCCCAGTTATAACCTAACCCTAATGCACCCTTTTATCCTATAAATAGGTAGATCTTGTAATTGTTTTCATCATAAAATACAGATCTTTTCATAAGATTGTCATGGTTAAATAAGCAATTCATGCATATGTCATTCTGATTTGATTCTAGCCTGGCCATTTTTATTTCTGATCTGTTATCCAATTGCTATGAGTTTTTTTCTAAGATGGTTTCAATTTTATGTGAATAGGCATGCGCCATCTCCTGACCCATTGCTGACCATAAAGTTTTACGAGCGAACTTCAGAGCAACAGGCAATGCTTGGATACCAGGTTGACTCTTCGACCTTAAGAGAACCTTGTGATGAATTGTGTACAAGTGAAAGTAGGGATGCTCCTAATGATACAAAAAGTAAACCACATGGGTTGATAGGAGCGGCAGCAGGTCATCGGGCAATTGCTCAGAGTAACAGTGCAGAAGTTGCTGAAGCTCTCTTTTGGTACTCTGCACCAGAAGAGGTGTGGCAGTGCTAGGTTTTCATAAATAATTCATTATGGTACCTAGATATTCATAATTTTCCTGCTTTATACTTTCCATTCTATTCTTATTAGGTGATGACTTTCCCATCAACATGTGGAGCTTGTGCTGCCAGGTGTGAGACTCGAATGTTTGTCACCAGTATCCTTTATTCTGTAATATGATTTCTTATTCTCTGGTACCTGTTAAATTTATCTTCTATGGGTTGACGAATCTATCAGATAAAAAAGAGAGCTAAATATATTTTCTAGGTCCTTACAAGCAAAATTGTAATAGAAGTGAATGGTGGAGCACCTTCAATTCCTTGATGTATGGAAATTCAAGGCTAAATTCAGTGATACTTTTCCAACTTTCTTAGATTTATTTCACATGTGTGTGTTATTATTCAACTAGTTTATTGTACTTCTCATGTTAAATTTGAATTGTCTGCATTTGCCTTGAGCTGGGTAAGATATAGCTTATAACTTTGTTGAGCCTAACAATACATAGATATTCCATACTTCCAAGAAGTAATTGTCATGGCATCCTCTTGTGATGTTTGTGGTTACCGTAATTCTGAGGTTTGTAACTTTGTATCTATTTTGTTATGCTTTCTCCTCTCAAAATTGGTGCCATGATATTCGTTGTGTTTATCCATGCAGTTGAAACCTGGAGGGAGAATTCCAGAAAAAGGGAAGAAAATTACATTGTATGTGAAGAATGTTAAAGATTTAAGCCGTGATGTGATAAAGGTTCATTGTCTCATCTTAATATCAATCTTTCATCTCCATGTTCTATTTATTTTTTGACAACATGAGCTTCCCCTAATCATATTTTTTCATGCTATTCTGATTCTGTACATTGGAATGATGACTTTCAAATTCGAAGGTTGAGTGTATTTTTTATTTGCTAAAGTGTTAGTCAGAAGGAAGACCTCCAATGTAAGAAGGATGTCTAAAATCTAGGTGGTTATTCAAAAGGGTTCAAGGATGTTGTTAAGACTAAACATGTACTTGATACTGCCATAAGGGGTGCACATGTGTTTTCCTTTTTTCCAAAGCCAGTGAATTGATTTGATTTGCTGGACGTTGCCAAAACCCTTTGGGAGGTACCCTTCAAATACACTGGCACAATTAATACAGATATGTAAACCAGCAATAACTTATCACAATTAAAATGCCATGGCCAGACACCACATTTTATATTGTGGATGATTTGACTTTCTTTGACTGCTTATAGTAAAAGGTAAAAAACATAGGTTCTGGGTGGTGAAGTACTCTAATTAAAATATGCATTTGACAGCTTTGTTTTCCCTCTATTTTCTATTTTGGTGAGTTGAAACTACTCCTTATGGATAGCATCAGAGATTTATCCAAAGTCAAGAATAATGTTTGTTCTTCTAAAAGAAATATGTTCCTTATGACTCATAAAGGATGCCCGTACTTTGTGAAAAATATTGCTTGTGGTACAGCGGTAGTGAAGGTCTCCGACTAAATTTTGCCTCGGAGAACTGTTGTTTTGCAAGCATTTTTATTTAGTATGTTGTGCCTGTGCCTTTACTTTTCCGTCAATTTCCATTTTGGCGTATTAAAAGTCCATCTTTGATTGGTAAGCAGCCAAAGCTTATCCAAGTTTAAGGTGTAATGTATGTACTGCTGTAAATTACTAGGTCCTAGAGGAGGATGCATAAATGCTGCTGTTTATTCCTTGAGCATTTCTGCATTCAGTAGTTGTTCTTAGTAAAAGTAGTCTTATGTGAATGTTTATTCTTGTTTTGCACTTATAGATATCATGCAATCAATCAGTTCTGAAATTAGCAAATCACAACTGTGGATTTATGCATGTTTAGAGCTCTCTCTTATGTCTGATCACATAACCTTGTGTATATCAGTCAGATACTGCTGGTGTCAAAGTCCCAGAGCTTGAATTAGAGCTTACCAGTGGCACTCTTGGTGGAGTTGTTACTACTGTTGAAGGTTTGATAACAAAAATAAGTGAAAGTAAGTATGTGTATTTCCCTTCTTGTTTCTACATGCTGTTTGTTAGTTATCATACCTCATTTGCTGTTATATGTCCAATTTGTTTAATAAAACTCAAAATGCTGATGGCTATTATTCCAATTACTGTGGGCCTGATCTGAATATCCTGATGGTTCAGAATCATTTGGGTTGCGAGATTAAGAGAAGCAAAAAGAATGATCAAGAGTTGTGCTCCTTCAATTGCAAAATAAATGGAAGAAAATTATTTTTAAAGTTAAATTCATGACTGGATGTACTATTGTGTCTTCGTTTTATTTCTCTCTCAAATTAGATAACCATAAATTTTCATTTCAGTAAATGTAATTTTTGTTAGTGGCTACTTGTTAAGTGGATGTTATGTGCATATTTCATACGTAATAATTTTTGCAGGCCTTGAGAGAGTTCATGGATTTACATTTGGAGATAGCCTTGACGAATGTAAGAAAAACAGGTGGATAGACTTCAAGGAAAAATTGATCAAGGTAACATTCGGGGAGCTTACAACATTTAGTGATAAATATCATACCCTTTTTACTGTTGATTCTAGGCCCAAAGCGGCCAAATGTCCTGAGTATGTTTCGAATGTAGCTGCAAATATTCTCTTTATCTATCATGTCTTTGGGGTCCAAGGGATTTTAGGACTGTTTTAGTCCTCATGCGAATTTGGTGTTTAGTTTTGACAAACAAAATGGTAGAAACTTTGTGCACTCAGCCACCCTTTTGGTAATTATGGTTTTATATATTCTCCTTCCAACTGGCAATCCTAATGTTTTGCAGCTTTTGAGTTTAGAAGAGCCCTGGACTTTGATTCTCGATGATGCACTAGCAAACTCTTTCATTGCACCAGCAACTGATGATCTAAAAGATGACCATCAGTTAACCTGTAAGTTTTCACCATGCCACTCTCTCAATTTTTGCTGTAGATCTCATGTGAAATTAAATAGATATATCAAGAGGAGACATTTTTGCGTTGGTTTTTAATTAATGTTTTTATAGATATGATTTGTGCCTTGCCTTTTCTTTTCTTTCCTTTTAAAACTGATCTCTTGAAAATTTGTCAAAAGAGATCATATGTATTCCCTAAAAGTATGGTTACACTTTCTTCTTTCTTCTTTCTTGTACCCATTTATGCACTAAATGCTTTGTATCTTTCTATGAATGTCATGCTGCCTTCAGTTGAGGAATACGAGAGGTCCTGGGAACAGAATGAAGAATTGGGTCTGAATGACATGGATACATCCGCCGCCGATGTTGCTTATAACTCCATGGACTCAAGTACAAGTACAGAACAGAAGACCAGGGAATAGTTTATGTTTGTATAATGTACAAATCAGGTTTATGAGTCACTTGAACAAAAAAATTGTAAGATTTTATCATTGAGTTTAGTCTTGTTTCTTAATATCATAGTTGTAATTAATATTTACCATCAACACTAGTACACTACAAAAGTCTTAGATTCATGATGAGCATAAAGCATCCTCCCTCCAACAAGCTCTTTAGGAGTAGTTCTATTTTTCTGTTCACTCTTTAATTTCTTTGTACTCCTATTTCTTTTCCCATTTTGGGAATCTATTTCTGTTTTTCTTTAATAAAATCATGTTATTAGCTGATAAAAAAAGGTTTGTTAACAGTCATGTAGGCTTTGAAATTCAAATTACAGTTTTGGCCTATAACAAATAATGCTCAGTTTTCTTTCTTTTTTTTCATTTGAACGGTTTTAATGGGAATCATTGATTAAGGGAAAGCAAGCTCCTGGAAGTTCAGATGTATGTGTGGAATTTGAAGATTCATCCATGAAAAGACTTGTAATTGCCACACATTAAGTTGAAGCAAGTAAATGAAATGTGTATATGATGTACATTTATATACACAAAATGAACTGTTTATAAAATGGCACACCGTACCGTATACATTGCTGAGTAAAGAGGCAAAATAGTTTGGCTTCAGTTTATGTAAGCAACTGTACAACCATCATTCATGGGATCGTCCTGTCTGAATTTAGCCACCCGGGTATGATTTTTCAGTATCTCATGTGCACGGCGCTTAACAGCTCCAGTGCCCATCCCGTGTACAACAAAGAGTACTGCATATGAAGGCGCTGTTGCAATGGCTATGTTGAGCTGCTCTGCTGCCTCTTCCACCCTCATACCGCGAAGATCAACAGTGTTCTTTGATGTCTGCACCAACGGACCATAAGAAACCTGCTCATCTTTTATAGCCTCCGAAAGACCTGAAAACCCTCTTCGCCGAACCTGTGAGGTCAAGCTGATTTCAGTCAATGTTGCTGAATTATGACCAAACAAGATGAAACTATTATTACAGCCTCACCCTAAATATTAGGGTTGATTATGTATGCGTGACCAAACTATTATTACTAGTATGTATGTATGCGTGAAGTTGATTAATTCCCCAATCTCCAAGAAGAATTTTCAACTCCTTGGGAACATTTTTCAATTTAATGAGTTTTCTTTTTACATTACATACATTATTTTCTGCATGGATGAGCATAAAACTAGTTCAAGCAATGAAAACTAAAATGAAGTGATTTATATAACCCAAGAAAAACCTTCACAGGGAAAGGAAATGCAGAGTAGCAAGTGTGAATTGAAACTTCATAGCAAGACAGTTTTATCTGTAATGTAACTATGGTGAAAATTAACTGCGGCGTGAAGATCAAAGGATGTGATTTCCGTTGGTTCATATGATCAGTCAACTCAGTATACCCCTGGTCTCAGAATCCAGTCTTGCCAGGGAATCCTAAAACTATAAGGCAAAATACTACATTTTCCAACAGAAAATTGATGGCCAACTATTCTAAAAATGGGAATGAACATAGAAGATACAAGACTTTATACATACCTGAGTCTTCTGACGCGAGACAGAACCAGTTGCTACATTCTTTTTACTATTCTTAACACTTGTGATGTTGTTTTTCTTCACTTGGACCCTTAGTTTACCATACTGGACGAGGACTGTATCACCATCACCCGATGTTTCAGCTATAGTAGCTAACTTATCTCCCAGCCCCTTCACAAGGACTTTCTCTCCAATTTTTGGTGTATATGAACTCTTGTTTACTGTTTCATTGTCAGAGAAACTGTCACCAGGATTGTGAGCTTCAACAATTGATGCAATTCTGGACTCAGATTTCTTAATCAGTGAATTGATCTCAACGGCGCTGGCTGTTCTCAGTTGGTTTTCAAAGTCTTTTAACACTTTTTCTAACTCAGATGTAGCATCCTTTATGTCTTTCTGGATTTGCCGGGTTTCTTTTGCCTTAAGAGCCATCACATGCATGTCAAGATCATCAGCGGCTTCGTGTATCTTCAACATTACCATTACAGAAAAGGAAAAAAAAATAGAACACCGATCAGTGTGGAAGTTCAATAACTTTCAATAATAAATAGACTTTGACAAAAAATGTCATTTAATTCAGTATAATGTGGACTTCATTTCAATGAAAAGTCGTCTTTAAATGCAAATATGGTTCTAGACTTCGTATGACATTCAATTTCCGTCATTATCCCTCAAAGATATACTTTCCACACATAAAGCCAGTTGATTAATAAGGAGAAAACTTTGGAGATTTTGATCATCCAATATTCTGCCCTCAAATCAAATTAAACCAAAAGGAATATGTTGAAGCCTATTTAGATCAAGTGACAAACTAGCTAGAAAACTATGGCAAGAATGAAAGTACAAGCAAAATGGAAATACAGATTCAGTAATTGGTTAGAAACATTTAATCGTTTTGTCATCAAATAAATTAGTTAGTTTTCATCTTTCTTTGCATCAGGTATTCTGTTAATAACACAAGTATTTATCACAAAATCTGATATATAAGTGTGCAGACAAATACTCGTATTATTGAATCTTAAACAGCAGACACACTAACAACATTCTTTTAAAAGGGGAGTAAACTCCAAATGTAGTGCCAAATAGCCTTGAAATCAGAGTTCCAAACAAGAAACTCGTCACCAATCCCTATTAGGCATGAACAAAATGAGGTAGCATTAGAAATAGAAGCATGCTTTGCTTTACTAGAACATCTAAAATAATACCTGATGATAAAGATCCATAGTTTCCTTATGAAGAATCACAGCTCTGTTGGCCTGAGCTTCCAATTGGTTTCTTTCCTCCGTTAATGACTGATACACAAAACCTTTTCTCGCCTTCTGCTTGTCTGGTCTTAGCCTCTCTACCCATTCTTGTGCACGTTCTATTATTCTACCATTGAAACCAATTGTTTTAGCAATACTTAAGGCATTTGAATTACCCGTACTTCCCCATAGTATCCTATATGTAGGTTGCAAGGTTTCCAGTGAGAATTCCATGGCTGCATTCTCAAACCGAGCATCCTTTTCTCTGAGGAGACTTAAATCCGCATAATGAGTAGTTACAACAGCTAAGTTAACACGATCTTTGACAAAATGCAATATACTGGAAGAAAGAGACACGCCTTCTGAAGGATCCGTTCCTGAACCAATTTCATCAATTAGAACTAGTGATTCTTTTGAAGCCACTTCCAAGATCTTACAGATCCGCAATATGTGACCACTGAATGTTGACAGATTTTGTTCAAGGGACTACAACAAAAAAAACCAGTCAGAAAAAAATTGAAACAATTCAAAGGTGTGAAGAGTTTATATTTCATAAGCAAGTTAAGCCACTACCTGGCGATCCCCAATGTCAGCTAGAACAGCATCAAACCAGGGAAGTCTTGGGCAGTTTTTAGCAGGTAGATACATTCCAGCCTTCGACATAAGAGACGCCAATCCCAAAGTTTTCATAGATGCAGTTTTTCCTCCTGTATTAGGTCCAGAAATCACAACGACCCTGGTTCCAGATTTAACTTTAATGTCTATAGGCTTAGGGAAATCAGATACACCTTCCAGCAAAATTGTGGAAGTCACTTTACTATCTCCCTCATCCAGTTGAGCTGGATCATCGGAGCTTGCAGAAATATCATCTGTTAATCTTCTGAGAGAGGACTCGAGAAGAATTGGGTGTTTTATGCCTTCAATATCTACTAATAGAGCATTATCAACAACACTAGTGTTTGACCCCTCTGAACTAAACCTTGGACATACACCATTGATCCACTGAGCATATGAAGCCCTTGCAAAGGCAAGATCAATTTCTACAATTCTATCAAATAAGTACCTTATCTCTAATTCTGATTTTGCTATTTCAGTCGTAAGTAAACTTAAAATGACTCTTTCCTCTGCTTTCTCAAGGTTTGAAAGCCTTACTTCCATGTTGTTAAGTTCCATGGCTTCTTTTGGTTCCATAAAGTATGTTGCCCCAGAACGACTAGCATCTAAAACTAATCCACCTGAAAGAAAATGTCTATGGGTAGCCCGTACACCCACACACATCCTAGACCGACGCCTGGTTATCACTGGCCTGTCTGTGGCCCCAGCCTGAAAAATCCGAGCTGATATGTTGTTCAACAGGGAGTCCAGAGTTTTCATATTCCTTTTCCGTTCTGACCTGATAGACTCTAGTTCCTCGCTAGCACGATCAAGAATAATCAGAAGATTGGAATCTATACAAAATTCAACTTTCTGCACAAACTCGACCTGGAAATCACAGTCCTGAAGTATCTCAAGCAGTGTACGGCACCTGTTCCCAAAGAATTAAACAGATTAAATCCAATAAAATGGCTCCTAACTACAATAAAATGGAAATTCAGACATATACAACTTTGATTTCAATCAATAAAATAAATCGGAAAGGCATAGCTTTGCAAGACGGAACCACAACGGCATATACAGTAGAATCGTAACCATAGAATACGACCCTAACCGAAATGCATACATTTGTCTCATACACTATGGGGATGGTGAGAAGAGCTATATTTTACATCCCTGAAGGGAGGTACTACCACAAACCCGGGTTTTAGGAGTTGCGAAGGTATGGCCGGTGCACATATAACAATATTTTTCAAAATCACCGTGCATTACAATCCCTAACTAAGCCACACAGCGCATACAAATCCTCACATTTCCGTTTACCACATGACACTTCTTCTCTCGCCACTGCGCCAAGTCAAAAGAAGCATCCACACAATGAAATTTATATAAATGGATGAGAAGACACAAATTCAGTAAAACCACCTAAAGCAAAAATTAACATAACTGCTAGTTATATATAATATTCATTTCATCACCTGAGTAATGCATTCAAAAACTAAAATGGAAACAATTCTGTACCTCTCCTCAATACAGTCTCCTTCACCACCAGCCACATCCTGCAACCTCCCATACAAACCCCTCGCAGCCTTGAACGTCCGCGCCACCGTACAGAGCTCCGACGCGGTGAGCAACTGGCCCGAGGTCGCAGAGTTGAGTATCTCCGAGACGTCATCGATCCCCGAGAAATCCAAGGGCTTGGAGAGCGCGAGCGTCGCCGCCATTGCGGCGCCGGTTTGATCGAGCAGCTTCTGGCTCTCCTCCCTGGTTTTGCCGACGGGGACGGTGGCGGTTCTGGCGACCTCGAGTCCCATGGAGGTGGACGTGAAGGAGGAGAGCTGGTGGCAGACCGAGCCCCATTCAAGGATGTTGAGAGTGTCGGATTGAAGGGTGTGCTGCGATTGCGACAGAGACAAGGAAGGGCTGAGCCTGAACGATACTCGGCCCAAATTAAGTCTGGGGAAGAAGAAGAAGAAGGAGAAGAGTGCGTGGTGGTTTTGATAAGTGTTCGAAAATGGTTTCTTGATGGAGATAAATTGATTGCAGAGCTCCATTTCAGGACCATCCGTTTTCTGATTTCTTCATCAGGTCAGCTTTCTTACCAAACAAATAAATTTATATTATTTAATTAAATTTAGTCAAAAATCTACATGGTACACTATGATATTTTAATTATCAATTCACTACCATAAATGTTTCAATAAAAATCACCATTCTTATCATAGTTGAACTTGATATAAAATATAAAATATTGTATTAAAAAAATTTAAAATATTATTTTTAACTTCTTTTTTAAAAAATATTTTGATGTGAAATCAATAATAAATTGTCTCAAGAATTGGTCACAAATGGTAATAAAGTGACTCACAAATTGGTCAAGTAAGCCCTAATTAACATTTGCTAGTAAGAGATTATGGTGAGGACCAACTGTAGCTGCTAGTTGTTATTTATTAAATAAAATTCGATTTACTTTCAAAAAAAAAGAATTTGATTTTAATATTATATTTTAGAAAGTATTTCATAAAAAATAGAATTCAAATCAGTTTTTTTTTGTTATTTATTGTATTCCATAAAAATTATTTTTAAAGAAAGGTTTAAAAAATAATAATTTTAAATTTTTTTAATACATTGGTATTTTTGAGATTCAATAAAATATGAAATTCAAACATTAATTTTATATTCGATTTAACGACGTTAAGGTGAAATGATATAAAATAAATATCGGTTTATCGATATATATGATAGGGTAAAATAATGAAAGGATACAAGACCGAAATTAGAATTGTATTTGGTTTTCTATTATCTTTATTATTTAGATTTTCTAATTCTAGTTAATTAAGTTTAGAATGATTAGTACTATTTAAGGTTTACCTTTTGTAATTAGTTAAGAAGGATTGGCTCTATTTCAGTTAGCCCTCTTTATCAGTTAGTGTTCTATTTTGTTAAGGTTGGAAACACCATTATACAAGGTGAGTTTTAGCAGGAGAAAGTCTACAAGATATAATCTATATATCTTTTAATTCCGTTTAAATTAAATTTGTAGATTGTTGGGTGAGAGTAGTTGACATGGTGGCTCCACTTTCAATGATCCTGTGGTGTGTGATTGCATCTACTGTTGCGATGGGTAGTATGTACTGCGACGAGGACGATTGCTATAGTCTTCTTGGGGTCTCCAAGACAGCTCATTGTTCAGAGATCAAGAAAGCTTATTACAAACTGTCGCTGAAACATCACCCAGATAAGAATCCTCACCCCAACTCCACCAAGCTCTTTCTCAAAATTGCAAATGCTTATCAGCTTCTCACAGACGAAGCTACCCGCAGGCAATACGATTTCGCAACTTCATATTCATATACATATGTAAAGGAGGTATGAAACTTTACACTCCTATGTTATAAAAGAATATGGTTCTAGTCTACCATATTTTTGTCGAGGAGATTCAGACTTTAGACATTAGAGCTTATATGTGGATACAAACCCTTCTTAATAAGAAGGGTTTGATGGTGCTTGTACATAGGGCTGTTCATTTTACTCGGTACCCGACTCACTCGATGACTCAACCCGACTCAAATTCGATTGACCCGACTAAACCGAATGAGAAATGGGTTGGATCAACCCAATCTGACAGAAGTTAAGTCGAGTTTCGGGTGACATCTACGAAATCACCGAGTCACTCGACACCTCTCCCGAGTCGAGTTTTGGGTCTAGTTTTCTAACCCAAACTCGGTCGGGTCTACCCAACTCGACCCGATAAACAACTCTACTTTTTATACCTTGTAATAGTTCAACGTGGTACTTTGTTTGAACTCAAAGAAAACAATTTTCTCTTAAAATCAATAATACATGGGTGCATGTGCAGGTGAAGATCCTACCAAAACAGCTCAAGATTAGCTGGGACAAAAACCCTCACTATTGGCGCTTCTATGAGAATGGCAGTCAATTGTGAGTACTCAATAAATTATTAATTTCCTGCTTAATTTTAGTATCGTACAAGACCCGGTTCTATTAAACTTATAGTATCATTAAAAACAGTGGATTATTGAAGTGAAAATCATACTTTATGATGCAAATTAAGAACTACTTTAAGTTATTGGATTGCTAAAATAAAATGTTGAGATAAAAACAAGGCACTAAAGAAGTAATTTTAATTGAATTCAAAATTTCCAAAACTACATGACTTTGCTAAACTGGTGTAATCCCCTTAAAATGATGTATAATTTATAATAAAAATGACAGATGTATAGAATAATGATCGATCGATTAATTCTGATTTGATTATCGCTCTATTTGTTTTCTTGCTTTATTTACTCTTTTATATTGATGTAGTGTTGAATGACGGGTCATTGTTGCAGGGAGGAATCACGTTATGCAGAATTGATAAAAATTTGTTGGGTTGAAGTGATTGGTAAGTTTGAACAAGAAGTACTCAGTTGGGTTCACCATTTCCTTCAAGGAAGATAGTTTTGGGTGGTATGATCATCCCCTCTACTTGATGGCTAAGTCGGGGAGGAACGGAAAAGAGATATGGAAGAAGATAAATCTAGATCCACATAAGAGAGGAACGTCCCTATTTAACATCCCCGAGTCGGATAAGCTTATCATTGAGACGAATCACGATGAATATGACATTCATCTGGGCTTGTATGAGATCTGGAATGCTCATTGGAAAGGAGGTCTCAGAATTCACTACGCATTTGCCCAACTTGTTTGAGAAACAAAACAAGAGTTTGAGTTAAATGATTATGTTATGAAGCTACTGTAAACTATTAAATTATTTGGCTACTCTTTGATGCGTTATAGATTATCTCAATCTTTCTTTGTTGCTCTTAATCATTGGCAGGCTCGGCCGGAGCATAAAGCAAACAAGGCTTTTACTTTAGACCCAAGAAAAATAAGGCTCGTGTGTATATTAAAATATAGATAGATTAGGCCTAATTTTGTAAAGGAAAAAGGATCAAAATTCTTTAAATGCCTCGGTCGTTCTAACACCCAACACGCTTCAATCGTTACCACGCCAGCACACCTCAGCTGTTCCCAACTCCAGGTGTTTCAGGTGCACTGATATCAATGTGAATTTGTTGATTTTCTACTTACTCCTAATTCTTGAGAATGAATCGCCGGAGGATGCCTCGATATCATCATTTAAACATGGAGAATGGAAATATGAATTTATGAATTCAACACTCCAAAGCAGAGAAACACAACAATCTCATTTTGGATAGAAACTCTTCTGTTGAATTGAATTCGTAAGTATGAATTTAGTCGATCTCCGTGACAACTACGAAATGAGTCTATTCAGTATTTGAGATCAAATCTATGTAAGCTCTCTGTAAATTTTTAATTAGGTTAAGGTTTGATAATTTATTTGATTAAACTGATTTTCTAATTTTTTATATTTCTATTTTAACTTCTTCAATTTTGCGTTGTTCAAATATATTGTTCTTTGTTGTTGGTTAGTCATCACATCAAACTTAAAGACAGTTTTCAGACATTGATGCGTATCAACAGTTTAGCTTAATATATATATATATATTTGTAGGCTTGTAATCAAGTGAGAACCATCACTTTACATGAGAAAATAAGAATCAATTTTGACCACAAGATGAAAATTTAGATGACTTGGATTTTTGCTGACTTATTAATGACAATTTGGCGTAATTATTCTTAACTTACTATTTATTTTTGTCTTTTAACACAAATACAAGGGTAATTTCGTATTTTTATATTATTATACCATTTAATGATTTCCTTTTATAAATTTCAATATCTAATTTACTTAATTGTGACTTATTTTACTTCTTACTTCCTTTTTAACAATTTCATGATTTACACAATTTCACTAGTCATTTTTGATTAATTTGTTTTAATTGTATGTTTAATTTGTTTTTAGTATTTCAATATTTTAGATATCATATTTTAAGTTGTACGATTTCATGATCTACAAAAAATTCATATTTTTACTTTTGCAATTGTATCGTTTTTCACAAATTTTTCATGATGCGAATTTCATTTTTCATGAACCTAATTTTCGTTTATTTAATTGTACATTTCATTTTCACACGAGTCCATTTCTTTTAACACGTTTTATTTCTTTAGTTAGCTACTTGTTTTCATTAATGGAACCCACTTACGTGAAATGAATCTCGTTTCAAAATTGTTATTGAAAATTAAACACGACTAATGAAAATGAAACACATATAATAAACTAATTTCATGGGTTGTAACAAGAAATAAAAAATTGTTATTGAAAATTAAACACGACTAATGAAAATGAAACACATATAATAAACTAATTTCATGGGTTGTAACAAGAAATAGAAAATCATGAAAAATAAACTAATTTCATATTTAAAAGGAATGGACAATGACAATAATGAGTCTAAATTTCTAAAACAAAAATCAAATACAACAAATTGAAAAGAAAAAAACAAAAAATGGCGGCATGTATTTTTAAATGTGTAATCAAGAAAACATAAACAAATCACCATATACATATGATTTTGTGAAACTTAGTAGAGTTTCCATTTATTTTCACATGTTAGTTTTACTTTAATACCCTTTTAATCATTTATTTGATTAATTGTTAATGAAATTAGTGAAGACTATTGATTGTATACATCTTATGGATGATATAAGTTCTTATATTCTTTTATAAACCATGGTTTTCACTTGATTTCATCCCTATATTTATATACATATATGGTTCAATGATATCAACATTATTTCTGTAACTCTTTGCTTGGGAAAAAGATTCCTACACTCTTACAAGATATAATGTTTTCTTCTTGAACATCTTTGTTTATGCTACAAATATATACTTGATTTCTTGCCTAAATGCTTTATGCAGAGTTGCAATTTTAGTTTAATACTCAGGTGATTTTCCCATAAACAGTTGCATTCATGCATGCAAATTCACACAATTGTAGCATATGAATTATGTAGTAAGTAGGACCATAGAAAATGTCTCATTTGTAATTTTTCTTTAGACCCCATAACTATTGAACCGATCTTGTTCACCGGATTTATCTTGAAAAATATGAGAAGACAAATTAATGATGATATTATATAATATATTTTTATTGACAAATTGTATTAAGATTTGGACTCGACTATGTTATGATGAAGTAAGACAACATCAAACTTGTGATTTTTTAAGATTATTATATCAATATTGTACTCAAAACACACCCTTATATAAAAGGGGACCGAAATCAATGAAAATATTATATTGGTTGATCACTTGAATTTGGGTTGCGGTATCTCGCTTTTATTTCCAACTTCTGTTGGACCTCCCTCTCTCTCTCTATATATATATATATGAGAGTCAAGTGGCAATATTGGACCTCCTTCTACATAGAGGTATGTCTTGAACCCGTTATTGATACAGTAATCTTAAAAATCACAAATTTGGTGTTGTCTTACTCTATCATAGCATAGTCGAGCCCAAATCTTGATACAATTTGCCGATAAAAAACCAATTATTGGGGTTTAGGATCCAATCCGATCCGACTAAGACATTGAGTCCTTATCAATTATGTTAGATATAAATAATAATCAATTCAAATAGAAAACAAATAGTGATAATATTCCTTTCTTATTCAACCCCTCTAGTAGCTTGTGTTATGTCAAATACCAAAATATAATTTATTGTTGAGAAAATTTCTGATCACTATCCTCTATTATGCAACTTTTGCACGTCACTCACTACCTTCTACTTTTTTCTGTTGCACATAACCACTGTACGATTTCATTTAATTACACAGTACATCACAAAGTTTAGTTTGATGTAAAATGTTCATAATACCCCTATATTAAAAAATTTTAAAAAAAAAAAATATATATATATATATATATATATATATATCACATAAATAATAAAAAACTGATTTCAGAATTAATTTTTTCAAAAAAAATTCCATTTTTTGAATTTTTGAATTTTTTTTTAATATATGAGCATTATGGACATTTTACATCAAACTTGATTCTATCATGAACGGTGCAACTAAATGAAACCATACAATGGCGACGTGCAACAAAAAACATAATAGAAAGTAGTGACATGTAAAAATTTGTACATCAGAGGATAGTGATTAAGAACTTCCACTTCATTTTTTATAAACACAAATTGTGTACTTCAATTTTAATGCAATTCAAAGTTGACATGGAACATAAGCTGCTTACATGGACAAGCTGCATCATTATAAGCTCCATACATGGAATATGCTTATTTATTATACTTTGTAAGAATATAAATTTTAATTTTTATTGCAAAATGTGTATATTTGTAAAAATAAACAAAATTGTCCATAATGTTAAAAATTATATATTTTCTAAAATAATTTAACTAAATAATTAAATTACAAGTTTTGATTATACAAATTTTAGATAAAAAAGATATATTAAAAAAAGCTTTTAAAAACATTTATTTTAGGCAGATATTCCACTGGAAACTATACATTGAAATAGGAAAATAAGAACAAATGTCAGTCATACGATGAGTTGAGCAACGACTGAGATTGACGCGGTGGCATTTGGGCATAAATAAGTCGAACTTTGAATTTCTTTGTCATTTTGCTATTTCACTAACTTTGCCCAGGGCATTATGGTCATTTTATGTGTATCACTGCTCTGCGACGCTAAGGCTCTGAGATGATTTGCGATTTGAGAAAACCTAATTGGAATCGGTTTGTTTCGCTTTTCGAAATTACCAATTGAAGATCGAAGAACACCAATTAAAGATCGAAGAGCAGCAAGTGAAAAACATCAATCGACGAATACGAATCAAAGAACAACAATCGAAGAACACGAATCGACGAACACTAGTTGAAGAACATGAACCGAAGAACCCGAATTTCCATAGACAAATCGAAGAACACAAATTGCCATAAACAAATCGAAGAAAACAAATCTACCAAGATGAATCGAAGAACACAAGTCGGAGAACGTGAATCGAAGAAATTACTGTTAGGAACACATTTATAGATATTCTAGGCTCTCAATTACTGTTAAGAGCACGTTTCATACTACTCAAGCTCTTTAACTTTATGGAATTTCTGTAATTAGACTGATGTCAATTGTTTCTCTCTATTGATATATGCTTAATTTGATGAAATGGTCTCTCCAAAAACTGTTTTAGTAAACTATTCTAATGGCTCCACATGTTATAAAATATTGTTAGAAAAGTGTTTCAGACTGATCAAACTCTCTGATTTTTGTGAAATTTATGTAAGTAGATAATAGGACGATGTGAGGTGCCCTTAGTCGATCAAGTAAATTTGCATTTCCGGCTAGAATTCGGGTCGATTTCCACAGGGATCAAAATAAAGTTTTATCCTCAATTAACTTGTATTCAAATTGTAAGAAAAACATAAAAGTCTAAAATAAGATTTTGTAATTTAGGCAATATTAATAAGTAACAAGTAACAAATAGGTAGGTAATATGGATAGGTTTTGTAAACAGTTAACTAGCAACCACAGGTGCTAGACCGACGACTTAGTGCCAATCCAAGATTTACCATTTAATCTCAATCATGCAATCTTATTAGTCCTACGCTATAATTACACTACCCGCCTCTCGGCATTGGGTAGTGCCTAGTTTCGGATTAGGTAACACTCTCGGGAATTAAACATAATCCTTCACATCAATGCAAACAACGCTTTTTGAACCAAGAAATCGACTCTAGGAGACTGATTCCTCGATCTTACTTACAGTCAATTGTCCCTCTCGGGATCAACCTCGAACTCAAATTACAAGTATTATGTAGCTAATTTAACACAAGTATAAGCACTAAGCAAGATATAACAAGTTCATGCATAATTTCAATTAAAAAGTAATCTAGAATCAAACACCAATCGTCATAGGTCTAGCACCCATGATTAAAGTTTTTAGCTCATAATCATAGTGCAAAATACAAGAAGCAAGAAGAAAAAGAGTAAAAGCTCAAGAAGGGAAGATGAGCAAGGAAACTCTAAGCACTAAGGCTTGGATCGAATGTTTGAAATCTTCAATTCTACTCCCAAATTAATGCTTCTTTGCTAGTTTTGCGTTCTTGGTTATGAGAATTTGAGCCCCCTAAATCGCCTTGGAACAGATCTGGGATGGGTAGTCGTCAATGGGGGTGTTGGATTCTCAAAATTAGGCCAAAGCGTTGATTTATATAGCTTTTCAGGCTTGTGTATCGGGTGTGGCGATCGCGACACCATCGTCACATCAAAATGAAAATTTTGGCTTGGATGTGACTTTCATGCGGCCATCGCTACCTAAATCGTCATATGTTTTGCAGCTCGATTTTCGTCCTCTTCCAAATTTCTAATATAAAAACTTCTTTCATAAGAATTGTTTCTCTTTTCGTTTTCTTCAATTTAGACATATCATTTACTCTATTTGGAGTTCAAATAAAGGTTTTATGGCGCTCACAAGTCTAGATGCTCTGAAATTTTGAGATCTGTTTTGGTACTGCCTTTGAATGCATTTTTGAACTTCTTCCCATGAGAATTAGAGAAACCTTCCTTTTAGAGAGTGGTAGATCACCGAATTATCTTTTATGTGATCTAAGTTTGGATGAATTGGCTTAAGTACGAAAATGTTGTGCTCTCTGAAAAATTCTGCTACGATTCTGGTCCATTATCACTTGTTTCCTGCACAATTGCACTAAACATACCCGAAGGCGTAAAGTGGTACAAACGCCTCTAAATAGCCACATAACGAGAAAAATTCGACACTAAATGTTGGTAAAGAAGTGTCGATATGGGCACCGAATAGACCCACATCTGTAGATTGATGTCAACTGCCTCTCTCTATTGATATGTGCTCAATTTGATGAAATGGTATCTCCAAAACCTGTTTCAGTATCCTTTTGTCATGAATTCATAGTTTCTCAATTACTGTTAGAAATAAGTTTCATACTACTCAAACTCTCTTATTTGTGTGGAATTTCTTTAAATAGAATAATATCAATTGGTTTGTTCTGTTGATATGCGCTCATTTTGGTGAAATGGTCTCTACAAAACTTGTTTCAGTGTTCTTTTCACATGAATTTATAGGTTCTCAGTAACTGTTAGAAATGTGTTCCAGACCACTTAAACTCTCTAATTTGTATGGAATTTCTTTAAATAGATTGATGTCAATTGTTTTATTATGTTGATATGTACTTATTTTGGTGAAATGGTCTCTGCAAAACCTGTTTCAATGTTCTTTTCCCATGGATTTATAGGTTCTCAGTTATCGTTAGGAAGATGTTTCAGACCACTCAAACTCTTTGATTTTTGTGGAATTTCTGTAAATAGACTGATGTCAATTGATTTGTTATGTTGATATGTGCTCATTTTGGTGAAATGATCTCTGCAAAACCTGTTTCAGTGTTCTTTTCTCATTAATTTATAGGTTCTCAGTTATTGTTAGGAACATGTTTCAAACTACTCAAAATCTCAGTTGCTGTTAAGAAGGTGTTTCAGACCACCCATTGTTACATAACATGAGCCCCTCGATACAACTTTCTTCCGACAGGGTTCACTTATTATAGTATGTAACCCAGCCTTATCGTTACACCCCGGGAGCCCCTCGTCACACATTTTCCTCGACATGGTTCACTTATAGGGTATAATGTGGAATCCAACCCCCTCGTTACATCCTAGGAGCCCCCGTTACACATTGGGACCCCTCGTTACACCTTTTCCCTGATAGGGTTCACTTATAGGGTATAGTATGGAATTCAACCCCCTCGTTACATCCCGGGAGCCCTCGTTACACCTTTTCCCCAACATATTTCACTTTCCACATGTTCAAAGTTAGTGTTAGGAAGATGTTTCACACTACTCACTCTTTGGTTTTTGTGTTATTTTTTTTAAATAGATTGATGTCAGCTGCTTTCTTTTGTTGATATGTGCTCAATACATGTTTTAGTGTCATTTTCGATGATCGATTGATCAATATCGATCGATCGATCGATTAATATCAATCGATCATTGAAGAAACTGTTGTAGAATCGAAGAATTGTTGTAGAATCACAAATAGAATCACTCAATCGTAGGATCGTCGGAGAAATTATTGTAGAATTGCTGAAGAAATTGTTGCAGAATCGCGTAGAATCGCACAATTTCTGCATAATTTGTGATAACGGAATGACTAATTTGCCCTTTACTGGAGTTATTGAATTAAATTTCAAGTTAAATAAAATATTAACCACAACCACTGATCAACTTTGATCCAGCGGCTCACATCTATTCTTTTTTTTCTATTTGAACTTGATTTTTATTGGAGTGCATCACTTTGTTTTATTTTATTTAAAATAACTTTTCATGTTAGAGATAATTTCATCATTTACACGTATTTTGCACAAAAAAAATCAAAATTTAAAATATTTTTTTGCATTAACAAAATACAAGACATGGTACAAAGCTTGTTAGACATATTTTGTAAGACATGAAGATAACATATGTGATAAAGAAAAGAAAATGAGTAAGAGTTAAGACCAACAGTATCAGTACGACTCACCGGCCTTAACACAAACACTAATTGGGTTGGGCCTCAGCAGGCCCAGGTCCATCTCCACAAACTCGCCACCTTCAATCCAGATCTATATAAACCTCGCTTCACCATCAAAACCCTAGCCAGGCCTCCATTTGAGTACGCACTACACTACACCACTAGGGTTTGTTTTGTTCCCTCTTTCACCGCCGCAAGCGAAAATGGTGAAGTTCCTGAAGCCGAACAAGGCGGTGGTGCTCCTCCAGGGCCGCTACGCCGGTCGCAAGGCCGTGATCGTCAAGGCCTTCGACGACGGCACTCGCGACCGCCCCTACGGCCACTGCCTCGTCGCCGGGCTCGCCAAGTACCCGAGCAAGGTCATTCGCAAGGACTCGGCCAAGAAGACGGCCAAGAAATCCAGGGTCAAGGCCTTCATTAAGCTCGTCAACTACCAGCACCTCATGCCCACTCGCTACACCCTCGATGTGGACCTCAAGGACGTGATCACCTCAGACGCGTTGCAGTCTCGCGACAAGAAGGTGACGGCGGCGAAGGGGACCAAGGCCAAGTTCGAGGAGCGGTTCAAGACTGGCAAGAATCGCTGGTTTTTCACCAAGCTCAGGTTCTAGTTCATGTGCTGATCTCTATTTTGCTGGATTTTGTTGCTTTTAATTTGATAATGATAGTATGGAAATGTCTGTTTTGGTTTATGTCTTCCGATGTATGGATGATTTGGGATTTAATTGCTCTGTTTGAACTTCAATATGTTGTTTATGGATTGGCTTGTTATCTATTTTCATCTACAAATATTTAATATGTTCGATGCTTTTTATTTTATTAAATCTAATATCATCATCATTATGTCTTAATGTTATGGTATTTTTTAGCTTGAGTTTATCTTTAGAGATTTATCGTGAAATCAAATTGTTTTTGTTGTGAGCAATGTTCTTACGCAGATTTGAAATGGAAATTTAGTTTTTGGTATGATGGTTTTATTTACTGTCTTGTAAAGAAGCAGAGTGAACTTTGCTTCTGGTTAATGGACATTTTAGCCAATGGATGTACACAATTTCCACTGTTATGTTCTGTATATATCAATTATAAATAAGTTTAGCTCTAGTTTTGGAAGATGAAAATCATTTCTGTGAATCACTACGAAGATATCAAGTATTTGACATATCTGTATTTCCTACTTAACCTAGGTAATCACATTGATATTGTACATACTGGTGTAAATACTTGTGATCCTATTTATATTGGCTCACTTTACATTTTTTCCATCTGATATTTTATCTTTGAATTGATCGATAAAGTCCTGTAATACTTGGATTCAAATTAGAAATTCATTTATCATCATTTACTCTACACTTGCATTCTCTATGCAGATTTGGTTGCAGATTTTTTTCTTATAATTTTTATTCAGACTTCCATCCCTTTTTTGTGTTTTTTGTTATTGAGTCAAAGTGCAGCGAGTCATTTGTTAGGGATGACATTATTCTAAAACATTCTTCAGGGAGAACTTAATTGTTTCTCAATCATTTCCGGTAACAACAAATAATTTCCCATCCCTCAACAAAGCTGACTTAGATGTTGATGAATATGAAGTTGCACAGCTTCAAATAACAAATTTAGGGGAGAAATTGAGTGTTGATGGAGCTTTTCCTGTGTCAATTATACAGTCTAAGTGACCAACATCAATGAATATATGTATCTTGTAATTCAAGCATGGTGAAGTTAAATTTTAGGGCTCACTGCCTATGTGTATAAGTATATTAGTACAAGTTAAGGATACTGCTTCCTCTGCAGTGTTGTTGACCCTAACATGTCCTGTGCTCACCAATGGCTCATTCTCTCTGAGCCAAGTAATTTTCTGTCTTTGTGTCTCAATCTCAAATTCAGCAGGTAATAGTGTGCCTTGACCCAATGCTCCACTATTCTAAACACGTTTCAACCCTTAACGAAAGCCTTCCACTCTAATAAAGTTGATCCATTACGTTTCACCAGATACATCAACCCAACTTCTAGGGAAAATTCATCACCATCCAGACACATGTAAACAGGCTGCAAAGATATGAAAACAAGTGAACCTGCTCGTGAGTAACATTCAAAGATAAATAACAAATGAACATCCTAAAATATCAAGCACCTTGCCAAACACTATGGGGTTTTGTCCCCCCGAGATCAAAGGGTTTCTACTTCCATTAGGACCTGGAAAATATAGAGAGCTTGCTACTACCATGACTATACAGAACCAGAAATGCTTTGCATTCTATGTTTATGTACACAGACAGATCATATCTTATTCCGTCTACAATCTTTCACAAGGACTTTTCAAAGTTACTTGTTACCCCTTATATGATGTGAGTAAACAAAAGAATTCACCAAGACCCCCTTTTTGAAGGCCACAAGTTCAAGTCTTTGATGGAATAAATTGCTTTACCTTTTAAAAGCCTTCTTACTTTATAACTTATGCTGTAGTGCAACAACAAACTATTTTATGAACCAGGGATTAGGGTTATGCCTCAAACAAACAAATCTTTGTTCCAAGCTCCCTCTCCTTCGGGCTCCATCCGAGCAAGTTAAATCCGTATTGCCGCCTCTCCCTGTTGTCCCGAATTCGAGGAGCTCTGCTGAAATATCTTTGGAACAAATGAAAGCCATGGGATTCAATGTCATTGGTAACGAAGAAGACATCTTGCTCATGATCGAGAAAGATGCCCAAATCTGGGAATTGGCGTCGGTGCCTCCAATCTTGTAGTGTGCTTCATTTCCCTTCTTTTGTCCTTGTTTTCATTCCAAGTTTGTCTCCTTGTTCTCCTAGGTTTAGCTCCCTCTTCAGGAGCTCATCCTCCTTATTAATAAACTTTTTTCCTTGATAAAAAAAGGACTACAACCAAAACATAAAATAAATACGACAAAGTTTGCAAGTTGAACCTCTGTAATTTGGGCTCCAAGAATATGATTGATTCATGTATGATTATGCAACAGTAATGGTTTCAAAACATTAATGATTATGCAACAGTAATGATTCATGTTCACAAAGTAGTAACACAAAAAATAAATAAAAAGCAATTGATCAATCAACAACTTCACATTTTCAGATAATGGTTTCAAAACAAAGTTAATAAAAAGTTGTACACCATAATGCGTACATTTTGGGGAAAGAAAAGAAGAGTCAGATAATTTAACATTATAAATGTTTTTAGAATTTTGTATAAAGAGAAATTTCACTGTGTAGACACATGAAACACTTGACAAGAAGGGCACCCATAGAATGACTAATGCATCGAAGACCAACTCTAGTTTTGCGGCAAGGCGGGCGATCTAATGTCTTCTTTCTGTCACCTAACAAGCAAAACATAATTATGTTTAAGGTGTTATAACTAATTTCTATACATCAACAAGCAAAAGTTATCCTAATATAAGGGATACAAGATCTTCTCCCCAATTAGATTATCACACTCAAATGCATTTGGCATATGGAAAATGTAGATGACATGCACAACCAAACAGAACTAAATACGCTATTTATAGATTCGTTATAGTAAAATTCAACTCAAATAAAAGTCGTGTTTGGATAGATATGTCTAGGAATGGGAATCACTCCTCCATTTGCACATACCAAAGGCCGAAGTGGCAGAGACCTCATGAGGTCGTTGGTTCCAATCCTACGCTTGCAGTATTGTTGTTTAATTTATTAATGATAAAAAAAGTCATTCCTTTGCGCGCACATGAGGGAAAATTCAAAGATTTTGTGATCATTATATCCATTCTCATTGTCTTACATCATCTTATTATCCCTATGAGATGGTTTGGCAATGGGAATCAAAACGAAGCTAAATTACACACAAACTAAGGCTATTCCCATTCCCATGTACAAACACAGTCTAAAGTTAAAGACATATTTGAATTTTTTATTTAGCATGTATGGTTTATGTCTTCCAATGTAAGGATGATATGGGATTTAGTTGTTCTGTTTGAACTTGAATATGTTATTTTTGGATAGCTTGTTGACTATTTTCTGCTTCAAATATTTTATATGTTTGATGCTTTTGATTCTATTAAATCTATCATTGTCATTAAATTTTAATGTTATGGTATTTTGAGCTTGAGTGTATCTTTGAAATTCTTGAGTACTGAGATTTATTGTGAAATCAAATTGTTTTTGTTGTGAGCAATATTCTTATGCAGATTTGAAATGGAAATTTAGTTTTTGTTATAATGCTTCAAGATCAACCACCTCATGAATGTAGATCAGAAAGTGACCCCTGCAATCAAAGTATGAACCTATAGAGTCCAAAAAGTACCATATAATCAAATACCCTTACCCGAGATCAAAGTATATAGTGCAAAGGGTTTCTATTTCCATAGCTTAGGACCTGGAAAAGAAGCTCATTTATCTGCATAGCTTTATCCTGTTGACTTTACAGAACCAAAAATGCTTTGAACTGTATGTTTATGTACACAGACAGACAAACATTACTTATTATTATGAAGGAACCTAAAATCATCATCATTGCTCAACAACTTGCCCTTGAGGCCCAGAAGCAAATTCGGCAAGGAACAATTATATAAATGCTTGTGTACCACTAACAATGGTACAGACGCGTTACAGAATGCCAGGCAGTGGCAACACATCTATTCACTCAACTGATCTGTTTGTGTTACCAAATTAGTTTAAGTTGATGTTTCTATCTTATTTTGTCTATAATCTTAGACGAGGATTTTTCAAAGTTACTCGTGTTACCCCTTATATAAGGTGAGTAAAGAAAAGAGTTTGTTTACATGAACGGTTGTGATTCTCCCTGTTCCCTTAATGAAATACTGTAGGAGTTTTTGTTGGATGAAAAGCATCCAAGTAGTAAACGAGAGAGCTATGAATTTGCTATTTTTCTATAGCAACTTTAAAGGTATCAGCAGCGCAACAAGCTTTGATTGTTCACTGGCAAGGAATTGTAAAGAGTCTTAGCAACTTCTTAAACACTTTGAAAGCAAATCATGTACCCCCATTCTTAGTTCGGAAGGTGTTTACACAAACTTTTTCTTTCATCAACGTTCAGCTGTTCAAAAAAATCAAATGACTGCTCCCTTCCCCCACCCAAACCTCCCAACCTCACCTCCACCAAAGCAAATTGCTCCAACCCTTTTTTCTCAATCTTCGTCTGCCATCTCTCTAACACATCTCAAATCTAGCTTGAAGATTTCTTTGGTGCCATTGGTACAATTTGTGATGTTGACATACCATCCAAACCAAACAAAAACGGAAACGGAAAATTTTTCGCCTTCATCCATTACAGACGGCTTGAAGACGTCCATGAGGCCATCAAAGAGTTCAACGGAGTTTTTGTTCGAGGTACTTGCCTCCTCGTCACTACTGCACGCAGCAGCAATGGATGCTCAACCTTTTCTACCCCCAGACGGATTCGTAAGAACTTCTTCCCTTTCTGCTCCCCCAAGAGATCCTCCTTCCAATATCTCTTTCAAAGATGTCGTTCTTGACCGGAAAAGCTCCAGTAGCCGAGAAGCCTTCTCGACCTCCTCCTGATATTTCATGTTTATATACCAAAAACAGTTTACAGCGACCCATTTACACAAATCAAGCGATTTCCAAACATATGAAATGCTTTCATATAACGAAAAAACCTATCAAATTCAAGCCATAATGACACTGAAACATATTTTTTGTAAACACATTTCATGTTTATACACCAAAAACAGTTCACAGCGACCCATTTACACAATATGAACACCGTTCAGATAAATAAACTCCAATCAAATTAAGCAATAATTACTCGTCTTCTTCTTCTCAATGCTACGAGCCTCATTCAACTTCATGTTCTGCGATAATTTGGTCATCACTGCAACAGAATCAATGGCACGCTACAGAGATCTAGGTTTTCCAAAATCGCAACCTCTCGTAAAGCTCCAAATCGACTACTAACGCAAATTACCTTCCCAAAATCACAAATCACTCGCAAATCGCCTTCCCAAAATCACCTCCTCTCGCAAATCGTCTTCCCAAAATCGCAAATCACTCGAGCGATCGTAAATCGCCTCCTCTCGCAAATCGACTCAGCTTAGAACAGAAAACCAATTGAAATGACGATCATACCCCTACACATGTTGGCGAAAACGTGAAATGACGAAAAGAAATTACAACTTCGACTTATTTACGTCTCAATGCCACCACGTCCATCTTCACCATTGGTCATAAAATCGTATGGCTGAGATTGGTCCCTTGGTACTTATTTAAAGGCATGGTTTTCTACTGATTCTTTCCCGCTGGTTTTGGCATCCAAAATCCCCAATGAGATTGGGCCCATGGTGTCTAATGGGCTCTCTGTTGATGGGTCAATTTCAAATATGATGAATATCCCTCTTTAAAAACTTTTTAACTTTTCGAAGTCCAAATTTAAAAGACGTCGGCGCTGGAGGACTTCCGATCCTTTAGTTTATCGCCAACGTCATTTTCGCAAAAAGCATGTTAAGTCCTCTTGTTGACAAAGATCACCATTGTAACTCCGAGAGGATCCTCCTACCATCGATCTTATCGTTGGCACTGTTCCGCCATTTCAAATTATCAAGACCTCACCGACAATCTGGCTCGTGCTTCTCGAACTTCGGATATTTATAAATTTTTGGGCATCACTTGGAGCATTCCCGAATCTCATGTGCTTATTGTTCTTGAAGATATAGAGGCAAAAACAGGGCTTCATGAGCCCGCTTTTTTTTTGTTTTCTTCTTGAAAATTTTATTAAGTTTCATCAATAAAATCTCTTTATGCTAAAATTTTTTTTTGAAGGTATCAAGATTTGAGCTCAAGAACAGTAATTTTTGCCACTTGACCTAGCATAAGTTGGCGGAGAGAGATTAAAGATGGGAGATACAACTCGAACCCTGTCCCCTTTGCCACAAGTTCAAGACTCTGACTAAAAGGGCAAGCAAGCTTTGAATTTTCTTAATCTTATGTCATGTCTTCGTTTTGGCTTCTCTCGTGTCATGTTACATTCTTTGTCTTTTGGTATTCCATGTACCTTCATAATTTATATTTTGGACAGCCAGTTGGAGTTGTTACATGTTAATGGAATAAGTTGGTTTATAACTTTTAAAAGCCTTGGTGCTTTGTAACTTAGGCTGTTAATGCAACAACTATTTTATGAACCAAGGATTAGGGGAAAATGAGCTTAAACGTGGCATGGAAAATTATGCCTCCAACAAAATAGGAGATTGAAAAGCATTTTGAAATTAGACAGCCAGTATTGTCAGCAACTCAACAAACCAAAACTACAAAGCATGATTGATTCATGTATGATTATGCAACAATAACAAGAAAGTAGTAACACAAATAAAAAGCAATTGATCAATCAATGACTTCAAATTTTCAGACAACGGTTTCAAAACAAAAGTTAATAAAAAGTTCCACACCATGATGCATACAACTCCTTATACTCAATCTTCATCAGGCTATAAACATTTTGGGGAAAGAAAATAAGACTCAGATATTGACCCTCATAAGTGAGAATAACTTAAATTTAACATTATAAATGTTTTTGGAATTTTGTATAAGAGAAAATACATTGGTAGAATTATTAACTTAGCTACTTCTTTTTATAAAAATAAAAAAACATGAATACACAACAACTACTATTGAGTATGGAAAAAGTAGATGACAAGTACAACCAAACAGAATTGAATAGACAACTACTATTTATAAATTCTTGATAGTACAATTCAACTCAAATAAAAGTCGTGTTTCGATAGATATTACCTGGGAATGAGAATCACTCCTTCCTTTACGCATACCAAAGGCCGAAGTGGCAGAGACCTCATGTAAGAAGCATGAGGTCGTTGGTTCTCCATATTGGTAAAATGCGCGTAAATGAAAGAAAATGTAAAGTTTTGGCGATCCTTATGTCCATTCTCACTTCCTTACATCATCATATTTTCATTATCTTTTTGAAAAAATGGGAATCAGCATATCCCTATAATATATTGGCAATGGGAGAATAGGAATAAAAAAGAAGCTAAATTACACACAAACTAAGGCCATTCCCATTCTCATACACAAACACAGTCTAAAGTTAAAGAATATACATAAGGATGAACATTAATACAACAGTCTAAACTAAGGCCATTCTCATTAATACGATAATCAAGAAAAAAACTAATTCAGTCACCTCCAGTTTCCAAAGAAGTTGCATTATTTTGAAGTTGAACATAATACACTAAACTATTTCAAGAAACCATATTTAATTAGATTTTAGTTTTAAAAAATTCATTAATTTATTAAGTGAATTTAAATATAATTTTTTAAGGTTTGACAGAATGTCTGATTTTTTTTATTTAATCGTATATATATTTTAAACGAATACATATTTATAACAGATATTAAATAATATTTTTGATAAAATTCAACTGAATAATATTTTCATGACTTTAAACTAGATTTAAAAATATGGAGTGGGGTTGAGACACATGGCATTTTAGGCCTAGTTGATGGTGTTGAAAGTCCTATCCAGTTCTCAACCCATTACCAGGTCCATCCAAGTGAAGAGAAAGTCTGAGAGAGGGAGATATGCAAATTGTATGCAGCAATGGCAGCTATCCCCTCTCAGTCTCAGCTAAGGTACTTTCAATTTTCACTTTCTGTCCCATCCATCCATCCATATGAATGTATATGCTCTTCAACTCAACTCTACAATTTCAGTGGCTTCCAAACAAGAAAGGAGGAGCCCCAGTTGGTCAAGTCAAGTTTCTACAAAAACTAGCTCCTCCTTTAATGGCTGCTCTTGTTGCCTTATCTCCCATCTTCATCACCCCTGGTAAATTCCACACCCACCCTTGTGCATCACTCTTAATTTCATTTTCTGCATTTACATTTACATTTTGGCTGATAAAAAAAACATTTACATTTTGGTGCTTAAGTTTTCAATCTCTGCCTTATTGGGACAATCAGGAATGATTTAGCCACATCCTATTCCTTGCCCCATTAGGATTGGCCTAGTGGTTACTGGGCTTGGAAGAAACATTTTGATATCAACATATAGCTCTGAAGAAAAAGTTCACCAATTTGTTTTTATACTTGTGTGTTTTTTCAGTATCACTTGGACAAACCCTAGAAATACAAAGAGGAGCCTCATTATTTGGTCAATCTTGCATAGGGTGTCATGATGCAGGTGGAAATGTTATACAGCCAGTGAGTGCGCATTATTAACATATATACATTTCAGATGATTTTTTTATTCTAATCCAGATGATTTTTTTATTCTAATCTAACATCTCTTACTTGACTTCTTCCCAGGGTGCAACACTCTTTTCCAAAGACCTAGAAAGGTTTATCCTTTAAATAGCTTGCGTTTATTTACTTCTTCATTTGGAGGAATATGAAGTTATTAAGCCCCAAGACCTATGTGGTTAAATCTATCTCTGTTTCTGCAGAAATGGAGTTGATACAGAAGAAGAGATATATCGTGTCACCTACTTTGGGAAGGGAAGAATGCCTGTAAGTTACTCGATGAATTTTAAGTCTTTCGCTGTCATGATTCAACATTATCTGCTAAAAACATGGTTTCATATGGATTGTTTCAGGGTTTTGGTGAAAAGTGCACACCAAGGGGCCAATGCACGTTTGGACCCCGATTGCAGGAAGAAGACATTCAGCTTTTGGCCAAGTTTGTGAAGTTGCAGGCCGAGCAAGGGTGGCCGAGAATAGAAAGCAGCCAAGATTGATTGATTCTTCAAACCGCAAAGGAATAAACTCTTCTTCAAGAACTCCTCAAACATGTCATGCCATTACAGTCAATTGGTGTGATCATGAATGATCTATCACTTGCAGTATGGTTAATGCAGCTTGATCATTTAGATTTTGAGCTAAATACAAACATGTATGCCATGCTCATTATTTGTTAATTATAACATGATGAGCATGCTAGAATTAGAGTTGGAGCCCAAAAAAGTTGTAAGACCAAACACGGCAATGTGGTATTTTCAGTTATAAATAAATAAGCTCCAATCTCCATACTAATAATTACTGTCAAACAGTTAACACACAATGACACAAATGATTAACAATGACTTGCATTAATTTGTCCAACAATATTTCACCTCTCTAGCTTCCAGGATGAAACTAGCTCAACACATGTACTCTTTACACGCTTATACAATCATAGTATAAGAATTTTACTACCCAAGCCGTCTTATAGTACAATGACTTCGTTTCATACAAATAAAAAAATGAAAATCTAGCATGGGATGGGGTGCCTTGCCTAGGAAACAGTTTTGGTATTCCAAGGCCATGCAAATGGGCGGATGATCAATAAAGCTCCGCCTATTTTATTTTGCTTCTTCAGAGCTGGTACAAGGATCAAAGTAGTTTTCTTTTCTTCAGTTCAGGCTCACCTAGCTGCAATGAGACGGATATCTCTTCATCGGGCCCTTTTCTTAATGTAGAGAGATTCTTTGGTTCAGGGTCTTCTTGGTGATTCAGATGCACCTGAGCTCTACCGGCAAAACTTGGTATGAACTGGTGTTCCACTTTGGGAGCTGCTTCGGTTCCATCATCGGTGTGAAGTTCAGCTGGCTTTAGTGGCAGGATATGTTCTTCGGGGGACTCACTTTCAGGAGGGAGTTGCTCGAGGTCCAACCCGAGAGGTTCACAGTTCTCATCAGTTTTGTCTTTAGATGACATTCTGTCACTGGGAAATGACTGTCTGACTGTGGAATGAATTGCAGCACCTGACACATTTCTTTGCACTTGAACCGCAACTGTATTTAAAAAAAGGAAAACACACCAAGAATCAAATGGAAAACTATTCAGTGACTAATGAATGCCAAATAACACGAGTTCGAATAGGAATTCACTAGTAATATGCAAGTATGGTTTCCATATAAAAGCGATGGTCTGATTTCATTGATATATCCACAATGCAAGATAGCCTGGAAAAAAAATGCTATGAGTTGAGGAGCACAAACCTCTGAGATCTTCATTGGTTGTGACTAGATCAAGGTCGAGTAGATCAAGAAGGCGGCCAAGATCAACTCCACTAGTCCAATTCACAGGGGGTTCACCAATTTTCAATTTTAACCGACCCCGATTAGCTGTCCCGCCCCAAATGATTCCAACAGGTTGTGGCTTTTCCCCATTCTGACCCGATAAGAGGATGAGACTTCCACTATCGCCTTCAAGGTCAAAGGTTTGCTGGTTCTCACCAACAACAAGAAAATCGGTAAAGAAGCTAATACCTTTCTCATCATTGTACTCTAGGGCATAGGCCATTATGGTCCCGGTAGTCAAACCAGAGCTTCTTCCGACTTTGGCCACTTGCCTTCCGATGAGACTGCTGACTGGAGACTGAAGATCTATGGTATTTACATCGTCAATCTGACCCACACCTTTTACAGATGTAGTGACATTGTTGATATTGAAGTCTTCGGCAAAAGGAATGAAAGCACCATCTGCTCGCACAAATGTTTCTGCAGGAGAACCAAACCATCAGATACATGTGTGAGAATCAGGACGCGATGAGAAACCAAAATGCTTTGAAGTTTTAGGTTATCACATTGACCAATACAGATACAACTACTTAAAACGCAATAAACACGTTCTAACTGACCTTTGGGAAACATCCATACAAGCTAACACAATCCTCATCCAATCTAATGAACTAGAGGAAAGGAATTATAAAAATCAGTGAGAAGTCGAAATGCAATCTTCTTCCCTCGTTATTAACATTCAACATACATAATGTCCCTTGTACGAGTTCCAATGGCACGCCCATCTAGAATTTCACACCAATAATCCCAACTCATGAATTTTACGAGCATGTACAGGCACTATTACTGGTTATATGCTCTTTTCCTAGAAAGTGTGACTGATCAACTAACCAGAAACACTGATCCTTCTACATGGCATTGGAAGACATAGAACCAAGTTTTGTTAGCGCTGATGGCTTATTTGCCCATTTTAGAATGGAACGAAAATCTTAACAGTCAACTAACTTGAATAGATTGAGTGTGGATTCAAATATTGGAAACACTTAGCCATCATTATGTTATCTATCTGACCATTCTATAAATTATCTTTCCAATTATTACAACTCACAAATTGAATTGTTTGAGCAATTCAAATTTGCTCAACAATTTTTTCTTTCTAAGAAAGAATTCATAGAACATTTCGTTTGACTAAATAAAATCTTGAGTCTAAACTCCAATCCGTGAATCAGAAGCACTGTGGATGCAGATGATAACTATACACTAAGGTAATTATAATTTGGAAATACAATACCTGGGTTTGTTCCAGCAAATATTCCGTACCAAAGATTATCTGTGATGAATGATGTTGCCCTCTCTACAGCACCAAGGTACACTGCAGGTCCAAGGCTAGGTGGTAACGGATGAAACATTTTCTGGTTCGGATACTCCAAATCCACTGCCACATGCCGATTTGTGAGGAAACCAACCTGACGCTTTCCTGTTCGGCTTTTTACTATAGCACCCAAGGTTCCATATGTTTCTTGATTTGCAACCTACACAGGAGGAATTCAATTGGAAATTTTCAAGCAGCATAGAACACTCAAGTCAGTGTCAGTACAAGCTGATCCCACAAGTGCACTAAGATTTAAGTTGCGAATGAGCGTGAAGAATAATAAAAGATTGTCAAAAAGAATCTAGCAAACTGTTCGTAATAGCTAAACTTCTACTTAAAGGTGTGCAAAGTTCTAAAAACAAAAATGCAGTTTACATTTAAGAATGATTTACACGCATAATACTGATAGCAACATGGAGGTTGACATGGTTGAAAAGTCAAATCGCAGAATACAGAATCTATGTATATTCTACGTGACTAAAACTAAATTACAATATGGATGCTTCTGAACCGAAAGCTAAACCCTCACAGTAATAGTTGACCTATCCTAATGTTCTACATCATGGATATCAAATTGCAAGATGTTCAGAACTCAGAAGAGAGAATAATAAGATATATATCAAAAAAGAATAAGTTGGTTGTCGCTCTTCACACGAGAGTATAACATCTATATGCTACCCTTCCACCAATAAATAGTGGAAATTAAACAACAGGGCATGCTTCTTAGCATAATATGGAAGTACATTGATAGAATTTATACAATTGGAAGTCCAGTTATGAATATATGTCAGGGCATAATTGCAAGTGGTAAAAGTCTGTTTAGTCCTTTCACATTCAAATAGCACGTGTTCTTAGAAATTACTGCATAGAAGTATATTGAATGCCAAATCATTACCACCTTAAAATAAGAAGTTCTGTTCAAATGAAAAATCACAAGTGACCTTAGCTCAACCCAATAATGTATATGCAGGAAGGCAGGAAGACATTGATGCAAGAAGTACGCAAATTGTATAATTTATAGAAATCTGAAATGTAATATATAGAAAGAAGAAAACCCACGGGAAACAAAATTGATAAATATATTGCTCAAATCAGCAACTAAATATATATTTGATGCTCTCAAATTACTCCAAGTCCAACATAACCACATTTTCCTACATTATTCCAACTAGACCTAGAACTTTACAGTCAACAGTTCTATTCTATTTCCCTAAGATTAATATCAACCTTTATCTCATTTTTCTTATCTCTCCATACTGTTTTGACAATTCCTCAGATAAACTGCACACATACTTCACTAGGAAGTTAGTGATAAGCTCATTTTCGGCATCAGAAACTTAAAGATGCCAACATGTGCTGTTTTTCCGACAGAGCATAGTGAACTTCTTATCTTATTTTAATTTTTTGCCAACTTATTGCTTATACATTGTGTTAACGTGCTGGTCAGAAAAGGCCTTCTGTTAACTGAGAAATACCTCAAAGGGTGCAATTCAAACTCTTCTCCAGCTTAAGTGTTTTACAATCCCCCAATATCAATAGAAACACTAATTTCAACATTAGACGTATCTGACAAGAAAGTAAGAGTGCTCACAACACTCTCCACAATTCAATGAACAACAGATTGGAATTGCTTGCTCTATAGTTTCATGACTGCCACAATGGCGTGTTTTTCACTCCGTGAATATATGATGCATGAAAGTAACTCCGAGCATTTCTAAGATGTTGACTCCTGGTTCCGAATAGAATTTTATAATACATTGGTCCATTTATAATTGATTTTATACAAAATACTCTCTTCACCTGAACAATTATGCTCGTAAGCTGGATGTATTAGTGATTACATTCATCATTATTAGTTCCGAAGATTATACTTTGAAGGCAAGAACCAGTAACAACCACTTTCAACTTCATGTTCCTCAAGAAACTACTGCTAATCACCAAATTCAGTATGGAATTCTTTGCCTTCAACTATCACCAAATAGCAATTTTGCACATATTATATGCCTCGAAATAAGCGGACTAAGAAATAGGATCTGTAAGGTATGACATAAGAGCCAGCTAGTAAATGAATTATTGGGAACAAGATGCATAACTGCCTCATTTAAATGGTATCAACTTTGATGGATTACTTGCACGGAACATACAGAAAATGTGATTTTTATAACCAAACTGGTTCTTTCTTTTTATAACTCAACAAGCATATGAAACATGATTGTGTATGAGAAAAGATACCTGGGAACCAGAACCAATGCATGGATCACCTCCCCTTAATCCATCTACAAGTTCTGTATAAAATTGTTCCTTGGGAGCTGCGGCAGGTGCACCGTAATACGAGAACTCCAAAACATCCACATCACACCACACACCACCTGGCCCCTGGACCATGTATTGGAAAAACTTTTCAGCATTCAAAACACAACATTAGTTCAGCCATATCTCAAGGAAAGATATTTCAAAGGTCAACACACAAATTTAGCCCTTTCCCTTTACCAAATTATAATCTTCCAATGCTATCTTAACTGAGTTTATAAAGCCAACATGATTAAAATTCTTGTCAAATAACTAACCACCTAATAGCATTAAATAAAAACTGCAAGACCCTCCACAAACATACACACCGATGCACCTAAAGCCATGTAAAACCAAAAGAAAATCCACCAGAGCCAAAGTTTCCACCTCTAGAGCAGCAGGTAGGCACTGAAGGTGGTTGAGACATTGCCTGTGGACTTTTCGAGCCACAAAGACAAGAATAGCAGGTATATTTGTCAGAATACCACGTCGAATCCGGAATCCTATTGCGGTACCAAGGCTAAACAAACGCAAAATTTTGCTATGGAATGCCCTAATGGTCATCAGCTCGAGCAAGGTAGTAGCTTGCTGCCCTGTTGGCAACTGCCCAAGAGTTTCGGGTAGCACCCCCTTCTGAAGGTTTGCAAAATAATTAGCCCTATCTTCTGCCGCATCAATTAATCGACTTGAAGTAGGCCAGGAGAAGTAGGCCGCATTGCTTTCAGAGTGCTGACCTGCCGATGCAAAAGGCTGAAGTGGTGATGGGCTTGGTGATGGATGACTACAGTGAAAATAGTAGTTTCCTTCAATATCTTGAGCTGACTCTTCTAGTTGTGTTGACCTCTGGGAATGAAATCTTAAATCTAATCTCGCCCTATCCATCTTTCAGCCCTCCTGCGTGATATTATTCAATCACATAAATTTCCAGAAGGAAGATAAAGGCAGACACCCAGATATAAAATCAAAACACTGTAACTGGAAATAACAATCCCTGATTAGGTTATGATTATCTTGGACATCAGAAATAATTAAGCATGAAGCAAAATAAAAGTTCTATCGAGTAAATCCCCTTAATGATACTAGGAAAGCTACACAAACAGTATCCTTTAATAAACCCCAGATGATAAACTTCAACTCAAGATATACCAGAATTGAAGTTAATTAACCTTCCAGAAAATTATCTAAAAAACAAGAAAGAAAAGGGAGAAACAGGAAACATAGCAAAATGTACCAATTTTCAACCTTATCACTCCATAATATCTGAAAAACAAGGAAAACATATAGGGTAGGCCCTGGGAACCAGCAGAAAGGGAAAAAGGAATCAAAATTATAGGAAAATACCTTCAATGGTGCTTTTGACTTGTTGGTGACAACAAACAGTTACATCCCCAAATTCTTTTATCCTAATTAGACAGAGAGACAAAGGAACACTATGGACTTGAAGATTGAATAGGAAACAACATTAATCTAAAGAGAAAGCACACAGCTACAATTCCCACTTCTTACTTTCCTTGTTGAGAAATGAAGCAAAAACTACCAAACTTGAAAACACAATAATGGGACAGTAACAATGCTGTGAACTGAGGAGAGAACAAAAAACATAAAAACAGGAGAGCCCATTTCATGGAGAAGATCAAAATCACAACAAAAGTCCAAATTGAGCTGCTTGGTACTTCCAAAGATAAACAAACAGCTCAAGAATGCAAATGAAACAGGACACGGAACAAGAACAACTCAGTGGAAAGTCAGGAAAACCCAGCCACAATATCTGATAAAAATGAGATTTTGAAAGCATATTGAAACTTAACTCACCGATGAGCAGCAATGGAGCTGGAGGAACCAGAGGAACAGAACCTCTTGAAGGCTCTCATGCCCTAGAGCCCAAATTTCCTCTCTGACCCATCAATCAGATCAATTTGGTTGCAAACAATCTGTCGTTTATATTAAATTTTACAAAGTGTCACACTTGACAATGAGATCAATAGTTTTATAATGCTCCAGGAGAGTGAGGTAAAGAGCTATATTCAGAAAGAGAGAGAGCCTTGAAGGAGCACAAAAGGTAGAGAGAGAGAGAGAGAGAAAAGAACATCAAATATCTGGCACCTCTTATTTTATATAGCAATTGTCACTTTTTTCCTTTAATCTTTTGCCTTTTCTTTCAAGAGAAAAAGAACATCAAATAAAGACTTGTATTGACCCTATTGTTAATCAAACTAATATACAAGAAAATTTGAGTTATTATGCCCATATCAATATAGACCGAAATGGGCATTTACTCTGATATTGTCTCAAATTTGAAAATTTTCTATACCTCTTTTTTTTCTTTCAAAAATACACTTGAACATGTATTTAGTTAAATATTAATCTTATATTTACCTCTCTTGAATCCTTACTCTTCTCTCTCTTACAAATTTGCATCACATATTCATTCTTAGATGTTCATCCTCCCATTGTCACATCTAAATTCACATCTTAACATGATATAGTTTATGATCTCTTCAAACACTCGTCGTACTTGATGAGTTTCTCCCTTGCTATGGTGGTGAGTTAGAGAGGGTGAGATAGATGGGGAAATAAGGAAAAGAGAGGAGTGTGGGCGAAGACTACATGAGTGTCAAGATGCAAGATCGGAAGCAACATGAGAATGAACACCCTGCACTTGAAAAAATTGATAGGAGAATATTCATCATACTGGCATCAAGTAGCATATAATTGTCATCATATTACATTGATTTGTCATTATCGCTTATGATATCGTATAATCGCAATTTAATGTATTCTATACTTTTCAATTCAATGATTTATAATACATTAAGATCCTTTCATATGGTCGATGTTATTGGATGATAATATTATTGTAGCAAAATTTATTACTAACTTCAGTTTGTTCAATTTATTAACATTAAGATCCTTTCAGAAAGAACTCTCCCTATGTTATTTCAGTTTTGCAGAAAGTATCCGTACGTTGTTTTTGTTGCAAAAACTATCTATTTACCTTATTTTTTTTGCACCGTTAGTGTAATTATGTTAAAATAGACGGAAATCTTGAAATATTTTCATAATCTAGAAAATACCCTCACAACTTAGTATATAAAATTGTAAAAAAAATCATATATTATTGCACTTTTGCATAAAGTCTCGGTATACAATGCATTTTTTGCACAATCAAAATAATATACATATACAATCAAAATATGAATTATCTTATATAAAAATAAAATATGCGGGTTTTGATAAAAAAAATTTGAATCTATGATGTACTTTTATTGGGTGATAAAAAATGATGCACTTTAATTGATAAGTTTATAGTTTTAAGTATATACATGTAAAAAAATATTTAGATTTTATTTTTATATAATATAATTCATATTTTAATGGTATATGTATATTATTATTATTATTATTTTCTGCAAAAAATATATATTGTATACTGAGACTATTTGCAAAAGTGTAAGTGTAATAATATATAAAAAGATTTTTACAATTTTATTTATTAAGTGGTGAGGATATCTAGTCTCGACTAAATACTTCTCTGTAACCTGTCCCCAAATTTATTAAAAACACTTTATAAATTAAATGTATATTATAAAATATTTTTCAAATTTTGATGAAATAATTAATTTTTGTATAAATATATTGGGTACAAGAAAGGGCAAGGATATGGCTACCTCTGCCGATTCTAAATACACACTTTGTAATGTTTCAATTTTTGAAAAGGGAAAAGAAAAGAAAGAAATTGATCCGATCAAATCGAGACCACTAAATTCCTATTACTGTTTGATGAATTTTATCATTTCTAAACTTGAGTAAAATATAATAATTGTTTAAATTTAAAACTAATCATGTCATTTCGAAAGAAGAAGAAGAAAATGATCACATCACAACTTGATGAGAGGGCAAAGAAAGTGACACAACTAATTGAATGAGAATGATAAATAGGAAGAGGGAGGAAATTTATTTTCTTGGATCCCAAGAATGCTTGAATTTGGTTGGAGAGGTGGGATAGGGACCCATCCATATTTGCCCCCCAAAAGGAGCACACTTTTCATCCAAATAATTCTAGCCCTACCCATCCAATATCTATAGCCTATGGGTAGGGCACTGGGAATATTATTTTAGGGCAAGTTTCTTGCAAAATTTGGTATTTTCCAAACCTACCATTTTCTCCTATCTTATTCTGAGGACTATTCTTCTTTGTTTCTTGTGTATTGATTGTTTTCTAATTAATGATAAAATCATTATGCAGATTCTCAATTGGGATTTAAAGGTCAGAAATTAAAGGGTTTTGAAGATAACATTGGGGAAGAGAGAAATAAAAGAAATAATGATTGTGGGGTACAAAAAGATTTGTTGAGACATTAGCCCTCTTTGCATATCCCCTCACTAGTAACATTTTAACAACTTGTAATTGCCTAATTATTAAATATTTGTGAAAAATGATAATAATCAAATAACAAAACTTATATTGTAAGTGGTCAAATTTATGATATTCCTTTTGATGATGGCATTTAAATCGGATCAACAATATAAAATATAAAAAAAAACTTTTGATTTTTATAGTTGTATTTCGTTCGGTCAATAAAAATGCATAGTCTATAAAAAAAAAGTTTGTGTATATAGAGGAGCAGATTTCTTTGTCTCCCCCCATTTGTCACTTGGTATTTGGAATTATCTTCATATCTAATTTTTCTCTCATTGTCTCCACCCATTTATTCAATCATCGAATCATGATAAGTCCACTCTTTTGTCTTCAAATATTAACACCAAACCAAATGAATGGTACTGCAAAGAAGTAACAACCATGGAAATTCCCAGATAAATGAGCAAGTCTAAATGGAGTTGTAAGGTCTTTTTTCATATTAACAGCAGTGTTTTCATACATATATATATTTTACTTGAACTTTATGTGATTCTAACCTTATACATGACTGTTTCTAGAATTTGAGAGAAAAGTAGTCATTGTAGAAACCTTTATCAGTATAATTATTGGATCAGTGGGTGGTTCCATTCATGGGTTCCACCAACAGCCCCCTCAGTCACAATTAATTTACATTACATTAAATATAATCAATTTCCTTTTTCAAGTAGCTCTTCAAAAACTGTTCTGCATTCCAATTAGGGCATTAAAGCAAGAACAATGAAGCAGTAAAAAAGAGCTAGCTGGGCTGTCCAAGGAAGCAATGACAAAGAAGACGCACTCACATCAGCTCTTGAATTTGCTGCTCCATGCTTTCCTGAATTGAAGTTATAAATAATGAGATGGTATATCAATAAGTTCTCTACACAAGGATTTCCCTAAAAGTGATACTAAAAAATTATTAGACATCAAAAAAAGCACTTCAACAAGTGTGTAAGCCTTGGTGCCTTACGCTTCAAGTTCAAGCATTCAACTTACTTTTTAACAGGTCTCCTCTTCAAACCAATGTCAATGCATTCCTTTACATCTTCAATGCTCATAATTTCCTCAAGACCGCTTTTTGATAAATTGCAACCATCTATAGAAACAGCAGACTTTGCCAAACCTGGACAACCTGACAAATCCTTAAACTGCCCTTTAAGGTATTCCGTCAGAATCAGCCCTGTACAAGATCATGTCATGAGAAAATAAATTGACATAAATAATGAGAATCAAATCCAGCATCCATCAATCTGGACATTCTCGCTAGGCATCATAAATTGATTAAAAGTCATGTATGCCAATCGAGATATGTCGAAATATTAATTGTTCACAAATGCTGCATGGAAAACAGGGTAAAACTTTAACAGGTTGATTATAGTCAGAGAAAAAAAATCACATACATGGGTGCACAATGCACAAAACAGTACAAGTAAGACATACCAAGAGCTCGAAGCACCTTTAGGTCAAATTTCTCAGCCAGATTCGTATGGCCAATAGCTTTTGCCCGTTGGATGGCCAGCATTTTTATGCTTATGAGCATATCCTGTAAAATTGCCATCACCAGTCATTTTCTCAGTAATGAGAATCATCAGCAACAAGTGTAACCACAAAATTTTCATTCTTTTGCATGAACACATGAGTAGATCATATTCCAAATCAATCTGAGATACTAGACTAAGTTTCTTTCTAGCATTAAAAGATATTCCCTCTGTCCCAAAATACGGATACTACGTCCTTGATTTGTATTTTGCAAAAACAGTGTCCACTTTCTTTATGGAATTAATAATTCATCAAATACCACTATTGTCTTTCATATTCTTAATTACAACCATTTAGTGAGTTAGAGCATGGGAGACTATGAGTACATGCTGAGAAGGTCATCACACAGCTCTACTAATCTATTGCAAAACAGACCTTGGAACACCCAATAAATTTGCAACAGGCTCTGCCCAAGAGTTTACAAGCTTCAAAACACAGCTTTTATATTTTGGTTGTACAAAAGCTCAATTTTTTTTCTAATTCCCTTGCGCATTGGCAAATTGAAAGCACTTAATTAAACTTCAATCTTAAGAATGAACTGAACAAGTATTGAGTTTGAAAATAATAAAAGTGCAGAACCATAAACATCAAACAAGAGAAGCAAAAGCATTAGAAAGCAGAAAAACACTTACGAGCTCAGACTCAGAAAGGGAACAAAGCCAACTGACATCTTCAATCCTATTATTACTCAAAACTTCTTCTACCTCCTCCATCCCAAGAACAAATCCCTTATGAGTTTCTTCGAATACCTAACATGCATCAAATTCTCATCTCATAAACATTGCAGACAACAAGTTTTTGAGACCAAATTGAAAGCTTTTACTTTTAGGAATAAAGAAAAACAACGTGTGTTGGGATTGAATGGAGCTTCAAGGGCGCAAATCTCTGCGAATGGGGAACAAATCAAAATGCTCTAACTTGCACCTGGTGGAATATTGGGATTTTAAGGTGAAGTCCATGGTTATAGACAGTGGGTCTGCCCGTAGAATATCTCAAATTTTTCCCCCTCGATATCCACCGTTTTGCCAAATGAATGTATATTTCTCTACCAATGAACTACACTAATTTAGGGACAGCAACATGACAAATTAGGTGATTTCCATAATTTTTTTCCACTGGGTTGAGGATATCGGATGCCTTATGATTTCTTAGTGCTTGCAACTCATCCCGTGCTATACCCTCAGGTGGAAAAATATTTTGGACTGAGTGTTCCTATCATGAAAATAAAAGATTATCCTTTCTTTGTGCAAAATGTACTAGTTACAGCAGTATTAGATGATTACATAGTAAGGGTAACAACATGACAATGTAATGTTGAAAGATTACAAAACATATATATTGCCTACGATTGTCATGGCTAACATGAGCACATGACCATATCAACATCTTATAATTGCAAAATTACGGTTATATAAAACTAATAGTCATGATAGGGGTTAGATATGGCTAGAGAGTGAAAAGAGCAAGAAAAGGGCAAGGTGAGTGAATATTCTAAGTATGGCATATGGAACGGTTAAGGGCCTGTAACACTTTTTAAGGTATACTATAGCCTTGCCAGCTTGCATATATCAATAAAAGACTAATCGAGCAATTGGAAGCCAATCAAGGAATGTGAAGATGTATAGAACTATATTTTGAGTACAATGTTCTACACCAATCGGCTTCTGTATGCTTACAATGAAAGGAAATTCTAGTATAGACATTAAAGGAACATTAGAAAATTTCCAGTATAGGCTTTATATTCAAATTGCATAGCAAACAGATTGCCAATAATTTCAATAGCATAATAAAATAGTAAGATTAAACATTCACGAGCAAAAGGATCAAAAGAGCTTAAGCATTCATCTATAAATGTGTCACACCATGAAATCCTTCTTAAATTGAATAAAAACGTATATATGTTTTTTTGCTGCTAAGGATAGGTAACCTCAAGAAATGACCATCCACAGCTTACAAATCACCAATTTGAATAGTTGATCGTTCTACTGCAATGAAGAAGGATACCCCATTAATTCAACAAGGATTCAATTATACATAATTTGAACTTAAGAATGCAAAATTACAGTTACAGAAAACAAATAACAAGACAGAGGTCTATTAAGAACTGAAAACCAAAAATTCCCTGCCTAAGGTTGACTTCAAAAACTTATTCTTTACAATCCGAAAAAATATTTACCTACAAATATTCTTTAGAATTAGAACCCCAAAAACGTATTTTCACTTCTCATGTCTATTAAGAACTAGAACTCTAAACTTATTTTTGGATTTCAAATCCAAGAACAGCAAAAAAAAACTAAATATTTACCTATGATATTCTTCACTCACCTTCGCCTGTCCACAGACTCAACTTCGATGTTGATATGATAGGCAATATTCTCCGTCAACAGCACAAGATTCAATTTCTTGGCACTCTCCTTCACACGAGCTTCTGCAAGGTTCTGTTGATTAGTGCTCCAAAGTAGGGTTCAAAAACAAGTGGTATTATTATTTTAGTTAATTCACTTATTTTAATAAAATTTAAAAAATTAATTTTGTTAAGTTATTTTTTACTTTACATCATATCATTCATTTAACATTTAACGGGGTTAAGAATGTTTTTCAAAAATTGAAGTACAATGTAGTAAAATGATACGTCTTAAAAATATAGGGATGTACCATGATTTAACTGACTAGTTTAAGGGTGTGACATGTAATTTGCCCCAAAATAAATTATGTTCCTATCTGACTTTGAGTAATATTCCATGCAAGTCTTTACATCAATTTATTGTTGTTTGTGTATGGATCAATTCCTCTTTCCCTTGTACATCTAAATTTTATATATTTGATTGTTCATTATATCGAGCACTTCTAAATTGGCCCATTCAACAATATTTTCTTCAAGTTTTTGCATCTACTTTTATCTAAATTTAAAGCTGAAATAAAATATCAATTTGAAAAACTTAGACATTAATCTAAAATTAATAAAGGTAAATAGTCGTAAAGATACATTTGAAAACTAAATATTTCAAGTATCAAAGTTTTAAAAATCGCCAGGCGCTGGTCGGGCGGACAGCACCAGCACCCCTAAGAATTAATAGGGGATTAATCGGATTTATATATATATAAATATGAACTGTACCCTATAAAAATAGTAGTTTGCAAACCATCAGGTGCAGAATATCATTCTGTGGTTCAGTTACTGTGATGTTCGATTCTTATTTGTATAATAATAATTTGTACCCCAGAAAAACAAACAAAAATATCCAAAAAAGGATCAGCAGTTATCAATTGCCAATCTCAGACCTATTTCCACATACTCATCTGCAAGAATTACACAAAGTGATTGGGCAATGTAATGATAAAGCAGGAACAAGAGGAGAAAGATTGTTGGGAGAAGGTTAAGAAAGAAAATCCAAGTCAACCGGCCATCATTGCATAGTTTCTTTCAGTGAAGCATTAGGTCAAAGAAAAGGAAAGCAAGGTTCTAAAATAAACAATAAACCTAACATAACAAAGTCGGTGGATTTAGAAACTCACCTCAATGCGAAGGAGAGAGTTGTGCGATTGTAGACGGCGACGGAGCTCGGTCGTTTCAGGCGATTTCTTCTGACTTCTGAGAGACTGCGACAGAGAGAGGAGAAACAGAAACGATTCGCTTCTATTATCTTCGTTTAGTTTGTTTTAGGGTTAAGGGTAAAAAGACACAAAATGATATCATAAACTGAGAGTTATCACTTGCCTCTAGAATTTTGGATGAAATCTGTTAAAATTTAAAATGGAAAGACAAAAATGCTCTTAGTTATCACTTCAAATTTTCAAAATCATGTCATTACAAGAATTTTGATTGTTTCTCCGATGACCGTGCTCAAGCTTTATCGGCCTCGTCTCTGACCTCCGACTAACTTTGTCGGTCGTCCTCGCCTCCTCGCCACTGACCGAAAACTCGCCGAAGCCCGTCACTCGAGCTGTCAAAGAGTTATATCTGTTTATGCTTAAGAAAAATAAACATTAAATGTCTAAATATAAATACATAATAATTCATTAAATGTTAAATGAGTCGGCTCGTGAATTTATCGAGACTTAAAATGTTAGACTTGAACCATATTATAATAAGCTCGAGCCGAATATTTAACGAGTCGAAGTCGAGCGGCTCGTTAAAAGCTCGGCTCGTTTACAATTATTTTCATATGTTATTTTATATCATAGAAATTATATTTAAATAAATCAAAATAATAGTAGAATATTAATCCGATTAATCCTTATGGAGTACTGTATATCGACGTCGAAGTGGAGTCCGTCGACAGGCGAAGGTGAGTGAAGAAAATCATAGGTAAAAATATAGGGTTTTTTGCTGTTCTTGGAGATTACGTTTTAGAGTTCTAATTCTTAATAGTCATGAGACGTGAAATAAGTTTTTTGAGTTAAAGAGTATTTGTAGAAATCTTAGGAGGTGAATTTTGGATTTTAGTTCTTAATAGACCTCTGTCTTGTTATTTGTTTTGCAATCATAAGTTCAAATCCCTTATTCCTAAAAGTAAAATCTTTCGATTTGATTTCATCGTCTTCAATGTTTATGAGATGGGAATTTCATGCACGTTAGGTATTCGAAGAAACTCGTAAGGGATTTGTTCTTGCGATGGAGGAGGTAGAAGAAATTTTGAGTAATAATAGGATTGAAGATGTCAGTTGGCTCTGCTCCCTTTCCGAGTCCGAGCTCGTAAGTGTTTTTTATGCTTTCTCATGCTTTTGCTTCCTCTCTCGTTTCATGTTTATGGTTCTGCACTTTATTACTCTCAAACTCAATACTTACTCAGTTCATGCTTAAGATTCAAGCTTAATTAAGTGCTTTCAATTTGTCAATGTGTAAGGGAACTGGAAAAAATAGAGCTTTTGTATAACCAAAATATGAAAACTGTGTGTTTTGAAGTATGTTATTGTCTGTGTACTGTTGGCAGAGCCTGTTGCAAATTTATTGGCTGTTCCAAGTTCTGTTTTGCAATAAATTAGTAGGGTTGCGTGATGGCCTTCTCAATATGTACTCATAGTCTCCCTGTATCCTAACCCGCTAAATGGTGGTAATTAAGAATATGAAGGACATTAGTGGTATTTGATGAATAATTAATTCCATACAGAAAGGGGACACTGTTTTTGCAAAATTCAAATCAAGGATGTAGTATCCTTATTTTGGGATAGAGGGCATATCTTTTAATGTTAGAAGAAACTTAGTCTAGTATCTCAGATTGATTTGGAATGTGATCTACTCATGTGTTCAAGCAAAAGAATGAAAATTTTGTGGTTACACCTATTGTTGCTGATGATTCTCATTGCTGAGAAAATGATTGGTGATGGCATTTTTACAGGATATGCTCATAAGCATAAAAATGCTGGCCATCCAACGTGCAAAAGCTATTGGCCATAAGAATCTGGCTGAGAAATTTGACCTAAAGGTGCTTCGAGCTCTTGGTATGTCTTACTGTTTTGTGCATTGTGCACCCATTTATGTGATTTTTTTTTTCTCTACCTATAATCAGCCTTTCAAAAAAATTTACTTGACTTCTAAATTAGCATTTCTGACTTCTAAATCAATTTACTATGCAACTAGCGAGAATGTCCAGATTGATGGATGTTGGATTTGATCCTCATTATGTATCTCAATTTATTTTGTCATGACATGATCCTGAACAGGGCTGATTCTGATGGAATACCTTAAAGGGCAGTTTAAGGATTTGTCAGGTTGCCCAGGTTTGGCAAAGTCTGCTGCTTCTATAGATGGTTGTAATTTATCAAAAAGTGGTCTTGATGAAATTATGAGTGTTGAAGATATAAAGGAATGCATTGACATTGGTTTAAAGAGGAGACCTGTTAAAAAGTAAGTTGAATGCTTGAAGCTGTAAGGCACTGAGGCTTACACACTTATTGAAGTGCTATGTTTGATGTCTAATATTTTCTTAGCATCACTTTTAGGGAAATCCTTGCGTAGAAAACTTATTGACATGCCTTCTGTAAGATTGTTTACTTGGATTGCAGTTTTTTAGATTGTTACTCATCAGTTTAAATGAACTTAAACTGTATTGGGATGTGTAGATTCTCTGGTTCAAAGCAGTTAGAACAATGCATTGTATTTTAATGCATATAATTAGGTTTTTGTTTCATTTCATGCACCACTTAATTTTTTATTTGAACTGATGTATGCTAGCAGGTATCAGATTAGATGATACTGTTTACCCTTACAATCGTCCATTGCTAACAAATATTTCCTCCAAGATGCACCTAAGATATGATCAGACTCTGAGTGTGTTTAGTTTGTCTTCAATAGTTCAATGAATATATTGGTAACTGAGTTTCTGGAAGCATACAAGAGTCCCGAATTGTGTTTCCCTTTCCGATTTCTGAGAATTATAATATAATCAGCGACATTAAGAAGTCAAACTTCTGGGGCTCCTTCTGCAAGTGCCGCATAAGTAGTTCTCTGTTGACAAACTACATTTCATCCCCCATAATAGATAATATATTTACGAACTTGAGGTTGTGTATTATCCCTATCCTGCAATACACGTTCAGTAAAAGTCTTTGCTAACTTTTACCCCTATTGTTGACGTTTAAAGGTGAGCCCCTGGCAAATAAACATGATAAGCTCTTGTGTTGAGCTTTTTGGTGATGAAAGCTTTTAAATATGTAAAACACACATGGATATGCTAAGGTTATTAATCCTTCAGTAGGCTATGCATCAAGACCTCATACTCGATGTATCAGTTTCTAGTTTTGTGATATCATCAGGGTCACAGTAAGCTAAGCAGTTATTTTTGGATTTTCATTTCTGAGATGTATTAGTGTATGTGTATCTATTAATAACTTTAGACTAAGAATTCAATGTTCTAATTTGTTTCTATTTATTTTTTCCCATTTACTTATAATAATTTTTTTTTCTTCTTAAAGACAGTCAGAGGTTCAGAATCGCAGAAAAGATAGGTATTAGAACTTGAAAGTCATCCAAGTGAATCCATTCCAAGGTGTGGACCTTCCTCTGTTTGGTTACTCCCCCTTGTAAATTTGATGCCATTACTCTGTTTCCCATTTATATTTGGCCACATATATACAAAAGTTGTATGAATGGGTGGCTTAACTGAAGATTCATCTAGATTTGAGCTGAAAGTTGATGTCCCCTATTGGAATGACACATAGCTCTTTTTATGTCATGACTCATGAACTATGCCTGAAAATTAAGAAAAACAGTTTACTGTCGGATGATAATATACAAATGTTATGTATGGCAGTGTTGATATGTTGTAAATATAGTGAATGTTGAGTAGTGAAAGTGGGAATCCACAGGACAGGGTTGTGGAAAGAAGCAAAGAGACAGTTAGGAGTTTCACACCATGCATAACCGATTACCAGATTCACTTGGTAGTTGGTACATAACTTAGTCAACTATCTAGCTAGAGGAGCTGCACTATTTGACCCACCAATGCATCTTGAAACTCTTTGGAGGGAGGGAGGGAGAAAAAAGGCACACCCACCCACCAATGCCAATACCAATACCAACAAAGAAGTTGTCACTTCACTCACTTGCTACTACCAATAGTAATAGTAAAATATAGTTATTGGGTTGAAAATATTATATACATCACATGATTATGATTATAGTTAATTTCATACTCACTCAAAGGAAATTAAGGAGTTCCGGCCACCGTCACCGCCACCACCAGCAAGGATGTGGGTGTAAATATATATTACTATAACTATTACTAGCAGGACCACATGGGCTCGCCCAAGTCCACCACCATGTCCATGTCGTGCGAGTCGGTGGTGTCATTGTGGCTGCAGAATTGCTGGCGCACCCGGAGGTGGACGACCTCCGCCTGAGCCAGGGCCAGCTGGGTCTGGAGGGAGTCTATTTGTTGCTGCAATGACGAAATTGCCCCCACGCAACCGTAGACAGGGTCCCGCACCCTCGCGTTGGCCTCGTACACCATGCTGCTCACCGCATCGCCCCTCTGCTGCTCCGGCAGTTCCTGCACATTTATTACTTAATTGAAGTTGAAATTGAATCAATCAATCATATGATTGATTGATTGATCAATTAAGTGAGTAGATATATCATATATACATACCTGGAGCATCTTGTTGACATTGCTAGCACCAAAGACCTTGTGGACATTGGCAAACTTGTGGGGCTGGTCGGCAGGGAAGTAAGGAGCAAAAACACAGTCAAGAGCACACCTCCTCCTCAGCAACTTGCAAGCTGCACATGGTGATGCTCCACCACCACCACCACCTCCTCCTCCTTGCTTCCTGTTGCCAGTACTCTCCTTCATCTTCAATTGTTGCTTACAGAAATGAGAATCACTGGACTGGACTGGTGGAGCATCCAAGTGGAGGCCATTTTATAGCAAATATTGTGTCCTTACTTGATCTTCATCTTGATGATGCATAGGGTCCCATTTCCATCTCTACAAAAAAACAAACACACTCCCCTTTATATTATTTTATTTATTTACATGCTCCTTTACATTTTAGCTCATAATCTTGATTGACATGACACGATACCCTTTATTTTTAGTCTCTCTTCCTCCCCTTCTCAAAAGCAGCGGTATATTTGGCTACCCAATATATCCCTTTTTCCCTTTCCTTTTTTTCTCTTTTCTCACCACAATGTACATAATGAAATTTTCAACTAGTTGAATTATTAAAATACAAAGTCGAGGTTAATATTTTTTAATATTCTAAATATACTTTAAGTTCACAAATAATTACAAAAATTGCCAATAATAAAAATTTAAATTTCAATAATGTATTTAATGTATCACATAATTAAAGGTGGTTCATATATACTTTATATGAGAATTAATAATTTTCAATTAATTACACTCACATATAACTCTTATGTTAGTTTTATCTCAAAACGATTACAAATCTATTTTTGTAGTGCAAATTTAAATAGGGCATGAATTGTTGGATTAAAAAAAATACAAAACTAAGACTAATTTTTTTTAAATGTTTGAAGTGACTGTAAATTTGAAAACATCAAAAATAATAACTTATATTATTAATATATTTGATATATTCAATAACTTATCGTCGGTTCTTATTTTACGCCACACTTGATAATTTTCGCCTAAACTATATATATATATATATATATATATATAATTGTTTACATCAATGTATTATGTAACAGTTATATACAAGTCTATGGGACCATTTCTCATTCCTTTTCTTGTAATAAAAAACATTAAAAATGAAGAACATGTATGGTCTCTCTTATTTCAACATTGTAACATTGACAAGAACAAAATCATTACGTACATACCAATTTTGTTTTGTTAATAGGTAGGGACTTGAAATATGAGTGATGCGATGTAAGTGAGTAAATAAGCACCGCTTATAATTAAATGGCACAAAACCCACCACTGATATTAATATTATGGTGAAATGCAACCCAATTTATACTACAAATCAAATTAGTCAAACATAGAAATAGATTTGGTGTATGATTAAGTTGGGTTAAATAAAGCATCCAATGTGTATTTGGTGTGATGGTCTACGGTTGGGTTGGGTTGATATATAATTAAGCAGCTATCATGCTATGTCTCGGTGTCTCCTACCATACCGTTAACCTTATTTCACATGCTCTACGGTCGGTGGCTCCAATGATTTCAGCACACGTGTTTTTGTTTCTGTTCACTCACTCGTGCTTCACTGCACTCGGGCTTGGCGTATGTTTCTCGCATATGGGCGGTTATAGAGATTATTTCAAATTAAGCACACTTACTTGCTGATTAAGCAACACAAATTTACTAATCAATTTATATCATATTGTTTGTGGTGATTGTATATGATGCGTGCTTGTTTAATTATAATCAATCGCTAAATACAATTGTACCATTTAGTGAGAGTGCTTTGGAGTAATCAAGTAATTAATTACCTACATAATTATGAACTTCACTATATATACACATGAATATATTGGTAATGGTACACATGATCATGAGCTCAACTCGAAACTTCCATTCATCTTTTCTGCAACTGCAAGCCTGTCTTTTGTTTGGATAAGGTATCATACCATTCCCTTTATGATATACATGCTTCAAGTATTCATTAATTAAAATATTATTATCTTTTATTGGAAATAATACAAGCTTTATTTCTATTGAAATTTAAAGACAATTTAAGTTCTATATATAAACGCCTCATATCTCTTATATGCTGATTAATTCACTAAATATACTAAATGAATAATTTAATATGTTTATTCTTCTAATATAATGTTAAATGAATGAACAAATACGTACATTGTCATTTCATTACAATTATTCTCATATATATTAAGGTTTTTGTGGCTATATATAATAAGTTACAAACAATAATTTTTGCGTAAATTGTTTAGTTCATAAGAATATTTCTAGTTATTATTTTGATAAGAATTTCTAATTTTTCATCAATAAGAATAAAAATAAGAATGAACTTTATGGGATGCCCTCCGCTAGAAACCAACATTTAAATATGAAAATAGGAATAGATTCCATCCGTTAGATGAAAATCGATTAATAGCTCACATAATTTACAATTTTGTGCTAAAATTTAATTCAATAAACACTATAAAGAGAAATCCGTCAATCTGCATTCACAAGTTCTGCACAAAAACTTTCAGATTCGCGATTCTGCACTCGATTGATGGCGATTCATCGAGATTCTTCAACAATTGGGAGCGATTCTGCAACAACTTGTCGCGATTCTTCTTCAACAATGTTGATTCATCGCCCGATCGATAAATATTCAACAATTGATCCTTCAAATTCGATTTCTATTTCAATTATATGATTCTTTTTTATTTTCTGTGTTGATCGAGCAGTAAATCAGTCATTGTTGATAGTTCTTTGTAATTTCTCAGCAATATCGTGATTTCCCCCAATTCTGTCAAATTCTAGCTTCTACAACATAATAAATGTGTCTGAAACATGTTTCGAACAGAGTTCCAAACATAATGCATGATTTCACCAAACTTTGTCAAATTTCAGATTCTACAACAGAATAAATCTGTCTGAAACATGTTATTAATATACAATTTTCACAACATCAGTGCATGATTTTACCAAAATCTATCAAATTTTAACTTCTGCAATAGAATAAATCTGTCTGAAACATGTTGCTAATAGAGAGTTTTCCATATATCGGGGCATGATTTTACCAAATTCTGTCAAATCTTACCAAACATCAGGGCATGATTGTAATAGAGTAAATCTTTTTTGAACATGTTCCTAACATTTTATTCGGGTGGTCTCAAACACCTTCTTAACAGTAACCGAGAACCAATAAATCCATGAGAATATAACATTGAAACATGTTTTGTAGTAATCATTTCAACAAATTCAGTACATATCAACAGAGAGAAGCAACTGACATTAGTGTATTTACAAAAACACAACACAAATCAGAGAGTATAAGTAGTCTGAAACACCTAGGGGTGGGCACATTTCACCCGGAACCCGACCCACCCGCCAACCCACCCAACCCGTGACCCGTAAACACCTCCCCCGTCGGGTTACGGGTTGGGTACGGGTCAGGAATCTTTCACCCGTTCATTTGGTGGGTGGGTGACGGGTGGAAGGCCTTGAACCCGAGCTGGACCCGACCCACCCAAAGGTTGGGCTTAACATATAATAGTCCACGGTTAAAATGAATCAAAAGACCAACCCATCTTCATTGAGCCCAATTACATAGCCCAAACCACATCTCAGCTCAACTATTTTAACCTAGAATATATAAGAAAAAAAACACTCTTTGTCTCTCAGTTCATCTTCCTACTCCGCCTCCCTCTCTTCAACTCTCCTTTTCTCATCTTCTTCTCCCATACTCAGTTATAATGATTTTGGTTTTAAAAAAAATATTCTTTCTTAACAATCTTTCCTACTCTGTCTGGATATGTAACTTTTTCTATAAAAAAATATATTTGTATCCATATTTTTTTCGTATATTTAGATCTGTGTTTTTTCGTTTTAATTTGTTTTTGGTTATACAGTATTTCCTATATTGTTCTTCCATTTTTTGGATTTGCATGTGGGTTTGTCCGTCTTAAATTTGGCTGTATTTTTTTTGGATTTACACGTGACATTGTCCTTCCTTCCTATATCTAAAATCGTGGTTTAAGTGATAAAAACAAAAATATTTGTGATTAAGGAGGTTATGTGATGCAGGAGGAAATTGTGTCTAAAATTATGTGATGAAAAGAAAAATTATAAAAAAAAATAAAGAAAGCTGCATTCAATATAATGGATTGATAATAATAAAAATCAAGAGTCGGGTTATACGGGTCACCCACCAATTTGTCGGGTGAAAAAAATTGTTAGAAACGGGTGTATGGGTCGGGTCCGGGTCTCTAAGTCTTCACCCGTATACAAACGGGTGGGTGAGATTTTCAGTCGGGTGGGTCAATACCCGACCCGTGGACACCCCTAGAAACACCTTCCTAACAGAAATTGAGAAACTATGTATTGATGACAATAGGATACTGAAATAGGTTTTGGAGAGATCATTTCAACAAATTCAGCACATATCAACAGAGATAAGCAACTGACACAACTATACTTACATAAATTCAATACAAATAAGGGAGTTTGGGTAGTCTGAAACACCTTTCTAACAGTTACTGAAAAAACTATGAATTCATGAGAAAATAACACTGAAACGGGTTTTTGAGAGACCATTTCACAAAAATGATCACATATCAAGAAAGAATCAATTTACAACAATCTATTTTACACTAATTTAACAAGTATTAAAGAGTTTGAGCAATCTGAAACACCTTTCTAACATTAACTGTGAACCTATATAACCATTAGAAAAGGACCCTGGAACATGTTTTCAGAAGCCATTTCACTAGATTGAACACATATCAACAGAAGAAAGCAACTGACATCAATCTATTTAAAAAAATAACACAAAAACCCGAGAGTTTGAGTAGTGTGAAACACCTTCCTAACAGTAACTTTGAACATGTGGAAAAAGAACCCTGTCGGGGAAATGGTGTAGCAAGAGCTTCCATGGTGTAACGAGAGGGTTGGGTTCCATATTATACCCTATAAGTGAACCATGTTGGGGAAAATGTGCAACAAGGGATCCCGGGGTGTAACGGGGGCTCTCGGGGTGTAACGAGGGACTCCTAGGATGTAACGGGGGCTCTCGGGGTGTAACGAGGGACTCCCAGGGTGTAACGGGGGCTCTCGGGGTGTAACGAGAGGGCTGATTCCATACTATACTTATAAGTGAACCCAGCCGGGGGAAAGGTGTAACGGGGGGTCCCAGGGTGTAACGAGGGATTCCGGGGTGTAACGGGGACTCCCGAGGTGTAACAAGGGGGTGGGTTCCATACTATACCTGATAAGTGAACCCTGTCGAGGAAAATGTGTAACGAGGGCTTCCAGGGTGTAACGAGGGGCTCCCGAGATGTAACGAGGAGATTGGGTTACATACTATACCCTATAAGTGAACCCTGTCGGGGAAAAGGTGTAACGAGGGGCTCCCAATGTGTAACGAGGGTTCCTTGGGTGTAAGGAGGGGACCAGGTTCCATACTATAACCTAGGTGAAAAGTGAACCCTGTCGGGGAAAAGGTGTAACGAGGGTTTCCTGGGCGTAACGAGGGGACCGGGTTCCATACTAATCCTAGGGAGGAAAGTGAACCTTTTTGAGGAAAAGGTGTGACGAGTGTTCCTCGGATGTAAAGAGGGGACCGGGTTCCATGCTATACTTTAGGGGGAAAGTGAACCATGTCGGTGAAAAGATGTAACCAGGGTTCCCCGAGTGTAACGAGTAGAAGTCTGAAACATGTTTCTATCAGTTTGAGTAGTCTGAAACACCTTCCTAACAGTAATTAAGAAACTATAAATCCATGAGATAAGGTCACTGAAACAGGTTTTGGAGAGACCATTTCACCAAAATGAGCACATATAAACAACACAAAGCAACTGAAATCATTTTATTTATAGAAATTCCACAAAAATCAGAGAATTTGAGTGGTCTAAAACACCTTCCTAATAGTAACTGAGAACCTATAAATTCATGAGAAAAGAACACTGAAACAAGTTTTGTAGAGACCATTTCAACAAAATGAGAACATATCAACAGAAGAAAGCAACTGACCTCAGTCTATTTATAGAAATTCCACAAAAATCATAGAGTTTAAGTTGTCTGGAACACCTCCCTAACAACAATTGAGAACCTATAAATCGATGAGATAAGGACACTGAAACAGGTTTTGGATGCATCATTTCACCAAAATGAGCACATATGAACAGGTTTTGGATGCACCATTTCACCATAATGAGCACATATCTATTTACAAAAATTTCACAAAAAATCTGAGAGTTTGAGCAGTCTGAAACACCTTTCTTACAGTAACTGAGAACCTATAAATCCATAAGAAAAGAACACGAAAACAGGTTTTGGAGAGACAATTTCAACAAATTGAGAACATATCAGCAGAGAGAAGCAATTAAAATCAGTCTATGTTATAAAAATTTCACACAAATTAGAGATTTTGAGTGGTTTGAAACACGTTCTTAACAGTAACTGAGAACACATGAAGACCGAAGTACAATTCGTCTAAATAATCGAGAACCTATGAATACACACGTTCTAAATAATTCTTATTTGTACATATCAACAGAGAAACAATTGACACAAAGTTATTTACAGAGATTTTATACAAATCAGCAAGTTTCATAAATTTGAAATACGTTCTAAAACAGTTTGAGTGGTCTGAAATATCTTTCAAATAGTTACTTAGTCTTCTTCTTCAAGGCAATATGCACATTCTCACGCTTCCTCTTGTTTGCTATTTTTTTTTAAAACTTTATGGTAGTGCATCTTCTTTGGTTCGTGCTCTTCGATTGGTGTTCTTCGACTCCATTTGATAGATTCGTGTTCTTCAACTTGTGTTCTTCGATTTGGATTGGTCGATTCGCACTCTTCGACTCATGTTCTTCAGTTGATCTTGGTTGATTCGTGTTCTTGAACTCGTGCTCTTCGATTCCAGATTTTCGAAACCTAATCAGAATCGTCACAACATTGCCTCTCGCAAATTGCCTCTCTCGCACATCTCAACAGTGAAATGATATAAATGACCATATTGTTCCTGATCCAAGTTAGCAAAATAGGAAAATGACCAAAAGAAATTTAAAGTTCTACTTATTTACGTGTTCATGCCACCACGACAATCTCAACCGTTGTTCATCTAATCGTGTGGCTGACGTTTGTTCTTGTTTTTCTATTTGAATCTATAGTTTCACTTAATTATCTCCCCTTTGTATATATTCAGATTAATGTTTATTCATTGCAACTTTTCTCATTTTTCTATTTATGTTTTAAAAAAGTTTAAATGGTAACCATGTTATCTCACTCATTGAATTCGATGGTTTTTAGAAATGATGATAAATAATTGTAATTTACCATTGACTTTTGCAAGGGGAAGTAATGTATAATAAATAATAGCAGAATAATAAGAGCAACGGTAACAGTTGCAAATTCGGTTGGTGTGACCCTCTACAACTTTAGAGTTACACCAACCAAACAATTACTAACCACTTAAATTTTATTGGATTTGGTCGAATCACAGCAATAATTATATACCCTAAATATTATTAGAAGGTATGAGTTTTTGTTAAGCTTGAAGGTCAACGGTGGAAGTTGCAAATTAGTTATAGGCTTTATAGTAGCTAAACACCTTTTGTTTAGCTTAGCTTATATTAGAGATCCCAACCTGTGATAACTAATTAATATTTTACAATTATTTTCAAGTATCATTAAACAAAACATATTTAACTTTTTTTATCAATAATAAAGAAAAATATTATTAGTTAAAGTGAGAACAAAGTACACCTCTAACAAAAGCTTAACAAACAAACCTCAAATAAGAGACTAATTAATGGTCTAACCAAGATTAACAAAACCCAATTCAAAAAATGAAATAAATGAGACATCCTATCCTGTCTTGTGCCTCTCTTGTCGCCATAATAATGAAAAATCATAGAGCCTCAACCAGAGGAAGATAGTTGATGAAGAAACGTTTTCACTTAATTATAATCAATTTAAAATTAAAATATGAAAATTAAATTGTCCGATACTAAATCTTATAACTTGTTATTTGAAGTAAGAGAATCGGGCTAAAAACGCACTGCTTAGACTAATGGCTTTTAATGCCTTCAACATGTTAATTGTCTCGTCTTTTGTGTTGTTAATAGACACTTTCAACTGTTTTTAAAATAAGTCATCAACTTTCGTAAGACTCATAAATTCAGTCGTCTATATGTAATGAATTGTCCCAGCATGATATACGAATCATTCATCAATGCTCGCGCTCTACTGATCATGACAATGTGAGTGCCGGAGTTAGATCATAGATATCATTAGGGGAACGATATTGGACGACCCGATGGTGAGTATGCAGCATAAATGTTGTCATGAGCATACTCACATATCGTAGTTTTTCATTGTATTCTTAGACCACGGAGTCTTTGTGATCACTATACAATAAGTATCTAAATTTGACTTAGTCTAACGTTGTCTGTAAAAGGGTAGCTATAGGGCTCTAATTGGCTTAGATATAAGTTATATGAGTGAACTCGAAAGACGGCTAAGAGATTTATCTCTCATACTTCGGTATGTGAATGATATCTGTTTAGGCCACTTAATGAGTATGACTGAAGGAAATTGCATGGCCATGCGGGAGATAGATAGTATCAGTTTTCAGTCATCTCAGATATCAAGAAACAGTGATTGATAAATAAGGATGATGATTCTATGCCTTATGATCGATCAAGATGTCGGGTGATAAAAAAATAGTGACATGGACGATAAGAGGCTAAATCGAATCATCGATAATCATGGACGTTGGGTAATCATAATGTCTTGCTAGAGACCACTTATGATGGAAAGAGCAAAATGGTAATTTTGCGCCGGTCTGTCAACGGGTCGTGAGCCTAAAGGGTCACACACTTTAAGCAAGGTATATAGCAAAAGGGACTTGAAAAGTCAGTATACGAGAATCGAGAGAATTCACCTTTCAGTTTAGTTAAACCGAAAACGAATTGGATGATTTTCGACCTAGTTTTATAACCAGATGGTTGAGGAAATCGGTTTAAGAGAATTGGGTCTGTCTAGCTAAACTATTTAATTACAACCCAATATAAATTGGTTTAATTAAAAGTTAGCTAAATGGGCTTTAAACCCATTATTAATTATTATTATAATTATAAATAAGAGGATAATGTGGGATTTTAAAAGGAAATTTTTTTGAAAATATTATTATTTTCCCAAAAATTCTCTCATTTGGCATTATTCTCTCAAACATTGTTGTGTCACCTTCTTGCTCTTCCTCTCGAATGTTTTTGCACATTCTTCTCGCTTTTTTGGTAAAATGGTTTGAAGAACTAATGAGTGAATGCGATTTTGCTTGTGTGGATACATCTAGAGAACACAAAATCTTGTTGTGTTGGTGATTTCGATCTAAATGAAAAGGTATATTTTCATATTTTTCAATATTGTAACCTTGCTGAAATTTTTATCACATGATGATCGGTTTTAGTTTACTTGAATCCATAGTTAAATTCGCTTCCGCTATGCATGAGTTTAATTTTTTGGACCTCATGTATTCCTTCTTGATGATCTAGAGAGTGTTATGCGACAATGAATCATGTTTGCTCATATTGATTACGCCTATAAAATTGTTTCAAAACATATTTGTATAACCATGTTTGTTCAGAATGATTACTCCTATTAAATTGTTTCAAAAAATATTTATATAAAATCACACTCAGATGGGAAATGACACAATTGTCCTAAACTGTCTGAAATGGAATGTTGCCCTCAAGAAATGAAATGTTGGGAGAAAGTGTAAATATTTACATTTTCGCCCAACCTTCCACTTCTGGGGGAGGCGCAACATTCCACTTTCAGACAGTTTTGGACACAAGGGATTTCGCATTGGAGTGTGTCCCTATTAGTATAATTATCGAATGATATTACTACGGATGATAGCAAGACGAGTTTATGGCGGGTTTAGTGATCCGTCTCCTATCTTATCGACTCGATGATACTGGTATCCTTTTTAACTTAAACATATTTTCACATTATAGGGATAGAAACAATGTGAATTTTGGGTGAGCTTGGTGATTTATTTTATTGGGGATACATCTAGGTTTCTGTTGGGTTCGAAAACTCTACATATGAATAGAAATGTGGCATGATCGGTCGGGTTTAGTGTTCTTCCCTTCTACTCCATCGTACCAAAAATGTTTAATCCTGTCTAATTCAATTATAAGTTAGTATTATCATTCAACTCTCTCTCTCTCTCTCTCTCTCTCTCTATATATATATATATATATATATATATATATATATATATATATATATATATATATATATATATATATAGGGATGCACTTCAATACAAACTCACCCAAAATGTCCAAACGTCCAAACTAATGTATAATCGTCAGATCAGAGACGCGCGTTATTTTAGAATGCGACGCGTGACAGTTATACAACGTTGCACTACATGTTATACATTACTTCAATTTTACACATGTCCAACATGTTATACAACATTGTACCACCTGTTTTACATAGTTATACAATATTGCACTGCATGTCATACAGTTTGGACGTTTGAAGATTTTCCCCTAATATATATATATATATATATATATATATATATATATATATATATATTTTAGGTACAAACCAATTAAAAATACATAATACTTATTATTCATTCAATTTGTTTTTTTTTGTAAATTACAATTTATTCCCCATGTATATGAAAATTTCATCCCAATATTGAAGGAAAGATTTTCTTAATATTTCACTATAAAATTGTTAATTTGGACTACTAAAATGATTTTGAGCATATATTTTCGTTACTTAATACTTAGTAGAATAAGAGTTAAGAAGTACTTCTTAACTCTTATTCTATTCTTTTACACAACGATTTCAATTATACAAAGTTAGTTTTTACTTCTTAAAAACTAATTTGATTTCTTTTTTTTTAATTACAACATATCCTATATATCTACTCTTTTAACCCTATATATAACATTTTTTTATAGATAAAATAAATTAAGTACATTTTTTTCTGAAATGAGCTAACTAATTAACACACCGTTCTTAATGAAAGTATTTAATGCACTATTTTTAGTGCGCTCACTTGCGTGAGAGTATGGTAGATCTCTATTTTCATATATCATATTGTAAAAAATATAGAGAAGGAAATCAATCGTTCTCAATATAATTTAAATCTTTGATGATAAGATCTAAAACCTTTACAAGTAAACTAAAATTAAAGGCGGTAAACACCAACCTTTATTATATTTGTATTTTAACACATCCGATATAAAATTTTAAATTGACACTTTTTTTTGGAAAATCTTAAATTGACACATTAAATACATATGAATGGTTCGAAAACATCCAAGTCATTTTCTATATTACCTTTCACATGAATTATTGAATTGGAATTGTATTTTATGCAAATATAAGTAGATCGCGTGCATTGCTTAATTAGAGAGCAATATATATATATATATATATATATATATATATAAGCAAAAAGCTATCACATCATCCACCAATAATAGAAATAATTATTAATTAACATAGCACGTGAGCGCACATGCACGTGTACGTGTCAATGTCGGCTCCTGCGAAGCTAGCCAAAAGAGCGTGCAAAGACCAATATTTGATCAATATTAGCTGGTGCATATTAAATATTAATTATTTAGGAATTTTTGGTAGCTGACAAAGTTTTTCAATAAATAAATATATAATGGCCGTCGGCAGATAATTAAGAAAGGTTTCCTAATAGCACGATCTCATTAATTTCTCTTTTTGAAATTTGGATGTTTCTGTGTTCATATAATGTTACCAATTCTAGTTAATATGTCCTATATATGGGTTCGAAGTTCTTTTTTACTTATTTTTCCTATACCTAGTTAGACCATCAGAACGGGACTATATGGATGAATCATGAATGTATTATAATGACAATTTTAATATATATTACTTATAAATTCAATTTTTTATTTAAATTATTTTCGTTGTCGTTAGATCTATAAAAACATATTATATCATATTTTTATCATGAGTTAAAGTTGACATATACGTTGAAATTAAAACTTACTTGTAAGAATTTGAAATACTGAAGCAAATCAGTAAGAGTGATCACTAGAACTTGAGTTCGTGAGAGAGGACAACAGTTTCTCATAGACTAATTAGTTGATGTTTCTTTTTAAGGTTAGTTTAAGAATTTTGAAAAATCAGAAGCTCATGCATATATACATGTATATGTTATATATATGATGCCACATGTATATAAGAATGGGATGTGGACAAATTATTATATTCGAATTCTTTTACTGTTGTGGACAGTTAAATTTTATAAAACTGAATTTATTTTAAGAAAGTGAACTATTAATATTGGTAATTATTTAGGTAGACAATTAATAATTCATTGGTCACAACTATTCATATACAAAATTATTTCTCACAATTGTTTTTCGAATAGTTATTTATTGAAAGTGGACCATATTTATGTGAATAATTCTTGCAATTAATCCTATTCAAAATTAATTAATTGAAAAATGAGTCTTAATTGGACCAATTCTCACTTGTAAGCTCAAAGTAAATCGATTCAAGCGTTTATAATATCAATCTACTGTATATATATTCAATTACATTCGTATCTAATTTTCAATATGGGGATTGTGGTAATGATATCTTTCAACAAGAAAACGTTTATTATATTATATAAACGGCTTTTCAAAAAAAGTGTATAGAAAACGAAAAAAAAAGGTGAGGAAATTAAACAAACAAAAAATGGTATGGTCCAAAAACAGTGATCATATAGAAAACATAGCATGCATAGTAAGTGGGTAATTGAGTTGGTGTGAGAAGTGTCGGCATAAATGAATACCATATTTATGTAAGTACATCAACATGTGTGTAGATCAGCAGCACTTTTATTATATTTAAGGTTACAGAAAATTAATGTGCGATCGACAGGGGACAATACCAATGAAGTGCTCATCAACATTATTCCTCCAATCATAATTTTCTCACTCAACTGTCCATGCTTCGTTTCAATAACAATATTCAAGTCTCAACTTCATTGCAATTAACATTAATAAGAATTTATCAAGGATTGGAGCATGGTTTGGTAAAATTATAAATAGCAACTTGTTCAATTGAGGGATGGCAAAAATAATTGAATTTAACGGATACTCGATGCATCCTCTTTGATCAAAACGGAAATTTTTTTAAAAAGAAATCAGTTTGGGTCAGGTTTATAACGGGTGTGGGACGATCTATCTCTAAACTGACCCGCACCCAATACAAATTTTTTAAAAACAATTTTATAGTTAATTTAATTTTTAATTAAACATAACCCTACCTAACTAATTTATATGCTTGGATATTTTATCTAGACTTGCTTGATTTGTTATTTGATGAATGGATTGCCTGACAACTTTAGTTTTGAGTCGTTAGTAAATTAATTTGTTTAGATATTGTAATTTTTTTTATAAATATTAGTTATTTTCGAGTTAGATTTTGGGTTTTAAGAAATCTTTGTATCTGTCGAGTTTTAAGTGGGGTTGGTACTCGATATTTTAAACTGGTTTTTGAATGGGTAGGGTACTCATAGAGAATGAACGGGTCGGTTTGGCGAATCCCGTCATGTTGCCATTCCGAATCAATCATTTAGAACGATCCACTTGTAATTTATTGATCTGAATCACAAGTTTTGTTTCAGTATACAAAATAAATATTTATTGGAGAAAACGATAAAAATATGTTCTATATAATACCACTTTTGTAATAGAGTACTATATATTTTATTAAGAATTCCCTTAAAATAAAAAATAAATATTTTTAAAGATTTCCTATTTTTATCTTCCAATTTTTGTAATTAAATTATATTTAAGTTAAAATTTATTTTACAAAAGTTTTTCGGATCACATTTATAAAACAAATTAATTCATAATCTTATGGGCATTTTTGTATAATTACACATATTTTTCACAAAAATATTATTTAAAGTTTTATAGATTTTTAGTCGAAAAGTGTTTTATTAATTATTTTAATTGTTTAGTTTGATTTTAAAAAATAATTTTTAAATTAATGTCTTAAAGTATACTAATTTATTTTTAAAACAAATATTTAATCTTTAAATTTTAAAAATATAATTTTGACTTGGTTATACTTTTCAATTGATTTTTTTAAAACGTTTGATTAAAAAATTAGACAATTTTTAACTAAAAATGTATTTGATATAAAATATAATTATTCACATTTAAATTCAAATATAGAAGATGATTTTTTTAAAAAAATTATTCACTTTAAAATTACAAAATATATTTTTTACTTAATTTTTAGAGAATTTTAATTTCATATATACAATACATACTCACAAAAAACTAAATTCACAAAATATTTTGTTTTTAAAGAAGTACATAATATCGACTTACAAAAACATCATATTATAATTTTTTTATATTATCATTAATTAAACTGCTTTCGGAGCTAAAATTTTCATACACAAGGACATCGTACACAGCCTATTCAATCAATCACCACTAAAATGACCTCCAAGCCGGCGAGACTTTGCTTTCGCCGGGCAGGAGATCCGGTGTCGCCGGCTTGGTTCTCGCCGGCCAGGTGTCGACGAGAATGGTCACAGCGGGCGAGATATTGAATCAATATCTCGCCAGCTTAGAGGTGACCAATATCTCGCCGGGGTAGTGAAGGTTTCCCGGCGAGATGTTGACAATTTTTTGCTGCGAAAGGTTACAAAACTTAATCGGCGAGATATTGGTCAAAAACTCGCCGGTTATGGTTTACAACCTAGCCGGCGAGATGTTGCCAATATCTCGCTGGTTAAGGTTTACAACCTAGCCGGCGAGATATTGGCAACATCTCGTCGGCTAGGTTGTAAACCCTAACCGAACCTAGCCGGCGAGATGTTGCCATTATCTCGCCGGCTAGGTATGATAAGATTTAGACAAAATCTGTCTCAATTTCTCAGTTTCCCGTTACCAATTACACCTGCAAAAATCTGGCAATTCAACTAAATCCTAAACTGCAATAGCAGCGATCGAAAACAGATATTTCATAATTGCAAACCAATTAAAAGTTGAACCATAAATGTATAATTACAAAACGTGAAAAAATTCGTAAACTAGGAAACTACGGGAGTTGTCCTATCCGTTTTGTCTTCTGCGCCGTCTTCTTGAACCTCTTGCTAGGGTGCGGTCATTCATCGGCAGGTGCTGGAGGTTGCTGTTGTTCCAAAGGCAGTTCCGGCGAGATAGCCACTTGCGTCACCGTCTGAGATGGAGTCAGGCTTAGAGTCGGTGTCGGCGTCGGAGTCGGAGTCTGGGCCGAAAGCGGCATCTGCACGCCACCCGGCAAGCCGAAGCTCACCAGGTGATCCCAGATAGTGGCGAGAACCTCGGCCTTAACCCGAGCATCGATCTCGGCTTTAAGACGAGCCTGCTGATCGTCGAAATGTCGTTTTAGCTTAGCTATCTCCCCCTCCGCATCAGCAGCTCTGGCGGACAATTCTTCCTCTCTTGCGCGAGCCTCTGCCTCTCTCTGGCGAGCCCTCTCCTCCATTTCCGCCTTTCTAGCAGCGACTGCAGCATCTATCTACTCAGTTAACGCTGCAGATGTACGGGCACCACCTCTCGGTTTCGCCGGTCGAAGGAACTCGCCGCCCATGCCAGGAACAATACACCCTCGCTTCTTCTCCGTGCCCATCAACCGCTAAAGGATTTCGGCCTCTACATGCTTCGGGATCGAATATTGTTTTCCTCTGCTAGCTGCTTCTACGGCAAGTGCTTTATGCCGCTCGATCTCGTCCTTCACTCTTTGGACTTGCAAACGAAAGTGTTAAATTGTATGACATACATAAAAATTCCGGTAAATTTATAAAGAAATTAAAATTTTACCGTCTCCGAGTCGTCGTCTTTTTCGTAGACGTGCACGTAATTTTCCAAGCTCGGAAGGAGAACTCTATCCTTCTGTTGAAGTAGAGCATGTCTGTCGAAGGGCCGGGAACCGCCACTATGTTTTTTCCGATTCTCGGCGAGGTCTTTCATTTTTCCAGAAGTTCCTGCACACTGACAAATATCGAGCGTTAAGAAAGTTCTAATAAGTGTTTGAAAAACTTAAAGAAAATATTGTACGTCTTAAAACATACCTTATATTCTGGACTCTCGAAATAGTCGTACATCCAATCTCATGCTTGCTCTCGGCCTACGAAGTCTTCCGAGACCGGCCTCCATTTTTTCTCGTCTTAGTCCCTCCTGCACTCCCCCATAAACTCCCCGTAGCGCCTCTGAGTATGGAAAAGTAGCCACTGGTAGACTCGATTTGGCGCTACGTGGTATCGTAACGCGCTCTTCAATGAAAATAAAAATACGTTAGTGCAAGTATATTTTGAAATAAAATAATTTTGAAATGAAAACAAATTACAAACTTACCGTGAGAGCTCCCCATATCTTAAACTGCTCATCGAAGTCCATCTTCCGAAACGTCGGAGCGCGAGGTAATATACTCGTCCTGATGTGACCGCCGATAAACTGGATAATCTGGGATGAGTCAAATTCTGGGTCGTTGTTGACGAGGATGTGATTTTTCTCGAAGTCCCACGTGACCGACATGGGCCTTTCTCTGTCATATCTTGGAGCTTCTTACACTTCGCAAGCCCACGCAAACATGTATTCGGCTCCTGTGGCCCACTCGTAGATCATTCTTCGTATGTGCTGTTCAGCGACTTGTATCGGATGTGTCATCCGGAGCGCACAGTCGTACCGCACGTGTTCGAGCCGTTAGACTCAGCGGTAGGAATGCACAAGGGACCGACTGAGGGAATAATGCACTCAATCAGCTCATCCTCGTGCTCAGGTTCCTCCGCCGGACCCGAACCACCCCGCTCGGGTCTGTTGACCTCCTCCTGGGCCAGTGTACCCTGCTGGGGCCGAGTACCCTCCTCAGGTCTAGTATCAGCCTGGGGCCTGTTTTCTACCCCCGAATCCTGGGGCCCACTTTGTACCCCCGAGCTCTCAGGCGGTGCCAAGGCCGTAGCATACCGCCAGATTTAGTCAAAATACAGCTCCTTCAATGTCTTCTGCCCTCTGTTTCTTCTAGGAGCCATTTCGTGCGTTGACATCAACAACATATGTATTAAATCATTTCCCTAAACCCTAAATAATATCAAATTTTCAGCAAATCAATAAATTAGTTCGAGTATTTCCCTAAACCCTAAATCAATTCGAGCATTTCACTAAATCATAAATCAAATCAAAATTTCAGCAAAGTTGAAGCTATATATAGCCAACTAGCTAGTTCATGAAAACAAGACAGAATAAAACCTCAAGCTTAATTGAAACTACTGCAGAGTGAGCAAATTGACCATAACTGAAACTATTTCTGAGACTAAAATGAAACAATTACTTCACAGATACAATTAACCGAAGCTCAATTTCTTAAAGTACAAGAAATTCAATGAATTTAGTTGGACTGACAGACCATTGAATTTCTATCATCATATCACGTTAACCCTTCTAAATTTTGAGAATTAAAAATAAAAACTTTACTAAAAAATATTAACGAACTCATAAATATATGTCAATTTTAAAGATCAAAAGGTTCTTGCACTTTAAATAGGAGCTCAAGTATAGTTAAAACTCGATAAACAAGTTTCTTGTCAATTACAAAAAATATAATATGCCAAATTTGAATGATGATAATATGAAAGAAACCGTTGATATCAAATATAATATGCTAAAGTTATCATAAACTATAAAATTCAATATATAACAAACTGATAAATACAAAACATATTCGATTGATGATAATATGAAAGAAACATATTATACCCAAATTTGAATAATATATATTGATGTAATGCCTCAGAATAATTCAATAATCTCAGTAAAGTGTAGTTTAAGCCAAGTAGCTAGGTTCTTTCTGTAAACCGAGGCTTGGGTCCACTACACCTCATTCCATGGATTGAATCCTCATTGACAAATAAACGTAGACAAATTCTAAAATTGATAGACATAAGTATAACATTCAGCATTACTAAATTGAGACTAAACTCTTACAAATTGGACACTAAACTAAACTAAAAGAACAATTCAATCATCACCCACTAAACTTTTACAAATTGGAGTTAAAACAGATTGGATCATCAATAAATCAATTTCACATTTTCATCCTCAATAAATCAATTTCACAATTGATAAACAGAAGTATTCACATTTTCACAAATCCAATAGTCAAACATTTTCCCATTTTCACAAATACAAGTGTTAATCGAACAATTCAATCATTAGTTTTGCTGGAAATCAAAGAATAAAACCCAAAATCATAAAATCAAATCCAAAATCTCAAAATCAAACTCTAAACCCTAAAATTATGAGGACTTACCGGTGAGCCGAGGTGTTCTGGCGAGGAGGCGATGACCGAAGCTGAGGCAGAGTTGGCGGTTGACTGGAGATGAGGCAGATGACCGGAGTTGAGGCGATTGAGTTCTAGGTTTTGAGTGAGGTTGGAGCGAGCTTGAGGCTAACTAGCAGAGCTTCAGGCGAACTGGCAGAGAGGACGGCGACGGTCGGAGAGGCGAGGCGAGGCGAGGTTCGTCGACGGAGAGGGAAGCAGAGAGCGAGAGAGGGAAAGTGAGGAAAATTTCTGTAAGTGTTGAGTATATAACCCTTTACCAGCGAGAGTTAGAGCAAAATCTTGCCGGCTAAGAGGTCACGTGCATTTAAATTGAACATGTGCCACCTAGCCGGCGAGATTTTACTCTAAGCCTCGCTAGGAAAAATATTAAATTTTAAGTTTGTATATTAATTTTATTATTCCCGGCGTGATACTGTGCAAAGTCTCGCCGGGAAAGAGTTTAGATTTAAATATTTTTATGATTACATTTTATAATTTCATATATAAATTTATAATTAAATTATATAATTGGGATTTAAGGATTGCTTGCAATATAAATTTAGAATTAAATTTTAATTTTATAATTAGGGGTTAGGGTTGAAAACTCGCTATATGTACACGTCCCGACATAGAGAAATATATCTTCGGTTCCATCTGTAAGGTTGGATTATAAAAAATATTTTGACAATATTGAATCGTCTTGAACGTAGAGTTTTAGAGTTATGGGAAGTAAGGGTTTACATACCCTAAACATACGATGTTCACATCCCGAATGTAAGAAAATTGAATTATAAAAATCGAAACCATTGGATATGTAGATTGTGATGGTTTACCTATGTAAATTAAGTTTTAGCCAAATCGAACCACAGGATCATAGCCGATAAGTCGACAGAGTATTTAGTCAACCATAAAAGTCAAAAACAGTATTTTAATACATATCTTTCCCAGCGAGATATTCTACAATATCTCGCCGGGAATAATTAATTATATTTATATTTAAAAATATTTTTGTAATTAAATTTATATTTAAAAATAGATAGAAATAGAAATATCTAAGTTAGATACCAGGACAAATGAGGGTAGAGTTTTATTTATAACGAAAAAAATTACAAATTTTGCGAAACATCGAAATATGTGTTCAATCAATTAAAATCATATTCTTGTTCGTCCGTTTTTTCATGGTCTTCTTCTTCGTCTGTCTCAGGCAAACTCTGCATTGGAAATCCATGAAGTCTTGTCTGTCTGAGGACTTCCTCCGATGAAGGTGCATGTAGGGGTGGTCGTTCTTCCGTTGCCCCGTTAAACTCACGAGTCTTGAATCAGTATGGATGAGAGGCGTCTAACCATCTACGGTGTCCGAGGTATGACATTCTACGTCGACTGTATGTAGCGTCGAGGTCGTTAAGGCAAATAGGGCATGCCTTGTACCCCTTTACCTGAATTCCGCCTAACATTCCCAACCCTAAACAGTCGCTGATTGTGTACATCACCGCAGCACGCATACGAAATTGCTCGTAACTCTTCCAATCATACGTTGGGACACTCCTGCCCCCACAATACTTTCAGATCATTTATTAATGGCTGCATAAACACGTTCAAACACTTACCCGGTGATTTTGGCCCGGAAACCAATATCGATAGAATATTTTACTCTTTCCTCATACACATGGACGGGGGGGAATCATTACCACTAGCCAAATACTGTGAGGCGTAGAAGCGGGCCCAAATGGGTTCAAACCGTCGCTCGCTAGAGCAAGACGCACGTTCCGGAAGTCTGCAACAAATGTTGGGTACAATTGATCAAACTCTTTCTAAGATACGCCGTCAGCTGGATGGCCAACGTTGTTTCTGTCTCTGATCCTTTACCCGTGCCAACGCATTTGGTCGGCAGTCTTCGCTGACATGTACAAACGCTGGAGCCGCGAAATAATAGGGAAGTACCAGACAATTTTCCTTAGTTTCTTTTTTTTTCTGTTTCCCGTCTACCCATCTAGATGTTTGACAAATAGGGCATAAATTGGCATATTCGTACTGTTTATAGTACAAGATGCAACCGAACTCGCAAGCAGCATACTTGATACAATCCATCCCTATCTTCTTCAACATCTTCTTCGCTTCAGCATATGATTCAGGGTGGAAATTTGGCGACGGGTGCGAATTTATGTAAAACTCGCAATTCATGTCAAATGCTATGTTTGACGTTGCTGATTTTTTCATAATGGTCATCAACTTCAAAAGCGCCTTCAGACTGGACAAGTTAGACCCTGGATACAATGAGGTGTTCGCAAGACGCGTTAGTTCGTCATACGCGTCCATCGCTGCTTTTGTCGTAGGGTGCTCACCCTCCACAGTATTTTCACCAAAGTTTTCAGCCCCCTGAAATAAATCCTCCACAAGCTCTACAACAAGATCGACATTTCGACTACTTGAAGCCTCGTCCCGCACCCAAAAACGAATTTGCGTTATGCACTTCACCGTGACAGATCCAGACAGTGTATGTCGAAACCATGTCGTATTGCAATAAGTAGGTACGTATTGTATTCTCGTGTTGGACAGTCATATTGTGACAGGATTTGCACGGGCATAGATATCGGTCACAACCGTGTTGGAACTCATTTCTTTGGATAAACTTTATGAAATTTTTGACACCGTCCATATACATTTGCGACCTTCTATTTTCTATATCCATCCACCTACGGCGGTCCATAATTGACAAATCTACATACAATACAATACCGAATAGTTATTATATGCATATGTGTCACTACACGTAATTAAAGGTAAATATCCACAAACAAAAGTACGATTTTGAACCACACGGTCATAATTCATAGCATATAGTTCACCAAAATTTCACTAATTCATTGCCTAGTTCACCAAAATTTCACTAATTCATACCCTAGTTCACCAAAATTTCACTAATTCATACCCTAGTTCATAGTCTAGTTCACCAATATTTCGCCGGGAAAAAGTTTGTTGACCATCAACGGTCGGATGTTGACCGTTGTGGTCAACATTTGAGCGTTGACATGTGTAATCGGCCCGGCGAGATTTACAATATCTTGCCGGTTTGGTGAAACAAACCCGACAATATATTGAATAACTCGTCGATAAAGGTCATAACCTTACCCGACGAGATAGTGCGCAACATCGCGCCGAGAAAGGTTACGACCGTTGTGGTCAACATCCGACAATTGACTGGTTAAACCAACCCGGCGAGATATTGAAATATCTCGCCGGGAATAAGCAAGTTTCTAGTAGTGAATGTAATCATAATTATAAGGGATGATTTTACATGACAGTTCTTAACTATGATCGAGTTTTACTTAACTATTTAACTTCAAAATCAATTTGTGGAGTCCCTTAAGTTTAAGAAAGTTTCATTTTACCATTTTCTGTTAACTTTTCTGAAAATTATGTTAACTTTTTGTAAAACGACAAAAATACCCTTACACTAACAAAAATTTTAAAAATAAATAAATTTGAATTTGAATTTGAATTTTTTAGGGGTAATTTCACCTAAAACTCCCTAGAACAAGCAGAATCTCACATGACACTCCCTAGAATTATTCTTCTCACATGCACCCTTTACTTTGGTTATTATCTCACTTGGGCAATTTCCGTTAGCTTTTGTCCTTCTCCATCCAAAATTGATTTTAAGGAGAAAAATGTCCTTACTTTTGTTTTAAATTTTCAAATGTTGCCATTTTTTTCACACATCACCATTTCCCTCTCTTTTCTCCCCCAACCATCTATTTTTGCCCATACTCTTCCATTTCTTCACCTCCATCAATGGAGATTTAAATCAAGACCTCTCCTTAACAAATCAAGACTAAAAATAATCAAAACTCATACGCCAAAACCCCTCAAAACAAGAACCCACATCAAATTTAAATACAAATTGGATGTGTGTTTATAAATTTGATGTGAGTTCTTGTTTTTAGGGTTTTTTGGCATATGAGTTTTGATTGTTTTTAGTCTTGATTTGTTAAGAAGAGATATCGATTTAAATTTTCATTGATGGAGGTGGAGAAATGGAAGAGTGTGAGAACAAAATAGATGGTTGGGGAAGAAGAAAGAGAAATGGCGAGGTGTGAAAAAAAGGGCAACATTTGAAAATTAAAAACAAAAGTAAGGGCATTTTTGTCTTTGTAACCTCAAATTTGGATGGAGATGGACGAAAGCTAACAGAAAATACCCATGTGAGATAATAGTCAAAGTAAGTGGGGTGAATATGAGAATAATAATTCTATGGAGGTGTTATGTGAGATTATGCTTATTGTAGGAGATAATAGGTGAAATTATCCTCTCTTTTTTGCAAAAACAAAGAATAAAAACAATTCGTTAGTATTATTTTTTGTAAAAAATAGTTTTATAAAAATAAATTTTTATTTTTAATTTTTTTTATAAAAACCTTTTTAAAAATTATTTTGACTACTAACATAATTTTGTTCTTTATCTTTTGTAAAGAAACATTATTGAAAAAGCTTCAAAATCATATTTATTTATTTGTTTTATTTTTTAATACAAGGCTATTTTTGTCACTTTGCAAAAAAGTTAACGAAAAAGAGTAAAGTGAAATTTTTTCAAACTAAATTGATTTTGAAGTTAAGAAGGATTAAGTGTTTTTAAATTGCGGGACTTTGGTCCCGAACTTTTGCGGTTTGTACTGTTCGTCACAATAGGCGATTAGGGTTTCGCCGATTTGGGCGACGTCTCGCGTGTCTGGGAGGGAGGAGATCTATGCCAGGTTCTGGGTCAGAGGGACGGTGGGACAAATTGTGGGGGTATTATTTTGGTAATATATGTGAGGGGAGATGGGTCCGGGAGGGGGTCATCGGTGGATGGGCAGAGAAGCTTCGGCGAACAGCTGGGTGCGGAAATGAGGGTGATCGGGGCAGAAAAATTGGGACGGGGCTTATCGGAGGTAGGTCCGATTTTGGTTGGTTGGTAGATCGGTACTGGGAGGGAACCTGAGTTCTCTGGCGTTGGTGAGCAGATTCATGTAAGCATATCGAATTAGGGGGTCTTGGCTTTTTAGGCTTCAATACATCACCTGGGTGTCCCATTGTGATCAGTACTGGGCGATTCTCAAACTTATTGCATGGTTGATCGAGTAAGCTGGTTTAAGGTGGTCTACAGCAGGATCACGAGGTTTCTCCATCCGTATAAGGTGGAGGCTGTGACTCTGTTTGATGCTAACTGGTTTGAGTCGATTGGTTTTCGGGGTTATCATGGATGTCTGATTAAATTATTCAGCAGCGAGATCACGAGATTTTTTCACTAGTATGAGATGGAGGCCGTGACTCTACATGATGTTAGACATATAGAGTTGAACCAAATTTAGTGGAATCATTAGCGAAAGGTGTTGCATTCTATTCAATATCCTTTGGTGGAATATGTGTTCGTCTTTCTGTTGCTCGATATCAATGGCTCACGAATTGATCAAATTTGTTTAGACTAATAGTAGCTGAGATTATGGTGAGCGGTCTGTCTTATCAACTGTCCGGCTTTATGCTGAGTTAGTTATTATTTAATCAATAAACTTAATCTTCTTTCAGGAAAAAGCGAAATTCGGTCACAGAGATCATGTGAAATTTTCTCTACTTATAATGACATGACGCTGAAGAAAGGAATGGAAGCAACAAAAATTCGTTTGGCAGGTGAATTAGGTGAAGCAATCAATCAATCACTCATTTATTACAGATCAAAGAAGAATAATATTATGACCAACCGAAGAGTTGTTTTTGACTTTTAATCTATCATTAGGTAGCCATTAAGGTCAAGCAAATGCGGAAAACAAAAGAAATATTTCAACGGTTCTGATTTGCACAAATTTCTCTAGGCAACATCATAGCCATTGGTTGCATGGTCAACCTGCACACAACACCGTTTTGGACGGTTGGAAGAAGAAGAAAAACTTTATTCAAACTAAGAATAACATGTCCTTAATTTGAAAACAAGTGTACAAATTAGGCCTATCGTAGCATCTATATAAGCTTTCCACACCAAACCAAAGGCTCTTTAATGACAGAGGAAACCGAATAAAATCGCTGTTGCTTGTACATTTGTTGCCTAAAGTTATAACAAACAAAATCATGAAAAGAGAGAAATGTATTCTTTTATTTGAATGATGTTGATGAAGATACATCGCTATTTATACAAGATCGGAGGAGAATGAAAAGTCTAGGAATATGAAAGGGTTGAGGGACATGAGATGTTGGAAGAAGTGTAAGGTTAGTACTTCAATGCACTTCAATAGCATTTCAACTGGTGATAAATCTGACTTATGCGAGATATTTTGTAAGAGACTTTGGTCACAAGTGATGTGGTTTGTGGCTCCTGAGTCGATTACCCATTGAGAGTTACCAGAAAATTCCGAGGAGGTTGGATTGGTAGTAGCTCCTGAAAATTGCATTGATTCGCCTTTAGTTCTGGAGAGGAGATCCATTAAATGGGACTTTTGGGTTGCTGAAAGTCCACTTGCAAAATGGCCCATATCAATGTATGTGCTGGATTGATTTAAATTTGAAACAGGTGGGGCCATATATGTTGAATTGCTCCAGCAACATGTGATGGGCTAGGGACCCACGCAGATTGGCTTGACCATTGACCATCACTCTTCATCTCCAATTCTTTGTTGCATCCCGCAACTGTAGCAGCCGCAAGACGCCCGCCTCGGCCACCTCGTCCTCCGCCGCGTCCACCGCTGCGACCAGCTCCCCGACCGCCACGAGAGCCGCTGGTGCCTCTAGTCTTGTTCCAGTGAGTTGGATATCCAACCAGCTCGTAACAGGAGCTTGCTTCGTGACCCAATTTTCCGCAATGGTTGCATCGGCGTTGGTTACGTGATTCCTCGCCAATGGAGTGATGGCCGACGATATTGGATTGATGGGCGACCATAGCAGTTTGCTCAAAGGTCTGATTGTGTGACGACATCGCCCCGCGTTGTAGCTCGTCCTGTGCAGCGACAGAATATGCTCGTCCCAACCCAGGAATAGGATCCGTCCCCAAAATTTGAGATCGCACAGTGGAAAATTCTTCGTCGAGCCCCATGAGAAAGTCACAGACCTGCTCTTCTTCCCGCATAGCTCTATTTCTCCCATTGATGTTACATGTACATTTTCCGCAAAAACTCATTGGCAGAGGTCGGAGACCCCGTAGTTCCGACCATGCCTTCTTTAATTTGCCGTAGTAAATTGAGACGACCTCCCTTTCTTGTTGCAGTAGCGCGATTGCACGTCGAAGCGTGTATACACGAGGTACTACGCCCTGAGTGAACCTCTGTTCAAGATCCATCCAAATCTCTCTCGCAGTTGTGGCATGGACAGCCTCATCTCGTAATTCCTTGCATAGCGAGTTGATCAGCCACGATTTGACTAAGGCATTACATTGGACCCATGATTGCAGGTTCGGATCGCTCTCGTCCGGCCTCGGTAAGGAACCATTTGTGAAACCGATTTTCTGTTTACATTCAAGCGCATTAGTTACTTGGTGTTTCCAAGTACAATAGTTGGATCCGGAGTCGTTCAATAACTCCGAACAAATAGATAGACCTGGATGGTCCGATGGGTGTAGGAGATATGGTGAGAGTAGATGGACGGTTGTCTCGACGATGGATACAACCGACCCTTCATTCTCACCATTCTTGCCTACTTCATCTCCCATTGTTAATTGGTATGGAATAGCTCTGATACCATGAAAAAAAGAATGTATTCTTTTACTTGAATGATGTTGATGAAGATATATCGTTATTTATACAAGATCGGAGGAGAATGAAAAGTCTAGGAATATGAAAGGGTTGAGGGACATGAGAAGTTGGAGGAAGTGTAAGGTTAGTACTTCAATACACTTCAATAGCTTCAATACTCCCCCTCAAGTTGGAGCATGAATATTAGTAATGCCCAACTTGCCCAGAAGGTCAGGGAAGCGGTCACGCCCAAGCCCTTTAGTGAATATATCGGCAAGCTGAAGTCTGCTGGGAACAGGTCGAGGATGCAGCACATTAGCTTGAAGTTGTTGTCAGATGAAATGACAATCAATCTCGATGTGTTTTGTGCGCTCGTGAAAAACTGGGTTGGAAGCGATCTGGATGGCATCACGGTTATCGCAGAAGAGGGGAACTCGCTCTGTTTGTGGAGCTTGGAGATCGTGAAGGAGCTAGCGGAGCCAAACGATTTCTCGACTTGTAACGGCCATTGCACGGTACCCAGCTTCCGCAGATGTGCAGGAGACTACATTTTGTTTCTTGGATCTCCATGATATCGGAGAGGTTTCAAGAAAGATAATAAAACCGGTGGTAGATCGGCGGGTATCGGGGCAACCAACTCAATCAGCATCACAATACGGCTGCATAGATAGGGAACTCGAGGCTGGTAATAATATCCCCTGTCCCGGACATCCTTTGAGATATCGAAGCACGTGATGAGCCGCCTCTAGGTGAGGTACACGCGGTGTATGCATGAACTGACTGAGTATGTGAACTGCTTAGCTGATATCATGACGAGTGATAGAAAGATACAGAAGTCGCCCAACAAGTCTACGATATTGTCCAGGATCATCACAAGGTGCTCCTGTTTCGGCTGAGAGCCGATGTTGTTGTGGAAGAGGGAACGTCGCCGGTTTACATGCCATGAAGCCACAATCTGCTAGGATGTCTAGCATATACTTCCTCTGAGTAAGGACGATGCCTGTTGGTGAGCGAGCAACTTCTAGTCCAAGGAAGTATTTCAAAGTTCCCAAGTCTTTGATGTGGAATTGTCTGTTTAAATGGTCCTTAACGTGCTGAATTCGAGAAGGGTCAGAACCTGTGATGATGACGTCGTCAACATAAATAAGTATTGCAATGAAGTGTCCAGCACTCGTGAGTGTGAATAGTGAGTGATCCGCGATAGAGGGCTTGTATCCAAGGGTCTTAATTGATTCTGTGAACTTATGGTACCAGTTTCGAGAAGCTTGTCGTAAACCATATAAAGACTTATGTAGACGACAGACGCGAGACTCACCCTGTTTAGAAAATCCTTGTGGTATCTTCATGTAAACTTCTTCGTGTAAATCACCATGAAGAAATGCATTATTGACGTCCAGTTGGTGCAATGGCCAATTCCAGACAGCTGCAATAGCTAGAAGACAGCGGACGGTGACCATTTTTGCAACAGGAGCAAAGGTGTCTGTGAAATCTACCCCTTCAACTTGGGTGTATCCCTTAGCAACAAGTCGTGCCTTGAAGCGTTCAATCGTGCCATTTGGGCGATATTTGATCTTGTACACCCATTTAGAATCAATCGCTCGCTTTCACGTTGGTAGAGAGGTTAGGCTCCATGTCTTGTTTTCTTCCAGGGCGGCAATTTCTTGGGCCATTGCATCCCTCCAGTGTGCATGTTTAACTTCTTGTTTAAAGGTACGAGGCTCATCCATAGAGGAGATGGCCGTCAAGAAGGCATGATGGTTAGGAGAAAATCTTTTATAAGAAATTGTTTGAGAAAGAGGATATACCGTCGAGTTTGCTGAAGGCGGTGCAGGGTGCGAAACAGGGCTAGGTGGTGAGATCGATGGTGGCAGGGTATAGTCATACCCAGTGAGTCGTTTAGACACAGTGCGAGTCCGTTTTGCAGGTAAAGAAGTTGGGCTAGGATCCTTTTCTCCGTGCGGCACACTATTAATAACTTCGTCGTCATTAATGTTGGATGCATGTGGGTGAGTTGGAACTGTCATAGCTGTGTCACACATAAGATGATTGTCGGAGAGTATATGATTGGTAGTGCCTTGTGCCTCACTATTTGGAATCATGCATTGATCTCCGGGATACACATTTTCCCAGAATTGAACGTCCCGGGAGGTCACGATAGAGGTCGATTCGAAGTCATACACCCGATATCCCTTCTGTCCTTTCGGATACCCTACGAAGATTCCTGGACGTGAGCGTGGTGCAAACTTATCTTTAGTTTGCTAGTGAACATAACATAGACATCCGAAACTCTTTAGATGGTCATAAGTTGGTGTTTTCCCAAACAACATCTCGAACGGAGTTTTGTTCTTGATCACGGTAAGTGGCATTCAGTTGATCAGGTAGGCTGCAGTCAGGACGCATTCTCCCCAAAATTTCTTCGGGAGTTTGGCTTGAAATCGGAGTGCCCGTGCAACCTCTAGCACGTGCCTGTGTTTTCTTTCAACAACTCCGTTTTGTTGTGGTGTTCCGACACAGCTCGTTTGAAAATCCATCCCGAAGGTATTGTAATGTGCGAGCAACTCGTGATGTTGAAATTCGCGGCCCCCATCCGTGCGTAGGCATTTTACCTGTGTGTTAAATTGACCTTGTACCCAATTGAAGAACTGTGATAGAAAGGTCTTGGTCTCAGCTTTATGTTTCATCAGAAATACCCAAGTTGCTCTTGTGTAATCATCTACTATTGATAAGAAATAATGACATCCAGACAACGATGGTGTGTGATATGAACCCCAGATGTCGCAATGTATGAGTTCAAAAGAACGTGTAGTTTTATTAGTTCGGATAGGAAAAATAGATCGGGTATGTTTGGCCCTACAACACGCATCACATACCGACAATCCTTGTTTATTTGAAATATGCGGTAAATTTGGAACCAGAGGCAATCATTGAACCGGGATATGCCCTAAACGTCGATGCCATAATTGTGCGTCGTCACGGCCACGAGTCATTAAGGTCTTCCCTGCCACCGTCGGTTCCAGATAGTAAAGCCCATCTCGCATCCTACCCGTTCCAATCAGCATCCTCGATGGTAAGTCATGTATCACGCAACAATTTGAATAAAAGATTAGTGCACAATCGAGATCTCGAGTGATCTGACTGACTAACATCAGATTAAAGCAAAATTGTGGCACAACCAAGACTTGTTCAAGTCTTAAAGTTTTGTCAAATTTTATATTTCCCATACCCGCGACAGGAGCCTGATCACCATTAGGCATTTCAACTGGTGATAAATCTGACTTATGCGAGATATTTTGTAAGAGACTTTGGTCACAAGTGATGTGGTTTGTGGCTCCTGAGTCGATTACCCATTGAGAGTTACCAGAATATTTCGAGGAGGTTGGATAGGTAGTAGCTCCTAAAAATTGCATTGATTCGCCTTTAGTTCTGGAGAGGAGATCCATTAAATGGTACTTTTGGGTTGCTGAAAGTCAACTTGCAAAATGGCACATATCAATGTATGTGCTGGATTGATTTAAATTTGAAACAGGTGGGGCCATATATGTTGAATTGCTCCAGCAACATGTGATGGGCTAGGGACCCACGCAGATTGGCTTGACCATTGACCATCACTCTTCATCTCCAATTTTTTGTTGCATCCCGCAACTGTAGCAGCCGCAAGACGCCCGCCTCGGCCACCTCGTCCTCCGCCGCGTCCACCGCTGCGACCAGCTCCCCGACCGCCACGAGAGCCGCTGGTGCCTCTAGTCTTGTTCCAGTGAGTTGGATATCCAACCAGCTCGTAACAGGAGCTTGCTTCGTGACCCAATTTTCCGCAATGGTTGCATCGGCGTCGGTTGCGTGATTCCTCGCCAATGGAGTGATGGCCGACGATATTGGATTGATGGGCGACCATCGCAGTTTGCTCAAAGGTCTGATTGTGTGACGACATCGCCCCGCGTTGTAGCTCGTCCTGTGCAGCGACAGAATATGCTCGTCCCAACCCAGGAATAGGATCCGTCCCCAAAATTTGAGATCGCACAGTGGAAAATTCTTCGTCGAGCCCCATGAGAAAGTCACAGACCTGCTCTTCTTCCCGCATAGCTCTATTTCTCCCATTGATGTTACATGTACATTTTCCGCAAAAACTCATTGGCAGAGGTCGGAGACCCCGTAGTTCCGACCATGCCTTCTTTAATTTGCCGTAGTAAATTGAGACGACCTCCCTTTCTTGTTGCAGTAGCGCGATTGCACGTCGAAGCGTGTATACACGAGGTACTACGCCCTGAGTGAACCTCTGTTCAAGATCCATCCAAATCTCTCTCGCAGTTGTGGCATGGACAGCCTCATCTCGTAATTCCTTGCATAGCGAGTTGATCAGCCACGATTTGACTAAGGCATTACATTGGACCCATGATTGCAGGTTCGGATCGCTCTCGTCCGGCCTCGGTAAGGAACCATTTGTGAAACCGATTTTCTGTTTGCATTCAAGCGCATTAGTTACTTGGTGTTTCCAAGTATAATAGTTGGATCCGGAGTCGTTCAATAACTCCGAACAAATAGATAGACCTGGATGGTCCGATGGGTGTAGGAGATATGGTGAGAGTAGATGGACGGTTGTCGCGACGGTGGATACAACCGACCCTTCATTCTCACCATTCTTGCCTACTTCATCTCCCATTGTTAATTGGTATGGAATAGCTCTGATACCATGAAAAGAGAGAAATGTATTCTTTTACTTGAATGATGTTGATGAAGATACATCGCTATTTATACAAGATCGGAGGAGAATGAAAAGTCTAGGAATATGAAAGGGTTGAGGGACATGAGAAGTTGGAGGAAGTGTAAGGTTAGTACTTCAATGCACTTCAATAGCTTCAATAAATCATATTAATAACTATTACAGTTAATTGTATCAATTTTGTATAGTCTCAGTAAATAAAAAAGAGCTAATAATCCCTAGGGTTAACTTATTTTTCATAACACATGTTAATAATGTTGTTAATTTTGAGATTAAAAGTCATTAACATTATAGTACATATATTTTTAATAAAAGCCTGTTTTTTGAATGAAGTGTGTGATGTTATCATGATAACAACCATTTCATTCTATTTCGTCGAATTAGAGATTGAATCTCACTCTACAATCGAACTTGAATTTAAGACGGAGAATCCTCACTCTAGATGTTGAGGTCACCTCCCAGCTCTACGAGCATCCCACCTACTGCATCGTCGACGACATTGAGAAAGTCGTCTTACTCGCCCTCTATTTTCACGTTAACTACATCGTTAAGAGTGTATCCACATCATGCATACCAACATTCCTCAAAAATGTCATTTCTTACGAAAAACTTCATCTTCTAGCTCATTTGATTTAAGCGTTGACAACTGACACGCCAACGGAGCACCTTGGCCTCACTCTTAACATCACCAACGAACCTATTCTCTACCTCATTTGGAAGCTGGTCTCGATTCTATACATGGGTGAAGAAGATCCAATGATAGCGAGTAATGGATTTCTCATGGACCATTGTGATGATACACTACCTCATTCGGGACATTCGCACTCGTACATTAGGAAAGTACGCAACCAATTCATGTTAAGTGCAAAAATATACGCAACTAATATAAATTCGTGATACGTACATAAGTAGTACGCAGCAAGAAATGTGACCCTATGTAAAAAAAATCTCTAATTTTTGCTCATTCTTCAGACCACGCAGCCTACTGATCTCATCGCTTTCCCTCTACTTCTCTGCCTCAGCCAATCTCCGTCGCTTATCCTCTCTGTTGCCTTCACTAGACCAGTCTGGCCGAGAGCTCCTCAAGCTAATCTCCTCATCTCTCCGTCAAGACCAGTCCAGCCGTCATCATTCTCAAGCTAATCTCCTCCTCTCTTCCTCCAGACTAGTCCAGCCGTCGCCGTGTCTCCTCGCCGTCCTCTTTCGTCTCTGACCGAGCACTCCGACCGGCCAATTTCTTCAAGATAAGTTTGTTTTGGCTTAAATCTGATTTCAGTTTAGGGTTCCTATTTTAGTTTTGGGTTTCAGTTTTGGATTTAAGGGGTTTGGCTTAAATATGATTTTTAGGGTTTAAGTCCTCTCCGTCTTTGTTGTTGTCGTCGCCTCTGGTCCGACATCTCCTCTCCTCAAGGTATGATTTCTGCCAATTTGGGGGAAATAGATTTGGGTTGTTGAAAATAGATTTTGATTTTAATTTTGTGTGTTTTTTCCTTTTGTTTTTTTAGTGGTTCAATGCTCATGACTGGAGATTCGTTACCAAGCAATTCTGATTGAAGATCATTCTGATTAATCTTCAAGACATTGTCTTCTATCTATTTTAATTATATTGCTCTTGGGTGATTGCATAATTAATTGTATAAAAAACTTGTATTTATAGAATTGCATATTGGTGTTCTTCTGTTGAATTTGATTTTGTTTGGTTTTTGTTGGGTTTTCTTAGTAGATTTTGCTATAAGATTATGATTTGGGTTTTTGTTGGGTCCGGTTACAAGAATGCTTCCGGCGGCTAGCTTCAGGCTAATCGAATCCGGTAATTGGGGCTGATTTTTTTTTATTATTTTAATTAATTGAGGTTGCGTACTGTAAAAAAACGCAGCGCAGGTTGCGTACTGTATGCAACGCGACCATGCTCGTGCTACGACTCTTTCGCTACGTTTTTCGCGTTGCGTACTGGTCGCAACCAAACCTTCGCGCTGCGTTTTTATGGGTTTAACTGCGTACTTTGCACACAACCCTTATGTCAATCAGATGTAGTAATACCACTTCACTGGTCTCGATGAAGATGAATTCTAAATTCATGCTAAAAAGATAACGTGATAGAAATAACGAGAGATTTATTATTGATGTGTGTATTATGATGTGCAAGAGAACTCTATTTATATAGTGATAGCAAAACCCTAATACATATGAGAAAAGGAAACGTAAATATAGAAAACTAAATATAGGAAACCTAATATAATCTAACAGCCCCCCTCAAACTCAATGCGGTGAAATAAGAAATGAGTTTGAAGCTAGATAGTATTGAGTTGTGGCGAGGGTTGCGACTGCCGAGGATGATGCGGCGAGGATGGAGGATGTGCGCCGCTCACGGCCGATGGCGGATGCTTGATGCTCGTATGTGCTGAATGATGCATGATGCCCGATTATGACTGATGCTTGATACCTGATGGCAGATGGCGAGATAGCCGTTGTCCGATGATGCCAGACGCCTAATGGTTGATGGCGAGATAGCAGATGTCCAATGATTTCCAGATGCCTGATGGCTGATGGCGAGATATCATATGCCCAATGATTGCCATATGCCTGATGGCTGATGGCGAGATAGCAAATGCCCAATGATTGTTAGATGCCTGATGGCTGATGGCGAGATAGCAGCTGCCCAATAATGCCAGATGCCTGATGGTTGGCCTCAGTCGATGCGTGTTGCTAAAATTTGATGAAGTGGAGGTTCGCTGCGAATTAATGATTGATACCGAGATTGATTGAATTGCGTCGCCCACCCTTCATAATCACGAATCATTTACGACTGGGCAAAGCGAAAAATTCGTAGAGATTGATTGTTGATTTGGTAGGTTGATTGAATTGTGATGGTGGTGGTAACGTGAGGTTGATGATGATGATGATTGATGTTGAGTTGTTGATGGTGGAGAGATAGAAGGATGTTGGGTGATTAAAAAGAGTTGATTGGTTGATTATGTGTTAGTTTTGGCGGAAGCTAGAGGAGGTTTTGGTGGGTGGTTGATTGGAGCAAGAGGGATTAGGTTATGAGATTGATTACGAGATTGCGAGATTGGTTATTTGCAGAAGCAAGAGGTTAGAGATTGAGATTGAGTTGTCTCGCCTACCCGTCAGAATCACGAATCATCGACGAGTGGGTAAAGCGATAAATTCATAGAGATCTAACCAAGGATCGGTAATGGCTCTGATACCATGATAGAATAATGAGAGATTTATTATTGATGTGTGTATTATGATGTACAAGAGACCTCTATTTATAGAGTGATAAGAAAACCCTAATACATGTGAGAAAAGGAAACGTAAATATATGAAACTTAATATAATCTAACATGACGTCACTCCATTAATTTTATTTTATTGTCATAATTAGAATATTTTTTATATTAAATAAAAGGGGAAAGTTCATATTAAATATTTTATTATTATTATTAATAATAATGAATATTATTTTAACCATTAATAATTAAAACAATGTTAGTTATTAATGGTATATTTAATTATTAATAATATATCAAAACTTTCGAATGACATAACTCTCTCTCATACGAGTTCTATATCGAACTCATAGTATATTAAATCGAAGAGAATCAGAAGATCCACAACTTTGAAGAAATAAGTTTTTATCCAAAATTTCATCCAACGACAACAAATTTCTTATACTTTTAAAAAATTGCGTCCAAATTTTAACGGTGTTAGAGAAAAATGCAAAAAAAACGTTATTAATAGTTATAATAGTAATAATAATAATTATTATTATTGTAATAATTATTTACCAAGTAAAATTAAATCAATTATTAATGATATATAGACAAAAAATTATTTCTTCGAAGTCGTCGACTTTTGATTCTCTTAGATTTGATATAGTATGAGCCCAAAACGAAACTTGTATGAGGAGAGTTATGTCATTCAAAAGTTTTAATATATATTATTAATATTATTATTGATGATAAATATTATTTTAATTATTAATTTACTTTAATTTTTATTATTAATAATCAATAACTAAATTGATTTACTTTTATTTTATTGAATTATTATTAATAACAATAATTATTAATAAATAATCATAAAAAAATAATCCATTCTGGCTAGGCCCAGTTTAGCTAATTTAATTAAATCTATTTAATTAGATTATAATTAATTAGTCCTGCTAAACCGTTCTTGATTTCTAGTTTAATCCTAAACCGAAATCGGTTTAATCCAAAACCGGATTTTGTCTCTCTCATGAATCCTCCATATGATTCCATCCGTTTTACTCAACCTTAGTGTGTGACCCTCTAGGGTCACGACACGTCGGCGGACTGGTAAAATTACCATTTTATCCTTTTCATCATGAGTGGCCTCTAGCAAGACATCATGATTACCCAACGCTTGTGATTATCGAGATTTCGACTTAACCTTGTCGTACATAAATCTATCCTTTTATCCTCTTGATATCTTTGACAACCACGAGGCATAGACAAGTCATCCTCGTTCTATTGTCTTGTTTCTTGATTCTGAGTTAACTGAATTATAACTGATACTACGTATCGACTGCATGGCCATGCTATTGTATTTCAGTTGTACTCATCAAGTGGCCTAAACTGATATCTGCTCACACGTCCGTATGAGGGATAAATCCTTCAGCGATCCATTGAGTCAACTTATGTAACTTGTGATCGAGCCAATCATAGTCGTTATTGTAACCCTTTTACATGAGACGTTTGACTAAGTCAAACTCGTCACTCATTACATATTGACCTCAATGGTCCTTCTGTCTGAGGATGTGATTTCATGCGCCGACATATGAGTATATTCATGACTGTGTCTATGTAACATACTCACGATCGGGTCGTCCTATATCACCCCTGACTAGTGATACTATGACCTAACTCTGGCCCCCTTCTGGCCATGATCAGTAGAGCGTGATCATTTAGAGTTAGCCTCATATCGATCGCTTCTTATGAAGCTATTCTGATCGGGGACTGCTTAAGTAAGATTTTATCTGATCTGTAGATCTACTATTATGTATTGACACATCAATGACACAAATCAAATCATACTTAAGATATTACTACAACACTTAGCAATATGAATGCCGATTTTATTTCAACTAATAATATTTATTACATGATTAGATTGAAAATACATTGTGCTAGGGTTTGTGTGTGAATCATGTTACAGAATTTTAAATAAACGACATTTATGTCAGATTTATTATTGTTGGGTTTCTTGATCTACTTGCCTCTCATGGAACTATTATGCAAAGGTCTTGTCCAGGTACATCTAAAAAAAATGGTCGTGCTGAATGCAAACACCGTCACATTCTTGACTATGTTCGCACGTTGGTCATCTCTGCAGCTTGCCTTGAACAATTTTGGGGTGAAGCTACCCTCACGTCTGTCCACACCATCAACAGAGTCCCCTCTCCTGTCATCGGAAATAAAACTCCTTATGAATGTCTCTATGGTCGTCCTCCTAACTATGACCTTCTTCGCACTTTTGGGTGTGTATGTTTCGTTCAGCTGCAGCCTCACGAACGAACTAAACTTGAGCCGCGTGGGCGTCTCTGATGTTTCATTGGGTATGAGATCGAACATAAGGGGTGGAGATGTTGAGATCCTATTTCAAAACGTCTCCGCATATCTAGACACGTCACTTTTTGGGAACATAAAATGTTTTCGTCCATGTCTTCGTTTCACGTGTCTCCATCAATCTATTTCTTCTCAAATCTTGATATCGATCTCTTTCCTGGTGATTTTGAGGGATCATCTTCTGAACTAACTCCTGCAGGTACTCCAACGCCTCTTGTCCAGGCTCCTCCCATGGATACGGTCCCGCCTGAAGATCCTGTGCTTCATTCCCGTCCTCAACGACAAAAACGACCAACGTCTCCTCTTCAAGACTACCAGGTACCACTACCCAATATCTCTCGAGTCATGTCCACTGATATGTCCATCTACAAACCTCGTACAAATCGCGAGGCATGCACTAATCCTTTGTAGCAGCAAGCCATGACTGAAGAACTTCGGGCGCTTGAGAAAACTCGTACCTGGGAGCTCGTTCAATTACCCAGCAATAAATGTAGTTAGCTGCAAATGGGTATTTAAAGTGAAAACCAAGGCCTATGTTGTGTTATCTTTCCTATTCCTTGTAACCCTAGTAATATAAATATGGAATCTTGTATATTGAATTAAGCATCGAATACAATTAATTTATTCTCAAACCTAATATAATCGAGTAGCAAAAGTAAAAACAAAACAAAATGATGAACTATCTATTCATTCATATTTGAAAACATCTACACACTAGAGTAGGTTCTGTGTAAAATAAAAACTTTCATTACATAATTTTGGAGATGAAACTTTGTGAATTTATTATGTTTTTTAGACTATAGAAACACCACAACGACTTAAGTGTTGTGGTCAATATCAACATCAAATCGCTTGTCTAAAAATCCGCTGTAATTTTTAAGTAATAAAAATTGCATATGTATCAAGGTGTATAGTTTTCTCATGGATTTGCAATTGTCACCCAAATCTTTCTCTTGATTACAATACTAAGATCTTGACGATTACATATATTATTAGCACTCAAAAAGCGACTTGTGGCGGTGACATTGAACTTGCTAGTTCTTTACCTACAAATTATTTACATTAATCAACCCACACTTATAAATAGATCTCTTTGAAATTCCTTACAAATTACGAAGCAAATTAAATAGATTATTTATATTGATGATAAGGACGGATATACAAAGCATAAATAACAAATAAAAAAATTCAACATACAAGATAACGATCTATCATACTGGAAATCCGCTCACAACGACCAACTCATGCAAATTAGATCATATGTCAGGGATCGGGATAATAGAGAAGAGGTGACGCACATATAGAGACGCGTCGGGTATGGGACTATTACCGACGCATCCAAACTGGATGTGTCGGCTATAAAATTGTCATTTGCTAACTAATTCACGTTCAAATTCAATACGAAATTTTTCTTGACGTTATAAAGTTATTTGTGTCATGTACATGTGTGTCAAACGTTAATGATCATCACTATATATTTTTTGTCATGTCAAGACTAGAATTTTAAAAGTGAAAAATAAAAAGGTAAGTAAATTGAAAAGATAATATTAAAATTGAGTGGAAAAATATTCGAGTGTACTATTTTCTCCTTATATTTTTTTTAAGGTAAAAACGAATTTTATTAATTAAAAGAAATTAACCCGACAACAAGTCGGACAGTTAAAGTTACAGTTGGTGGGACAGACTCCTAAATATATCAAATTTATACATATGACGTACAAAAATAGGTATTTACACAATTTTGAGGCTATATATATAGCCTTTTTAGCGAGACGTCCCAAGTTGATATTCGTCTAGTGATCTCATTTGGAGTCAATGCTATTTTTTTTTTGAATAAAGTCAATGTTATTTTATTGACAGGATTAATTAACATAAGCATGATTAACAGTAAGTGCATATATATGCCTTGATGCTTAAGCAAATCTCTTAGGTCCAATGGCCATCGAGCCACTAATTGAAAGTGCTCGTTTACGGTTTATGTTTTCTTTAAATAATTAATAATTGAACTGCAAATCATTACCGACAACAAATTACATTCTTAAAACCGAATTATGACACGATAAGATTCTCTCTTTTTTACATAAATCTTCGTAAACCACTTCTTCTTTTTTTATTAACATTACGCATGTTGACAAATTGTGTTCAATTCTTCTTCATTCGAATGATACACAATTTGTACGAATTAAATGAATTATTTACATTAATATATAGCCAAGTCAAAGAAGCTTATCGCTAATCACGTGTGCCAAATTTTGGCAAGTAATTACTGTATCTTCTTTTGTCATTGTCTCGCGTGCATGGCCGAAATTCTTTAATTAATTTGATTTTATCTTGGTAATAATATTAAATTTAAACGTGGTTGCTAATAAGTTTGATCATTTAAATTTTAAATTAATAAAAAAACCTTGGGTTCTTTATTAAATAATTAATATAAATTTCAATATTATATGTATGACGTATTTATCAAGTGATATAATTAAGATCTACATGTTTTAATGTATGGTGTCAAATAATAGTTATAATTGAATTATTTTAAGAATTAAAGTTGATGAGAATTATAAATTTAGAGGGGGACAAGAAGTCTTTAATTATTATTATTGGGCCTAATCACACTTTTTGAACTACTGCTTTATTTTTATGCTCTTCTTTAATTTGGAGGTTGAGAAAGCATGGGGGCTAGGCTTGTTTTGATATATGGCATGATGAGTTTGACTTTGGATCTATATATATTGTTATATATGGTCTCTACTTGTAATGGACCAATAATCTTTTTCTAGAAGAAAATATGAAAGAGGGTTCTCCATAATTATTTATGTCTGAAGTAAAGTATGATTTGATTATTTCTTCTCATTAACATATGCACTTAACTTGACTTCAAAATTAATTGCTAACCTGACCATCTACAAACCATGAAGCCCTTTGAAAGGGTCGACAAACTAATTAAGGAGTGTGTAATAACAAATTTGATGTTGGGTTGAGTGAGAGTCATGTAGACTTAGAGTGTGGCTGTGAATTGGACAAGGAGGGTCCACCAACTCCTTTATTGCCATGGCAAGGCTAGACCAAACAAAGAGGCATGGCCAACATAGGAAATCATGCATGTGTGTATATATGTTTGTTGCGAGGCCCATGCAAATCATATTCATGGGTTTAAGGTTTTCTTCATCTTTACTATACATTAAATTTGAATCTTTATGACTGAACAAGTATCATAAGCATGCATATGCTCATTGCTCGCTTGTCTTCGTGGACCACGCGTGCATTTTCTCTTGCGAATGGTCGGTGAATTGTACTTGAGGGATTGTAATCAAATTCCAGTCATGCATGTGTGAAAGTGATGTGATATATATATAGTAGATATAAAGTACAAACCAGAAGTAAATGTCCAAATGTCTAAACTTGTCTTGTGTATAACTGTTGGATTGATACACAAGAGAAGAGAAGAGACGTGATACCCGGCGCAGACAAAAAGTCTCACAACTTAACAGAGTCAGAAGTTTAAATGGGGGTATTGACGTCATTTCACCAAGCAGACCTAATACCCCATTTCGACGGTTTGGCTTCTCATAACTACGAGCGCGACGTTTGACTTGCTGCAGAGCGATTTGGCTTCGACTCAGAGACGGTGAGGCGTGTGATTTGTTGTCGTCGATTCGGCTGAGAATTATCGGTAAGTAGCACGATTTTCTGTTTCATCTTATGTTGATTTCGTTGTTTTGTAGTTTCGATTTTGTTGTTTTTTCATGTAAGCCGATTTTGATCCGATATAAGTAGCGTTATTTCATGTTAGATCTGTTGTTGATTATGTTGTTATTGATTTCCGATTTGTTATTTTTTTATCTTAGCCGATTTCGACCCGATCTAGAGTTTTTTCTTGCATGTACAAAAAATCTGAGGTGCAGAAGACGATGATGACGAGAATGACAGGGACTGACCACCGCCGATGCATGTTGTTACTTAATTTATGTGTTTGTAATGTTTTTAACATGTTTATGTATAACATGTCGATGTATCATGTATAATATGCTGGTTTGTACTGTATAACCAGTGTAATTAAATAATGTTCAGTAGCACATAAAACGATAATCATCTTCTGTGAAATTTTTGTGTATTGTTTTTGTAAACGCTTGTCCTTCAGGACAAGTTTTAGATTAATCAAGTTTGCAACTGTCATTCTGTTTATTTATAACATGTTGATGTACCTTGTATAACATGTCAGGTTGTACTGTATCACTATTTTAAAGTTTATTCATATTCTTGAAGGCATAATCGTCTATTACCTTGGTTGACTTATAATTTATTTTCCTAGTTAAATATTTGCGATAAATGCTCAATTAATTTGGAAATAAATCTTCAATTAATCATTAATAAATTTGGTAACAAACAGTTGATTAATTTTTTATACTGATATTTTTTGGAATTACATATATTTAATTTATATTCTTCAATGTTTTAATAATTTTGGAAATACAGATTTGTTATGGGGCATTGACTTATTTAATTAGATAATGTTCAGCAACACATCAAACGATTAACCACTTCGGAGGTTTTTGTATAATTGTCTTGATGTCTATGTATAACAAGGTGGTGTACCATGTATAACATCTTGTTATATTATGTATAACCAATGTATTTAGATGATGTTCAACAACACATAAATCGATTACCCAATTCAGAAGTTTGTGTATAAATGTCGTACTGTGTATGTATAACATGTCGACATACCATGTATAACATAATGTTGTATATTGTATAACCAGCTTAATTAGATAATGTTCAACAACACATAAAACGATGAATGATTGTTCTCTGGATGTAGTCTATTTTTAGTGTGAATCGATGAATGATCGCGATTTTAAATGCGCGATTGCGCTTTAAATGCGCCTATTTTAGTGTAAATCGATGAATGATCGCGATTTAAATGCGGGTTGAAGCTTTAAATGCGTGAACGGCTTCACGGGAAATGACGAGCGTGCCCCCAGCTCTCCATCTGTTTGTGACTAACGGGGTTAATGAACCGTCCCGCCACGTATCGCTTGATCGTCGCTCGCGCAAAAATGGACCGCCAGATGATAGATTTGGACGTTTTGACATTTTGGGTGAGTTTGTATTGTAGTGCATCCCTATATATATTTATATTCAATTTTTAAAAAATTAAATAGCACACTCATTATCTTTTTGTGAAAGTAAAATTGAAGGGCAATCGTATTTCGATAAGTTGTCAACATATATGGGATATATTTTGATATATAGAATAAAATTTTAACCTTTAGATTTTGGTTTGGGAAAATCTGAAAACATTTTAAATAGTCGTACAAACTTTTCCTAGTGGAAGAAAGTTAGTAATTAATAATTTTACCCATATTTTTCATTATTTTTGTCTAGTTATTCAAAAAATATGATATAATATATATATACGGATTAAAAGCTATGCTTGTTCATGGACCCTTGTGGCCCATTATAGCCTCTATCATTTCTGGGCCAAACACGGCCCATCGGTATTTAAACACACAGCAAGCTAAAATATTCAATTTTGTTGTCGGGATCAGTAGCGTGGGCTTGAAGTGAGAAAGATCACGTTTGGTAGGATAGTGAATGATATTTTCGAGTTACTTGTGGACTTTTTTTTTTTTTTAATTACATCATATTATAAATTTATCTTTTTAATTTTTTTTCATCTTATTCACAACAGAATTTAAAATTGAGGCATCTACACTAATAACATGACGATTAAATTGTTGCAATGTTCTATCAAGCATGAGACTTTCTTTTATTATTATAGTTATCAACAAATGAATGTGCAGATTTGGTTATTATTATTAGTTGTGCTCTATGATGTATCGAAATTGAATTCATTATATGCAACCAACCAACACCATAATACTTAGATATGCATTTTAATGAAATGCCACGTATAAAAAGAAATATGGATAAAGAGAAATGAGCTTCTAAGTGTTTGTCATCGCTTTGCTACATACAAATCATTAAATACATAAGCAAACTCTCCCATAACTTTCACTCCTCTAATTAAGAAGTCGACAGTCAAAAAAGTCTCCCTAACTATGCTTTTCTGGCGACACTTTGTGCGCGCCGGCGACCCCTTCTCCTCTCCCTCGACCCTTTCCTCTATCTCTCTCTCTCTTCTTTGGCTCTCGACCACTCTGGTGCCTCCTCAAACCTCTATCTCTCTTTCATATCAAATATGGTAGTCTCGAGATGATTTCGATAGTGTTCTGGCGCAAAGATGGGGGGTGGGCTCGGTGGTTGTGGATGACTCTTGTGGTTGCGGGTCTGGCATCGGCTCTGTTTGGGCTGTTTCGTGAGGTGACGTTTTCCGTCGCGGGAGCTTCGTTGGTGTTGGCCGACAATCGCCTACCTCTCGGTGCTCAGTAGGGTCTCGGTGTGCGTGCGGAAAAGTAAGGAGGTGCTGGCCCCCCTTCGCCCGGCGAATTTAGATCTTCTTTCAGTGACAGCTCTCGTGTCACTGCTGCTCCTCAGGCAGCCCTCATTCGGCGACGTGTTTGGTTCTTGCTCGACCGTTCCCGTCGGCCTTGGGTCTCGACCGACGTCCAGGTTGTTAGGGCTTGGCGGCTCTTCATCTTCGCGTGGGTTGCGATTCGAAGCCTCGGCTCCCTTCCCAACTGTTTGTCGGGATTGCTCCCTTTATAACAAATTTGGGCCTGCATTTTGGGCCTCACCCTTTCCCAAAACCTGGTGCCTACATTTGTTTATCCAAGCCGGTAGGGGTTTTTCGTGGTCATCTTTCTCTTTCAGGTGCAGGAATCCAATGGTGTATAGCATGAAACATCTATTATACCGCTGACGAAGGGGTTGCTTCCCACATTCATTGTAAGTTCCGAAAGTCGGATTCTAATCAGAGGCCTTCTAGGTTTTGCTCACTGTTTGTTTTCTTGTATTTCAATTTCAATGTACTGCAGTTTTTTTATCTTCCCTACCTCTGTTTCCTTTTCGAAAACTTTTGGGGGCTCAATAAAATTTCATCGCTTCGCTGAGAAAAAAAAACTTTCACTCCCCTCAACCTTTGTCCCAAACCTCCCAAATTTCATGTGTGACCTGCAAATACCCAAGAACAAGATCCACCAACTCCATTTCAAATAATTGTTATTTTAAAATGTGACAAGTGACAGCATTTTGGACATTTGAAAAATATTTTTATTAATTTTAACCGAAGTTATCTTGAGTGTAACTAGCTTCATCTGTCCGACTTGATGTCGGGTTAGTTGCTATTTAATTAATAAAATTCATTTTTCTTTCAAAAACAAAAGAAACTTCGAATACTTGTAAAAAAAATTCAAACATAAGGTACTAATTTTGAAATCATGCATTCTTTGATACATAGTAAAGTAGAATTACCCCTATTCTTTTGACTCCTTTCATTATTTCTTGTGTTGATAGTAATTTTTGTTTGAGAGAGAATTGTCGTATCTTTCCCGTTCTCTGCTCTACGTTTTTATTAATGTCGTTTATAATCACATTTTCTTTGCATTTCATGTGTGAATCTGATAAGGATTCAAGAATGCTTTTTGCTAGGAGTCTCTGACATCCATCTTTTACTCAAACAAATAAGTTTTTTTTTGAAGATCGAATTTTATTAATTAAAGAACAACTAACCTGGCATCAAACCGGATAGCTGAAGCCACATGTGGTGGGACAGACCCGACACTATAGTCTCAACTAATGTTAGTTAAAGAAAACTTGGTCAATTCGTGAGCCACTTTATTACAGTATCTACGAGCAAAGGATAATGAGGCATTAAACCCGGGAGCCCAAAGTAAACGCCTGCAGTCATAGGTTATGCCCCCAAACATATTCGTCATGTGTTTCTTGTTATAAACGTGGTTGACCACCCGAAGAAAATCCTTCGCGGTCTCCACCCTATTCCACTTGTTGCCCTTTGCCCATGAGAGAGCCTCTCTGACGCCCACGACCTCCACCTCTTCGGGGTGGAGATATCCCGTGAATCGTCTACACAACGCACCCACAATTCTGCAACATGAATCCCGACATATCAAACCTATGCTCCAGTATCCCCCTGTTCATCAATTCCCCCATCCACATTTATTTTTAAAGCTCCAGAGTTTGGTGGGACCCAGACATCCGAAGATAGTGCACACGTGGATCTGATTCTGAGGCCCCTCCATGTGGATGTGTTGTTGACCAAGCACGTCGTAGTCCTTTTGCGGTCGCCGCCACTCTTGTCGTATGAAAATTTTCCATTTTCCAAACAGCTTGATTTCTAGCCCTCCAAATTGACCACAATGTGATAGCCCACATGCTTGCCTCGCCTTCCCCTTCCACCCAAGATCTCCAATATGATAGGACTGGGTCTGGCCCCATCCTCTCTCGGACACGTTGCAGTAATCTATCCCTCCACACTGGTGCTACTACTTGACATTTTAAGAATACATGGTCTGTGCTTTCTTCTGGATCCCCACAAAGTGTGCACTAGGTAACAATTGGGAGCCCCTTCTCTGCCAAACGAGTCATTGTCGGAAGCAGGTTTGATATAACCCTCTAGGTAAATACTTTTACTTTTGGGGGGGCTTGCAGCTTCCACACTTCTCTCCAATTGCTCTCTTGTGGTGGTGGTGGGGACCAGATAAACATGTTCTGACATAGTGCCCGGTACGTGCTTTTTACAGTGCATTCTCCTGACTTATCTGCATCCCAGCACCAGTGATCTTTGTCTTCGTATCAGCTCGGTATTATGGAGAAGATTTGATTGCCCGTGTCATGATCCAAAAGGGTTGTGACACTTCTTACGTCCCAAGCTCTGCACCCTATATCGTAAAGCTCAGAGATCCGCATATCCACCAGAATGGCTGGTTGCGGGGTGATTGACGGTTTTCCCCTCTCAGCCAAGGGGTCCCTACAACTGGGTTGTGTCCTGGCCTTATATTTAGCCTAACCTTCTCCCGGACTACCGACCTAGCCTCACAGAGATTTATCCATATGAAACTCTGGGCATTCCCCAAAGGGGCGTCAAGGAACGACGAATGGGGGAAGTACTTCCCTTTTAGAATTTTGGCCGGTAAAGACTTCGGTTTTGTGAGGATCCTCCAAGCATGTTTCCCACAAAGAGCTAGATTGTGCTCCTTTAGATTGAGGAAGCTCATCATGCCCAGCTTCTTATGCTTGCACAAATCAGCCCACGTACGCCACATGATTCCCCTCCGTCCATCATTTCTCTTCCACCAGAAATTGTTGAGCATCTGTCCAATGTCATCAAGGAGTCTTTGTGGGAACATGAATACATGCATCGCATACACTAGGAGGGCCTGCAATATAGATTTGATTATTACCTCCTTTCCTGCCGAAGACAAAAATCAGTTGCTTTATGAGGTCATTCTCTTTGCTACACGTTACTTAATATAGGCCAGAGCTTGTCTCTTATTATTGCCTATCATATTTGGGAGACCTAAATACGTAGAAGACTCACGTTCCTCCTTGAAACCTAGTGTAGAGATGATCTATTCTTTCTGATTTAGCGTGGTATTTGGAGAGAAGAAAACTGAAGACTTTTCACGATTGATTAGCTGACCCGAAGACTTCTCATAAATCAGTAGGCATCTGACCATCTGTTCTGCCTCCCTCCTTGTTTTCCTGCAAAATATATAACTATCGTCGGCGAACAGTAGATGAGAGACTGCTAGGGCATCCCTTGCTATCTTGAATCCTCGTAGATTCTCTATCCTCGTAAATTCTTACAGCATAAGAGATAACCCCTCTGCACATATAAGAAAAAGATAAGGGGAGAGAGGATCTCCCTGTCGCAAGCCTCTTGTTGGGTTCGGAATTCTGATTGTGCGCCCTGATGTGGTGACCGTGTATATGACAGTTGTAACACATGCTCGGATCAGGTCGATCCATCTCTGATTGTAGCCTAGTGCTTGCATTACTTGGAGCAGGAAACTTCATTCCACCCTATTGTATTCCTTACTCATGTCAAGTTTCAACGCCATGAGTCCTCTATTGCCCTTTGTCTTCTTCATTATGTGGTGGAGGACCTCTGATGCTACAATTATGTTATCTGTTATAAGTCTGCCAAGGATAAAAGCGCTCTGGGTTGCTGAAATGATCCCGTTCATGGAATCCTTGAGCATGTTGACCATTACTTTACATATTACCTTGTACAAAACATTGCACAATGAGATAGGTCTGTAATCCCCTAGAGAGTCAGGATTTTGCTTTTTTGGAATAAGCACAATATTCGTTTCGTTTGCCCATGTCGGTAGATTTCCTGAGGAGAAGAAGTCCCGCACCATTCTAAATAGCTCTTATTTCATCATCTGCCAGTTAGCTTTATAGAAAGCCGCATTAAACCCGTCTGGTCCTGGGGACTTGCCTGAGTCAATCCCATGTATTGCCGCTCTTACCTCCTCCTCTTCCACATGTCGCAACAGAGACTCGTTTTGCTCGTTTGAGATGATTGATCGTACGAGGCTCACAACTTCTCTACACTCCACCCCTCTCCCTGTAAAGAGGTCTCTGTAGAACTCAGCAATTTTTTCCTCGATTCATGTTCCCTATCCCACCCTGGTTCCTCCTGCTACAACTAGTGGATTAATCTGATTTCGCCTTCTCCATTCCGTTGCGCATTTGTGAAAATAGGCTGTATTATGGTCCCCTTTTTCCAACCATAACTTTTTTGACCTTTGCCTCCAATGTATTTTATTTGCCAACAGAAGATCATTTAGTCTTGCCGCTCCCCTTCCATATTCCTCGATACCCTGATCATCCCTTCTATTTCGTAATGTTTTAACTTAAGCCTGCAGGGATCTCAGCTCAGAATTTGCCCTCTTGTTCTCATCTATCCCCCGCCGTTGTAACCTACTCCTGACTTGTGCTAGCCGTTCCATAAAAGGTTGTTGTACGCTATCTTTTCAAGCTGCTGAGGTCACTTCCCCACACTCTGGTATTAGCAACCATTCACAATTTTTCCATGTGATATAGCAAACGACTCAGTTTTGTTGTATATTTCTCTCATTTTCTCAAATATCTCCAACTCCAAAGTAATAGTTTCCGGAAATACTAATATCTCTCGTTACGAAACGAATACGCTATGCTTGTTCATGGACCCTTGTGGCCCATTATAACCTCTATCCTTTCTGGGTTGAATACTATTTTCTGGGCTAAGAATTTGACTCACTGGCATTATTAAACAGGAAGCTAGAATATTCAATTTTGTTGGGAATGGTACGGGATGGGGGCACTGGTGGAGGTGAGAAGGATGTGATGTGAAACAAGTGAAGATCAACGCAGACAGAGCCTTGTTTGCAGTTGAAGGGTGTTGGAAGGTCGGTTGTGCTATAGTGTGGGTTCTGGAGGCGTTCGGGTCGATGAGAAATGACTAAATCCTCGTGTTAGTTCAAGCTATCCAGGCTAAGGTGGAGTTGGGATTGCCTTTGAGATTCATTGTCAAATATTGCAAGACCATCCATGTTGTAAGGGTTGAGGTATCAGGTATGTGCTAAGGGAACATACATTTCTAGTTAATGTATTTGGAAAAAAGAAATATTCGATTTTGAACTTGTGCTTGTATGGGGAATGGAATAATAGTCTTTTGAATGTACCAAATGACACTGGTTAGGTTAAGCTTATTTTTATTGCATTCTAACAACACATTACAAATCTAACCATACCAATTACCAACTACTACAGTAGAGCTTATGAAACTACTTATCATGTTAGGATATTTTCGAGTGATTCCTTGTGGACTTTCTTGTTATTATTGTAATTATCAACAAATGAATGTGCCAACCAAGACCATAATACATATATAAAAGAAGGGGAAATGTGGATAAAGAGAAATGAGTTTATAGTGTTTGCCATCACATTGCATACATACAAATCATTAAATACAAAAGCAAACTCTCCTCCCATAACTTTCACTACCCTCTCCCAAATTCCATGTGTGACCTGCCAATACCCATAAAAACAACATCAACATATTATTTTAATTTCAACTAAGGAATGAAGAAAGAAATGTTACATTGCGGAATTAGAAGTCCTTGGAGACGAGCTCGCCGTTGAGGAACTCTCGGTAGGCAGCGACGGGCCAGATGAAGCCTCTGAAGACGAGCCTGTTAGCGAGAGGGACGTCGATGATGATCTCCTTCATGGTGGGCTTCTTCTCGTCCCTGATGGCGATGAGGTAGCTGCGGCCCACCCAGCCGATCCAACCGGCGATGTACAGGAACAATATCCCCGGAATGATGAACTCGCCCCAGTGCCTCTGGTCCCCGCTCACTATCAGGTGCGGCAGCCCATCCGACCCGCACAGCAGCCCGTACTTGCCGTAGTTGGAGAACCGGGTCTTCGTCTTCTCCATCGTCGCCTTGATCGCCAGTGCCGGCGCGCTGTCCGCCGCGTACAGCTTCAGCGACGACTCCAGCTTCTTCAGCTGCTGCTTCTCCCGCTTCGCGAACTGCTTCGACTCCTTGCACGGCGTCAGCCCGGAGATGTCCGCCACCGCCGGCAGCGGCGCCGACAGCAGGATCGACGACAGCGCAAGCGCGGCGGAGAACGCCTTGAGCGACTTCTCCGGAGCCGCCTGGTTGTGGTTCTGAGAGCAGGAGACGGTGAAGGGCCTTGATTTTGAGCTACTGGGTCGCGACCTCAAGAGGGGGGTTGACAGGCTGGTGGAGATGGTGAGAGACATTTTGGTCTTCTGGGTTTGGGTCTGTATTATGATTTTTGAGGAGTGAGAGGCTTTTAGATTCTGAGGAACAAGGGACTGGTGGTGGAGACAAAGAGGAAAAGGAGGTGGATAAGGTGTATGAAATGCAATATTTGAGCTGAGGTGGAAGATCCTCATTGGTTTTGGAAGATACTAGTCTCCAATCTCTCTATCTATCATTACTACTTGGTGGATATCATATGAGAGTGTGGCTGCCATTGGACACCCCACAATTCACTTATATCATATGCTATTTTGTTAACATCTCATCTTGAGGGTTCAGCACTGTAATTGCTATTATGCACTTATAGTAAAGCTTTCTTATTACAAGTCATAATGACCAAAGCTTTGAAAGAATTCGAAATATACAGTTTCACATGTTCATGCAATTATAGATTTCATGATAATCTATTAGAGAAACTGCTTCCATTTTCTTCATCTCATCTGATTAATTTTACCATTCCATTCTAGGAACCAGCCAATACAAGGAAATGCAAAAATCATTATGAATAAATACTGTTCTGTTCGGCCAAGTCCGGGCTTATCCGATCATCATCATACTAAACACAGCAAATCACAAACAGATTCCTCCTCTCACAAATGATTCTCTTGAGCATGCCTTCTCTCTGCATAACCATCATGGTTGTAGCCTGAGGCATATTCGTTTCGTTTTTTACTCTCTGGCTGCCTGTCTGGTGAGCTCCCACCCTTCCTTTTGCGGCTGCTGCCATGCACCATCGGTGACACCTCATCCAGCATCTCCCCTTCTTCTGCGTTCAAAGGTTCCGACATCTTTCCTGATTGCCCTTTTGTCCCTTCTCCGGTCAATTCATGATGATCCGGATTCTCAGATTTAGACCAGCTATTTCTCTTCTCCCGTTTTTTGTCATCCTCTACAGCCAGCTCGATCCCATCTTCTAGCTCTCTCTCAATAAGATCATCCTCATCCACCAACTCTTTCTTCCTAGTCACTTCACCACGTGACTTTCTCCTCTTCTCAAGTGCAGCCTTCACCTTGTCCTTGTCTATCTTAATGGCTTCTCTAGGTGACTGACCAACCGGACCTTCCCGAGCCTCCAAGTTTCGACCAGCCACACTACCAGACTTACGTGATGTACCATCATCCCTCCACTCTCCTACTTCTGCATTCTCATTCTTTTTACCAACTCTTTCTTGGTCTTCTCCCCCAACTCGCTCTGTCTGAGGCTTATTAGATTTATTAGGAACTTCTGTCGCATTGTTATTGTGGGGTGAATGCTCGGAATAATGGTTATCTTTACCCTCTGCATCCACCTTATGATCTGTTATAACACTGCCCATCTCCGCGCTGCCATTATCATTGCTTTGATTTTGGGCACTTCTTGGTGGCATCCCATGATTATTATCAGGATGTGAATGTTCAGACGATGGACGAGAAGATATTTGTCGTGAAGCCTGCTCATCATTCGCAGATGAAACTTTTGCTGAGGCTCTATGACTTGGGCCACCACCAGCACTTCCTTCTATTTCACTCCCCTGAGATGGAGGAACTCTATTTTGCTCATATAGTTCCAGCATCTGATTACTGACCTCTGCCAAATAACAAACACATTGTCAAAATTTAAGAGAGTAACAAATACAATTGTTGATTGAAGATATATAACAAAAGGTACCGCAAGAAACAGCAAAAGCAATGGCACGTCAAAATCACATTCCACCAATTAAAAATTTAAATAAACATAAATGTCGTCCTACTGTGTAGATTGCTTGCCAAATCCCTTCGAAGATATATAGTAGAGTGAAGATTAAAAGGAGGCATATTTTGCAGACTAATTTACGATCTTGCCAAAAACCAGCATTAGCAACTTAAGGCTGTTTGAAGATGGTCATGCTAGCTTTGACCCGATATAAAGGTATAATACTTACCCTCCAACTGACGTGGGGTGACATCAAATTCCTGCCACCAAACCTTCTCACCATCCGATGGAAGTTTCACCTTAAGGAACTTGGCAGCAAGAAAAATAGCACCAGCTGCAATGTGATGAGGCTTAAATTGCAGGCAGAGCGATGTCCTCAGCCTGCAATCCACTTCCATTATGTAAGGAAGGGAGAAGAGGAACTGGAGTTTGAGGAAAGCACATACATTCTATTCAATATATTCATACCCATCATTAACAAAATTCCATGCAACTTGAGCAAGGGCATTCTGTGCAACCTTGAACTTCTTTATTGCTTCGACAAGGGGTTTATAAGGGTGGTGAACATTAAGGTCAAATCCCAACGTGGCAAGTACAACCCTTTCCCCCTGTAAAATTAGCTCTTTTTGTTGCTCGTATACTTCCTGCATCATGTGTAAAATAAAGATTATGCTCACAAACAAAAAATTGAATCAAAGAACTGGCAGACAAGAATGGAGATCATTACAAATGATAAAGCTGTTGAAATAAAAATTTGGACATACATCTTCTAGAATCGAGAAACAAACGATTGAAGATATTTATGAATTTAAAAGAAATAGCCATCAAATATCTCAAATTAATTATTCCCATGAAGTATATAGTATATCAATATCATTTATGTGTAGTTAAGTAGCAAACATTGGAACAACACGTTATATTTGTCAATAATAATCATCATTCATAAGCTTCTTCCTCTATCTCTAAGATAATAAAAAAAAAAGTAGACTGAAACCCCCCAATACAATAAATTTCACATTGCAAATAGTAATAATAAACTTAGGTAAATGGTATGAAGCTAACCATTTGCACTCATCAAACTCTTCTATACTACATCTACAAAGAACACGGTTGACCATACAGATAACTTTGTAATCAGTTTAAACATTTCACTAAATTACACTCTACAGAATGGGGGAATTTTCCTACTTGGTGCAATCTAGTCTGCATGCTGACAAGCAATCCGTGTAAATTCAAGGAATAATGAATAAACAGTGACGGCAGGGCAGTAGATAAATTGAGAAACGGTTTATATATATATTTTATTGTGAAAATTTTACCTTCTGTTTTATCCTCTGAGCAGCAGCAGGATCCTTCTTGTTTATTATCTCGTAAGACACAAGAATAACATCCTTCAGAGGACGGGGCGTCTCCTCAACCTTCCCAGCAAGGAACATACACACTGTTGCCATTGTCTATAAAGCATAGATTGGCGTTAGGTGCAATAAGTGCCCAATGGGATTACTCAATTACACAATTTCACCAAAAAGTATTCATTAACAAAACAAAAAAGAACAAACAAAATACTCGAACCTAAAATGAAGTCATAGTAAAAATATAACATGCAGACATGAAGGGGAATTGCTGCTTGCAACTTATTCAGTCTTCACAACAAATTAAAATCCATATATAGAATCCCACAACTGAAAGTCATGTTCAGAATCTACTAGATTACATGCAAGTAAACAAACTTGTATCACCTAATTGTTTAATGATTTTTTCCTTAAACAAATTACCTAATATTCCAATGTATTGCCCAGCTAACTGTATCATCAAAATGACGAACACAAAAACAGACAACTGCTAGATCTTGTGCGCAAGAACATAAAAGTGCAAATGGTTCGATGCAGAAGGATGATTTGGAGGAAGATAATCAACCTACCCTTCTGTCATTCTTGGCATGTGATTGACGAATGAAGAACCGATGGCAAAAAATTATTGCTGTTGCAATAGTTACCTGAGGTCTGCATGGAAAAAATTCCAGTCCCAATCATTTAAGAAAAAACATGTAAGCAACTAGACATCATTTTGACAGCAATGAACCACTATGCTAAAGGATGAATGTCTAATACATTAATGCTTGTGAATATGCCTTCATGTGGCATGTGTTCATACTGACAAATGCATGAAGAATATATGAATGCCAAAGAATTTCTCACACAGACCTTAGACTTTCTCAAGGTTATATTATCCATAAATTAAAACCACATTACAAACTGACAAAAATCTTTACTTTATCACAAGGGTGGTGTTTTAGTTGATGAATAATGCAACTAGAAGCATAAAAGTATATCATTGGTTGCTCTTGTTCATATCTATCTGCAAGCAGCATTTGCTTGCTGGTTAGAAATAAATTAGATTAGTAATCATTATTACAAAAATTGAGAAGTCCATCAATTTATTTCATTTGAATCACCACAGAGCTCCGGGAAGGGTTTACTAACAAGAAATTTTGGTGTAATAATGATACTTTTCCCCCAATATAACATTGAACAAGAAACAAAAAACAAAGAAAAAATCCTTGAAGCACCCTTAAACACATGCCAATATTTCTCAGTTACATTGAAAAGCCATTAGACTTGGGACCATTCTCTCTTTCCATAAAGAACATTACTTTGATCTAATCTACTTGTCAACAGGGTCCAACAATCAGTCTTAGGAACATCGATAGATATCCGATCCAAATCCTCAGTAATAGATAAGCAAGACCACTTCCGAATACAGAACATTATGATTATTTAAAGCAACATCATCTCTGAGTCATCACTAAAGATTTTTAATACTCGTCATCAGGCATGCTCTTGGGGAAAAAAGAACATTGTATTCAATCTGATCAACTAAACTCTTATAAAAGTAGAAGATTTCAGTTTCTCCTGTCTAGGATACTCCAAAATTATCTTTATCCCACATCATAAACATGATATTTGCTAACTAAAATCCTACACCCGATAGATTTCACATGCGATAAGCAAATGAATGATGTGGCAACTATATTTTACTACATGTGGTGGAGTGCTGCATCCACCTTGGTAAAATTACGTTCAATAATAACACTACAACAAAATAGTAGCCAAAAAACAAGTCTACAGCAGTCATAGAGAAATATAACTACCATGACTAATTAGCACACAGGAAGCCAATGCGAAAGCATTAAAATTTTCCATCCATGAATAAACTCCATGGTTTTTATATTGTTTATTAATTAATTTCCCTCTTCATGCTGGTGGTTTTCTCTAATGATTCCCCTGAACTAGGTTTAATAACCAAAAAGCAGATGCTTTAAACCCACAACACACAAAAATACTAATCCTTCATGTATAAAGTATTTATTAATTATTATTGAAAACGTTATCCAACAGTTACAAGCAAACAGCATATGCATTAGCATTAGCATAATTAATAGTAGGATAAATGGTGACAAAATATAAAAAAGTGGCAGGTGCCTATTCAATACTAAATATTTTGAAGTAATAATTTATTTATAAGAAACCACTTACACTTTTAGCCTCATGCCTAAATCCTGCAAAAATGTGCAGTATGACTTGCGCAAATATGTCTCCTTTTTCAAATCAATACCATCTCTTCTTGATGGAGAACTTTCTTCAATTTCCTTCCTAGAAAAGTACCAACGACCACCCGACTCCTCTGCTTCATCCACAGAATTCTTATTAGGTCCACTATCTGTCATTCCATGATTTGAGGATTCCCCTGGTACGAATCCGGCCATATCTATCTTCACGGGCTAAGATATAATGAATATATGTTACACGTCTACAATAACAATAAAAGGCCTTTATGCCTCAATCAGCAGCATGCAATTTTTCCTGTTCAGGACATAGATAAAGGAATTTAGCACACATCAATGTTATTACACGAATTCTCAAGCAAATAATGGCAATAAGCATAATATAGGGCTCCGATCCACAGAAGTAGACATAAAAGCTTAATCTTCTACACATACGACAGCTTCAGCAACAGTAATGTGGACAAGTAAGACACAAAATTCAAAACTTGTGAGGAAAAAAATTAGGGTTTGTGCAGGAACTAACTCGGGAACCATGATTTGTCGCAGTGAGAAAAAAAAATCGAACTCTGGGTAACAAAAATAGAGGATTTTGTTTATGTATAACGTAATTAGGGTTACAGAAGTTTTGAGCCACAAAATCTTTCAGAACACCATTGTTAGGGTTATGAGAATACAATTAGGGATTCAGATAAGCGTGGAGAAAAAAAAGAAGCTATTGCAACTCAATTCATTCAGAGAATTGCTGCGAAAGATACCTTCAGATTCTCTGCCTCCGTCGCGGCTACGAAAATCCTGAGTACGCTGAACAGCAAAGAAGGAAGGATTGAAGGTCTGCGAAGGTAATTGTAATGGAGATTGCGTTCGCCACCTGAGAAAGTGAGCGTGTGCTGTGATCGGTAGAGGACTTGGTCGCCGGAGACTGGAGGAGAGGCAATCGGCGCCGAGAGTGTGAGTCTCTGGTTTGGGTCGGCAGAGAAGAGAAGAGAGAAAACAGGTCGCGAAAACCCTGGCTAAGATAGGAAACTCTCCTTCTGATTTTTATTCTTAGCTTTTTATTTACTTACTCCATCGTTAATGTTTTCCAAATCGTTTATTTTCATCCTCTGCGTCACTTTCCTAAATTACTGAGTTGTGGATTCTTTTTATTATTATTTTTTTAAGGAGTGCAAATTTTATTAATTAAATAGTAACTAACCCGATATCGAGCAAGACAGCTGAAATTACAGATGGTGGGACCGACCCCACCGTAATCGCAACTCTTTAATTAAAACAAACTTGACCAATCTGTGAGCTATTTGATTACGAGCAAAACAAATAACAGAAGTTTCGATAATGGATAGTACGCAACACCGTTCGTTAATGATTCCTTCAAATTTGTCCAACTCGACTTGTTTAGCATCATGTAGAGTCACGGCCTCCAACTCATACAGATGGAAAAACCTCGTGATCTTGCTGCGGAATGTTTTACACATGCATCTCTGATAACCCCGGAGACCAATCGACTCAACTCAGTTAGCATCATGCAGAACCACGGCCTCCAACTCATACGGATGGAGAAGCCCCGTGATCTTTTTGCATGCCGACTTAAACCAGTTTTCTCGATCAACCCTGTGATCAATATGAGCATCGCGAAATTCAAATCCTCCCAACTCGTTGGATTCAACTGGATCAACCCATCGACACCATGGACCCCCCGTTTTCTTCCAGTACCGATCTCAATAAGACACGTATTGAATTTTGAGCAAGCCGAGACCCCCTAGTTCGATATGCTTGCATGAGTCTGCCCATTGACGCCAGATAACTCCAATTTCCTTCTAGTACATGCCTACCAACCAACCAAAAGCAAAACCTCTCAGCCATCCATACTCCGCCGTCGCAACCCAGGCGCGACCAATCTGCAACTTCAGCCTCACCCGTTTCATCCCATCCCTAAATTACCCGACTTCGCCTCCATCAAAACCAGATCTACCATCCGACCATGCCTCCATCAGACTCATATCTATCTCCACATGAGCTCTACTTATACCGCCGCACCACGCTGACGTCGACACCCGTAAGAGATCATCGCTGTGAGATTTCGCCCAATTATGGCGAAACAATCCTAACAGTGTAGGGTACAAGCCGCAAGAATTTTTATTTTATTTTTCTGAAACTTGTAAATTCTTTTTTTATTTTTTTTAAAAAACTTCAAATTAAATAATTCGATAGTTTTATTCATTTATTTTATGTACATAATAAGTATACTGATTTACAATTTAAATCCCTCAAAAAAAATTTTACGATTTATTAAATAAAAAATTAATTTATGAATTAAACAAATGATAATCTTAAAACTCAAATTAAAGCAAAGTTGTGGTTTGCAATGTGATATTTTTTTTTGAAAGGATAATGACTACACTCAACAATGTCACATTTTTAAATTAGTGTTTAAACTTTAAAGTTTTTATTTCAGCTACCTCAAAAATTTTAAGCGACATACAAAAATTAGATCAGACATAATTTACATGTGAAAAATCTAAAATACCCTAGTACTAAAAAAATAAAACAAAATCAATTTTTTTATTGAAGCAACCCAATCATTCAATCCACGATCCAACCCAGTCCAACAAAAGGACGAGTGGAGCAGCATCACATATCGCTACAATGTCGTCGGCTAGAGACTCTGGCGACGAGGGTTTAGCTCCGACCACCAAATGAGGTTTCGACCATCCTTAGGACGTGGAATAACCTCCCTATAGCTTTCTCCTCCGTAAATCATTGTCGAGCCCGTCTCATCCGCACTCAGATCGACCGAGAAAAAGCTCAGAGCCTCATCGGAGCACCTCTTTAGAAACAGAGTAGATCATGTTCTTCCTTCTCTGGCTATACGGTGGAGTCACGCTGCCTCCGCACTACGAAACCCTTTGTTTCTCAACCTTACATCGCCCTCCACCAATTTTAGGATTAAAAAAATTCAGATATGATTTATGGACTTCCAGTCCCATACGAAAAAAGCTTGAGTCCTATCGTCCTATACCTTTTGGAGTCGACGTCCACCAAGCCCGACCTCTGCTTGTTGCTTCTACCACGAGAGAACTCTGCCGGAGCAAAAGAAGTTGAGGAAAATAGAGTCGGCTTCACCTTGCACCTCTTATTGATGCCTCATTTCCGACATTGAACAAAACTGGCGTCTGGCACCTACATAAAGTAAGGATTGTCATTAGGGAGCCTCACTAGAGAACGGTGGCTCCACTGACAACAATGAAAATAGATCGAAGACTTTGTTTGGAGAGGAAAAAATTGAACAATAAATATGTTTGGTTCCCTTAATAGACCGATATGAACTAGAATGGACCAATCAAGAACATTTAAAAAATATTGTCGTTATTGAGTATATAAGAACCATAAATTGAGAGTATATAAGAACTCATAGTATTATACTTTTATTTAAGCGGAAAAACCCCGCGGTCCAAAAATCAATGAGCGAGTAAGTCTCTAACCATTGGACAAACTCATTTGATGAAAAGTGAGTTGTTCTTTTTTTTAAGAGTAAAAGACATAAAACCACACCCAACAATCACCAAAAGACACTTAACTACCACATGTTTCAAAATGTACAGTGAGCTACACCCAAAGATCATTAATTGACAGATAGCATATGCCATTATAATTTTGGATGAAACCTGTTAAAATTTTAAGTAAAAAACGAAAATGCCCCTGGCCAAATTTCAAATTTTAAAAACTATGCCATTGTGAGGATTTTGGTTGTTTCTCCCATAACCGTGGCTCAAGCTTCGCCGGCCTCTTCTACGACTTCCGACCGACTTCTCTGGTCGTCCTCGACTTCTCCTCAATAACCGGAGACTCGCCGGAGCCCGTCGCCAAAGACCGTGGCTCAAATTTTCGCCGGAGCCGGAGCCGGTTTGCAGCACCGTCGCCGGAGCTCGCCCAAACTCACCAAAATCGCGCTGGAACCTCCCTTCACTTCATCACTCTGTTATTCTGGCCCTTCTCGGTTTGGATCAAAAAAACAGAATACGACAAAATGCATGTCATTTTGTGCATTACACATCTTGTACATTACACATTTTGTTGTAGTCGTGCAAAATGCATGTCATTTAGTACACCTATAAATTGAAAACATCAAGCTCCACTAACTATGTTATAGTATTTATTGCTTTCTGTCCACGTGAGCTTGCCATAAAATTAATTAAAATAAAAAATTATTGTTAGCTTTAGACTTTTTTTTCAAGACAATGGAATTATCTTTGAGTGATGCTAAATGCACTGACCAATGTATACTTTTCAATCCAAAAACTTCATCTAAACACATATATACTTTATTAAGATGAAAGATAACAATATCCATAGTAATTGTGATATCACTAGGAAGCCCACGATTGCAAAACCTGCTATTGTCATACTCTGTTTTTTTTATCCAAACTGAGAAGGGCTAAAATAACAGAGAGATGGAGTGAATGGAGGTTTCGGCACGATTCCGGTGAGTTTGGGCGAGCTCCGGCGACTTCAGCCACATGGTCTTCGACTCTGACAACGGTGCTGCAAACCGGCTCCGGAAACGGTGTTGCAAACCAGCTCCAGCGAGTTTCCGGTCAGTGGCGAGAAGCCGAGGACGACCGGAGAAGTCGGTCGAAGTTTCGAGAAGAGGTCGTTGAAGCTTGAGCCACGGTTATGAGAGAAACAACCAAAATACTCATAATGATATGATTTTGAAAATTTGAAGTCTGACCAGTGGGCATTTTCGTTTTTTTACTTATGTCATGTACGTGTACACCGTAAATTATCGCTGAAGTGAAATCTAACTTGACCGCCTAATCGGTCGCTCTCTCTCAATCGTCTTCGATGGAGGGTTCGTCGTCGCAGAGTCGACGAGAAAGGTTCCTGGAGAAGGTACTTTCACCTGCAATTCGAGGGCAATGTTGTCCAATTTGCCTGACACACCTCGACGAACGCAGAGCGGCGGTAATCACCGTGTGCAAGCACGCTTATTGTGTAGAGTGCATTGATAGATGGAGCAGATTGAAGAGAAGCTGTCCTCTCTGCAACGCCCACTTCGATTCCTGGTTCAACCTTTCAGCTACCACCTATCGTAGATACCAACTTCCCTCTCTTCACCAAATTCCCCAATCTGGGTCTGCCCCGATTCGCCGCCATAGGTCAGATTTGGTCTCCTCTCGGTCTTTGTTTATGGTGCCCGGATTTAGCTGCAGATTAAAAGAGCATAAAGCTTTAGACTTTATGTTGATTGGTTGGTTGAATGCTTGAGACAGAGTTTTTAGTCATACACTATATTGAAATTTTATCTTGGATATTTAAAGGGTATTTCAAAGATCAAGGGAGGAACCAAACCGTGGTAGCGGGAGAGAGAGGTCGCTGCCATGGCGACGGTCATTTGGGCGGCCAGGAGAGGTGTCTCCTCGTGTTACTGCTGAGAAAAAGCTTCATTGGCGAGCAAGGTATACCTAGTTTCTGCGCTTTAACTCAAGTTTAATTATAATTAGTTTGCAATTAGTAGATTAAGAAATGGAGATTGAGGACCAGCTGGTTTAGTTCATGAAAGAGTTAGTGTCCAACACCAAGTTCCTACTCTATTTCTGACATTTTATTAATCCCTTGCAGCATATACAGAAGAGGATTGCAAGCTGTTCCTGTATCTTCTAGGAGTCGTCTTGAGCAGGTATGTGTGGGAGGAAAGATCTTTTAAATTCCTGTACGTACTGTTGATGTAATAATATATTTTAGGGGAAATCTCAGTTTAGTACATCTAACTGCACAACATTCTCACTTTAGCGCGTAACCTTATAAGTTTTTTGATAGGTCAGCTAAAATTATTTTAGTCTCATTTTGATTTAACGGTGTTAGTTATTCATTGTAAAATGATCAAAATACCTTCTTTATCATTCAAAATTTCAAATTGTGTCATTTGTATCTTCTTCGCACCCACACTGCTGGTATCACTCCTGCCCTCCGATCATCCCCTCCTGGATATGACTTCCGCGATTTCAACGTCCCTGTATATAATAGTCTTATATCTAGGGTTCATAGTTGACCGAAGTCATCAATTATAAGGAATTTTTTTTATCAGCAAGAATCAATTGTAAGGAGTTGTTACACTTCATTGGAATGAAGTGACTCCATAATTTTCTATGATTAAATACATCATCATTCTTAAGAGTTCTAAAAATTTGATGACAGATATTAGATGAGGGCAGTTATTAACCTCAACCATGATCTAATTCTCGAATAGCCTATGATGAATTTTGAATGCTTCCCACTGGCCCATATACTAAAGGAATTATGATGACACTGTACCCTGCTACAAAAATAACATAAAAGTATTTCAGAAACCAACCATCTTGTCACTTATCAATTCTTGAGAAAACGAAGATATATATAGGCTGTCCAGATTAGACGAAACATTTCAAATTACGCTGGTCACCAATAGACAAATAACAATAGTATGAAACAAGTAACCAAACATGCAATAAAAGGAATCTGTTAGCAAAGCTTTTTAATGCAATTCATGTGGCACTTGGATGACTGCCAAAGGGGATGATCGGAGGCCAGGAGGGATACCGCAGTGTGGGTGAGGAGAAGATAAAAAATGATACAATTTGAAACTTTGAATGATAAAGAGGGTATTTGGTCATTTTACAATGAATTACTAACATCGTTAACACTGTTAGAGCAAAGTGAGACAAATAATTTTAGCTGACCTCTCAAAAAACTTTCAAGATTAGCTGTACTAAAGCGAGAATGTTGTACAATTAGTCGTACTAAATTGAGGTTTCCTCTATATTTTATGATTGTGATAAAAATATGACTCTCTTGGGCCATCATAAACTTTTGAATCTTATTAGCAATTGGCCATTTATTCTACATTTTGTGTGGTAATATTTTTTAAAAGATGTATCCTGCTAAACTGATATTAGTGTGGTCGGTATGTCTGAGCATATTGGAATCCGGATTAGACTAGTGGGAGAGATGATATGGGACATTGCATAGGATAATGCCCAACTGTGTTAAGTGACATCTTTAAAGACTAGTGTTGAGTACTTGAAAATGTTAAATTTGAGAAAAAGATAGAGGTGCAGTTAAGAATAAACACGGTCCTAGTTAGTTTCTAATCAGCTTCATATTGTTTTATCTTCCAGCACACATCACGAGAAAATGGTGCAAGGGATAGAATACTGGAAACCGTAGAACCATGGATTAGAAGAGAGTTGCAAGCTATCCTTGGGGACCCAGATCCCTCTGTTATTGTTCATGTGGCCACCTCACTTTTCATTGGAAGTCTTGAAGGAAAATTCAATGCATCTTCTGGACAGTCTGATGTGGAAAGTGAGTTTCTTGCACCTTTAAGACCTTTCCTGGACAACCATACCAAGCTGTTTTGGCATGAATTAAGGTATGCATAATCCATAGACGACAAAATGCTATGTTAAAGCATCATTATTTAAATTATTCTGCAATCAACATGTTTGTTTATTCTACTCAGATATGACCTTGATTCACTTTACCTTAAGTTTTCTGTGAACTGGCTTTAAGATGTCATAAATTTTTGCATTGGACTACAATCTAAGATGTCAGTGGAATGACCAAAGGTTGTGGGTGAAGTGGCAAATACCTCATGTAATAAGCATGAGGTCGCTGATTCCAATCCCCATGTCGGCGGTATTGCTACTTAAACTATAAAATATGGCATTTTCATATCTACTATTTGGTGGCAAATGCTTATTTTGATACTATCCATACATAGTGATCTGCTATTTGGGCTATTTATTAAAAGCATATGAAGGTTTAGGAGTAGGCTCGGTAATGCTGCTGTGATTCATGTAGTGTTGCTTTATTGAATATTAAGCCTATTATTATTGATATGTTACTTCATTATTATTACTATTATGACGGAGCTGTAGAATAGTCTAAATAATTCATCTATTTTTGCGACAACTATAGCCTTAATTAGTTTTATTTTTTGTACTCAAGATGTTTTGCAGATAGTTCGCTTACCCTGGAGGCATATGATTCAGTGGCTGAATACAGGCAATTGGATCAAGTGCAGAATTCAAATCATTAGGTTTGGCACACAGGCAAGTTGGCTATGAACTTTGCAGTAGTGAAAACTTCATGGTACTGACCGTCCTCATTCTGCTGGTGAAGATGATGGCAATGAGGAAGAAACAATGCTATAATGAAGATCCTGTCTTGTTTAAGAGAGATGTATCTGTGAAGAAGTGCTCTTTGTACAACATGCACCGATTAATGAGTGTAATTTGGTTGCAAGTGCAGTGTGCATCAATTGTTTTCCTTGTGTTGAAAATGTTGTACAGGTGACCGGTAAAATGTCATAATTTGACCACAGTATTTATTTTATTGGTATATACAAAATATTATTGATAATTATACTCCCACTAAAACATGATTTAGTTGATATATACTATGGGAGACAATAGGATAAACCATGAAAATAACAGGATTTAAAAAATAATGCGGAAAAGATGGAGGGTTCTGTCCTCCAACGGTCAGCAGCCCGCCGTCATTCCTCATCTCCTTTAGTGTTTTGGAAAAAGCATTCATTTTTCATTTCTAGCTCTACGCCACAACCCGGTGTTCTATCCGATTCTTTGGACAATCCTTCATAACTCTCTACCTTCAAGGAGAGTCCCCAGAACATGTTACATGGGAGCTCTGCAAGTCATTGAGATCCGCATTCAAGTGACAGGCGGAAAATGCTACCTCTGCAAACTGATGTATAAATGTTTTGTTGTTTCCTTTTCAGTCTACTTCTCAGTATACCTCACTTTGGGTTTCTCTTCATCTCGAGAATTTTATTTAATGAATTTATCGTTGCTAATAAAAAAATAAGATACCTCAACAAATATAGAGATGAAATGAACTGAAGGAGACTGATTTTGAAGAAAAAAAAATCTTCTCTTTTGCTTCAGCTATGTTTTGGCTAGATAAATAAATACAAAAAGGCGATGACAAAATTAAAACCAAAAGAACTACAAATGTCCTGCACTAAATTTATGGTGGGGGAGGGAGGGACCTCCACAACTGTAGAATTCCCTTATCGGGTTACAAGCCAACCGGGTTTTAACAAAACATCTTGCTTAAAGTTGCGACCTGTGACTGAAGTAGACTCACCCTGACGCCGGAAGCACTGCCCAAACAAGAAGAACAAGAGTAAGTTGCACCATTTCTGTTACGATTCTCAGCTGACATCAAAACTGTTAAAACAACCTACCTTGTAGCAAACAATGGTATCATCTGGATACATTGCAAACAGCTTAGTTCCAAGACGAGCATGGCAGGAATCACAAAGACTTTCATCGTTGATCTGCACATGTCGCGATCTTTCCTCTAATCTTGCTAATTTTGCATCAACATCAACAGCTCGGGATAGGTTATGTACAATCTGGAGATAGCTCACTCAATGTTACAACTAGTTACACGGCAATGCAAACTGAGAATATAACAGTAACAGTAACTGCAACGGCAACAGTGAATTAATACATTTCCTAGTAAATAACATAGCACTGAATGACATATACTGATAATCAGAGTATATGGTTAAAACCAGGACCAATTACTTGTAATTCTGTAAGCAAAATATCGTGCAATAGAAGATGGATTGTTAATTGAACCACATCCCTGATCAAATTAGAGCAAAAACAATGTTTTTACCCTTCATAATCTCTATTGGAGTTAACAAGATGAGCAATTCATATCAGTTGTAGGAATTTGCACCCATAAAAGGTAAGAGTGAGAAGGGTGGCCCAATGCACGAGACACGTCATTTTCAAGTATGGGGAACAACCACAAGTGTAATAAATAAGCTATTTTAAGGTTCCACAAGAAGCAACAAACAATATAGGGGAACTTACTTGTCCTTGACGGTAATGATGGAATCTTGCTCTCAACATTCTTAATATTGTATCAGAAGCGAGTTGAAGGGGCATTTCTGGAGACAGAGTCTGCAAACATGAAACACTGGTTTCAAATTTTATATTTCATGCAGCCATGTCAGTCACATGCCATAAAAGCATGAATTTACTTCAACAAAAAAATGTACATGATTCTGTTAGTGGATAAATTGGCAGTATGTTTCTTAACATTGTTATACTCCACAGATACAGCAACCAGTGAAATTAGTTTTCTTAACATTATGAGAACATATCTATCCAGAGCCCTTCAAAATTAGGACCCCGCTGCTAACAAGTTTAACTTTACCAGGCAATAACCACAGAATGGAAAAAAAAAGTTATAATCATCAGGTCTTTTACCAAAGCCCCATTTAATAGGAATCAATGACAAAGAGAGACACAGATTTTCTATGACTATGTAATGGGGTTTTGCTTCTTCGTTGCCTTTTCAGAACCAAGCATAGAAAAACCTTATACGTGTTCAGAAGAACCATTCAGATTATTCACACGAGATAAGAAAGAAAATAATCCCTTAAGATGACCACGCCGCCGTCTTTATTCTTCCAAAGTCGATTCACAGAAGTAGCGTAACCATGTTATTTCTTAACCCTAGCCACTCCTAAAACACAATCAGACCGGAGAATTCTACATATCGACCCATTAGGTTCTCATAGTTAAGATCAAATGAAGGTTAAGATGATAAGAATAATTTTTTTTATATGTGAAATAATTTCTTATCATCATCCAACTTCAATCCTTGGTTCTGTCAAATATCCAAGATTTCAACAACAGTTGAACAGAGAACTGGCAACACGCAAGTAATGGGAAAATAAAATTTGCATGGACAAAAGGGAAGAATTTATCTTGCTCCAAAAGAATGGATGATGTGATACCTCTAAAACTTGTAAAGGATCCAGTGATTCACCATGGTTGTGGAGTAAGCGAACTGCGGCCTTGAACATAGGCTCCTTACCATTTTGTGGATCCAGATACATGTCAAGTAACCTGTTGAAGGCATTCCACGGAAATGAAAAAGGCCAATAGTAATTTAAGAAATCTATGTACTTCTGTGAAATTAATGTCAAAGGAATCCTACTGCATATAGGCATCTGGTCTGCCAATCTCAGCACAGTATTGTTCTGCAGCCTCACTGTCTTCGAGCTTCCTGTAAAGGAGTATCATATTATTTTGAAGATGTCTGATTAACACTCTTCTGATACTCATCTCTTTGAAATATATATAACATAGGCTGCCTCAAATTATAACTTCTATACAACTCTTAAATTTAAGTCAGGAAAAATGCTTCAATGGCTTGAAATAGTACCAGATAGAAACCACCATTTACCATGATCATTTGGTGCACTTAATAGACTTAAGCTGGTGATTATTAAAGGTCTTCTCATCATTCAACTGTCTAGTTTTTTTTTATCAGATTTGAATGTATCAAGTTTTGTGCTCAAGGCCTCCCTTGTGAAGGGAGCTCTACTTTTGACACTTGACACAACATAAGTTGGTAGATATAGATCAAAGAAGAGAGGTATACCGCCGATGGGACTCGAAATCTGTCCCCAAGGCCACAACTTCAAGTGACCAGTGGGACACTGAAGCTTTGGTAAATCAACTGTCTATTAAAAAGACAAAAAGCTTACAATTAAGAGAACAGAACTGTTAGAAACTTACAATGCCAAAATCTGGAGCACCAAAGTCTCTTGCCCTAGTTTCCGGTAAAGTATTGCCTGTCAAGTAGTTCAGAATAACCTTAGAATCACGTCATGATCAATTCTAGATCAGAAAGCATCAAATCCATTCACAATGCCCTAACAGCATATGGAACAAAATGAAACAAATTCCGAAAGCAGAGGCTGACGCATAATCAGCACATGCAGTGCAGGTATCAAGGTCACAAGTCCAAAACCCAAGAAAAAGGCAATAACACAAGTACAACAAACCTTTTCCAACCACAATTCTGACCCTTCAATCAAGTCAAGAACCTCTTCTGGATCATACAAGTCCGATGACTGTAAGAATATCTGCAATCGTTCTCGAATAGGAGTTTGAAATATTGAACTTTCTCCCAGATCAGAAACTTCTATTTCCTTTACAATTCCACCATCTTGACTTTGCAACATAGATTCTGCTTCAAAGCTTTCAATTGCTGATTTGGCAAGTGAGAGAGCATATAATGTATGAAACTGGGTGTCATCAGAGTCTTGGTCTTCAATCAACCATTGAAGATATCTGCATGAAGAAACGCTTAATACAAAATTCATCCACAAAGATAGCAGAATAAGAGGCTGGTAGCAAAAGAAAGGGCTGTTGAGTATCATGTAAACCACAGCATCAAAAGTTGCATATCAGATATGAGTCTATGACCAGATCATATAATGATTAAAACTGGCATGAAATTATGAAGCGAACTGTAAATGTATGAAGTGAATCAGGGACAACAAAAGAGGGATTAAAGCTTGATTCAAAACTTTTATCTAAAAGCAACCACATAACTTTTTTTTATGGTTCAGCGTGCACTTAACCTAAAAAGAGCGTAAGCAAAACATTTTCTCCGCTGTAGTTGAGAGAAAAGAGGATTCAAAATACCAAAACAATCCCTTGCTGCTAAGGAATCAACTACTCCTATCTCCACAGCTGTGGTACTAAGCAAATCCTTACTTTTATTAACATTGCAGCTTCGAGTAGTACTTGACTCTGATTATTTCTGAAGTGCCCTAAGCAGTTCCCAGGGCTACAACCCTGAACCAGCAAGGTGGTATGAAGGAATAAACAACCCATGGTATGAGCAAGGGCTTGGAAATACTGCATCAAGAGAACTAGTGCATTCCTATCTACCATAAATTTCTATTTTATTTCACCAGTTTGTAACTTCAATCAAATATAATGAAGCAAAAACATAATGGACGTACCCTTGTAGGATTTCTACCTTCTTTGGATCAATTATGGCAATAACTTCATCTGCAGTACCAAATATATAAACAAGTCAACAGAGACACTTCACATTATTAGAAAATAGATCCACATAAAACAAATCGTGAAAAACCCTCATACTAGGGATGGCAATATTCTCCGTTCCCGACGGGTTTCTCCGAATCCGAACAAAAATGGAGCGGGAAATCCCCGAATCCAGATGGAAACGGGGCGGGGTGAGATATCTCCGCCCCGATATATTAAAAAAATATATTTTAAATACATATTTAATGAAAAATAATACCTTTTTGTTAAAATAATATTTTATAATAAATGTATATGAAAAAAAACAATAATTTAAGTATATATTTTATTAAAATAATAATTTTTTAAACAAATTTTATTTAAAAAATAAATATGTTCTAACATTTTTTGGGTCGGAAACGGATAACAAGGAATCCCCGAATCCGACGGGGATACCTCGTCCCCGTTAGAAACGGGGAATACCTGATCCGATTCTAATGGGGATGGGGATGGAGATTGCAAAATCCGCCCCAAACCCACCCCGTTGCCATCCCTACCTCATACTTTTTAAAGCAAAATGAATCCAAGAAAATGGCTAAAAATTTGCGAATTTTGGCAAAAGTGAAACATGATAATTCATCAGATAAACTATGCACACGTGCACAATATGCAAAAATTGTTATTCAGTGGGATAGCGTCCTTTATAGTCATACCAAAGGCCGTGGGTGAAATGACACAGAGACCTCATGTAATAAGCATGAGGTCGCTAGTTCCAATCCACATGCTAGCGATATTGTTGTTTAATTTGCTGATAAAAAAATGTCCTTTATAGTCATTAATTAAGCAAGCATATGAAGATGTCACAGATTGGATTTGAACTATTCTAAAGTGCATGCTAATAATTAATAAATACTTGGGAAACAGGAAATACCAGGTGAAAGCTGATCGGTTCTCTTATCTGATGTTAAAACTCGAACAGCAAGTACCTGGTTTATGTCTGCAATCTGAATGCAGCAAACAAGCTTATGGTTACCCACTCAGGACAATATCCTTAACTTTTAGCATATGTCAGTGACCTGATTTTAGAAATACCTACCCATCCAAGATGCTGCAGTACCAAATCTTGATCAGATGCCTCCTCGAGAATCTTTGCAGCCTCGGTTGCAGCAGTCTCCTTACCCGAGATAACATTTACATTCACATTTTGTTGGTTATCCCCAAAAGCAGGATCTTTCCAGAGGCCCGAGGAATAATTCCTTGCCAATATGCGCCATACAGCCAGAGCCTTTGAGCTCATACCTTTACTTGCATAAAGAAAGGCGAGTGTCCTTAAATGTCCAGAGTCATCTAGTAAAGTTTCCAATTCCTCCTGCACTGTCCACGCAAGTTGTATGGTCAACCTTCAGGCAGGCTCCAGAGAACAGTCTCTGTTAGCAATGCATTGGAGCAGACTCTAACTAATAAATATTTATTTGTTACATCATGCTTTTATATCCGGAAGTAGTGTATTTTTGTTGTAGTTATATCATCTATGTTTTTATAAAAAAAAATTCATGTTTTATATTTAATTTATTTTGATGCTCTATATTTAATTTATTTTTCCAATTTTTTTTATTTAATTTAATTTAATTTACAATTACAATTACAATTACTTATTTTTTATTTTTCTGTTTTTTTGCATAAGTTTTACTTTTTTCATTTTTTTATAGTTACATCATGTCATAATCTATGTTTTTATTTATAATATTTCTTTTGCAATTTTAAATTTATTTATTTAGACTTTGAATTTTATGATTTGAAGACTTATTAAAATTGAACTCTTTTACTTTGTTATCTAAATATGTGTTGTTTCACATAAAATTAAAAGAGAAATAATATTTTATGATTCTTTTGGTCTTTTCAGCGCCTCACGGTGCCAAGGAAACACACCTTGAGTTGAGGCTCAATTACGCCTTTTTATACCTTGCTACAAATAAAATAAGATTTAATTGAAGCACTACAGGAATAGCACATACCACGATACAACTGTTAAAGGAACATGCCAGCTTCTCCATGTCATCAACACGATTCAATGCTCTATAGAGATACATTAAAAGAGTGTCAACTCCCTCTTTCACAGCTGATTCCAGCTCTTTATCACGGGAAACCTCTAGATACCTGGAGAGAGAGAGAGAGATTTCAGTGACAAGAGCATGAAATGAGAATTTAATTGCAATTGAGTAGAGAAAATTTTCAAACTGACAATCATAACCTTGCACGCAAGCACGAGATATCTTCAACGAGAAAAAAAAGCACAACATACAGAATTAAGAACTAAAGAAGAAGAATCTGACTACAAGAGAAGTTAGACACCTGATAATATTCTTGATAGCAGACTCCAATAGATCCGCTCTACTAGGTGGATTTGCAAGAAAATCCTCATCTATTGCAGTTTCAACACCTGCTTTCCTAAGAAAAATAGCTCTTTGGATTGCCAGCAAACCATTGTCGACAACATCTTCCACAGGTGCAGGTGGAGGGTGTAAACCCCAATACCGGTTTCTAGGAACCTAGAAAAGCAAGTTCAGATGTTCTGTAGCTACCAATAATAGATGCAAAGTTATATGCAAAACAAGTTTGACATATGTCACAAAAGCAAGCTTAACAATAAACCTTGACAAAATAAGGAACCTATATCCTGTCCAATGTCAAGAACATGTGCATGCCCAATAGCCAACCATACACTTGTGTCAGAAGAAATGACACATATTTGTGACCAGATTTACTTTTGTTTCTCTTTCATCCCATACTTACTGCTCTGGAATGAATTCCTAAAAAAAGGCTGTTATTGTATCTGAAAGTTAAATATTAATTGCAGTATGTACTTCAGTTGCATGGACATTACACATTCATGCTTTCATTTTTTTCGGGTTTTCTAAAACCTCCATCTAGGTGCCACCTTGGTCAATTTTTAGAACACCGACTTACCTAGTTGCTATGTTAACAAATCGCTCCAACAATTTAAAGAGCCCAATTATATGAAATCAGGTCATTGTTTTAAAATCCTCGCCTAAGCACCGGTTAGGGGACACATAGTCAAATACACATATTCATTATATTAAGAATTCTTCTATAGCATAGAGGACAAGTATTCAAAAACATAAAGCAAGTACGAAACCAACTAAGAAACTCGACACATAGAACATATGATGTACATAAATATTGAGAGAGACAAGGTATTTAAAATATGTACCAGCAGCGTCCACCGATTTGGATCTCTCATAATAAATGGAAATACTTCAGAAGGTTGCATTGTGTCTGACTGTAAGAAGTGGTTTACTGCTTCCTCAAAATGCAAGTCAAAAAGTAAGAGAAACCCCACTTGGGCATGAACAAAAGAAAGCATTTCCTTTGACATTTCCCCTTCACATTCAAGTTCTTCCACCAACGATATGGCTTCCTTAAAGTTTTTCTTTCTTAACAGGTCCTTAATCTGTTCTTCAGAGGGCACTTTCTTATAACAAATAACCTAGCAATATTTGACAGAATCAATAAATCCTGTTAAACCAAATATTCATTCCAAAAGCTTGTTACAGCAATTACAAGAAGACAGAGTACATAAATAGAATTTCACTTGAACATATTGTCAGTAAGTATTGCTAAATGTATAGAAAAATTAATACCATCTATACTAAGTGATTGCCTGAAAGCTCGTGACAGTGAACAAGAGTATCGAATTCAACTGCAACTACTAATATATCATCATTCTTTTACTGTCTCCTCTGACCTCTTTATTCCGGGGAAAAAGAAGCAAAAAGATAAGTGAACTCCACAACCCGTGGTTCCTCCCCAAACCATACCATAGATCTACCAGCTGATTTGTATTACCATTCCCCAGATTGAAAGAAATATTATTTGCAAAATCACCCTATCCCACCTAATTACCTTTTGTAAACACTTGATACATGACCTTCTCATGATAATTGAGCACTATACCCCTTCCTCCAATACACACACACTGACCAGTGTACATATATATGTAGTCTAACTTTATCATCAAGCCACATTAATAGAAAGTTTTACTGAAGGTGTCGCATCAGATCCAGAACTACTGAAGAGAGACATCAGTACATAGGGAATCCCAGTAGTGTCCTTTTTGATGAAGTAATTCATAGACATTTTAAGAAGAGCTGTGATGTCCATCCCACAAACCTACATACATCTAGCAATTGAGGAACTATGGTGTCCTGATCACCAGGTCCAACTTTCAACCTCCTTATAGCGGCACCCAAATCAAAGTCATTCTAATCAAGTTCTTCATTACTAAAAGAAGCAAAATTACTATAATAGGTCTCTCTCCCTGAGTTTCTCAAAACCTCTAAAGATATTTGCAGATTCATGTCAAACTTGAAGCGGGACTGTATGTCAGCTGTTGAGATAAGTGTCTGGTTCAACAGAGGAGTTTGAAAGGGCTTAAATTTAACTAGTTATATATATTGATACCTAGGGGTCATCTAGAATGTATTTGCCTTGTTTGCGTATCATCAGCTCATTTCTAAATTTTCAGTATCATAAAGTTCCCTATCAGTGTTGGTTTCTAGATTTCGAGCTACAGGAATAACATTGGGGAGATTAACTACTTAACACGAGAGATGTTAGCTTATCGCGATGATTTTCAGGACATCACATTAAACCTATGCACTTATCTATAAATAAACAGAAAGACTAATGAGATCTCTACAGCAACAAAAACAATCAAATACCTTAGTAGGTGTTGCAACTGCAACAAGTTGACTGCTCACATCCTCCTCATCTGCGACTATACACCTCCCTAACCCTTCCCCAGATAAAGTAATAGCTTGAATGCAACTCCCTGACTTTTTATGATATAATTCCATCTTCCCATCTCTAACAACCACTACATATGAAGACATCTCCCCCAGTGAATCTGGAGCACTACGGAACACCAAGCTCCCACCGACTGGCTGTCCATGTGGGTCAGCAATAACTCCCACATTGTCCACCAGCAATAACACCTTCCCATCTTTCCTCAGCAGTTTAAGTTGTGGAGAACCAGATACATCATCAGGCATTGAAAAGATGACACCACTCTGGCCCGTGACACACGAGAACAGACTATAACCATTAACTGTACCGACAATGATTGAATCATCAAGCCAGACCATGGTCTCAATCCCATCAATGCACTGAATCTCTTTCAGTACCACAATAGACCCATTTAAGCCATCCACCTCTCTGTCACTTCTACCAGCTTTGTACCCCAAAAAAAGTTCTATAAGCATCAACCTTTTACCAACCACGACTGCAAAAGCTTTACCACCTTCCCGTTTCAGTTCAGGTTCTCTGCTTTTCACTCCATTTGCTCTAACCCCACCTCCCAATTTCTGCAGCAACCGCATACTGGGGCTAGCATACTCCCCCAAATTGCCAGAATTCTCCAGCAAGCTCGAACCACCCGATTCACTACTTGACACCCTCCTGGCAATCACAGTAACACCCTTTACGAAATTCAATCTCTTCACGGGTTGCCCCAGCAGCGAATCGACCAAGAACAAAGCCCCATCGGAGAGAGCTAGAACCTTGCCGGAATCATCAACCACGTGCACCCAGTCCACCGGGGAATCGCCGAGCGAGACGCTGCGCAAGAAGGAGACGCTGCCGGGAGCTGAGGAGAGGAGAATGAGGGCGCCGGAGTGAGTGCCGACGTAGAGTAGGGTTTGGGAATCGGGGACGGTGGAGATGGCGAGGGAGCGAATGGAGGAGCGAGAGTGGGAGGAGAGATCGAAGTGGGAGAGGGGCTCGAGGACGGTTCGAGACCTCAGATCGGACTTGGCCATGGGGGCGAGTAATCGAGAGAGGAGCTTAGGAGATCCAAGAGAGCTTCATGGATGTTGACGACGATGAACAAGAATAGAAGCAGAGGAGAAGCATTATTTTACTCAACACAGTAGATTCTGAGACTTCACTTCACCTCACCTACCAGTAAAAGGAGTTTTCACTGTTCCACTCCACCCAGCCCCAATTACAAGCACTGCTTCGTTAGTGTTTAATTATTTGTAATAATAAGATTCGAATAAATAAATATATTTTTGAGTAAATAAGGATTGAAGTAAATTTTAATAAAAAACATGTGAATACGTCAAATCACAACTTTATAAAATTTTAGGAGATGAATACTTCATCTCTCGTATAAAAGGAAAAAGACTAATCCTATTTCACTTAATCTCTAATATGAACGGAAAATTAATTATATTTCAACATCATGTTAAATATTGATCCAGTCCAGTATGTTTAATAATCATTCTACCTTGTTAATATTTGGTGATAACATCTTCACTTATATTTTCTTAAAGTATTCTTTATCGGGCATTTGAATTGAGATGTCAAAATAATATATATTTTTTCGCATTAATGTTCTTGAATCCATCCAAATGAAATAATAAATCCATTCTTCACAGCTAAGTCAACTTTTGTAAACATGTTTAATAAAAGGATATAATATATTACAACATGCATGTGAATGTATTTCGATTAAGCTATAAATAATAATCATACCCTCTCATTGCCCGGCTGACCCAAACCAAAAGAATTTGTCTCATTTAACATTTTCCTTAGAATCAAAACAATCCAATGTTTGCTCCAAAAAGAAAAAAAATCCACGGAAGGTATAGCTTTACTCATGAAACAATAGTCGATAAAGAAATAGATCAAAGGTGATTATATAGTCTTTAACTCCATATATCAATTCGAGTTTACATGTGAATAGATCACATACAACGTATATTTGGGGTTACCACAATTTGACTTGCCAATCTGTTGACCCAGGTGCTTCTAATCTTCTTGTGACCACTTTAACTTACTCTACTCAGTTTCAAATATTGGCACAAAAATATTGTGATGAGAATTGCTCAATTTTTCACAACCTTGGGAAGCAAATCATTATTGTTTTCTATGTCACAGTCAAAACATATTCACATACAATACAGACAATGATTCGCTCTCCGTCTTTGCCTTCGCCCTGCAGCTCTACTTCTACCTAGGTAACTTCTCCAATAAGGCTGATTCGCCTGCCTGCTAGTTTCACGCAAGCTGTCCATGAAAATAGACGGTATTAGAAAATGTGACGAAACGGATACATTTCTGCAAACAGATAGTGGTGCAGAAAAAGCAGCACCAAAAGACCAATGCTTCTTTAGCTCTGGGGCTTTCTTTCACATATTGAGGCTCCAGTTTTGGGCAAGGAAGAGAAACTATGGGTATTTTCTGCAGAAACTTTCTTTAAGTCCTCGGCTCAGTAAACCTAGAAACTATAACCCCACCGAGCCGTATTTGGTTAATTCAAAATAAGAGCTAGTGAAGATTTTGTCAATAAGTCTAACTTGGGACAGCTGTGAGGCCAAAAGGTGCAATAACAATATTGGGTCAAAATGAATTTATCTGCCCAAATTAATAAGCACCCAAATTCACACAATTGTAAGTTGAAAGCTAAAAATGTAAGTGGAATACCATAGAGGTGGTTTGATTTCATGAGCAACGGGTGTCATGCCAAAGTGGCCTTCTTGCCCTTTGTGTCCCTTGACTGCAGACAAATTTGTCGTGGTAAGTTATATGTATGAAAATTCATGTATGCCTTCTTACAAGAAGGCCAAAAGTAGAAATGTGTATGCACAAAAAGTTGTGGAGGGAGGAACCTGTGCAGTAAGAGATCTCTTTGAATCCAAGAACTGACTATAAATGTCATATAATCTCCTCTTCTCAGCATCTGAAACAGATGGTCTTGCCTTGGAAGCAACCGACCTCAAAATATCATCAGTGATGATTGGCATTTTCTTTTGTTCAGTGCTATCGGGACCGCCCAGAAACTCATGTACTGCAGCTAGCTGTGCATCGGAAAGTAGAGCTTGGAGATCAGCACCACTAAATCCTTCAGCCATATCAGCTATGGCATCTAGATCAACATCACTGGCCAATGGTAGCTGTATAGGTGAAGAAAAGGTACTAAGACGAAGATGATGCATCAGTACAAGAATAACTAATAACAACACCAGTGATGATTGGCAATAGGAAGGGGACTGATACAGTATAGCAGTACCAGAAAATACACTAATAACGCCAGCTCTATGCCTTACTATGTTAATTGCAAACTTCATCACATTGGTATGCCCTCAGAAAAAATCGTATTAGTCCTCCGACATTGGATGTGGACAGCATTAAATTCTTGAATTTTGAGGCATGCCCTACATTAGGAAGCTATAAAGAGGACAAGGAAAATCCTATAGTAGACATGAGCCATCTATCATGTTTATGAGCCATCATTATTTTAGAGTATCATCACATGTACACGTTGAACATCAGGCCCATATATTATGAATTGAAGCAAAAATTATATCAACATAGCATAAATTGCACATGCAGAGATTTAAATAAAAGGGTTGATGCCACAAGAAGGGTCCATAAAGATCATACAAGAGATTCGGATAGCCATTACCATAATCCTTCAGTGAAAACTGGACAAATGTTAAAAGAAACAAATATGTAAGATGAAGATTTTACCTTCTCGGATTCTAAATCAGATGAGTTAGAAAAAAAGGCCCTTTTACCTGAAATACTCTGATTCCAAAAGATCTAACAGCGAGGTCTTTCTTTATTGTATAGTTTGTATTAAACATGCAACAAATCAAGTAAAGAGGTACTGAAATGACAAATATTCTACCCAAGCTATGTTTCATCCCTAAATTCTGCTGGGAGAATTTTGTTCCTAGGGTTCAATCACAAAAACATAAGAAAATATACAACACATGCACCGAAATACCAGCAGAGCAAATAATGACATGTAAAAAGTAGATATCTACTAACCTTTCGGGCAAGAACCGTAAGGATATCCAATCTCTCACGTGGAGAAGGAAAATCACAGAAAAGTAAACGATCTAGCCTGCCAGGTCTCAACAGGGCAGCATCAAGGAGATCTGGTCTACTGCTACACATAAAAATTATGATATCTAGTAAAACCAAAAAATAATGAGATATGATAAACAACTCAATTACAATTATTTTATGATGTCTCCTAGTAAAGCGCAGTCAAAACAGTTGAGTAGCACTGCTAATTATAATTTCTCATGAATGATATGGTTGAATGTCACTAATTAAACATTTGAACAGAATACTACTTCAAGAAATCAAATAGAAAGGTGCCCATTTGGGAAGGAGTTTGATACGGTCCCGGCTTTAGGATTAGGTTATGGCTGATATAGATAGATAGTGAACTCGATTAATGAGAGAGCTCTAACCTCGATTTGGCATTCATTCGAGAGAACACCGATCTCCAAGTAGCCTTTTGTTTTTCTTTAATTCAATCATATTTTATTAACATCTTCTACAGGTATTTATAATCCGAGAGTTCCAAAATAACACAAGTGATCAGATATGAATACTGATCTAGATAACTAAAAGTTCAAATTCCAAAAGCTAATAATTCAAATAACAATAATTTCCCGAAACAATATTTATCCTTTTCTTCTCTTTGACTCCATATTTGATAGGACTTGAATTGGACTCCTAACAGTGTTTCGTGGAGAATCTTCGATTCCAGAAGGGACTTTGGTGAAATTGCAGCATTGGGCTTAATCACTGATGAGATTGGATGGAGGCCTGATTAAATTATCTTTTGATGTGTGGATAGCTAGCCCACGCTCTTTTAGCTGTCTCTATTGTATCATCTACTTTGTTACAAACATTTGCGGTTCCCTTTATGTCTCTTTTTCAATAAATTTTATTTCAGATTAAAAACAATAAAACAGGTCCACACAGCGAACTAGAGTATAATAGTAATGAGCTTTATAATTGTTGAATTTCTAAAATAGAATTCTATTATTGAGACTAACTTGATTATGAATTACAATAGGAGGTTCCTTTGTATAAGGAACAATAGGAAATAAACCAAACTAGGAAACATAATACGAATAGGAAACCCTAATTAATTAACTATTTTAACACTCTCCCTCACGTGCAAACCGTGAAACACAAGTCTTGCACGTGAAGCAAGAATAATAGGAAAGCTAACATCTTCAATCATGCCGATTATACGGACATGAGAACAAGTGATTTTTAAGAAGAATCACTAAAACTTTTCAAGCAGCTACGTCATATAGTGACAGTGCGGCAACTCGTCGCATAGCAACGGTGCAAGGTGATTTTAAAATTAATCACCAAACTTTTCAAGCAACTACGTTATATAATGACGGTGCGGCAACTACGTCGCATAACGACGGTGCAAAGGTGATTTTTAAGAAGAATCACTAAACTTCTTAAGCAACTGCGTCGGTGCGAAACAATTTCAAGCAACTACAGCAAAATCAGCGGAGTAGAAAACTTGGCAAAGGAGCATCAAAGGCGTGTGGGACTCACGCACGGTTGACAGAGACGGGAGGACAATCAAATAGGAGCACCAAAGGCGTGTGGCGGTGCGTGAGACTCACGCACGGTTGACAGAAACGGGAGGACAATCAAATCGGCCGGACTTGAGCTGCAGAAGCTTCACTTGCCGGCGGTGAGGACAGAAAACTCCTCAAACTGCTTGAACGGAAACTTGTCGGAGGCCTATAGCCTAACCGGAGTGGAGGCGATGAAAAACGGTCGCCGGAGAATGCTTGAACAAAAAACAGATCTGGAAAATTCGGATGAACAGTACCAGTGAACAGTAATGATACGAGGATGGCTACGAAAATAAGAAAACGGGATGAATTTGAATTTATTTTGGTGGTTTCCAGGGATTGAAGATTTCGATCGAAGAATATGTAGGAATGAATGAGAAAATAAGGTAGATGTAGAGAATTGGGTAGGGTTTTGAGGAATAGAACCGTCACTTAGCCGGTTGTAGGCTAAGATAAGATTTAACCGCCACTTAGCCGGGTTTAGGCTAAGATAAGGTTTTTACGCCACACCTAGGATCCTCGGCCTAAGGTGATAAGTAGAACAAGACAAAGTCTCAAGCACAAAGCTATAATTTTTATTCTCTCTAATATGCTTTTTCTAAGAGCCCAAAGCCCCTTTAAATACATGTAATTAGGAATTAACAACTAGGAACTAGAAAAGGAAATAACAAACTAGAAACTAGGAAATTACAATTTGGAAAGTAAATTACTTGAGCTACAAGCCACTTACTCTAGAAACTAAATATTAGGAGATATAAAATAGGCAATTAAAAATTGTTGGGCACATGCGCTTAAATTCCTTAATGCCCCTGCATCAAGTAATATGCGTGAACAATGCACGATGAACAGTATTTCATAAATTATTTTTTCCTTCTTGCCTTGTTTTTGCCTTGCCCACTCACTAAACCATAATTAGCGAGTGGGCAAAGCCACATGGCTCGAATCTAACCTAACGTGGCTCTAATACCATGTTAAATTTCTAAAATAGAATTCTATTATTGAGAATAACTTGATTATGAATTACAATAGGAGGTTCCTTTATATAAGGAACAATAGGAAATAAATCAAACTAGGAAATATAATACAAATAGGAAACCCTAATTAATTAACTATTCTAACAATAACAGACACTGACCTTGTTGCAGCAAACACAAACACACCAGTAAGAACTTCAACACCATCCAATTCAGTAAGAAACTGCATAAATAAGAATCTAGCTATGAGGAGATTGATTTAGGAGACAGAATTTGGTGGAATGAAAAAAGAAACTGACCTGGTTAACAACACGATCAGTTACCCCTGTATTGTCATGCCCTCTCTTAGGAGCAATGGAATCAAATTCATCAAAAAAGAGAAGGCATGGTGCTGCAGCAGCTGCTTTTGAGAAAATATCCCGAACCTGAAACCATCAGTATAATGCATAAGCACATTTACAACTAAGTTTTAATGTATAAAATAAGTCTGCAATATCTTAAACTTGAAACTGACTTGGCAATTGATGCAGACTTGGAAGAAAGCTTCCTCAGCTTTACATCAAAGGCAGAATTGAATGTTCTGCCTTTATTGCAGAAATAATGCTATTGTAGTTTACTTGGAGTTTTTAGTAGTAGAAGCTTAGGAACTTAGGTTAAGTGAATTCTATCATGTTTCAGATTGTGTTGAGAGTACACGAACTCTCCTTCATTTCCCCTCTTATGGTGTTTGGCACGTCTTCACTTTCTTCTCTCTAATTCTCCGTGATTTTGCTGCTGTTCTGACTTTCCAGCGGTAAACCCTACTCTCCATATTATTTAACCTTAGTCCACTTAAACTACTTGAGAGTAGACAGACATCACTATGTCAACTTAGTATAAAAATATGTTACCATTTCATGTTTCTCTTGCTATGTGGATCAGAAAAGAACAGTGAACATCAGGAAATACTATTGTGTGGTGCAGTGCACCATACTCCTTCCATTATGGGATAGGGGCAGGGCCATTTATGCACACTACTTTGTGCATACTTTTGCAGAGAGGTTGGCTCTTTTACTCAAGACCTTGACTTTCATTCCAGGAAATCCTTAAGTGTCCCACGTTGAAAAAATGTGGATTCAGAGCACTTGATATACTAATTGGCTCTCCACTCAATACATTGAGCTTTTGGATTTAAGTTCGGTTTAACATGGTATCAGAGTCAGGTTTGGTATTGGGTCTGTGACCTGTTTGTGCTTCCTTACCATACATATATCCTGTGTTGAAGTGTTCGGAGTTAAGTTTAACTAAGAAGACAACGCGACTTGCAAATGTCTTCTTATTCAATGCAAAAGGTCTCGAGTCACCAAAGAAATATTAATAAGTTTTCACTTTTCAGACATTGGCGATCGCTAAACATTGTGCTGTACTTACAAAATGTCAGCTCTTAGTAAATTATTAGTACTTGGAACATGCATTTTAAGTGGATCTTTAAGAATAAAAAGATAAATTGGTATTTTTTTCACTTGACCAACATTAGTTGGTAGAGAGATATCGAGGCTTGGGACTCGAAAACTACCCCCTAGGCCACAAGTTCATTTGTTTGACTAGTTGGACAAGCAAGCTTTGGTCTAATGATAATAGGCAATCAATTAATAGCATCATCAATATTATACTACTTCAATGTTTTTATGATCATAATCCATGACTTCGATCTCTTGACTTCTATGGCAGATATTATTGTGAAAAGGAGAGAGGTGTTGAAATTAGGACTGACAAGTAATGTAGTGTATCACTTTCACTTGTGAAGGACTAGAAACCATCTAATAGAAAATAGTAATAACAACAGTTAATTGTCTTCTTACCGCTTGTTCAGAGGCACCAATGTATTTATTCAAAAGTTCAGGCCCTTTTACTGATATGAATCTAAGCGAACACCCAGCAGCGGCAGCGCCAACAATGTGTGTCTTGCCACAGCCAGGAGGTCCATATAAGAGAACATTTGACCTTAATCTAAGAGGAGCCTTCGCAAATATATCTGGGTACTTTGAAGGCAATTCAACCATCTGCCATTGTGACCATGATTTATGTAAAATAAATAAATATATAAAACTCATGTATATAGTGCTTGAAATAAGATAAATGTAATCACAATGCAGTGGGGACGTGTAGAGCTCAAAATGTCAATAGTTTGATTGCTGTTCATGAATTTCAGCTAAGTGAACTAACTAATATGAAATCACTGAGGTATTAATTTTTCAAGATGGTTCAAAATATCTCTCTTTGAACTAAAAAGGTACAGTATCTATGGCGTTTATACAAGGGTTGATGATTTTGGCTCCAAGGGACTGTCAATCTTTTTTGTACAAGATGTTAGTCAAATTGGGAATTTTCTCCTTGTACGCATAAAATAACATTTTGTACAAGACGTTAGTTATATTGATGTCATTCTCATATGTTTTTTTTAAAAAAAATCTTTGGCATTACATGAACATCAAATAAGACAAACTTCCTAACAAGATGACCCTTATTATGGAGATCACATTCATTGCAGTCAGACCGTAAGCTAACAAATTAAAAAGGAGGTCTACTTCAAAAAACATTGACTAAGGGAGATAAAAACATGTAACCCTTTATAAAAAAAGACAAAATGGAGTATACCTCTATGATAGCATTCCGAATGTCATTTAGACCCCCTACATCATCCCATCCCTGTCGTCCTCCGTCAGGGGCAGATTTAGTGATATCACGCATAGCAACTGGGAGGAAGTCATGCATTGCCCGCGTAAAATCGTCCCTAATTAATGATGGCTTTTCGTGCATTTCAAAAGCAGATTGAGATGGCAAAAATCGACCAATAGCAGCATGAACAGCTCTGTCCACCAATATTTCCTGTAGCCAATAATTTAAAGTTAAATAGCAAAAGTCACCCTTGAAATAATATTAGCATGGACAAATAAATAAAATAAACTGCTCCTTGATGCACCAAATACCAGATCATATGCATCATATCCATCACATTTAGAAGCCACATCTAGCAATATCTCGTCAGAGCATTGTAAAGATCGCCTCTGAATTTCATGCTTTATTATAGATTTACGTTCCGAGGCAGCAGGAGCTGGTAGTTGTATGTGAAAGTCGAATCTCCCTGATGATAACCCAATTCAAGCACATAACTCAAAGTACGAAACCAAATACTACAAGGAAAAGGCTAACATCCTTGTTTCTTCCACATTTACTCTAACCAAGAATGAGAGTATCCATTATATATGCAAAATTGAGAGAACCTGATGAGCTTAATGACTGTGGTATATTTGCCAGAGACTGTGCAGAGGCCATGAAGGCAATGGGCCCAATTCCACAGGTGCTCTTCCTCTTTTCCTGGCCACCACAGAGTCATACTTAGACGAGTCCAAGATAATACATGCAGTTAAAGTTGCACTAATTTTTAAAAAAAAAACTATTAGGCCACACAAATGGATCTTATAATTCCCCACATGCATTCTCCTTTCCCAGTTTATCCTAACAAGCATCATATCCTCAGTTAATCTTGCATTACCATGTTAACTCTAGTATGGAGTGTCCCCCTAATTTTTTGAGTTTCGCCTGACTGGATATCCTCAGCCTTCTGTGGTCATTAACCTCCCAACATCGCGCATGCCTTAACCATCTAACACGTTTTTCCTCATCTTATCTTCAGTTAGACTAAGAGTAACCCCATTTCTACTTGAATACTCCTATCATTGTATTATCACAAATCCACCAAAGTATTCTCGCCTATAGAATTCCCATGTTGGGACTAAGAATTCTCTTCTCATCCCTGCTACTCTAGTAAGCTTCAATTTTTAAATGATTACAATCTTTTTAACAAGATACCAAAGGCTGAATTTTTATCTTTTATGTCAGGTTAACTACGAGCAATAAATAGCTCGATCCAAATATCCAAGAAAAACCTAGAAAATGAAACCACAAATTAAAGTAAAATAGGAATATGTGTTGAAACTTCACTCCAAATTCAATTATTGTCAAACCAGTACAAAGTACAAAGCATAAAAAATCCATTGAATTGGGCCATCTTATAAAAAGTACTACATGAGATGTTGGCCAACTCTTTAGATTAAAAGAAATAAGGTGCAAATTAACACTTTGATTATAATTTGTGTTTGAGAACATTCACTTAAAATTTTGGATGATATAAAAAATGTAATTATGGAAGACATATACCATTCTTTTTATTTTTTTATCGATAAAGGAAATTTTTCATTGAGAGAAGCATCCCGAAGAGAGCAAAGAAAAAGAAAACACTTGAAAGGAAAACAAAACCCAAAAATTACGGAGCCAGTAACCAGTATAATAAAAAAAACCCGCAAAATAACTGGAAAAAGATAAAACAGAAGTTATAAAGGTGACACAGCTGTAGATCTTGGCAAGAACGACATATTTTAAAGAGCATACAAGAGAAAACACATACATACATTTGTGGCAGAGTCAAACGGCATGTTTGCCTTATACACCCTTTCAATAAAATGACCAACTAGCATTTGCAAAATCCCTTTTGTTTGATTAATAGCTTGATTAGTAACCCAAGTAATATCCATGAAAATATTACGAGGTATGAACTGCAATGTGATGATTACTAATATTCTAGAAAATGTGACCATATTAAATTATGATTAGATTATTACCCCATACTCATCAACAATGTCAGTGAGAAATTCTGTAAGCGCAACGACAGAAGTTGAAGTTTGAGATCCTTCTGGATCAGAAGAGGATGAAATTATGCTATCAAGATCATCAAAAATGACAACAGAAGGTGCATGATCCAAAGCTTCAGATATGCAGCTTGAAAGTATCTGACGAATGGTTGGAGCCTTCTCTAAAGCAAGCCCAGAACAACGTACAAAAACACTGCATACACATAAGTAAGAGTAATATAAAAATTCTCTTGAAGACAATTAGTCCAATAGACTTTAGAGTCACTTTATCCATGAAACAAGCAGCTCTATGCTTAATATGGGGGAATAATAATTACATAATTGCATCTGAGTAAGGACATACATGTGTGCTAAGAGGCCTTCAGATTCTTCAAGGAACTTTGCAACAGAATTTGCTAATAATGTCTTTCCAGAACCCTAGTTCACAAAAGGATACGGTTTAAGTTACCGAATTAGGAGTGCTAACAATTAGAAGCAGTGACACACATTTTGCTGCTGAACAGATCTCATTCCATAACTTCTATATCTATAGTCATTACACAATAACTGAAGGAAATGAAGTACACGAATGGGAATAGAATGCGCGCACAGAATACCATGTGAATTCGCACTTCGTCCCGTTTGAGTAATAAAGTAAATGACCCAGTCAGTTGATCACATGATTTGCCAATGATAGAGGAACCTCAAGTCCCCAACATATTGACAATGGTTTACTGGTTTTTTAAGCAACCGATATAATCCAAACATTATAATTAGTACTAAAGAGACACCATCTCTTTAGTAGAGTGGGAGTAGAAATCATCTCGGAATTAAGGTGACACTGCTAGGTTGCATAGAAAGTCAATCTACACTGCCCTGCTATGGTTTGAATTTTTTAGCCATATTTCTGCTTGATATTTTCTAAGTGGTAGGTGTTTCCAAAGGGTTCTGCACTATCATAAGATATAAAAGGTATTCACTCACTGTAGATCATATAAGAATAAATATTTTACATAAACTTCAGTTTGATTTTGGTGAAAACACAAAATGCATCAAAATATATGTGATGAGAGCAGAGAATCTTAGAAGTAATGTGAGAACTAGCCATCAGTGGAATGGATAACTGCGGACTGTTTTTCTTTTACCATAAAATAGTCGTAGAACCAACTTCTATTAGAAAAATAGATGTGCTGGAGATGGAGTGTAAGACAATAATCTCATTTCGCATTCCAGAATCAGACACAAGTGATTCACAGAAGCAAAATCTTTTTTACAAATTCTGTCTTCATTCATTCAAGAATTAATTTCCTTTGAGTGTGAAAGGGTACTATGCTAGCTGATGATTCAAAGATGATGTATGCCAGAAAATGACGGATACCTCTAAAACCATACAAGACAAAATGACCTGAAACATCTTGGCAAAATCAGACTAATAGTTCTGTCCATACATATATTTGGTTCTACATTATGAATGTTATAAGCTTATGAGAAGCTGCACAACTAGCTGTCAATACACGTTTGATTAGATTTAAGATATCATATGTTTTAAATACTGATATAGCATGTCTATACACAGATATGTCTAGAGAGCTAATGCTTGGATGGCTTCCCAATCAGCGCTGCTGAAGGACTAGAGTAATATATTGCTATTCAATACACCATTATTTACGAAATTAGCTAGTTTGCTTTTGTGACAAGTGATAGAGTATCAAAACATTTACATTCATTTGTCGCCGGTATTTACTGATACTGCTTATTATGTGATACCTTAATGAGAAAGAAAAGGTGCATGTGTATGATTTAGTGACATCCACAAGTCTTAAGCTTTGCAATGTTCATAACATAATTTTAAGAGGTCAAATCCATGAAATGATAAAACAGAAGGCTACACCATAGCAATGCATGGTAAACAAAAGGTTAAAACAGTCAGAAGTCCTACCTATATAAGGTGCAAAAAGGAAGTACCATAAGTGTGCGATAAGTAATTATGAAAGTGGTTTTGTGCATTCACGTAACGGATTGAAAAGTTGTTTTGAGCATCTGACTGAAGAACCAAAATATAAGGGATGAACTCACAGGAGGTCCATATATTAAAACATGTCCAGGGAGCGGAAGATTGTAGGAGCTGTAGCATATTCCGGAAGCAGGAGATAACAACACCATAAGCCCTGTGTTGATGAAAATTTAATGTCACTGAATCTCATGTTTCCAATTGAGTAAGGGAGAAGATGTGTTATGGACATCATATTACACATCTCAGTGGCAACTAAACAAGTTAAATAGAAATGAAACAGTTGCATCTAGTCCAGTAATTAAGACAAATTAAATTGCTAATGGCACAAATGGCACTCCATATGCTAAAGTTCCAGTTAGAGCATAACTTTCATCTTTATTGCCATACTTCTAACATGCATAATTTATTCATTTGCTTAGGTATTATATCATGTGTAGTAGATGAAAGCAAAATGAGCTCCAACATACATTATTTAAGCCCTGAAGTTTTCAACTACACTGCAATGTGTGGTAATATATGGGGCGGAACATAACTTCTAGAGTGTATAACAGGGAAGACGGCTTGGCAGAATATATACAGAATACAGTGCAAATAGCATAATATGATAATAAGCAACCCTTAACCGTACTAAACTATGCTTGGCATGACCATGAGAGAGATCACCTTCCATTACCATAGAAAGTGGAAAAATCTTAAATCTATTTAGTCTTAGTCTCGTGTTAACCCCTAATTGGAAGTTACCCTTGCAAATATCAAGTATTTCTTAGCTTATTCGAGATATAGATCTTCTGCCATTCAACAAAATCTGACATGCCATAGGCCAACCACAACTTTTCTTTTTGTATCGGCAATGTAGATGTAAGTGGCGGGGATTTGAACACCCAATGCACTGAAAAGGACCAATACCTAAGGATCCATAGTGGTAAGACATAAAATGGGAATAGATGGCCTAAAATAACCTTTAAACTATATATTTGTTTGACCCTAGTTGGACTCATAAAGGGGTAGGTTCATTGAAGAATGCAGGAAGTGTACAAGAAAAACCTGTAAGATAATACCTAAATTTTCAGATTAATGATGGTTGCCTCGCAACTAAATGAATCTAAGTGTAAAAAAATTTTAATAGAAAACACTTACTATCTATAACATCAGAAGCAGTTGTCTCCAACCAGCTCAAGGAAGAGATATCTGAACTAAATTCTTTATTTGATGTCCTATCCTTGACAGAAGGAAAAGATACTGGCTCACACAAATTCAGTTTGCTGAACAACTCTAGGCTTCCCAGATTATTTTTCCTCTTTTCTTCACCAGTACAGAGCTCATACGCATTAATTCTCCCACTGTCTAAGGATTGCTCGGAGAGAGATAATACATACAAAAGTTCAGCTGGTAGTTCTCTAGTGTTAATTTTGTTTACCAGCTGAGCATCAGATGATGTTTGTACCACCTCATTGTTGCCAAACTTGCACTCTTTTATTTCAAAGTGAAGCAAAGTTTCATTTGCCAACACTAAGGAATTAACTTGTGCTCCTGCATTTGAACAGAGAACATCGAGTTGGGCTAGAAACCATGCCTGAAGGAGGCTCTGTAACCCTGTACTGGTGTTGGACAAATGAGTAGACTCCTCATCCTTATTGCGAAGAGATTCATAAGCAAGGGCAGCAACAACTTCGTCATGGATTGACCAATCTACGGCATCTATATGATTGGATGAGTTCATCCTGGTCGGGTTACTTTTTTCCTCTTCAAATTCACGGCCATCAAGCACATCAAATTTTTTGTCATGGATGTTTTCTGTTCTAGACACCTTAAAGTGACAAGGAGAAAGTGAAAATGTGGGGATGTCCTTCTTCAAATTGATATTGCACCCCTTTAAATAAACCCCTGCAAAAGTAAAAACGTTCTACTTTCAGAAACCAGATATAAGAAATGAAAAAATGCAAAAGGAATTATACGAACCCAAAAGAAGACAAAGGCATACGGAAAAGAAGGGAAACTCAAATTTAAAATCTCAAGAAAAAAAATCTTAGAATTGATTTCTTTCTGGAAAATATTATAAGAGACACGATGCGAGAGACATGTACAGTAAGATAATTTGGAGAACATCTTTAAGAACTTACTTACATGAGTGCAGGCTTGCTCTCAAATAAAGGCGAACAGACTTTGAAATCATTATATGCCCTTTGGCCACCGATTCTGAAAGTAAAAGATGAACAATTGCTTGACGAAACCCCTTCTTTTCAGTAAAATTTCCAGTGTTGCCTTCCTTTGAAGCGGAACTATTTTTCATTCTTAAAGCATCTGTTTCAGGATTCTTTATGCTCTCTTTTGCTGATAATCTTGGTAATATAGCAACCAACTGAAGACAATCTAATGATAAATTTTTGGCTGTTTCTGGATGAATGAAAGCAACAGAAGTGAGTCCTACCCCCAGCTCAACGCCTCTGACTACAGTTTTGTGTGTTAATGTTGTTGCATCTGGATCTTGAAGACGCAGTTGTGCCTTTGAAATATGATGCTCAGGGGTAGAACTCTGCGAGTATGAACCCAAATTTTTATTCCGCCTCTTGGGAGCAACCGCAACTTCACTTCGTGGGACAAGTTGCACTGCAGAAAATCTAAAGACTCAGACATCATGCCAGCAGATATACATATTGATTGCCTTTTTTATCAAATTATATTACATGACAAACCAGAGAAAATACTATTTTCTATCTGGGTACACAAACTTATTTGGTTCCTAAATAACAATACACCGTGTGCATGACAGTTACCAATACCATGCGTTTGTAGCATAATTTTGTGAGATAGTATGTTTCCCGCCTATATGACTCAGATGCAGAAATTGAATGTAGATATAATACAGACAGGTAGAGATTTTCATATATGAAATTTTCAACAAAATCTGAGTAATAACTTGTGCTAGAAGTAGCCCATTATTGTAACTAATAGTTAACATGCGTGCAACAATGAATTTTCCTGCTACACTTACACACAAAAAATTCACATAAGTATGACTACAGGCCATATATAGACTAAAGCACAACAATTAATTTGCGGGTGAGTGAACTGACGATTATGCAATGAAGTACTAGCTTGATCAAAAACTTAAGAGGACCTTAGAAACATGCACTCATAGAGCTAGGATAGAATAAATAGCTATCATCTTACCTACCGAATTCTTGGGGATGGTTGAAACAACGTGGAATGTAATGATAGTCTGTCCATTCAACCACAAAGGGAATGTCATTGCTTCTTGCACAATCCTAATCTGTATTCAGTACGAAGTGACTAATGAGAGCTTTGCAATATAATAAGATAGAAAGTGCACCTTAACTAAAAGGCATATAACCAAGAAAGTTCAAGGTGACAAAAACACTCTAAACTGTTTAAGAGGCATCCACAAAAAAGAGTTAAGGATGCTTGCTGACAGTCTCAGGTTGGACTTGAACGATGAACTCATTTAATTAAAAAAATCTATAAACTTTAGATATGCACTGTGTTCCAGGGCTAAGCTAATAAACCAAAGAAAAATAGCCATCAGATGTGTAATATAGACATAATAGATAGTATTGGAAATTTGGAATAAGAAATGGAGAAAAATAAGTAAGTACTTCAGCTCATCCACAAAATGAAATCGGCACATGTACAAAGATCCTCACACCTATTAGGGAGAAACTACCTTTTCTTTTGTTTTTATTTATTATGTATATGAAACCGCATTGAGCCCAGTTTTAAGTGTATTTTGGAAAGTTTAAAGCATGTTCTTGTTCATGAATTAAGAAAATACAAAAGAAGTTTTTAAAGTTTCACCATGTCAGCAGCATGCATAGAGCATGCTGTTGTGTTGTGTTGAATAATTGACATCATAGTTAGGTTTTGAAGGACATAATGTAGGTTATGCCTACTACCATTTCTATTACATATAACCAGTATTTAGAGAGCACCTACAATATTTACTGATTTCAGTCAAAGTCATCTTTTCTAGCTTTCAATAGAGTATTTGTTGATGCTGGACACTGTTAGAGGTAAAATACCCTTCCATAAGAGCCTAATATTCTGGCCAGCCTATAAAGGAGTACTTAAAACTGGTGATGACAATCATCTCAGGTCATGCATAATAGATACATAATGATACTTGATTGATGATTTGCTGTTCAGGTTTACAGGGTAAAAGTTATTTGTTAATATAAGATTTTATATGCATGGTCTTCAACTGATAATATGCCTTAATCAGGTTTCTGTTACCGGACCTTGGTATATTATTTTATCGGCCAAGCAAATGAATTTACCTTTGAATATTTGTTAACCAACCAAGTTCCTAAAATGTTTTAGTTCTTATACTTACAGTTATAGTTCTATCAGAATATGGCAACTAATGTTATCCAGAACGAGGTTTATAAATACATTTTTTTATAATTTGGAACTGATGTTCTTTGTTTAGTTTATAGTACTTACTATATGATACTACAGTCCATAAACCCTAAAATAGTCCCCTCTCTTCATACAGCAACAAGTTCTCCAGAACTCCATCCTATAAGTAACTCAAGATGGTCAATCTATTTGCTAAATCATTATATTACCTTCCAGTGAAAATGTAGAAACCCGCTGTGGATTGATTTCTAAGAGTTAAGATACAGGAATAAAAGTCACTTTATGGTAATTGAGTACCTGCTTCAGAATAGTCATCTCGGCCAGTTCAGCATTAAGTTCTAGAACTTCCCAATCATCCTCACTGTGGGGCTCTATTGTAACTAGAGTGGCCTTGGGCAAATTAGTAGCAGCCCGTACTTGGACAGTAGCATGATCTGGCAAGGAAATGCATTCTGCGAATTGTTTAGCAATCTACATTGACAATCAAGAACAGCAATATATAAGAACAAAAATAGAAGACAACACCAACAACACGAATTGCCTCTGTTTCCAGTAACAGTTGTTGAGTAATTAACATCAATATATAGAACTCTACTCCCATATACAACATACTAGCCAGACATATCCCTAAAGCAACGATATTCACTGCCCAATCTTACTTGTATGAATCAATAAAAGCATAGAAACTTCAAGATTTGACAAGAAATGGAACTGATAAAAATCGCTCAACTAGCAGAGCTTCAAATCATAAAAATGGAAACAAATTGAACAGTGATTGAAGTGGAAGGGGGAGGGGGAGGGCACCTCAATGTCAGGAGAAGATGAAGTAGCGCCGGACCAAGCGACGTACCAGGGTTCCGCGGCGGCGCGTGATCGGAGCTCGAGAGTGAGAACCTCCGGGAGGAGACCTGCGCGCGTGGACTCGAGGGTTTGGATTAGAAGCAGAGGCAGTGACACGAAGCAGCTCTCCACACCAGCCACGGCTCTCACTCGGAATTCCATATCCACAAAGAAGATGAGTCTGTTGCTGGGCTCGCGTGCCTAGGAGAAGGAGACGACTCTGTTTGTCGTCAAATGAGACGGAGAGGTCAGAAAGTTTCATTTATCACACTTGGTCCCTGTGAATGTTGGGAAATTACATTGAGACCCCCCCACTTTCTTGTAATTACTGATGTGTCCATTTTTCTTTTCAAAAAACGAACTATTAGGCCAAGACCCAAGAAACTACGAATTGTTTGTATTTTCTCATTATCAAATCATAAATCAATTGTGTGCCATTTAAAATACATGATTCAATTCAATTCAATTTTGATGTATAATTTTAACTTTTTTGTTGTTTATTTGAATTTAAAACTGTTATATACTAAAGGTACAACTGCAATCAAATCATTTCAAAAGCACATACTATAAGTAAATCTTTAAATAGGCATTTATGAATTTGTATTATACAGCTGAAGTCGAATCTCACAAATCAAAATACAACAATTTTACAAAAGTAATTACAGCAGATCAATAATGAAAAGGGGGGAGAAAAAAGACAATAACGTTGTGGATCCAGGAAGAGGTTGGCTAAACATTGTCGGAACTGTTGGGCTTGAGAGGAGTAGTTCCAGTTCCAAGTGGAGGTGTCGGAACTCCAAAGACCTGTGCAGTGGCATGAACATCTTGTCTACCTCTGGCTCTTCCCAAATAGTAGCACCCCAAACTCAGTAGAATCGTGAACAAAATGAAAGGCAACGAAATCACCACCACCATACCCATCTTCACAATCCCAGATTTGTGTGTGTGTCAACATGCTGTAACAAAGTTTTAAGTTTATATACACTCGAGAGTCGAGAGGTTTCTGATTCTCTTTTCCAACGGCATCTAACGGCTACTTTTGATGGGTCGAGTGTGGGCACAGAATCAGCCCTATTGTTTCTAGAAACTACGACGCAACGGATCAGTTAAGCCCAAAGCTTAACCATTCAACTTACACTACCATGGCCCATGTCACGTCTCTACCAAGCCCATCAATTATTAACACGGGGAATTAGGGGATGCAATCAACTAGAAACCATGTTTCAAATAGGTATAAAGGGACCTCCACCATCCGTTGGATGCAATGTCATCAACGGTTGTCAATAATAACCAATTTCAGTTAAAAAATAATTCAATAAATCTCATAAAGGGTAAACTAGTAATTGTGCCTCATAAATCACATCTACCATTTCTCTCACCCTTCCACACGATTGTGCCTGAACTTCAATTCCACCGCGTCCAGCTCCGCCTCCTCCGCCACACTCACCGCCACGTCCTCCTCCGCACACGGATCCTTCACCACGACCAAGCCCCACGCGCCGCCATCCGATCCCCGCCGGTCCGCGATCCAATGGATGCGATCCGCCTCCCCATCCTCGCGCCCCTCCGTCTCCGACCTCAGGTTCTTCCGGAGGCTCGGGTCCGGCGACATCGATTCGGTGTGGGAGAGGTTGGGGGAGATGGAGAGGGCCTACTCGACGAAGCCGAACATGGAGGGTACGGGGTCGGACCGAACACTTGGCGCTGGACGGCCTCGAAGGAGTGCCCAGATCTGGATCCACGAATTTCATATGAGAAATTGGAAACAATGAAAATCTGAAAGTCTTTCATATAACTGAAAACCTGAAAGCCTTTCATATAACTGAAAACCTGCAAGCCTTTCATATAACTGAAAATCTGTCCAAACAATGAAGAACTACATTCGAACAGGTTTTCTGAGACATATTTCATGAAATTCAAATGTATCAACTCATAAACAATTCGGATCAAGGTTTTTCCATTCAAAATCTTAAAAGCTTTTCAAAATTTGAAGGCCTTTCATATACAAGACGACCGGAACAAGTAAGAGACCAATGTGTTCAAAATCTGAAGGTCTTTCAAAATCAGAAGGTCTTTCAAAATCTGAAAAGCATTTCAGAATCTAAAGGTCTTTCATATATTTTCGTCTATAGGAAAACACTAATACCCGTCGGGGGAGTGGTGTGACGAGGGTTTTCTGTTATATGAAAGACTTTCAGTTTGTCAGTCAAAATTTTTGTATCAGAAAAATCTGAAGACCTTTCACCCAGAACAAGTAAGGACTCAATTTGTTCATAATTTGAAAGGCTTTCATGTCCCAGTTCATAATCTGAAAGGCTTTCAGATACACGAGGGGACCCCTCGTGTGACGAGGGTTTCGTGTATTTTTCTATAGGAAAACACTAATACCCGTCGGGAGAGTGGTGTGACGAGGGTTTCGTGTATTTTTCTATAGGAAAACACTAATACCCGTCGGGGAAGTGGTGTTACGAGGGATCCCCTGGTGTAACGAGGGTTTTCAGTTATATGAAAGGCTTTCAGATTTTCAGTTACAAAATATGAAAGGTTTTCATATTTTGGAAAAACCTTGATCTGAATTGTTTATGAGTTGATACATTTGAATTTCGTGAAATGTGTCTCAGAAAACCTGTTCGAATGTAGTTCTTCATTGTTTGAACTGATTTTCAGTTATATGAAAGGCTTGCAGGTTTTCAGTTATATGGGACAGGTTTTCAGTTATATGAAAGGCTTTCAGATTTTCAGTCTTATGAAAGGCTTTCAGATTCGGAACGGATAGGCGGTTCAGCGCCAGGTGTTCGGTCCGGCCCCGTCCCCTCCATGTCCGGCTTCGTCGAGCAGGCCCTCTCCATCTCCCTCAACCTCTCCCACACCGTCATGACTGGCTTCAGCCCCGATTCTCTCCCTGACCCGACGCCACGAGCTAGCTCACGAATGGGTCGTTCGGGGACATCGACGATGATCCCGACGGCTGAGACATCGGCGGAGTGGACCCGGCGGGCGAAGGAGACCGAGAGTCGGACGACGTAGATGCTCGACGTGTTTGAGTGAGAAGAGCTGGGAGAGGAGGTTGAGGTCGCAGACGGAGGAGAAGAGGTGCGTGAGGGAAGAAGGCAAGCTTGAGGAGTAAAAATACAAATATACCTCTATGTATATGTTAAATGACGAAAATAAATTACAACTTCGACTTATTTACGCCTCAATGCCACCGCGTCCATCTTCACCGTTGGTTATATAATCGTGTGGCTGAGATTGGTCCCTTGGTACCTATTTATAGCCATGGTTTTCTGCTGATTCTTTCCCGGGGATTAGGGACGGCAAGCAAGTCCGAACCCCGAGGATATATGGTGCACCCGGCCCGGTAATAACGGGTAAACAAAACAAAATTGGGTTTGAATATTTTAGCGGGTATGGGTTGACCTATCCCCGATCCACCCCGCACTCAATACCATTTAAATTTTTTAATTAATTGATTATTGATATATTATAATATTATACTTTTATACTCTTAATTTTTATTCTATTGTGATGTTATCGGTAGAGTTCACATGTATTATAACATTTTGTTAGTGAAATATTAAATTTACCAAATATGCAATTAGTGAAATTTCAAATTTACATTTTTTTGAACACTTTAATTACTGAGAAAAGTGTTACATGAAAAATTTTGGGTTTTGAGAAATTTCGTATACGTAGGGTTCTGAACGGTTCGAGTGCCCGTTGTGAATGAGCGAGTCAAGTGTGGATCTGTCGAAACCCAATCCGTTGTCATTATTACAGAGAATTACTCAAATACTTTATAAATGTGTGTGTGAAACAACGTATGGACTCGAGTGACACTTTTATAGATGTGTGTGAAGAAAATATTCAATCAAGGACTCGACTCGAGACTACGTATACGCCTAACACGTTTAAGTGAGACCGGGGTCGAAGGCGAGAGCGAGTTTACGATGTGAGTGTCGAGAGTCACGAGAGAAGAAAATATAGAGTTATAAGTTATCGTTGCTCAAAACACAACATTTCGAGGTGAGGTGAACAATATGCACATGAACACGCGAGGACACGACACATGGCAAAAATAGTTTAGTTCAATCTCGCTACTGTTGTCAGTTTAGGTAAGAATTGAAGTGTTATGAACTAATTCGTTCGACTTAATGTTATTGTTGATTAATCAAATTTTAAAATACACATGAGGTCCTCTTATCACATCACATGGGACAAAACAACCAAATATTAAATAAGAAATAAACTATTGATAAATACTAAGCCAATAATAAAAATAACCTGACGATTGAACATAAATTTACATCATAAATTATAATTCTAAATGAAACGCGTTTGGGTATGGGTATGTGTACTATGTATATAGTGGGGATCAAGTTCAACAGGAGAAAAACAAACAAGGACATATAGTTAATTAATGTAGAGGGGCAAGAAAACGAGTGAAGTAAGGAACATAGTACCCCGCAACCAGCTAACAACATTGCTAACACATTATTACATATGAACTTTCCTTCCCATCACATCTCAACGCACATTATCATGTTTCTTTCTTTGCGCCTTCACATCCCATCGCATCCTCTTTTCAATCTCACAACATAAATTACACAAAAGGTAATATACATTCATGTTTATCATGAACACCCACAACTTCTTCCGAATATCACGCTAAAATTTGAATTATAAACTTGAGTTCAATTAATGAGCAAATTTTAAGGCTCTTGACTATTAGACCAACTCATTATGGTAATTCTTCCATACAAGTACAATTATGCACACATGAAATTTCTTTTAATTAATTCTTAGATTGTATAGGTTACAAGTGACTAAAATGGAACTTTTGGTATAATTAAATTCAAGGTATATATATATAGAAACTTTTGATGTAATTTAAAGACTAAATAATTTTACGTAATACATGAAATAAAGTCGAATATTATTTATCAAAATTCAATGCATTCACTAGAATTTCTATTTAACGTGAAAATTTCATAAATTGAAAAATAACAAACAAAAGAAATTTTAATTTAGTATAAATTCCAAAAAGACGCAACATGTACCAGTCGACTAATTATTTTTGTCGATATTTAGTATTAAATCAAGGGAAAATAACACTTTTGTACACATAAATATACATTTTTGACACTTTCATACCCTACATATTTTTTTTTTTTCTGTACATTGAATTTCATTTTGGGACAACTTGCAATTTATTTACTAAAAATGGCCGTGAATTTTCGTTCAATTCATAGGTATTTTAAAATTATTATCCCAAAATAAAATTCAGGATACTGAAAAAAAAAATGTGTCAAAAGTGTATATTTAGATGCACAAAAGTGTCATTTTCTTTTAAATCAACAAGATTTTATATTCGAAGTACATTTCGTAGACTTATTCAAAACTCTCCTTTTCCTGAGATTATATGTAACAGACATATGGGACACCATACCTCAATTTCTGCACTAACAACTTAATCCAATTATAACTATTATATCATATAAGTACACTTTTCTTTATATTACTAAAAAATCGCACTTCAGCTCTCAACTAAGAATCGAATTCACAGCTTCTACATTACTAGTATGATTTATGAAGTTAAAACGAGACCGTCAATGAATTGTTATATGTGTAATGAGGACTTGTTAAAACTTTTTAAAAATACTATATATTAAAATATCACGTAAACTACTAAACCACTTATTTCTATAATTGTATGGAAAAAATAGAGCATTAATAGTTCTTAACAAATACATGACAACGCAAACATTGCAACATTCATGATATTGAACTTGGGAAGAGCTGCAAAACAATATGAAATTTATACTATTTGTTATCATTTACATAGATTTGTACTGACACATATGTACGCACTGCATTTTAAGGTAAACACGTTGAATATGTACATACAAGCTCTTTAGTGGATTAAGCACAATCAGTTGAACCATGTCGTGATGGAGATTGATTCTGTTCAAATAGCGAAATGTATCTCGGGCAAGAGATTGTTTAATCAATTAATTGAAAGGTATTTTGAGAGATTGTTGTAGGTATTATTAGTAATTTTTCTTTTCATGTGGTGATTAATTTTGTCCCTAGGTTTTGTAACTCGACAGTATATGAGTTAGTCAAATTTACTTTAGAGCAAAAGAACTGAAAGTTTGATTTTTTTTTGAAGGAAAAATAAAAATTTATTAATTAAATTGCAACTAACTCGGCATCAAGCCGGACAGCTGAAGCCTGAAGGTACAAATGGTGGGACAAACCCCTCACCATAATTCCAGCTATTATTAGTTAAAACAAATATGGTCAATTCGTGAACCATTTGATTACGAGCAAAACAAGGCACAGAAGTTTTGATAATGGGTAGTACGCAATATTGTTCGCTAATGATTCCTCCCGAGTTGTTCAGCTCGACCCGTTTAGCATCATGTAGAGTCATGGCCTCCAACTCATACGGATGGAGAAACCCCGTGATCTTATTGCGGGATGCTTTACACAGGCATCTCTGATAGCCCCAGAGACCAATCGACTCGAACCAGTTAGCATAATGCAGAGCCACGACCTCCAACTCATACGGATGGAGAATCTCCGTGATCTTGTTGCAGATCGACTTAAACCAGCCTCCTCGATTAACCATGCGATCAATATGACCATCGTGAAATTCAAATCTTCCTAGCTCATTGGGTTTAACCTGATTAACCCATCGACACCAGGAACTTCCCGTTTCCTTCCAATATCGATCCCAATAAGACACGTATTGAATCTTGAGCAAGCCGAGCCTACTAGTTCGGTATGCTTGCATGAGTCTGCCCACCGGCGCCAGATAACTCCGGTTCCCTCCCAGTACCGGCCTGCCAACCAACCAAAAGCAAAACCCCCAACCCTCCATGCTCCGTCGTCGCAACCCAAGCGCGACCCATCTGCAACTCCAGTCTCACCCATCTCAGCCCATCCCCAAACCATCCGACCTCGCCTCCATCAAAACCCGATCTACCATCCGACAACACATCCATCAAACCCAAATCTATCTTCACAAGAGCTCTGCTCCTACCGCCGCACCACGATGACGTCGCCGCCAATACCACGCAGACGTCGCCGCCAGTACCACGCAGACGTTGACACCCATAGAAAATCGACGCCGCAAGACTTCGCCCAATTGTGACAGAACAAACCCTAAGAAAATGGTACAAGCCGCCACCGTAAAAGTAATATAGAACTGAAACTTTGATGAAATGTTTATCCTACCATAATTTGTTGAAACGGTTTTAATTTGATGTCAGTCGTTGTTAATAAAATTTCTTATTTCAAAATAAAAGATATAATACATGAATAAATTACATCAATTAGATGTAATTCATTAGTGGTCCAGATTATTCAATAATTTATGAATTAAAAATTCATCAAAGCAATTAAAAAGATACGATAATCATTTCGTTTGATTTTGATGATTAATGATATACGTTAAAATAGGAAACTGAGTTATAAATATACATGATTATAAAATTTTGAACTTATGATAAATATCTATGATTATATGAATTTGAATTTGTATCATTTAACTAAATTTGGTTTCATTTAATGAATCAGTGGACTCGTGAAAATGAAACCATGGAATCAATAATACATGTGAAATGAAACATTAATGGAATTATGGGCAAATGAAAGCATAAAATGTTAACCATTTTAATGCATACATACTGGCATAATGAAACCATGGAATACTTGGGACATGAAGTATGGGGATTTGGGCAACTGAAAACATGGAATATGGCACGTCAGAGACTAACAAACGAGAAAATCAAATCATAGGCATAAAATCAAGTTATTGATGAAATAGAACCATGAAATTAGATACAAAATGGAATCATAAAATTACATATGAAATGGAAACATAGAATTAAGTACGTATGAGAACATGAAATATGACATGTCAGAGACTAATAAACAATAAAAGCAAACTATGGAACAATTGATCAAGTTATGTATCAAAAGGAAACGTGAAATTATGTGCAGAATGAAAGCATGATATTTTCTATTGTTCCATTGTTCCATTGCTAAACTACAATACTGAAACCGCATCAGCCCAGGCCAAATCGAAATACAAATATGAAAATCATATGCAACACGTAACTCATACAATAGCTACATGGAGCATATAAAATGCATATGAAAATTCGCTAAATCAAATGATGAACCCAAGAAAATTGTAATTCACGTGAAAATACCCAAAATTTTCACAAAATCCCCAAAATCGCAAAATCATGAAAAAAAATAGTTTCACCCAACTGCTAATCCAACAAAAATCTTAAATAAAATGCAAACATGCCTTCTTAGACCAAGAAAAGTTCATGATCCTCTGAGATTTTCTTTTGGGTGCCATTGCAGATGATTCGAAGGCAAAGCATGAAGCAAGTAAACGGTCGAGTGAGGTTTGGACTGTTTGTGAATTGCAAATGACGTATATGATCACTAGGGTTTGGTGATTGGAAAAATAGGAAAGAAAATCCGTGAGATTTAATTAAAGAGAAGAGAAAAGAACTTATATTTAATCTGTAATATTTGATTAAGGAGAAAGGAAAAAGAAAAATATTACCACAAATTAAGAAAAAGAGTCCAAATTCAAAATGTGATATATAATTAAATGACGAAATGACACTCTTTTTGGGCCAAAACATGAACACTTGGACCAGTAATACTGAATAATTATATAGCGTGCCACTTCTAATTGTAATGAATCTGAATCGTAGATTTGTTGATCGGACGGTATAGTTGTATTCATGTATTTATATACGAATATAATATTTGTAGACGAGCTGATCCATAGAAATGTAAAGGGATAATTACAGTTTACCACGGCTAATATGACATGATTTACACTTTACTGTGGTTAAAATAAAATTTTCAAATTATGGTCAGTTGGTTGTATTAATTTTACGGTTTACCTATTTCTGTTAACGGTGCATGTGCAATGACATTTTTGCCCCTCGTGCTAAAATAAGAGAGTGAACTAAGAAGGTAGCTTATTTATGTGTTAAAGGAATCGTGTCTAAAACCAAACGACTTAGAACTGAGAGAGACGTAGACGCGAAATCAAGAGAGCTCCAGGCGATCGAGAGATTCTGAGAGAGCTAAATGGTAGACGACGGCGACATTAACAATTCTGACGAAGTCTGGAAGGAAGCTCCGTGCTGGGTTTCAGAGGAATGTCTGATGAACGAGGTAAGGGTTAGGGTTTTATTTGATGGGTATTATAAAAAAATCTGTTATATCTATGGTTTATGATTCTATTTTCTGGGTTTATAGTGTGATTGAAGGGGTTTATATTCGAAAATTCCCAATTTTCTGTTAGGGTTATGCATAAAAATTCAAGGTTTATGATTTAATTTTTTGGGTTGAAATTGTGATTGAAGGATTATGAATTGAAAATCTGTAAGTTTGGATTTATAAGGTTGATGCAAAAAATATTAGGGTTCATGAGAATTTAAGAGGTTTTATGGGATTTTCTGACGAGTTGGTGAAATTTTGTGTAGAAAAAAAATGCATTCAATGAGGAAGATGTGATGAGTGATGACGAGGGTGTTATGTTGAGAGATGGAGATTCAGATGAGAACTATCATTCAGATGAGTTAGAAGAAGAATGGTTAGATGCAATATGTGTGGAAAGTGAAATAGAAGTTGAAGAAGCTGCTTTAGAAGAAGCTGCTCAAGAAGAACATGCAGTAAACAATAATGAGGGTCTGTCTTTTTACAGCATGAAAGGCAAGGAAAAAGCTTGTGAGCCTTCATACAACAGTAAAAGCAAGGCCAAAATCGATCAGCCTTCTTACAACAGTAAAGGCAAGGAGAAAGTCGATCAACGTGTCGACACTCGTTTGTGTGTCCAACCTCGTAGGGGCAGGAAAAGAAATGAAAGCAACCACGAAGTGACGTATGAGGATCAACCCATATGGGAGAAAGAATCCAAGATGGAAGACATAGAGTTGGGTTTGCATTCGTCATTCAATGATGCTGTTGTCTTCAGATATGTGTTAAAAAATTATGCTGCAGAACAAGGATTTGACTTCACTTATCATAGGAATGAGGCAAACAACATTGCAGTTATGTGCACGCAACATGGGTGCAATTTCTAGTGTTGGTGTAGTGGTGTCGGGGATGGCACAATAATGGAAATCAGAGCTTGGAGACGTGAACACTCGTGTGGTCGGCCGTCAGTATTCAAGAAATTCACTGCGGACTTTCTTGCTAAAAGGTAGTAATTTTTCTTAATTTTCTCTTTTTGCTGTTCTTGAGTCTTCAATTTTAGTTCACAGTGCAAGAGACTTGCATTATTGCATGTGTGCAAGATATTACTAAAACATATTCAAACGTTCAAATTGAAATATGACATTAAACAAGAGTGTTTTAAGAGATATTCTTTGAAATTATTTTTAATTTTACATTGTTACTGACTCCGTTTTTATGCTTAAATATAGATACTTACAATTGATACGGGATACCCCTACCATCACTCCGAAGATTTTGCAGAATTTGATGTATAGAGATATTGTCTATAAAGTGCCCATGCATCAAGTATATCGGACCTTGAATAGGGCAAAAGATATAATAGCAGGCGATGTGGGCAAACAGTACGAAGACTTGTTCTCTTACTGCGAGATGATAAGACGGAAAAATCCTGGGAGCGTTGCTAATTTGAAGGTCTGTGAGAGTGATAATAATAGATTTGAGAGAATCTATATTAGCTATGCTCCACAGCTGGATGGATTCTTGGCAGGTTGTCGACCTTTAGTTGGCATCGATGGGTGTCATCTAAAAGGTCGATATGGAGGACAACTGTTGGTAGCTGTCGGGTGGGATGCGAATAACCAAATGTTCCCTTTGGCATTTGCAGTTGTCGAGCAAGAGAACAAGGTTTCATGGAAGTGGTTCTTGGAGGAATTTTTCAGGCAATACGGTGACAACCATCAAAGAGGATGGGTGTTCTTGTCTGATAAACAAAAGGTACATTGTGTTCAACGTATATTGACATTTCACAAGAATTTAAGTTTAATTTCATTCAAGTGAATTAGACATACTTTGTTTTGCAAATGAATTTAACATTAAGTGCTTCTGGTCTCACCTTGTTCCTTTTCTTTACTGCGACTCAATCCACACATAACCAAAAAATTAACATGATAGTATTATGTTAATTTTTTGGTTATCATGCGGGTGTGATTTTTGTCTTAATTAGTATCTTTTTATGCTAAATATGATATTATTAATCAATTCACTCTCATGTTCATTTAATGAATATGTTTATTTTCATCTTCTAGGGATTGGTTCAACTTTTCACGAACTGGCTAAATGGTGTCGAATATAGATTCTGTATGCGCCACATGGAAGAAAATTGGGTGCTAAAATTTAGAGGTGCAACTATGAAGGCTAGATTGTGGGCTTGTGCAACATCGACTTCGGGCAGAATATTTGAAGAAGAAATGGAAAAGCTAAAACTGTTGAGTGTTGATGCGTATGATTGGCTTCAAGCCAGGGGACCGGAAGGATGGTGCAAAGCATTTTATTCGAATAGGGCATGTAATTCTGTTCAAGTGAACAACATGTCAGAATGTTTTAACAACTAGATCAAAGATGGAAGGGACCTCCCCATCTATGATCTATGCGAGTATATAAGGATCAAACTCATGGAGTTGCTAAGTGAGAGGAGCACACAGTTTGAGGATTGCGGGGGTCGATTATGCGAGAGGATTCAAATGAAACTGGAGGAAATTAAAGATGAGGCAGTGGACTGTAGAGTATTAGTTTGTGGACAAGATATATTCGAGGTGAAGAAGAGGGGTCGAACTTGTGTGGTGAATCTGCGAGCAAGAACTTGTGAGTGCTTGGAATGGCAACTAAATGGCATTCCTTGCTTTCATGGTGTCGCTGTTATTACCAAATTACGTGGCGTGGCTGAAGATTACGTGGACGATTATTACACCATGGACACTTATCGAACTATTTATGGGAGGTTCATCGCACCAGTGGGTAGTAAAGACACATGGCCTGTGGACTTGAAGTTCCCGACTGTTGCACCACCAATTGTGCAAAAGCCACCCGGGAGACCCCGAGTTAGAAGAAGGAAATCAAAGGGAGAACTCCTTAATGTACCATACAGTAAAAGCTCAAAAAGGAAATGTACTACATGCAATTTGAGGGGCCACAATTCTCGAAGCTGCGATCCAAAAGACCACGGAGAAACGTCTACCCAGAGAAAACTCAGGACAACAAGGACAAAGGGTAAGAATGGAGTACCGGATAAGCAGAAGGGTAAGAAGGCAGGTTTGTGTACCACCGAAGCTGAATTTACGGAGAAACTCAACTACAGGAGAACTATGGCTGAACAAAAAACGTCAAGTGTTCGAATAGAAGAACGATTGGCAAGTGAACCTACCCGGGAATGCACAGATGCAGAGATTCTGGCTAAGAAACAGGAAGCACTTCGAAGGCTTCACAAACGACATGGACCTGACTTGGTTGGAGGTAGTTCGTCTTCGAAACATCAAAAACATCTCACAACTGTTGGTGAAGGATCTTCTGCAGCTGCTTGGAGAGGTCCTACAATTGGATTAGCACAAGCGGTGTTGAATGATATGCGCAATCGTCATGTGGTAAGCTTATACTCTTACAATATGTTTATGTATATGAATATGCTGATTTAATATCATTTCAGTTTTGTTTTGTTTTGAGTTATAATTTTGGTTGAAGCTGATATAAACTTCATTTGTTTGGTGCTTTGGTACTGTCCATTTGCACGCTGAAACAACTTACCTAGAGATTTTGTTTTAGGATTTTCAATAGCTCAATATTAGTAAAGACCACTCTAGACCACATACCTGAACTGATTTTGCTAACCTTTGTATGTACGTTGACTTGGTCTTCATGGGACCTTCTCTAGGGGCATTTCACTACACTGGATGGTGAAAGCAGGCTTGGTGGTGAAGTAATGTTCACCAGAGGAACAAGAGCACAGAGGGGAAGGTCTGCTGCAAGAGGAGGAAGAGCTGTTGGAAGAGGAGGAAGAGTTGCTGCAAGAGGAGGAACAACTGCTGCTGCAAGAGGAGTAAATGCTTCAAGAAATGAGTTAACAAGCAGTCAACCACCACTGAATTCAACACCTCTACCTTTGTCTTTAATGAACGCTTTATCCAGTAGCCAACCCTCCTCTAGCGATGTTTATTGGGTTTTGGCTTTTGTTATGTCCAAAATTAAGTCACTTTTGAACTTTAGTGTTGGTTTTTGTGAAAGACATGTGATGGATGGAAAAAGGAATCAGATTCCCTATAGTACTTATGTCATTTTGGTGAGATAAGGGTTGCATATTTTGTGGATGGTAGCCTCCCACTGTTGGGTTGTTTATGAAAGCCAATGGTTTATGCAACTACTCCAACTTTAGCTGTTTCTTGGTTTTGGATTTGTTATTTTGCATATTTTGATGGATGGTTTGGCTAATATTCAATTGTTAGGCTATAATTTGTGAACCAGTAATGATTGAGATGGAATTGTTTAGGCTATATTTTGAAACTGATTTGGTAATATAGGTGTTATATTAATACTCAACAATTGTGATCAGTGTTATGTTAATAACCAACAATTGTGATAAGTCTAACGTTTATACCCATCTATTGTTTACACATTCAAAATCATGTTACAGACAATGTCAATAATCATCAGAATCACAATATATGTTTAAACTTTACATTGTCATTCCTACTGCAAAGTCATGACAATTTTCTTTACACATTTATTACAACCAAAGCTAATACCAAAAAAAGAACTACAATTATCATCTCCAACAATTTCCTAAGTCTGTTCAACCTTTATACAGCAGCAACATCTTTAACCTCCACCCTCACTTTCTCCTCCAATTTCACTTCCAGTTCAAAGATTTTCTTCTTTAATCTCGCTTCAACTGCAGATTTCTCTTCAAGTACACTTTTTTTTGTCCATCGACACTTCTTACCGCACTCTCTAGGCGTGAGATTTTTTTATAAAGGTTTTGCAAAACTTTTCGACCAAACAGACATGTTTCAGGATCCAACACTTCAAATAATTGCATTTGAAATTCCTATCAAAAACTCTCAAATCACACTCATGAATATCAATAACAACACGTCACAGTAAACAAAGTGACATTTTTTCATAAATCAAATTATTCTTGATTAAAGACATTTTTACAAGATTAAAGACACATCAACTCCTTGCAAAAGTGTTAAAAATGAAATTTTTTGCAAGTCATAATATACATATTTAAAGTGACTTACTTCGAAGATAGAAATTGTTCATCAACTCTTTCTTTTAACTAAACTCATAATTAAACACCTATCAACTATAACATCAATCAAAGAGAGGTTTCATGAAGATTACAAAAAGCTTTTTAGAACAAACAGGAACCCAATTATATGTAAGGGATAATTACAGTTTTTATAGCTAAACTCATTAATCTAATCACAACACTCATTTTCAAGGTAACTCGGTAATCAATATAATCAACCATTTCATTTGTAATTTAATTTTCAAAACTAATGAAGTAATGAATATAATCATTCATAATCTTTTATGCTAACATACTTTTCAAACTATGAGATCTTAAATATAGAAGTAGCATCTCCACAATGCTAATATTCAAACCTAATTTTGCATTTGGGCTGAAATCTCACACTCATAAAATCACAACATGTGTTCAAACTTACAATTTTAATCAATCTTCAAAATTTCAGCCCAGATGCAAAATAACGGAAACCCTAATTTTTTAATCTATTCAAGCGATTAAATCCACCCAGAATAAAGAACTCACCGTAAACCTTCCGCAACGGATGAACCGTCTCTCAGGATTTTCACGTTAACGTTCAGATGGAAGCTGCAACTCCATACTCCACAATATCAGACTCCATTTCAGGTTCACTTCACCTTCGCACTCGACCGCGCCAACGCCTTCCACCGCCCCTGCCGTTGCCGCCGTCACCTTCTACCGCCGTCGCTTCCACCGCCCTCGCCGTCGTCTTCCACCACGCCCTTACAAACTTAGCCTTGCCTCCTCTATTTCTCTCTTCTGAATCTCACAACAGCCCTCAACCTCCCTTAACCTCGATTAAGACTGAATAACACATCACAGATACCACGTGAGGGTATTTTTGCCATTAGGAAATTATGATTGGTCACGTGACACCATGTGACCTGATTTTTAACGTCAAAAGGGACGTATATGGGTAAAATGTAAAATTAATACAATCAACTGACCACAATTTGAGTTTTTTATTTTAGCTATAGTTAAGTGTAAATCATGTCATATTAGCTGTAGTAAAATGTAATTATCCCAAATGTAAATGCATGAGCATATTTGAGTTGGTTCTAGGAATTAACTTGTAGGAATTTCAAGTTATTCCTTAGACAGTAACGGACAAATTCTCGAGTCACGCACCTCCTTTTCTGTAGACCCCACGTCCGTACACAACTCTCTGGCTCTCAAGTCAATGCTATTTGCCTATTTCTCTATTTTAATTGAAATAAAGCTAAAGAAACCACACTACTGCACAAGCTCAGCTGTATGATTCATATGCATTCATTTATTTTTAGTATTAGAACTATATTTGGTTTACAGTTTTATAGTTTAACTAATCAATTTTAATGAAACATGATTTATTTTGGAATATTGCACTTTGTTTGGCCTGGGAATTTAAAAATTTTAGGGTAAAATTCTACCAGAAAAGTAGATATATTTTTTCTTAAATTATAATGTATACAAAAGTTGTATTTCTTATCTATAGGAGTTGTCTAGTGTAGTGGTAAGTGAAAAATATTTTATGTATGAAGTCATGATTCAAATTTTGGAATTGACAACCTTTTTACTAGACCTGGATATGTCACATTATCACATGACTACACGTAAAAAACAATTGGATGATGTTAAGAAAACAATTGAATGACAACGAATAATAAAATGAATTTGACATTATAATGTATGATAGATTATATATAGTTTATTCTTATAAATTTATCAATTTTTACTCTATCAACAAAAAAAAATTGGAGTATCGTCTTCTTATAAAATTTGAGGTATAATATGAATTTTTGCCACCCTTGTCAGTACGTTAGTCGTTTGATCCAACTATTTCAGGCCAACATATGGCTTTTCTTCTTGTTACTGGCGATATCTGCACATAAGTTGATGAATTGCTTTGGCCAAAAGCAATTCATACTTGGTGGAGCAGGATGACGCTGGTTGGAGTTGTTCTCACAACGATCTTCCTAACGCTTTTGTATAGATAGTTGGGAGGAAGCTTATTGGACTCGTGATAGGACTTGCACGACAGGTTATAATATAAAATTGATCTTTATATCATCATTATACACGTTATATTTATTAGTTTTTTCCCTATTTTGTAGGTTGTGCCTTCATACTTGTATGAGGTTTCCCCGAAGCAGTTTACATTGGTGATGGACATGGTATTTTCTGTTGGGACACAAGATGGAGCTTTTGGGTATTTTGCAATATCTCGCCGGTTTGGTGAAACAAACCCGACAATATATTAAATATCTCGCCGATAAAGGTCATCACCTTTCCCGGCGAGATATTGCGCAACATCTCGCCAGGAAAGGTAATGGCCGTTGTGGTCAACATCCGACCGTTGACTGGTGAAACCAATCCGGAGAGATATTGCATATATCGCCGGTTAGGTTAAACCAACCTAGCGAGATTATGAATATCTCGATGGGAAAGGTTTAACCTAACCGGCGAGATATTGAAACATCTCGTCGGGTTGGTGTGACCAACCCGGTGGCATATTTCAATATCTCACCGGGAATATGCAAGTTTCCAGTAGTGAGTATACTTTTTTCAAAATTTTGCTAAACTGAAAAAACGATTGTATGCATAAAATTTGGTTTTGTGGTGATTTCTACCCAGGGGCGGATCCCGAAAATCTTTTAAGGAGGACAAAATTTTACACTAAAAAATTAATTAATATATTTAATTAAAAATAATAATTTAATTAATAAAATAATTACTAAATGCATATAACAAATATTAATTCGACCTTGATTATTTATTTTTTAGTTGAGTTTGAATTTAACTTTCATGTATATATAAATACAAAGTGAGTCGGTTCGCGAGCCTTTCAAACTCTAGTAATTTGGTCTCGAGTTCGATTTGGTTATCAAACGATCCACTATTATACTTAATATCTACATAAATTTGCTTAGAAAATTGAAAATTTCTTATAATTAGTAAATATAATTGACCAGACAAAAATTTTAATGAAAAATGAAAAATGAAAAAAAAACAATTTAACTAATAAAATAAGTCAATAATTAGTAAAATATAATTGTAACTAGGGAAAATGACACTTTTGTGCACCTGAATATACACTTTTGACACTATCATACTCTAACTTTTTTTCTTCTCTTTTTTCCATACCTGAATTTTATTTTGAACAACTTACCCCTAAAATTTCAAAAATACCGAAATTACCCCTAAATTGAACCACAATTAAATATGGTATAATGGAGAGAACCGACCCTATTTTTAAAGAGTGTAATAAGACGAAATTACCTTCAACTATTCATCAGATTCTCAATTGAATGCCACCCTCTCTTCTTTCTTCATTTATCTGTCCTATCCTCCTCCGCCGCCCCCTCCTCGTTGGCATGCTCGTCCTCACGGCCTCCCTCAATTTTGAAGCCATCGTTCTTTCACGCTCTGTCGCCGCCGCCGCCGACCTCCTCCGGCGACCAAGCTGGGTATTTTGCACCAATGCATCTCAGCTGAAGGTCGATGAAGGTAGCTACACGGGTTGGCAGTTGTGCTTACAGTTCTTTTGCTAGTAGTTACCTTTTTTTTGGACTGGGAAAAAAGAGAATTGAAGAGGCAGAATCTGTCATCGTGTGGAGGGAAGGTAGATGCTATGAACTAGACGAGATGACAGACACAAACACTGTAGCAGAAGCCAACAAAGCTATAGATCAGTGGTGAAGAATAAAAACAGGTTCTAGTCTCCTGACATTAGTGATTACAATGGTGAATACTCTTATTCTTCCACTCCATTGTTGGTATATGATGCCATAGTCAGATACGGTTTACTATTGCTCGATTCCTTTGGTTTTCAGTTTGTTGGTGGCCGTTGGTTCTACCGTTGTCGTCACTCTCGATCATTGTTTTTAACTCATCCTACGACCATTAAAGTATACTCTTCTTTCATGTCTTGCACTATTATTTATTGGTGTGGTCCACGTAGGGGTTACCCATAATTATTTGGCACAAGCAAATGACTACTCAATGTTACAGACGGTATGCAAGATGCGTGCAAACGACGTGCAAGTCGCGTGCACACATTTAGTTTAATCATAACCTATATAAATGGTTCTCTCCTATTATATTTCACACATCATTAATAATAATATTATTATTTTTTACTCGTTGAGGTTTCATGATTGTTATGTAATGTGTATATTCTATTGACACGCCTTCCATCTTGAACACTGCTTTAATTTACACTTAATTATTCAACCAAAATTTCTCGATTACGAATTAATATCACTTAATCATTCTATTATCATTTGCAAAATTATTTTTTAATAATTATTTTTAACTTTGGTTGATAATTAAATTCAATCCATGTATATCTTAAGTTGGAATGTATAGCATGGTATAATTTATTCTAGGACACCAATTCTTGACTTAGTGGATGAAATATTACATAATAGCACGTATGCCTACTCTTAGTGAATGTCTATTGAACAATAAATGCTCGAATTCCTAATTTTCTGCATTTTTCACCTTACTCATTTTATCGGGTAATGGTAGCCACATTTCTTATATAAGTTGAAATTGTCGCACATGTGTAATCCTTAATTGTGTTAATGTTAGCAAAATTCAATTCTTCCTTTTCTTCGACTGAAAATTACTTGCAAAGATGTCGTATGTTACATAGAGTTGCAATTCCTAATAGTCAGACATTGTTACTTCTAGGTCGCGATGTTCACGAGGTTCATTTGCATATGCTTCTTTGGGGCCGTGAATATCTGTCAAACAATGATAATGTATCTAATGCAGCTACTGATCCATTCATTTCGCCGCTTATAAGAAATAAACCAAAAACCATCATGAACCCTCCTCTTCCCAAGCCTCTCATCCCCAATTTGTCTCTCTCTGGTTGACCTAAACATCTCTTTTCTATCTTTGTTTGATACCTACCTCAACATGCCATCCACCTTTTGCTTGAAGATTTTCTTGGCACCATTAGTACTCTTACCGGTGTCGACATCCCTTTCGAGCCAAACCAAGATGCCAAGTACTTCACTTTCATTCACTACCATAGTAAGGGGGATGCCTCTCTTACAATCAAGCAATTCAATGAGTTTATGTTCGAGGTGCTAACATTTTTTCATCAAAGCTCGCAATAATAGTTCTTCTGGCGCCTTGTCACCAAACCACCACCCATATTGTTCCCTCTAACACCACATCCAAATCTTTCAAAGAAGCGGTACTTGAACGAACCTATTTGAAACCCTCGCTTCTACCTTCTCTTGTTCCAGCATTCAGAGGAACTTTGCTTTCAGACTCTTGTCTCGGCCTTATCAGCCACAATCTTGTATCCAAATTCAAGCACTATGTCTTGAGCGTTGCCCACTCGCACTGGAGTGTTGGCCTTATTTTGGATGATATTATTTTAGATATTGATATTTCATTATTGGGCTGAGTTTTCGTCATCTCCTCTTCAAATCAAGTTTTCTTCTCGGAGTTAGAAGAGTCGAATTGGTGTTAGCTTCGACATTGGTTCGTGGTGTTTTCCAACGTGAAGTTTTTCTTGTTCATCCAGACTCCATATTTAGTACCACCCTTGATCGAGCTCCCATTCATGTTCACAAATCCTCATTCTCACATGCCCGTTTGTCGATCGACTTGTTGGTGCTAAACAAGTCCTTCACTGTTCTGATTTCAGACATCGCTTCATCAACAGTTCCCATTATTACTCCCTCTCAGACCTCATCATCACCGATCTCAGCTAGGCATGTCTTCAATTCTACATATTCAAAGTCAGAGCACACACCTTTGGTCATTAGAGATCTCATTGGACCGACCGACCCATGAGCGTTTCTTAAGATGGAGAGTTTGTCATTCTTATGTCCTCCGATCGACCCATGAGATCTATGTTGGAGACATTTTCTTTTGTAAGAATTGATGATATTAAAGTTTTATTATAACATATACCAATTATTTTATCTGAGATGGTGATGAAATAAAGAAAATAAAAAAGGAAACAAGAAACGCGCAACGCAAAGCGTAGTTTCCCTATATTTAATTGTGAATCCCTCAATGTGTACCTTGCAAGTACTCTTGTTTGTACCTCTCACCTTCCCCACCTCGTTATTTGTGTGCGATGAAGAAACTGATTCGGAGGCTCTCACGAGTGAGTCCCTCCTCCACCTCCACCTCCAGATCCGACGTCCCCGCCGGCCACCTCCCCGTGTACGTGGGCGAGGAGCGCTTCGTCGTCAATGCGGACCTCCTCCGCCACCCGATCTTCCTCGAGCTCCTCGACCGCTCCGCCGAGGAGTACGGCTACCGCCAATCCGGCGTCCTCCGCATCCCGATCAACCCCTCCCTCTTCCACCGCTTCCTCCACTCCCTCCGCCGAGGCCTCCCCCTCTCCTCCCTAGACGACGTCGTCCCCTCCCCCTCCCCCGCCGTATTAATTGTTAGTTTTTTTTCATTACTTAAATGTATGCGTTGATTTGTTAGAGCTTCATGATCAATATTACATAAATCTATATGTATATTAATTGTGCCTAAATCAATGAAATTCTGATTTTCTAATTTCATTTTGAGGTTCATGTATTTCACATGAGGCAAATTTTGACGGAATTTGTTTTCTTTTGTTTTTTTTTTCGGGAAATGCCATGAATTTAATGAGATCTGAAAATTATCCACGCCAAATTGGTTTTGTTTATTTTAAAATAAACAACTATTAATTTAAGGACATAATAAAATGAACAAATTTGATATTCTCTTAATCTTATATTTTCTTAATGTGAGATTTTATACCATCCAAGTACCCAACATTTTAAATAAACTAAACTATATATATAATATAATGTTGAGTACTTGAATGGGTAGCATATATATATGAAGGTGGATGTTATAAATTGGAGTGGATTGGATTCGGGAATAATGTTAATGACTTGTAATTAAAGTAGATGCAAAGTATGTTTCAAACTAATTATAATAAACCGAGATGTAATGTAATAAATGGAGAGTTAAAGAGTAAGATAACAACTACGGGACGGATGAAGTTCACCAAACCAATTCCTATTTCGAGTTTTGCTTCGCTCACGCGACTGCTCTCATTGTACATAGGCAAATAACAACATACATGAGTCAAATTTAAATCCTCCTCCTCCAAAAATAAATTATGTAAACTCTGATCGTCTCAAAATAAATAGAAAATCGATTTTCGTCCAGTGTTTGAAGAATTATTTATTCGCAGGTTATCAATGTCATAATTAATGTAACCGGGTTCAAGTTGTTCCATCCCTCAACATCTAAACGGCTGCTCCGTTCAAGCTGTGAAAAGGATTATTTCTGAATCCACCACTGTCCGGGACAATGATTTCAAATATAGTGGTGGTGAGCAAGGATGAGGTTCGATTTTGTAAGTGTGAGAATGAATAATAATGTTAGGTATACGACTTTGGAATACAATTAATTAGTAGATACTAAGTATGTTTCAAACGGAGATGATGTAATCAATTCAATAGAGAATTTAGAAGAGAATTTTTTATTTTCAGATCCAAACCATTACTTTCTGAAAAACTGTATTATCTGGAATTTCATTTATATAGACGATAAGTAAATTTTTTTTTTAAAATGTCTTGATAAAATATTGAGTTATACATTATTTTCTTACTATACTCGAACTGATTATAAAAGAGAGACATGATGGTTTGAATATGCTCAGTTAGATTAAAATCCACTAAAAGGGTAATTAATGGTAAAATTTTTCAAAATTTAAAGTGACCAGTCACCACTGAAATTAAGCTCCTAGCCGGCGAGACTTTGCTTTCGCCGGGCAAGAAATTCCGTCTCGCCGGCTTGGCCAAGCCGGCGAGATATTCGCCGGGCAGGTCTCGACGGGAATGGTCATAGCCGGCGAGATATTGAATCAACATCTCGCCGGCTTGGAAGTGACCAATATCTCGCCGGGGTAGTGAAGTTTTACCGGCGAGATATTGGCAATATCTCGCCGGGAAAGGTTATGTAACGTAATCGGCGAGATATTGGGCAAAAACTCGCCAGTTATGGTTCACAACCTACCAGGCGAGATATTGACAATATCTCGTCGGGAAAACTCCACTATCCGCCGGTTAGGGTTTACAACCTAGCCAGCGAGATATTGACAACATCTCGCTGGCTAGGTTTGTAACCCTAGCCGAACCTAGCCGACGAGATGTTGCCAATATCTCGCCGGCTAGGTTTGATAAGTTTTGGACATAATCTGCCACAATGTCTCAGATTCCCGTTATCAATTACACCTGTAAAACCTAGCAATACAACTAAATCCTAAACTGCAACTATATCCTAAACTGCAATTGCAGCGATCGAAACCAGATATTTCATAATTGCAAACCAATTAAAAGTCGAACAATAAATGTATAATTACAAAACGTGAAAAACATCGTAACCTAGGAAACTACGGGAGTTGTCCTATCCATTTTGTCTTCTGCGCCGTATTCTTGAACCTCTTGCTCGGGCGCGGTCGTTCGTCGGCAGGTGCTTGAGGTTGCTGTTGGTCCGAATGCAGTCCCGGCGAGATAGTCAACTGCGTCACTGTCTGAGAAGGAATCAGGCCCGGAGTCGGTGTCAGCGTCGTTGTCGGAGTCGGAGTCTGGGCCGGAAGCGACATGCCACCCGGCAAGCCGAAGCTCAACGACTCCAACCCGGCGAGATATTTCAATATTTCGTCGGGTTGGAGTCGTTGACTGTCAACAGTCGGATGTTGACGCGTGTAATCAGCCCGGCGAGATTTACAATATCTCTCCGGTTTGGTGAAACAAACCCGACGATATATTGAATATCTCGCCGATAAAGGTCATCACCTTGTCCGGCGAGATATTGCGCAACATCTCGCCGGGAAAGGTGATGACCGTTGTGGTCAACATCCGACCGTTCACTGGCGAAACCAACCCAGCGAGATATTGCATATATCGCCGTTTAGGTTAAACCAACCTGAGAGATTATGAATTTCTCGACGGGAAATGTTTAACCTAACCGGTAAGATATAAGTCTCGCCGGGTTGGTGTGACCAACCTGGCAGGATATTTCAATATGTCGCCGGGAATATGCAAATTTCCTGTAGTGAGTATATTTTTTCAAAATTTTGCTAAACTGAAAAAACGATTGTATGCATAAAATATGGTTTTGTGGTGATTTCTACCTAGGGGCGGATCTCGAAAATCTTTTAAGGAGGGCAAAATTTTACACTGAAAATTTAATTAATTAATTATTAATATATTTAATTAAAAATATTAATTTTATTAATAAAATAATTACTAAATGCATATAACAAATATTAATTTGAGTTTGATTATTTATTTTTTAGTTGAGTTTAAATTTAACTTTCATGTATATATAAATACAAAGTGAGTCGAGTTGCGAGACTTTCAAACTCAAATAATTTAGTCTCGAGTTCGATTTGGTAATCAAACGATCCACTATTATACTTAATATCTGAATACATTTGCTTAGAAAATTGACAATTTCTAATAATTCGTAAATATAATTGACCAAACAAAAAGTTTAATGAAAAATGCAAAAAACAATTTAACTAATACAATAAGTCAATAATTAGTAAAATATAATTGTAACTTGGGAAAATGACACTTTTGTGCACCTAAATATACACTCTTAACACTTTCATACTCTTTTTTTTTCTATGTCTTCCATACCTGAATTTTATTTTGGACAACTTATCCCTAAAATTTCAAAAATACCGAAATTACCCCTAAATTGAACCAAAATTAAATCTGGTATGATGGAGAGAACCGGCCCAATTTTTAAGAGTGTAATAAGACGAAATTACCCTCAACTATTCATCAAATTCTCAATTGAATGCCACAATTTCTCCTTTCTCCATTTCTCCGTTCTCTCCTCCTCCACCGCCCCCTCCTCGTTGGCATGCTCGTCCTCATGGCCTCCCTCAATGTTGAAGCCATCGTCCTTTCACGCTCTGTCGCCGCCGCCGCCGACCTCCTCCGGAGACCAATCCATGGAATCCTCAAACCACCACCACCTCCTCCTCGAACCCCACACCCAAACCCTCGCCACCACTCCGTCGTCCTCGCCGGAACCCTAACCCGCTCAGAACTATCCTCCGCTCACACTTGCCTCCCCTTCTCCGACGGCTCCGCCACCGTCTGGGCGTCTCTTGATTTGAATCGTGGAGTGCCCAATTTGGGTTCGATTTGGTTGGGTTTGGATTTGGGGGAGTGCCCAATTCCAAGGCTAAGAATCGTGTTTGTGGAGCTATGGAGTGTATCATCCCAGTCTCGGTGGTCGCTGGAGGAGGTCGCCTCTGTCCCCGACTGGTCCTCTATCCGCCTTGCCCTCGACCTCGACGTCGGAGGGCTGCCAAGAGGGGCTTGAAGAAGATGATGAACAGTGAAGAGAGAGAGAGAGACATAATTGTAATTTAATAATTTATTTTTCAGTTTTTTAATTTGTTATTTGAAAAAACCAATATACCTTAAATTGTGTGATAAATTTATTATTCAATGGAAGGTAAAAAAATAATTTCATATTAATTAAATCATGGTTGGATCTGGTTGAAATTGAACTGGCTCTATTACAAAAATATTAATTATTAATAACGTTTTTTTTGCATTTTGCTCTAACACCGTTAAATTTTGGAAGAACTTTTTTTAAAAGTAAAAAATTTGGTGTCGTTAGATGAAATTTTGGATAAAAACTTATTTCTTCAAATTTGTGAATCTTATGATTCTCTTCGATTCAATATACTATGAGTTCGATACGGAACTCGTATGAGTGAGTTATGTCATTCGAAAATTTTGATATATTATTAATAATTAATAATATTTTAATTATTTATAGTATTTTAATTATTAATCGTTTAAATAATATTCATTAATAATAATAAAAAATATTTCTTCAAAGTTTTAAAATTTTATATTTGATATACCATAAGCCCGAAATGTAGCTTCTATGAGAGTCATGTCATTCGAAAGTTTTAATATATTATTAATAATTAATATTATTTAAAATTTTAATTAATAATAATTATACCGGTCTGACCGGATTCGAATGGAGGTTTGTCAATAAATATTATTAATTGAAATTATTTATTATTAAATAAGCATTATAATTTGATGAATTATGAATAATGACATCAATTTCAAAATTTGATTAATAATTGAGGGCAATTTTGACTTTTCACGCAAAATAAAATTTTTCCATCTAAAATCTAACACAGTTAGTGAATGAACAAAAATAATGACAAATTTAGTGAGCGGAAATGACAAGATTAAACTTGCATGTATCAAAATTAGAAACAATATCTTTTAGGTGTATCAATCTGTCATTTCCCGATTAAACAAAGTCTATTTTCTTAAAAAAGTATTGCACCTTTTATTAGTTTATTTGAAAATGACGAAATCTCTCTTTAAATTAACATTAACAAAAAAATGTATCTTATTATGTTTTAATAATTATTTAAAAATAAGATATTTTCAAGAGACGGAATATTTTTAATAGTATGTATCAAAATTTTAAATTTTAAATTTTTGTGTGAAAGTAATAACAAAAAGTTTTTAAAATGTATTAAATTTTATTTTCGAACAAACAAATAGATAACCCAATAAAATATAATTTGAAAGTTAAAATTGCAACAGAAGAAAGAAAGCACGTAGGATTTAGAAAACTCGAATATTTGACTGCATTTTTTTACGTTATTTCAAATAAGTAATTGAGTTGGTCGGACAAAGTGTTTGGAGAAAGAAAGAAAATATAACAAATGACGTACATTAAAAATTTGAAGAAGTATTTTAGTTATTTTATAATAATTATTAAAAAAATAAAACTAGTAGAGATTTAATTGTATGTTCTGAAAATAAAGTTAATTGTGATTTTATTTAAATTTTTGTACTTAACCGTGATTTTATGAAAAACAAATATATATATATACACAAAGATTTTTTTTTATAAACAATCATATCTTAAAAAAAAGTAATTTGAGGAAATATTCAAATAGAAAACGTAAATGAAAGACAAGGAATATTACTTTTAAACCCCGCATGACCACCCAAAACCAAACCGAGCCCGAAGCAAAATATTTTTGGCCAAGGCCCAGTCTTATAAACCAATTGGGCTGAAAGGGCCCAATAAAATTTATTGGATATAAGATGAAACTAATGAATTTGGTCAAATGCGTCCATGTCAGGAATGCTTCAAGAAAGATAAAAATTTTTTTTGGAAAAACACGAATATTATTAGGCAACTAACTGACGTGATGCCAAACAGCCGAAACAATAGATCAAATATAACCAATCATTTTACTAAAATAAATATTATTATTAAATAAGAGGATAATAAGTTAAGTGCCACCAAAACAATTGGTTTGTTTCCGGTGTTCAATCGCTACTTGATGGCTCGATACCGGGAGAGATCAACGATTCTCTGGCGTCGATGGGTTGATCCTGGTAATCACTAAGGGTTTGAAAGACTTAAATTATTAAGGATTTCTGATTTTATCAGAGTTGCTGATTGTCATCGTTGGAAGAAGGATATTGATCGAAGTGCTGATAGAAGAAGTTTGTCCAATGTGTTATGCAGTCGGATCACGATATTTCTCTACCAATCGAGCTGGAGGCCGTGACTCTGCATAATGCTAACTGATTCGAGTCGACTGGTCTCCGGGATTATCTTGGAGTTTTGTTTAAATCATTTTGTAATGAGATCATGGGGTTTCCCCATCCAAATGAGGTGGAGGAAGTGGCTCTGCATAATGCTAAACGAGTCGAGTCTGGGACATGTGTTTCTTTTTCTTTTGTTTGTCGCTCTGGTAATTCTTTGACTCATGAGTTACTCAGATATATTTTAACCAACAATAGCTATAATTACAGTGCGGGGTCTATACCACTATTTATTGTTTCAATTGTCTGACGTAATGTCGGGTTAATTGCTTAATAATATTCACGGTTTTCCCCCAAACAAACAACTAAACAAGTGTCTATTAACCCAAAATTAGCTTTAACTATTTTTCTTTAGAAAATGCGTAGCTAAATGAATTGTCTACAAAAATCACATTTAATTGTTAGCGCGTCGCTGCCCGTATAAAATAATATTGGACTTGTTATAAACTATCACAAGATAAGAATGAATAACAAGTAGTATAGAGAAACAACAAAGGGTTCAACAGAATAACATGGCTTTTGAATTCTTATTCATATATCTCTCTCGCTCAAAACATGAGCAATTAGCTCAATATATAGAGCTCTAGAATGATAGTGCTCAGGAGCTTACACCGATCCTTGCTTGAGAAGGATAGTAATATGTGGGGTCCACCAATATTAATTACAACATGTCTTAATTTGTTCTTCTTATATGACATTGACGCGAATTGATTTATGGGATAATTTCAGGTGGCTACACTTAAATTTTGCTATTTTTCACTTTGGTACATTTAGAATTTTTTTTCAGCTGACTACTTTTAGAATGTGCAAAATTTTTACTTTGTACTTTTCGTCAAACTCTGTTAGTTTTTAACGTTTTTTCATGTAAAATGACTAAAATACCCTTAACTATTCATTTAATTTTCAAACTATGCTACTCTCACCCATGATTGAATAAAAAATTGAATTATTTTAAAATCAAAACCATCTTCATTTCTGCAAAATTCACTCATCACCTTCACTTCCATGGGTGCATGAGAAGAGTATCGTCGGTGGGCCGGAATCCACGATGGAGTTGGAGCGATTTCAACCTCCGCCGAGAAGAAGCCCATCACCAAGAGGCCAAGACGGTTGTCATGTCCGGCAGAGAGTCCGAGAAAGCGTGGCCGGCCAAAGAGTGAAGAAGCTCGGTCATGGACGACTCACTTGCTGCCCGGAGGTGCTGGATGGAGCCGGACCAGGGCTCTGCGGCGATGGAGTTGGAAAACAGCGACGAAGGTGGGCGCATGAGCAGCGCGTGGAGAAATGCGGCGGAGCGTGGAGGCCACACGCAGAGGAGGAGGACAACCAGATTTACCGGGTCGATCCCGTCGGAGCTCTCGAAGCTCCCGAACCTCACCAATGGCATGTGCCTCGACCGGAACATGCTCACCGGGCCGATTCCGGAGTCGTTCGTGAGGTTCGCCTGAGCTTAGACGCCATGGATCCACCTCTCCGACAATCGGCTCACCAGAAAAATCCCGACCTCGCTCGGGAACAACATGGAACTTTCTTTGCTAAGAAGAGAGGGTGAGGAGAGAGAGAGAGAGAGAGAGAGAGAGAGAGAGAGAGAGAGAGAGAGAGAGAGAGAGAGAGAGAGAGAGAGAGAGGTGGCATATGTTTGAAAATTAGATGAATAGGTGAGGGCGTTTTAGTGTTTTCAATCCAATTATAATAACTCTTTAAACCTTAAGGGCATTTTAGTCATTTCACATGAAAAAGGTTAAAAACTAACAGAATTGGACGGAAAGTGCAAAATGAAAATTTTGCATATTCTAGGCGTAGTCAGCTAAAAAAATTCTAGATGCACCCAGGTGAAAAATAGCAAAATTTAGGTGTAGCCACCTGAAATGATCCCTTGATTTATTTACGAGTATGCATCTATATTGAAAAATATTAAAGTTTAGTTTGTAGTTGTGAATAATTTATTAAATATTTACTTATTCAACGTAGTTAGGCAATGGTAATTAAATCAGGATTAAATATTCGATACTTCATCAATATCATAGTGTTGTTCGCCTCACGAATCTTTATAGCTGTCAAATTATAAATGAGTCCTCGCAATTCTCATGGCACTTTACTTCTGTAGCATATACATAGATTATATTGTAAGTTGCATTCTAAACTACAAACAATAAGTATTCAAAACATCTTAATGTATAAATATAAGGATTTTTTGCATATTAATAAAACATTAACGACACATTTATTTGAATCTAGGGAAAACTACACATAGCCACGGCCAAAAGACACATAATTATCCCCATCTTTCAAACTGGACACCTAGCTACACCCAGAGATTGAAAATGGACACTTAGCACTTACCGTTAGATTTTCTGTTAAAATTTGAAGTAAAAAGACGAAAATGCCCTCGGGCAGACTTCAAATTTTCAAATCATGCCATTTTTGAGTTTTGGTGTGTTTTTCCGATCAAGCTCCGGCGACAACCACCGTGTTCCTCGCCGACCTCGTCTTCGACCTTCGACCGACTTCTCCGGTCGTCCTCGCCTCCTACCCGCTGATCGGAGGCTCGCCGGAGCTCGTCGCTTTTGCCTCCTCTGCGTGCAACTTGCATTTTTCAAGATTTATTCAATCAAATCATGTTTATATTCGAATAAACACCTATTAAATAAATTACTTAAGAATAGCATGGAAATTAATACAAGTCTTATACCGAAACAATTTTAATTAATGAAACACAACACCCTGTTAGAAATGTCAAGAACAACAGATCTGGTAAAGTATGATTTTTATGACCGGGCTACAAGGCTGCTACTATCGGGCAGGTGGGAAACATCTTAAGGAAAATAAGGCCTTAAAAGCCATAATTTGACCAAGGGTATATAATATGACAGCAATTTGGTGTTAAGAACACTTGTAGCAAATGACAACAGTGACAAAGTAGGAGGAGACTACAAATTAGTTGTGGCAGAAACTAACCTAAGCAGACAGTGACATACTGAAGAAGGAAATTCATTACACCAATTCATTACGAATATAAAAAGCGACGAGCTCCGGCGACGGGCTCTGGCGAGCCTCCGGTCAGCGGCTAGGAGGCGAGGACGACCGGAAAAGTCGGTCAAAGGTCGAAGACGAGGTCGGTGAGGAACACGGTGGTTGTCGCCGGAGCTTGATCGGAAAAACACACCAAAACTCAAAAATGGCATGATTTGAAAATTTGAAGTCTGCCCGAGGGCATTTTCGTCTTTTTACTTAAAATTTTAACAGAAAATCTAACGGTAAGTGCTAAGTGTCCATTTTCAATCTCTGGGTGTAGCTAGGTGTCCAGTTTGAAAGATGGGGATAGCTATGTGTCTTTTGGCCATAGTTGGGTGTGGCTATGTGTAGTTTTCCCTTGAATCTATAATGATTTGATTGTGTAGAGAATGATTTCTCTCTCCTAATCTGTACCGTTCTGCTTTATCTATATATCTTGAAATAAAATTAAATATAATAGTTTTGTATGAAATGAGTAGAGAGGATCAAAAACTCTAAGAGTTGATTTTTTATTTATTTATACACTTTATCACTATATAAAAATAGGGAAAAATACACCTAGCCACACCCATCTTAGGTCAAAATGCACATTGCTACACCATATTCAAGAGTGGACACCTAACTACACCCAGCAATTGAAAACAGATAGATAGCATCTACTGTTAGATTTTTTGTTAAAATATTAAGTAAAAAGACGAAAATACTTTTGGTCAGACTTCAAATTTTCAAAATCATGTCATTGTGATGACTTTGGTTGTTTCTATGATGAACATGGCTCAAGTTTCGCCGACCTCATCTCCAAACACCGACCGACTTCTTCGGTCGTCCTCGTCTCCTAGCCACTGACCGGAGGCTCGCCGGAAACATCGTCGGAGCTCGCCCAAACTCGCCAAAATCGCTAACTGTTAGCATTTACCGCTAAACATTAACATAATTAAGTCTCACTAAAATTCACGGTTCTAATTAAACTAATAAATATCTTTATGATCTCCATTAAGTTAATGCAATTTGAATGATGACGTTGTATCAATTTTACTCAAAGTGGAAAAGAAACTATTATTTTTTTCCTCATAAAGATAGGGTTATATAATATAGATTATCATTTTTAAATGTGGGTGTACCTATGTCTCTTTTGACTTAAGTTGGGTATAACTAGGTATACTTTTTTCTAAAAATTAATCAAATCCAACCATTCACACATTTTCATCAATAAATATGTCTTTTCATCAACTAATGAAAATCAAACATGAAATTAGTTATGCATTTGAATGTGTCATAATCATGAGATTAAATAATTTTTTTTTGAATTACATCATATCCTAAGTTTACCATTCATTCATTTCCTACCCAGTTCACAACGGGATTCGAAACTCAAACCTCTTTACTAATAGTGTGAGGCTCAAACTGTTGCGATGTCCCCTCAGAGAGAGATTAAATGAATTTAATCTTACACTCTCCAACATGACCCATTAACTAATTTAATTTGAAAAATGTAATACGTAAACCATAAGTCAATTATTTCATTATATTGGTCAAACATAAGTTATTACGAAATAAGAAACTAATAAGGATCATGTCGGTTATATGTAGTTACTTAATTCCATACAATATGCATCGTTTTGAGTGTCGGATTTTGGGCGCATCAACCACGCCCCGTGGTGAGGCCGTGACCCTCATATACAAGCATCTCGTGGCCATTTGGCCATGCCCCGTGGCCAATCCTAGTGGCCACGACCCACTTCATAACGTGCATCGTCATGCAGACTTGTGACCGAGACTTGCAAGCAGATATTCAGACCGTGGTCGAGGGCCAAGGTATGTGGTCACCCGATCGAGAATTACGCGGCACGACAGGGTCACAGTCCCGTGGTTTTCGAGAATCGATGACTATAAAAGGGATCGACTCATTTATGGAAGTCGTTGAATTTTAAATCGAGAAATTACATTTTGGTATGGGTTTTCAAGTAAGAGAGTTCTAGTAATCAAGTTAGGAGGGAGAATCAAGAAAGCTAAAATCCTACTCATGTACTAGTTCTCATATTTGAGAATTAAATTCGGATTTTAAATTGATATTGTTTTCTTTTGTTCTTGTAGATTTACTAACGAAGTTTGATTTTATCTTCGCTCCGACTTTGGGTTACTCGGAAAGTAGTCTTGTTGTGTGGAATTAAGTTTGTTTTTCGCGGTGCACATACGGGAGTGCTTGAAAATTTGATAATTTGGTATGTTTGTTGGACCACGAAGGGGTTAGTTATACTATCCTTAAATGTATATACTCCATATTCGTAGTTGGGTGTGATCTTAGAGAGACAAGGGTCGTTATTACTTTGTCGCGGTGTTCTTGTTAGCTTCGTGGTTAGTGTCTGATAATACTACCCACTTGCTCTTATTTTGACTCTTGGTATAGAATGTCTGGATGGGCTTTTAAAACACGCGGCTCTGCGTGAGAATCAGAGACTCGTTCTCTTGAAATGGAAAGATTTGCTTTTGGTGGATGGGCGGAAAGGTGGCAGTGTGGGTTCGTTGCTTCTTTGTGGGATTATGATGTATGCGGTTGGCTCGAAGTGATGATGGTAGGGATGGTGCTATAACTTTTGAGTTTTGGGAGGCTAATCCACTTGTTTCCTTATTTAGTGTTTGATGTTGTTCTCTTTTTAGTATACGTAGCTTTAGAGGTTAGTACATTTTTCTAGCTTTGATCTGTTTTAGCCTTTTCTTGATTTGCAAGGTTTTGGTTTGCTAACTCTGGTTTTGCTCCTTTTTTTTGGGTTTTTCATTCACAAAAAATATTTATTTGCTGATCAAAAATAAATTCGGGTTTTAATTTCTCAATTCTCTTCTTTATTGTATCTTAAATTTTTCTAGATGAATTAAATCCAATTTATGTACATATGTGTTTATATTTATTAAATCTGTTTATGCATGATTAATTGCTTGATTGTTAAATTAATATCAATCACATATATGACTATTTTCAATTATAAGTATGTTTAGTTATGAACTGATTATGAACGTGAGAAACTAATTTGATTTAGAAGTTTTCATTATGACTGCACTTAGTGCCTATGACCTTTAATTACGTCTAATTGATCTACTTTACTAATGAAACCGTGAGGAGAGTTTGTAAATAGAACTGAGTAATGAAAAACAGGTCTAAATCATCACTAGAGATATGTTTGTTGACACGGTAGTAGCATCCATAGGCGACACACATCGAAAGATCTCGAGAATTCACGAAATTTAATGCCAACTAGCCGGTTAAATCATCACTAGACATAGGTTGGTTATTGTGAATTTTTTGTAGGCCTTCTATCTGTCTGAAAGGGGATATTAGGTGAATTTGAAATTCTTATCGCCTTACTAAGTTAGAAACACCGACAAGCATATATTTTAGTTTAATTTATTTCTCGACTTTAATATTTACATGTTCATCGTCTCACCCTATTGTTAAATTATTTAAATTTAATTATTTTTATAATTTTGCATATTGTATGCTTTACCTTTCCGCCCTTAAAATCAAACTTTCGACCGACTAAGATTAACTTTAAAGTTAAATTAGAGTGCTTGAAATTGATAACCAAATGTCTGATGAGTTCGATAGACTCGGGATCGTAATCTTACTATTACGTATTACTTGTGACCGGTATATTACCAAAAGTCTGAGGTTTGACATGCATCATTTTATGGGTTGGTTTTAAACGCATCAGTTAGTCACCCACCGACCCTCTCAGACACATTATCGCAACTCACACAATCATACAATATGGCCGGTATCATACAATCAAATTATAATTCACATAAGAATGTAGTTGTCAAAATTGAGATCGCCGATTTAACCATTTTTCAGGTTGAGGAGGAGAAGACAGATGAAAACATGAGACAACAAAGGAAGAAAGGGTAGATTAAATAATTTAAAATTTCCATACCTCATATTTGGTTAGGTGAGAAGAGAGAAGGTAAATTTCCATCAATTTTGTAGTCTTTGTGAGAGTGGAAAACATGCGAGAAGTTATTTGCAACAACAACTAATGAGGGTAGTCTTACGAATGTAGGTTCATCATTTTAGTAGTTATTTGCAATTATCCCTACAATCTATATAAAATAGTAAATGAGATCTTCAGTTGACTCTTGATTGGTCTTGGTCAATATGACGAGATCGTTTGGGAATAATGACTCAGAAGATTATTTTTAGTATTTCTCTCAAAGTCAATTGGTTGACTTTAGTTATGTTGGTAACCCTTATTGACTATTCTTAAGGCCATTTTATTAGCATTTATTTCACCCTCCCTGTATAATTGTTGGATTATCACAGTGAAATAAGGAACCAAGTAAATGAGTTTTCTTATAATCTCTCAAATAGTGTTTTGTTGAATCGGTTATTAGGTATAGACAGTGGCGGATCCAGGGGGGGTGGGGGGGCAACCGCCCCCCCTTGGCCCGGGAATTCGAAAAAAAATCATATAAATTTTTTTCGAAAATTGGATATGCCCCCCTTAAATTCTGATATGTATACAAAAACTGTGCAACACAACAATAAAAGTTGTTTGGCTTAGTGGTAAAGGAGTAGTATTTTATTAATGAGGTCATAGGTTCAAACTTTGGAATTGACAAAATTTTTAATAGTTGTGTTATTTTTTAATGATTTATGGGTCTAATCTTACTTTTAAAGTTGTGTGTGCTTTAAAATGGAGCATATTTCATTCTCTTTATTTGTGGTTCATAGTTACAATTATATTATACTAATTATTGATTTATTGTATTAGTTAAATTGTTTTTTCATTAAACTTTTTGTTTGGTTTATTATATTTACTAATTATTAGAAATTGTCAATTTCTTAAGCAAATTTATGCAGATATTAAGTACAATAGTGGATCGTTTGATAAACAAATCGAACTTGAGACTTGAAAAGCTCTCGAACTGACTCACTTTGTATTTATATATACATGAAAGTTAAATTCAAACTCAACTAAAAAATAAATAATCAAGCTCGAATTAAATTTTGTTATATGCATTTAGTAATTATTTTATTAATAAAATTATTATTTTAATTAAATATATTATCACTGCCATTTTTTTTCATTAGTAACGGCATATGCAAATACGCCGTTACAGACCAAATAAACGCTGTTACAATTTGTAACGGCGTACAAATTGCCGTTACACCATACGCCGTTACAATTTGTAACGGCGTACACAGTACGACGCTACACCAACACGTCGTCGTTTTGGCGAGCCGTTAACGGCGTAACAATCGATGACGCCGTTAATTTTGTAACGGCGTATTATTTGAGATAATACACCGTTACTAATTAGACGGTGCCGTTTAGACGACTTGACACCGTCAAATTAGTAACGTCGTATTATCTCAAATGATACACCGTTACAAAGTATTAAAATAATATTTTTTTAAACCCACTTTGTAACGGCGTACCCTATATAATACGCCGTTATAATATTTTATTTTTTGCATATTAAAATCAAAATTCAAATTCAAGTTCAAATTCAAAACCAAATCCAAATCCAAATTACAATTGATGAAATAAAAATGACATGAATTAAACTACGAGGGTGGAGGACCGAAGTTGGAGAACATGTTCGGGTCGTAGGGGGGCAGAGAAGGATTGGCTATTCGCATCTGCTCGTACGTCCATTGAAAGCTTCTTTATTGAGCTTCCAAGTTTCTTTCTTGAGCTTCGAACCTCTCATCTTGCCGCGCAATATGCTCCGTCGCCTGGCTGAGCCTAGTTTGCATATCTTCGAACTGCTCTGCAGACACACCGCTGGAGGACTGGCCACGTTTTCTAGGTCTGGCCTGTACCTGGTAATCATCTCCAAATCCCCGAATTTTGCGTCCTCGGGGGAATTGGGCATCTAATCGTCCCGCGGCAAGCTTGAGGTCTTGACAATGCTGATTCGCTAGCATCATCACTTCAGTCTCCTCCGCTTCGGTCATCCTTCTTAAGTTTCCGTGCTGGTCTGTATTGGCCGGGTCCTGCCTCCAATCTAGCAACGCCCTCTTAAGGTATATCTGTATGAAATTAATGAAAAATTAATAAAGTAGAAAAAAATAAAAAAAAAATATTAATGTAACCTATAAAAAAACTTACGCGTTTCGCCTTGTTGTCCTCCTTCTGTAACAGTTCCGCCTCAGAAGCATCCTGATCCGGTTCCCGATTAACCAAATGCCAAGTCTCAACCTTGGCGGAGATATTTGTATTTCCCGACTCTTCTCTCTCCGTCCAAAGAGTCCGATATGATTTCCGGCCAGATCGATGGTTAATCTTGTTGTCGCTCAAGCGTATTTCACTCATATGTTGTCCAATACTCCCTACATCCTACACATTGAAATGATTACAGAATTAGAATTATAATTAGATAAATGTTTCATACAAAGTGTATGAAAGTAAGAAAATACCTCGTTCTCGTCAAAGTGTTTGACGAGCCACCGCCATTGTGCTTTTTTCCCTCTAAATATGTTGGGAAGGTCATTGCGGTTCAGATAGTCAGGCGAGACGTACAGTTTGTACCATGCCTTCATAATTGATACGCCGTTACCCAACAGATTAAAATTAGTAACGGCGTATGGGGAAGATACGCCGTTACAAAAAAATTTGTAATGGCGTATCCTCCTTATACGCCGTTACTAAATTTTTGCCCGGGGAAATGAAAATTTTGGCGCGGAATTGAAATTTTCGCCAAAATTTCAATTCCCGCCCAATTTGTAACGGCGTATCTGACCAATACGCCGTTACTATTCCAAACCCTAAATTAATATTTTATTCGGTTCGACCGATCGTGATTGATCGGGAGTGTTCCCGTGGTTTGATTTTTCTGAAATTTGAACTATATCACTTCAATGACATTTCCAACATTTTCAACGGTTTGGATTATTATACAAGTATTGAATTGAACTAAACATTCGATGAAGTTAGCGTTTAGGGTTTACCATCCTAAACCCTAAACTCACGCTTTCACCGAAAGTGAGTGGTGTCAAAAATCGTGTTTTAATCCAACCGTACAGATTGAAGCGTAATAGTGTTGTCGCTCATAGGCCAAATTTCTAGTAAATTTTAAACATATATAAACCTCGATCTAAACCGATCACCCGTAAACACATCCGTAAGTAACGGTCAAACCTCCAAAAATGTCATTTCCACCATGAAATTGTTACGTGGTTTTCAATTTTGATTAACGTATATGATTTTTAGGTAGTGTAAAATGATTAATTTCAATTGGGTAGTCATTTAGTATATGAAACGGGAAAATCATACCGAAGTCAAGCGTGAAAGTCAACAATCTTGACTGGTCTGATGGTCAAGATTGTTGACCACTAGTAATGGCGTATTCAAGATAATACGTCGTTACTAAATCATACACTGATTTAGTAACGGCGTATGTATGTGTATACGCCGTTACTAAATTATACACTGATTAGTAACGGCGTATTATTGATGTATACGCCGTTACTAATCCTAAGATTTGGAAATTTTTTTCCAGAGGCTTGTTTTCATGGTAGAGCTTGTTTTTGTGGTTTTTTCTCCTAAAATTTGTTCTTCAAAAAACTGAATTCACAACTTATTTAATTCTGAAAAATGATGAATGCGTTGAAGTGTTTACGGAAATGAACAAATTTATTTATAGTTGGTTAAATGTCGTTAAATACATATTTGTCTAACTATCTGAGTTGGCCGAATCGTAATCTTCATGCCCTTCCATATTGTCTTCGTCCTCGTTGTGTTCGTCCTCGTTGTCTCCGTCCTCGTTGTCTTCGTCCTCTGAATCAGCTGTAGAGACAGGCCGTGGATTTTGGTATAAGTATCTCAAGTCGATCCTTACACCACCCGGTCACACCATGTCAATTCGATCTTCTTGGTACGGTTCATCTACTTCGAACTCTGGCTCTTCATCACATGCACGAGCTAAACTGCTCGGTTTGCAGTGACTTCTATGAAAGACAACGTTGACAACCTTCCACGAAGTCGCAAAGTTCACTACATCCGGGTCGTTGATGTAGTACACCTGTTTCGCCTGTATAGCAAGGCAAAACGGGTTTTGTTTATGACAATCCGTGGAAGTGTTTACGGAAATGAAGTCATTGTCGTCCTTCCTCACGGTTCGTTCGTCGTACCACCGACACTTGAACAAAACGACTGGCATGCTTTCGAAATAGGTTAGGACAACGACGTCCATAAGAACACCGTAGTAACATATTTCGTTTGCTTCAATCATGACCCTTGAATTTTGATTTCTCCGGCCTTGGTCGATTCGCAACGTTAAGAACTTCACACTATTCACAGTACACTGTGAATAAATCGCCGAAGAACGAGGACCTGCAGATAGTGGTATCAACTCTCGTTGTTCCCCTCGACCGGCAATCTGCATATTAAATTCTAATATTAGTTGCAGTAATTAAGCTGTATGAATTGTACCATAAAAGATATATAGTACTTACAACTTTTCCCCACTCAAACATGAATGACATAACTCGGTCCTTTAGAGATTTTCTAGGGAATCTTTGAACGAATCCTGCTCGATGTGATTCTACGTACTTATCTGCTTCGTCACAATTCTCAACAACAGTCCAATTCTCCCAGAACATCTCGGATACACTCAATTTCTCGTTTCGCACCACGCTTTTTACTTGTACATGTGGGGAAACAACTGATAAGTGGAAACCTAGAGCTGGACTAACAAATGTTTCCCTGGCTGAAGTGACGCGGTTTAGGTACATCTGAGTGAGGGTGACAGACTCGTGCATCAAGTATTGTTGGGCTATACAACCTTTTGGATATCGAGGGTTTCGCACACTTTTCTTGTACACGCCAAGTTGCCTACATTCAAAATATGAATGTTAATGTGATATTCGATTATGCAATTCAATGATAATTGGAAATGAAATTACTGAAGAGAAGGATCATACCGTTCAATTGGAAACATCGAAGTGAAATGAACTAGGCCGGTCCGCATAACTTGATCCGGTAGGTGTAGTAGCAGGTGAACCATAATGGTACAGAATGATGGAGGGAAGATAGTTTCCAACTTACAGACTAAAACCACCATATCTTCGTGCAATTTTTTTAGTGTTTTCTTCGTCGGCTCCCTCGTGCACAGTACCTGGAACACCCTGCCGAGGTCTGCTAATGCTTCTGCCACATGAGTCGGAACGTACTTCCGAATGACAAGGGGGAAGATGCGTTGGATAAGCACGTGACAATCGTGGGTCTTAAGTATGAGAAACTTTTTCTCATCAGGATTGACCTTGATCTTCAAACTTCCCGCATATCCGGAGGGGAACTTCACTGCTCGGATATGCTCAAGTACGGCCTTCCGGTGTACACCCTTGACCCCATAAGGCGCATCAGGGAGCTCCCCGTCCTGGCCCACCCATTGGTCTTGGCGCACATTATGTTCCTCGTACGTTCTCCTCGCTTTCAAATCATCTTTAGTCTTCCCCGCTAGTACGAGAACTGTACCTATGACGTTGTCGCACACATTCTTCTCTATATGCATTAAATCCAACGCACGTCTCACTCTGTGATTTTTCTAATAGGCTGCCAAAAAATGCTTTCATGAGACCAACAAATAGCTAAACCAATTTGTTTATTGTGCTTTGGGTGTAGACTAGGCTCGAGATAAGTATGACGCTTAATAGCCTTCAGTATGGCAGTCCCTGAATACCGCTTAGGCCTTCTACGAGTCTCGATCTCCCCGTTAAATGCCTCCGGGACAAAGCGCAGAGGGTGCCTCGGAGGTAACCACCTACGCGCACCTTGGTAAGATATTCTTGAGTTACTGCGTGAAGAGTCGATGTTGTCCAAACATAAGGGACATGCCTTATAGCCTTTAGTGGTCATGCCACCCAACATTCCCAAACCCGGAAAGTCACTGATTGTCCACATCACAGCAGCCCGCATTATGAATGGCTCTTTCTTGGAAGCATCCCACGTGACAACTCTCCACAATTATTTCAACTCATCAATCAATGGACGCATAAAGTTATTCAAACATTTACCAGGTGATTTTGGACCTGATACCAACATGGTGAGGATGTTATACTCCTTCCCCATAGCCATCGAGGGCGGAAAATTCAACGGGACAGCAACTACAGGCCACAAACTGTAACTCGCAGCATTAGGCCCAAATGGCGAAAACCCTTCGGATGACAAGGCCAGCCGCACGTTTCGGACTTCTTCCGAAAATTGAGGATATTTCTTGTCAAACTGAATCCAATCAGCACCGTCCGATGGATGTACTAATATGTCATCGTCCTCCTTCTCCCGCTCACCGTGCCATCGCATCCACTCAGCCGTCTCTTCCGCAAGATATAACCGTTGAAGTCGAGGAGTCAATGGGAAGTACCACAACGTCTTCTTCGGAACTAATTTTTCCCTTCCATAGTAAACCGTGGTTCTTTACAAACTCCACATTTGTCTAGAGCAGAGAACTCTTTGTAATACAAAGTGCATCCGTACAAACATGTGTCGTATTTCACGTGTGGCATTTCGATGGCCTTAATTATCTTTTTCGCAGCTGCGTAGCTAGATGGAAACGAATTAGGTTGTGGTAACATACGACATTGCTTTTTTGCGACCTGGGTAAAAGCCGTGTCTGACATCCCGGTGCTCTGTTTGATACACAACATCCTTAACATCGCTTCCAAAGAAGTATTATCACTAGTGACAGCTCTTGTGGTTTTGTACAACGGCTGTTGTGACTCCGTCACCAACCGATTGTATGCCTTCATCTTCGCTTTAGCAAGTCCGGCCTCGACTTCGGTCACCGAACTTATCTCCAATTGTGGGTCCTCGTCTTGGTCCTCGTCGTTCTCGCCTTCATCTTCGCCAATCCTTACATCTCTACATGGATCTACATCTCGCCGTGATGGATCCACACATTGTACGATGTAAGGAAACCTTTCTTCAATACATGATCGCAAATGGTGTCCATATCGTGCCAAGAATAATTACAACATCTAGTGCACGGACACTTGAAACGTCCCACGCCATCTGTTTGCGCGTTTCGTCTCGCAAATTTGACGAAACTGCTTAATTCGTTCATCCACTCCTCACTCATCTTACGGGATGTTATCCACCCACGATCCATTCTATATATTATATAAATAACTATGGTTAATAATCAATTAGAATTGACTATATTTATCAACTATAACAACAATTAAATTATTTAATTATTATCATTATAACAACAAAAATTAATGGAATAATTTAAGTGCATTTAACCTAAATTAATAAAATACATTACATAATGCATTATTAATAAAAAAAAATGTACGAAACCTGCTAATATGGAGAATGATGATATGAACCGTAGTATTTTGAGAGAGAGTTGTCGAAAAATGGAGATGATATTACGGAAATGCCCTTGTCGGGAAATATAAAGTAGGAGAGAATTGAGAGAAAAATGTGGGGAGAATGGGAGAAGGTTCTGTGAAGATTTATACATTGATTTTGTAACGGCGTATCCAGGTAAATACGCCGTTACTAATTAACGGTAACACAACGACAGAACGGTAACAAACGGTAACATAACGGGAAGATCTTGTAACGACGTATTTACCTACATACGCCGTTACTAAATAGAAAAAATAACGGTGTATGCAAAAAAATACGCCGTTACAATTAGTAACGACGTATACTATTGTGTACGCCGTTATTAATAATTTTGTAACGGCGTATGCTTCATGTATACGCCGTTACTAAAGAAAAATCTGATAGTGTATTTATTAATTAATTAAATTTGTAGTGTAAAATTTTGCCCCCCCCCCTTGAAAAATTTTCTGGATCCGCCACTGGGTATAGAGTGTAAGTTCTGGTGTACAAGTGAGTGTGCACTAGGAGGACTACCGTGTTAATTTTGGACGCGACCGAAACATGATCACCACCTTGATCTAACCGGAAAAATTCTTTTAAAATCAGTGGCCTTCATATCACGGCGGGGTAACTTCACATCAAAAATAATTTTCTAAATCTATTATTGTTATACTAAGTTATAATTCCTACAATTTGTAAAATATTCATGTAGTAATTAATCATATCAATATATGCTCGTATCATATATGAACTATATACTAGTAATATTCTACATATTGTAAGAACTACAATTTGAGTATAACAATAATAGATTTATAAAATTATTTTTTGATGTGAAGTTACCGCATCGTGGTATGTAGGTTATTGACTTAAAAGTGATTTTTCTGGTTAGACTAAGGTGGTGATCTCCTCGCTTCCGAGGTTAACACGATAGTCCCCCTAATGCATGCTCACTCGTACACCAGAGTATGGAACTTGCACAATTCAATACTCAAGAACTGATTCAAGAAAAAAACTAGAGAAAATTCCACTTAGTCACTCCTAAGTTTGGCCGAGTTTCACTTAACCTCTCTTAAGTTCAAAATCCACTTGGGGAGTCCCCTAAGTTTGCAAAAGTCTCACTTTACCCATTTTCAGTTAACTTTTTTGAAAATTCTGTTAAATTTTTTTGAAATGACGAAAATACCCTTTCATTAAAAAATTAAAAATAATAAATAAAAATGATTTTGAACCTTTTGTTTTCTTATTTTTTTATAAAAACAAAGAATAAAAAAATATTTTAGTGTTACTTTTTTATATAAATATTTGTTAAAAAAATTTAAAATAAAAAACGATGTTTAAAAATCATTTTAAAACTTAAAAAAAATGATAAGAAACAATTTTTAAAAATTATTTTTACTATTAACATAATTTTATTCTTTATTTTCTACAATGAAAACATTATATAAAAAAGTTCAAAAATCATTTTTATTAATTTGTTATAATTTTTCAATAAAATGGTATTTTCGTTATTTTGCAAAAAAGTTAACATAATTTTAAAAAAGTTTAACAAAAAAGAGTAAAGTGAAACTTTTTCAAACTTAAGGGAATTCACAAGTTTATTTTGAAGTTAATGAGATTTAAGTGAAAGTCGGCAAAACTTAAGAGTACCTAAGTAAAATTTTCTCAAAAAACTATTCAAGAGAGATATTATAAGAAAACTCATTTATTTGGTTCCTTACTTTCACCATGATCATCCAACAATTATATATGGAGTGTGAAATAAATGCTATTAAAAGAGGAAAATGAAAATGACTTAATAATAGTCAATAATGGCGTAGGAAAGTTAATAATTAACTTTAACATAAATACCAAAAATAACTCTTGTAGCCATTATCTTAATAAATCCTAAATGGGAATCAAATTCTAAATTTGTTTCGTTGAGGATCCTTATTGACTTGGAGAATGATCTTTTCTTATTGACTTAGAGAATTATCTTTTATTTGTTAGAGCATCTCTAATATTGCTCTCTACACTTACAAAAATGTAGGAAATGATTTGCATTAAAATTAGAATAGAGCCACTTCCTCATGTTCAACTTCAATCATATTCTCTATATTTGAACTACATATATTATTTTATTAATATTTCATACTCTTAATTACAATATGTTATGTATGAGAGAGAGTAAAGTGAGATAAAGTGGACTAAAAAATAATAAAGTAGTAGGAGAGAGAAACTGGGGAGCTCCCTACATGTATGGAGAGAGAAAAGAAATGTGGGGAGCTCCCTATTGTATGAAATCATGTAGGAAGCCCTTTGGAGTCCTTTTTCTTTTTTCATTTTCACTCCATGCAATAGGTTTTTAACTATTGTAAAGAGGCACATTCATAATACATACCAAGAAAGTCACATTCATATCTTGGCCATGTGTGTAAGTTTTCGTGGGCTTGGCTGAACGGCCTTGGTGTCGGACCAAGGAAGATGAGTAGTGTGGGTGAGAGCTGGAGCGGCTTGCGGTCTTGGTTGCTCAGTCATGCTTGACCATATGCGGTTAAGGGTTGTGGGGTCGAGCCGGAGATGAAGAAATCTGCAAGCTCCGTCGAGGTTGTCGGGTGAGAGGGGGCCTTCAAGGTATGTCATTGTAGGACTGGGCCGCACGCTTAGCCTTTGATCGGACCGAGCGTGGGTGTGACAGGTGGTTGTGAAAGACCGTCGAAGCGGTTCGGTCACTTAAGTGACCGAAGAGTGAGGTGGTTGTTTTGAAACCAGTGAGATACTTTGAGGTTCATTGGAGATAGCCTCAATTTTTGGGGGTTTGAGAGGTGTATGAAGTCTATACACTCTCACAAAAAGGAGTGAGAAGTCTTAACGAATACAGGCAACAACTCATTTGTCACGTTTTGGGCGGAATTTTAATGAAAAATATCTGGGGCGTGATAATGAGGCATGGTCTCCTAACCCAACCCCATTAAATTCCTAAAACATGCCTCGAGTTTATCTTCAAAACCAAAAGTTATTCATCTCGTCCTTATTTTATTTTGAGTCACTATTCATTTGAATAAATTTTTCTTCCCAACGTATGTAGTTTGGTCAAATATTTTGATTTTCATCGAGTAACAAATTACATAATATATTGTTATTTTTATTCGTCTCTATATCACATTTGTTTCCATAATGAGTATTATTTTCGTGAAGGTTAATTAAGTCTATATGGTATATACATATATAGAATTACATTCCAATTCAAATTCTCTACATGTCTACACACGTCTGAAATTTCGATCTAGCCGTTTGATTTTGCGAGATTAACACAGTGTGTGACACATGGCATGCACGCGCTGTGCACTTAAGTGATGGACAGTTCCGTATTTTTCCGCGCGCGTGAACAGTAGATTTTTAGCTTTTGTCTACAGTGTAAGTGTAATGTACAACATTGAGAGTGTAATGTCTACAATGTAAGTGTAATGTTCAATATTATGAGTACCCCCAATGTTGGAAATTACACTTCAAATGTTGGACATTACACTCTCAATATTGATCATTTCACTCCAAATGTTGGACATTATACTCTCAATATTAGTCAAACATTTTGATTTTCATCGAGTAACAAATCACATAATATATTGTTATTTTTATTCGTCTCTATGTCACATTTGTTTCCATAATGAGTATCCATTTTGTTGAAGGTTAATTAAGTCTATATGGTATATACATATATAGAATTACATTCCAATGCAAATTTTCTACATGTCTATACACGTCTGAAATTTCAATCTAGCCGTTTGATTTTGCGAGATTAACACAGTGTGTGACACATGGCATGCACGCGCTGTGCACTTAAGTGATGGACAGTTCCGTATTTTTCCGCGCGCGTGAACAGTAGATTTTTAGCTTTTGTCTACAGTGTAAGTGTAATGTACAACATTGAGAGTGTAATGTCTACAATGTAAGTGTAATGTTCAATATTATGAGTACCCCCAATGTTGGAAATTACACTTCAAATGTTGGACATTACACTCTCAATATTGATCATTTCACTCCAAATGTTGGACATTATACTCTCAATATTAGTCAAACATTTTGATTTTCATCGAGTAACAAATCACATAATATATTGTTATTTTTATTCGTCTCTATGTCACATTTGTTTCCATAATGAGTATCCATTTTGTTGAAGGTTAATTAAGTCTATATGGTATATACATATATAGAATTACATTCCAATGCAAATTTTCTACATGTCTATACACGTCTGAAATTTCAATCTAGCCGTTTGATTTTGCGAGATTAACACAGTGTGTGACACATGGCATGCACGCGCTGTGCACTTAAGTGATGGACAGTTCCGTATTTTTCCGCGCGCGTGAACAGTAGATTTTTAGCTTTTGTCTACAGTGTAAGTGTAATGTACAACATTGAGAGTGTAATGTCTACAATGTAAGTGTAATGTTCAATATTATGAGTACCCCCAATGTTGGAAATTACACTTCAAATGTTGGACATTACACTCTCAATATTGATCATTTCACTCCAAATGTTGGACATTATACTCTCAATATTAGTCAAACATTTTGATTTTCATCGAGTAACAAATCACATAATATATTGTTATTTTTATTCGTCTCTATGTCACATTTGTTTCCATAATGAGTATCCATTTTGTTGAAGGTTAATTAAGTCTATATGGTATATACATATATAGAATTACATTCCAATGCAAATTTTCTACATGTCTATACACGTCTGAAATTTCAATCTAGCCGTTTGATTTTGCGAGATTAACACAGCGCGCGACACGTGGCATGCACGCACTGTGTACTTAAGTGATAGGTCATTCCGTATTTTTCCGCATGCGTGAACAGTAGATTTTTAGCTTTTGTCTACAATGTAAGTGTAATGTTCAGCATTGAGAGTGTAATGTTTACAATGTAAGTGTAATGTTCAACATTGGGAGTACCACCAATGTTGAACATTACATTCCCAATGTTAGAAATTACACTTCAAATGTTGGACATTACACTCTCAATATTGATCATTTGACTCCAAATGTTGGACATTGCACTCCAAATGTTGGACATTACACTCTCAATGCTGAACATTACAATTCCATTGTTGAACATTCTACTCTTAATGTTAAACATTCCTCCCAGTGTTCGTTCTGTTCGGACATTTAGAAGATTTGTAATGGAGTGTGCCCCTACATATTTATTAGGGAAAACTCCACATATATCGCTAGAACTTTATAAGTTTTTAACTTAAATCACTCGAAACTCAAAATCTTTCGAAAAAACCATTGAACTTACCAAAATTCTCAATTTATTCCACAATATTAACTTTTACAGAAATGACGGATTTACCCATGTATTTAAAAAACTTAAGAAATATTTTTAAAATGTATTTTTTGTAAAATAAATAATAATAAGTGATTTTAATATTTTTTAAATATATATTAAAATGAAAAACATTTTTATACATATTTTTTTATTTTAATAATTTTTAATACTAAAACCAATTTTTAATTTTATAATAAAAAATACATTTTTTAAATATATTTTAAAATATGTAGGTTAGGAATACATTAATTAATTGTCTTTTAGTCTATAAAAGCAAAGCTTGGAGCGCACAACGAAATGAATATCCAACAGAAATGGGCAGTGTTAGTAATAATAATGAAACTAGGCTTCTAGACCCCGAGGAATTCAGGGCCCAAGGCCACAAGATGATCGACTTCCTCGCCGACTACTACACCTCCGTCGAGTCCTACCCCGTCATGAGCCAATCCCCTCCCGGCTACCTCCGCCAGCGCCTCCCTGACTCCGCCCCGTCCGAGCCCGAGCCCCTCGACACCATCCTCCGCGACATCACGGACCACATCGTCCCCGGGCTCACCCACTGGATGAGCCCCTCCTTCTTCGGCTACTTCCCCTCCAGCTCCAGCACCGCCGCCTTCCTCGGCGACATGCTCTCCTCCGGCTTCAACGTCGTCGGGTTCAACTGGCTCTCCTCCCCCGCCGCCACCGAGCTCGAGTCCATCGTCATGGACTGGCTCGCAGCCATGCTGTCACTCCCCCAATCCTTCCTCTTCTCCGGCTCTGGCGGCGGCGTCATCCAGGGCACCACCTGTGAGGCCATCCTCTGCACCCTCCTCGCCGCCAGAGACCAAATGCTCCGTAAGCTCGGGAGGGAGCATTTGGACAAGCTCGTCGTCTACGCCTCCGACCAGACCCACAGCGCGTTGCGAAAGGCCGTCCAGATCGCCGGGATCCACCCGCGGAATCTCCGCGTCATCCGGACGGACAGAACGACGTCGTTCGCTCTGTCGCCGGGGTCGTTCTCGTCCGCCGTCGATTCGGACGTGGAATCGGGACTGATCCCGCTCTTCCTGTGCGCCACGGTGGGCACCACCGCGACCGCCAGCGTGGACCCGGTGGGGCCCCTGTGTGACGTGGCGAAGACGCACGGCGTGTGGGTCCACGTGGACGCGGCTTACGCGGGGAGCGCGTGTATATGCCCGGAGTTCCGCCACTTCCTGGACGGCGTGGAGGGCGCGAGCTCCTTCAGCTTGAACGCGCACAAGTGGTTCTTCACAACCCTAGACTGCTGTTGCTTGTGGGTCAAGGAACCTAGTGCCCTAATCAGATCGCTCTCCACGACCCCCGAGTTTCTAAGAAACAAGGCCTCGGAGTCGTGCCGGGTGGTGGACTACAAAGACTGGCAGATCGCGCTGAGCCGGAGGTTCCGTGCCATGAAGCTCTGGCTCGTGATCAGGAGCCACGGCGTGGCCAACCTCAGGAGCTTCCTGAGAGGGCACGTGGCAATGGCCAAGGTTTTCGAAGGGCTCGTGAAGGGTGACGAGAGGTTCGAAGTGGTGGTTCCCAGGAACTTCAGCATGGTGTGTTTTCGGGTAGTATCGGTTAGTTGTGCAAATGAAGTCACTGAGAGGCTTCTAGAAAGTGTGAACGGGTCGGGTCGGGTGTTCGTGACGCATGCGGTGGTTGGGGGAGTGTACGTGATCAGGTTCGCGGTGGGGGGCACGCTGACGGAGGAGCGGCACGTGATGATGGCGTGGAAGGTGGTGCAGGAACATGCCGATGCAATACTCATGAATAAAAACACAGTCAAGTAAGTGAGCTTTCATTTGCTATTTGTATTTTTATCAGTCACAGCTCATGATGTAATAGCTATTGTGAATAAAGTCACTTAATTAATGTTAAAAACATATTAGTCCTGATTTGCCTCCAATTCATTTGCAATCTCTAATTAGCCTCCACTCCAGAGGGGTAGAATATATTGTAAGTCGTTTAAAAAAATGATTTTCATAGTTTCATTAAAACTTATTTCATCAAAAATCAAGTATATATGGTATCATAAACTATTTCATTCACAACTATATAAAATGTCAAGTTGGCGGTTTCGCTTCATAAAACCCACGGCTTTAACCCATGAGTTTTGGTTAACATCAAAATCAAAAGGAAACATCCTAACGAACAAGTCAGTTTTACAATCTGCATGTATCTGGTTGGACACGCAAATTAAAGCAGGTCTACCAACGAGTGCTCGCTTACGAACACCACTGGTATATTTTGTGATGATGACGGTGAATGCATGTGGAATAAATCTCCGCAAACACATGCACGACTCATTCAAGACTAGGTGGTTTCAGACTGAATCTTACGTAGGTTGGCGAATGGAAGTCTTTGACTCGGTTTCCCCAGCTGCAACATGTTCACCTACGAACAATATCAACCATTCACTTGAAAACAAGTTTCTGAGTAGTTGATGCTTTTCTATCACTATAATACCAATCTTATCTGTTTACCGCAGGGATATTATAACACGTGATTAAAGTAAAACCGAGAATGCGGGTGACATATCAATAACAGGATACACAAATACCCCATTTTATAGTTGATTTCCAAATAACATAATTTTAGTTGAAGAGCTATAGAAAATATATACTTGAACTTGACTGGTGTGCAAGGTTGCTCTGTTCATATCCTTAGCTGCAATAAAAGAAAGAAAAAAGACACTTTTGTGCATCTAAATGTACACTTGACGGAAGACGATGGGGTCAAGACGGACACCTTGGCGGAGGTGTTTTGGAGGCCTCGTCGGTCCACTATGCTCCCCACATGCTGGAGAATTAATTGGACAAGAATTAAACCAGAATTAAACCACCTTGGCGGAGGTGTTTTGGAGGCCTCGTCGGTCCACTGAGCCTATATATTCATCTCACTCACAATGCGGACAGAGGAAAGCTCCAGCAAACAATCCAGGCTTTAATATTGTCGCCTCTGAGACAGCCACCACCAGGAACATTTCTTCACAATCTCTGATTGAATCACTATTCTGTTCTCGGGCAGCTGACTCACCTGTCTGATCTTTATCTTTAGGCTTGTTTGTTTGTTTCTGGGTAGCTTTCTTTTTATTAGCATTTTCTTGTGTTTATTGTAGCTCAATTCTTGCAATAAAGTTACTCAGCTTATAAAAAAACTTATTCCTATGTATTAACATAGATTGATTAAGAATGACAAGACTGGCCTTTTGAGGAATAAAGATGCATTTGTGTAATCATTTATGAAAATTGATTACTGAAATGCGAGAAAGACTCAACAGAAAGTGACAGGAAATCAGCTACGTATGTTTGAGCATATGAACTTCTCAAAGCTTTAGTTTAGACTCTTCCAAGAGATCATTTCCTGATCAAAAATGTTTTATAAAGCTCAAACTGATTTACAACTGATTTTAAACCTTTACCAAAACCCAAGAATGATTCCAAACAGAAAGTGACAAGATATCAGCTATGTGTGTTTGAGCACATGAGTTTCTCAGAGCCTAAGACTCTTCTAAGTGATCATCTCACGATCAAAAGTGTTTTATAAAGCTCAAATTGATTTACCACTGAATTTAAACCTCACGTAACACTTTCTTTGACGTGAAGCTCTGATAATCAGTGAGACAGACGAGAAACAACCACTACAGATTCGTTGCAACTTAATTTACCGAAACGCGAGAAAGATTCTCAACAGAAACAGAAAGTGACAAGAAACTAGTTATGTATGTTGGAGAACATGAACTGCTAAGAGGCTTGGGTAGTAAGACTCTTCCAAGTGATCATCTCACGATCAAAAGGGTTTTATAAAGCTCAAATTGATTTACCACTGAATTTAAACCTCACATAACACTTTCTTTGACGTGAAGCTCTGATAAACAGTGAGACAGACAAGAAACAACGACTACAAAATCTTTGGAACTTAATTTACTGAAACGCGAGAAAGAGTCTCAACAAAAACAGAAAGTGACAAGAAACTAGTTATGTATGTTCTGAGCACATGAACTGCTAACAGACTTCGGCCGTTAGACTCTTCCAAGTGATCAACTCACGATCAAAAGGATTTTATAAAGCTCAAGTTGATTTACCACTGAATTTAATCCTCATGGAACACTTTCCTTGACATGAAGCTCTGATAAACAGTGAGATAAGAAACAATGACTACAAAAGGTTTGGAACTTAAATGAAGGACTCTAAGAAGGTTAAAAACAAACGATCCAAAAACAAATAACTTCATCGACAACTGAAAGAATAAAATAGGTTGAATGGTGACTAGGGATGCTTCAAAATAATCAAAGATTGAAAAACTTACAAAGATAGCAATGAGCTGCTGTGTTTGAAATAAGGATAATAAAAAATTTAATAAAATTTGCTTTCGGCATCACCATTGTTCATTCTCAATGGATACCAAGAATATGGTACACGAAATACACATTTAAAATATAATTCATCCAGAACTTTAGTACCATTAAGGAACAAAAGGAGAGAATGACCATGGTTCAAATCCCATGGGCATACTGGACTACTGCTGAGGGAAGAAGGTTGGAATTTATTCATTATGCATGCAAAAGGAATGCAACAACTTAAGTAAAACAAACAATGAGATAGACAGCTTATAACTTGAGCAACTTACCCCTTTCAAACTTTGGGCCTGTATGATCCATCAGTTCACCAACAAGGAAAGTTTTGGCTCTTACAAAGTATAAATTCAACCTAGCACTAGCACATGCACAAATAATGTAATTCATAACTTTGAAATTCAAAAATAAAGTTAGTAGTTTATTATTTTGGAACTGAAAACGACAACTGGACATAATAGTTATCTACCGATAAAAAAATTGGAGTAACATTTTCTCTGGTGTATGAATCTCAAAACTTAAAGCAAAACCAATATGGTATACGGTCATTCAAATGGATAGAGAATAAACATTAACTAGTTGAACAGTGATTTATGAAGCTTCAATATGAAAATTAATCGATTCGGCGTCAGAATCAAGAAGCATTTCAGCTCAATCTCCGCAAACGCTTTTGATAATTATCCAATGAAAGTATAGAACAAATATGATTCAATAAAAATGAACATTCTATGTTACCCTTACAAATTTCTTCCTCTATTGTCTTGGCTAATTTTATAACGAATTGTTTTGCACTTTTGTTTTGGTTGCCATTCAAACCAACATCACAATCAAACGGTCTGATTTGTTTTGTGTTTTGATCAAACCCACTGTTTTTTTAAAAAAGGTACAATAACTGGTGATTTCTCTCTGTTACTCTCACAAACCCAGTTCGTCTGTTTCTTGAAAACAATACGGCTGGTATGTTATGTGATGATGAAAGTGAATGCATGTGGAATAGAGCTCCACAAACACAAACATGACTCATTCAACATTAGGTGGTTTCAGATTGAATCTTTCACGTTGGCGAAAGGATGTCTTTGACTTGGTTTCCCCAACCCCCACACATTCACTTACGAACAATAATAAACATTTGCTTGAAAGCATGTTCCTGAGTAGTTGATGCTTTTCTATCACTATCCACAACTCTTATTTGTATATATATCATTTCACAATATTAAAGAAAATTTGAGGAAATGGGTGACATCAATGACAAGATACATGAATATCTCGTTTTATAGTTGATTCCCAAAGAACATAATTTTAGTTGAACAAAATATCTACCTCAACTTGATCGGTGTACAAGGTTGCTCTGTCCAGATGCTTGTCTGTCTGCAGTAATAGAAAACAAACTAGAGTCACTGAGTATCCAGAGGTACTAAACACCATTTTTAATAAAATTACACTCAGTGTAAAGCAAAGGTAGTGAAGCTCATACAGGTTTGTCAGACCAGCAAATAGCAATACACTTTGTTTAATGATACTCTAGTCCTGGAAATGGCTAATCACACTTAACTAATTGTGTTTTTTAGATATATGCTCATTAGTATGTAATAGGAATTCTTCCTGCAGCTGATTTTACATGGAAGCATCAATTTCTCATTATTTTTTACATGTTCGGAACAGCCTATATACTACATTTTATGCAGTAATCATGATTATACATGGAAGTTTGCTGGCACCAAGTACATATCCCATCAAGCCCAACCAATATGTTCTTAGCCAGCCACCTTTAGTCTGTCCATTTTCTGATATCATCAACGGAAACATGACTAACCCAATGATAAACACGCCTAAATTAAAAATAGAGGGTTGTAGTTGATCTAAGTACAGAAATGCACTAGAGATATCAGCATTCAATGGATTATAGTGCTGATACGAAGATAAATACTTGGCCATTCCCCAAGTACTTTCTACTGGTTGAATGCCAATATCCGTAAAGTATTTTACTACCTAGTCTACCTTAAACAGAGACTCAACAGAGCATTAAACTTAAACCCATATGTTTCATTCGTAGGTGAAACAAATAAATAGTAATAAAATTTATTAAATAATTTGATTGTTTTTAATTGCAACTTGGACATTAATAAAAAATAGTTCAAACTTTTCCCTCTACTACCTTAACTTTGTGATGCCTTTGAATACCGTAAGGATCTTTACTCCCATTACGCCTCCTTTACTACAAGAATAAAAATAGTATTGAGAATAATAGTGGTGGATATGATAATAATTTAAAGAAACTAGTAAAGTACAAGAAAAAACCCCATAATAAATAGACTTCTATTAAAAATTCACAAAATGGGTTAAGTCTAGCCCCAGCTAAGCATTGGTTAATGGTTGGGAAAACCCAACTGGTAACTGGCCTCGTAGAGGTAGAGTTTGAATGAAGATTTAAAATGATGGTTATTCATTTAAGGTGATCCAAAACTTCTCATACCAAATGGTATGATTTCATTGATAGATAATAGATCCACTATGGCTATCAGTAAGCTTAAAGTCAACAGCTGGATATGGCTTGCAGGAGAATGATTTGTATCTGCTACTTACATCTGAGTCAAAAAATTGTACATGCTGACCATTCACATAAAATGAAAACCAATTCATCAAAGTAACAAATGAAACTTAGACAACCAAACTTTGGGTAGTAGGCCAATAAATATTCCCACAAAAAATTAAAGTATCAGCTTTTTAATGCAAAAACAACTTTCATTCCGCTCATCGCTTTACTCATAAAATGAAAACCAATTCATCAAAGTAACAAATGAAACTTAGACAACCAAATTTTGGGTAGTAGACCAACAAATATTCCCACAAAAATATTAAAGTATCAGCTTTTTAATGCAAAAACAACTTTCATTTCGCTCATCGCTTTACTCACAAATACAACTAATAAATATTTAATATTTAAACATGACAGTTCATAATTCATGCTTGATTAATGATTTCAGTATCTAACCATAACAAATAAACATGACCAAAGTCTATTGCATAAATTATCAATCACCATTGACTTCATAAGTTTGTTACTACAGTCAGTCAGTTTGGATGATGTGGACCACTGACTATGTAACAAAACAAGTTAGCCACTATATGCCAGGAAGAGGTTATTGAATCATCCCAGAGACCATAACACATAATGTTTAAAATGACTTCCATACCAGGTTTGTACCTTTCTAAAGTTGTATAGAAAGAAGATAAAAGTCGTCTTCCAGTCTATATAGTAAGCTCAAAAAGCAGCCTACACATATCAAGGCACCATATATTAAAAAAAAAAATTAAGCTAACCATTTTTCCTCTAATTACCAAACTTCTTTTCAATTTTATGCAGAATATAAGCAGTTGCTTTAGCCTTGTCAGCATAACTAAATACTTAACATGAGAAAAAGAAGAAAAATCTTAGAAAAAAAAATGTGAAGAATCAATTCATAGTCCAAATATTTCTCCCGTGTGGACGAGCCACTGAAAAATCTGTTCAAGTATTAAAAAAACTGTCCGTTTGAAAACAATTGTCCACTTTCCCGTTTTTGTAAAAATTAAGAATAAAATATTATTTAGGTATGAACCTTCTCTGAATCTCTAGCATACCCCTATGTGCTTTAACAAACTAAAGAGAGTTAACTTAGCTTAGGGTTATTGGTGGTTCTTCATTCATAACTAACTTATCAAAAAGGAAAGTGGACAGTTATTTTGGATTAAATGGAGTAAATGTTTCTCAACAAATAAACAACAAACTCTACACAATAATCCTGATTCTCTAAATTAAAAAGGATTGAGCAAGAATGACAAGACTAGAATTTTGAGGAATAAAGATGCATTTGTGTCGAGAGATTTATAGCAATTGATTACAGAAACATGAGATAGATTTTCAGCAGAAAGTGACAAGAAACTAATTGTGTATGTCTGAGCACATGAACTACTCGGAGTCTTAGACTCTTCCAAGCGACCATCTCACGATGAAAGGGGTTTTATAAAGCTCAAATTGATTCACCACTGAATTTAATCTTCACAGGACACTTTCCTCGACGTGAAGCTCTGATAAACAGTGAGACAAGAAACGAAGACTGCAAAATCCTTGGAACTAAATTTACAGAAATGCGAGAAAGATTCTCAACGGCAATAGAAAGTGACGATAAACTAGTCGTATACATTTGAGCACATGAACTGCTTGGAGCCTTAAACAGGCAGACTCTTCCAAGTGATCATCTCGTGATGAAGGGGGTTTTATAAAGCTCAAGTTGATTACCACTGAATTTAACCCTCACAGAACACTTTCCTATACATGAGCTTTGATAAACAGTGAGACAAAAAACACTGATTACAAAATCTTTGGAACCTAATTGAAGAACTCTAAGAAGTTTCAGAAACAAACAAACAAAAATACATATAGCATCCTGGATAGCCAAAAGAATAAAATAGGTTGAATAGTAACCTGGAATGCTTCCATAAAATCAATATTTAAAAACAACAAAAAATAGCAATGATCTGCGTTGTGTTTCAGATGGTATATTCATTTAGAGTCGAAACAAACAAAGGCCATTGCCGTTGTTCATTCTCAATTCATACCTATAAACATTTTTATGTATTGGACCAAGAATATGGTATACAATAAACACATTTAAAATATAGCTTATCTAGTACATTAACACCAGTAAATAAAAAGAGAAAAAATGGACATGGTTCAAAACCAGTATGAGTGATGAAGGTTGTAAATATATTAAGTATGCTAAAGGAATGCAACAACTTAAGTAAAGCACACAATGATACTGAGAGTTTATAACTCGATCAACTGACCCCTTCCAAACTAAGTTTCGGCTCATACAAGTCAAAATTCAACATAGCACATGCACAAATAAAATAGTTGATGTGCAAATAATGGAATCCATAACAACTTTAAAATTCAAAAAATAAACTTAGCAGATTCTCATTTTGGAACCGAAAACGAGAACAACTGGACAAAATAGTTATCAGCCAGCAAAAAATTGGAGTGAACTTTTCTCTGGAGAATGGATCTCAAATTGAAAGCAAAACTGATATGGTCTACTATCATTCAAATGGATAGAGAACAAACAACATCTAGTTGTAGCGATGTTCATGTTTGAACTATATTTCAGGTCAATCTCCACAAACAGGTTTATAAATGATCCAATCGAACATATATAATGAACAATACTCAAATGGTTGAGTTCATGATTAGGCGATTACCAGATGAGTGTGGCGGCCGGCGGAAGATGACAGTGACAGAGTTGAAATGGAAGGTTTTGGAGTGGTGAACCTATCCGCTGCGTGAGCGTGCAAGGAAGACCTGAAAGCCCGAAAGCTTAAGTGGATTGGACGCTAATGGGCCCAAAATTTGTAGGGGAAGCAATACAGTGGATTTGTGTTTTCCTTAAAACTTCAAATACATACCCCCAACAATTAACCAATTCTTATACAAGTGTTACCCTTGAAATTACCAACGTGGCTCTCTTAAATTTGTGGCTTACTCACTCAACCTTTTTCGTTCGGTTTTATTAAAAATTGGTTTATTGTTATTTTTTATTTCGTAAAAAAATACTAGAATATTTTAAAATTTTAAATTATACCCTTTAACTCTCTATCACATCCACTCTATATCACATCCCCTTTGTATCACTCTTGTTTCTTCATTATAAGCAGAAATTATAATACATAACACACGATAAAGAACAAAGTGATAAATATTTCATTGTTTACAACCTCAAAGATAATTCTAATAAAACATATAATTTAGGGAAAATTTCACTTAGTCACTCCTAAGTTTCCCCTGAGTTTGCAAAAGTCTCACTTTACCCATTTTCAGTTAACTTATTTGAAAATTCTGTTAACTTTTTGTGAAATGACGAAAATACCTTTTCATTAAAAAAATTAAAAATAGTAAATAAAAATGATTTTGAACCTTTTGTTTTCTTATTTTTTTTTACGAAAACAAAGAATAAAAAAAATATTTTAGTATTAATTTTTTTTCAAAAAAAAAACTTCATAAAAAATTTAAAAATAAAAAAACGATGTTTAAAAGTCATTTTAAAGTTTTTAAAAAAAATTTATAAGAAAATTATTTTTATTACTAGCAGAATTTTATGCTTTATTTTATACAATGAAAACATTATATATAAAAGTTCAAAAATCATTTTGATTAATTTATTATAATTTTTCAACAAAAGGGTATTTTCGTCATTTTGCAAAAAAGTTAACAGAATTTTAAAAAAATTTAACAGAAAATGGTAAAGCGAAACTTTTTCAAACTTAAGGGACTTCACAAGTTGATTTGTAAATTAAGGGGAGTTAAGTGAAACTCGGTCAAACTTAAGAGGTGCTAAGTGAAGTTTGCCCTATAATTTCTAAGGTACATTTGATTCTCTGCACTCCCCTGAGACATAGATGTTAATCATGTCTAGCTTGTTACATAAATAATACACTCGTGTTCTTGTCAGAGTTTTGGTAAAAAGGTTATCTAATTTTCTATGATCTTCACGTATTATTTGAAGATCAAATTTTCTTGAATCTTTTCACAAACGAAATAACAATTAATTTCGCAGGATAATATCTCAGCTGAGTTGACACATTTTTCAACTTGTTACAGCTGACTATAATAATGCGCTGAGATTTTTTTTCTCACTCGACTACATTTAGTTAACTTTTTAGTTAGTTTAATTGTGAAATGACCAAAATACCCTTAAATTAATTCAAATTTTCAATTCACGTCATTAGCTTTTTTCTTTCTTTTCTCCTTTCTCTCTCTTCCTACAAGCTTCTCTTCTCCTCCACGTTCAAAAATGTCAACATGCTCAATTATTCAAACTGAATTAAAAGAAACCAAATAATAGAAATTCACAAATTCTAAAAACATAGAAAAAAATCCATATTTTTAATCATTCTCAATTTTCAATTCCAAATAAGGATAATTTTTAATAGAAATTCTAAAATATTTGTGTATCATCTTCTCGTCTGTGGCGCATAACTCGGACGGAGGAGGGCGTGAGCTCAAGCTATTGAGGGCTTGGATTGGAGCAGATGGCCCTAGTGGCCGGAGACGGAGGGGTTTCAACTAGATCAAGAACAGAGATGACGACGGTGAAGTCCACTAGATGGATCTGGAACTTAGACGACGGGAAGGTCCACCATTCAAATCTAGTCCGATGACTTGGAGAGCTTCCGGTTGTTGGCGAGGATCGTTCTGGCGAGCCTCCCAACGAGGACATTCATTTTATTGAGAAGAGATAGATTTTTATGGTTCTGAGCGTCGATTCGAGAGCGTCGTCGAAGTGGTCGGTGAAGTTCGTCGGAGAGTTGGGGTCCAAATACCTGAAATAGTGGATGTATTTTTTTGGGGCTTCAAGAGGTTATGGACGATCTCGCTGGAGCGACAGCCGGAGAATTTCCCGAACACGTCCCATTTGGCGACGGCTCCTACAATGAGGTTCCGGGAAGCTAGCCACGACGGTATGTAGGAGACATTGGGGAAAGAAGTGAGCCGAAACAGAGGATTGGGAAATAGAAGCAGAGTAACAAACGTTGAAGGAAAGAGAATACCAAAATTAATATTCATGATTGTGAATCGATTTTAGGATTGAAATTGGTAGATTTATGAGGGTCTTGTAGTGGGAATAATTGGGTTTTGGTCAATTGATTTTTGAATAGCATAAGTTTTGATTGGAGTTGGAGTTGGTGATTCATACAACGTTTTTGAATTATTCTTTGATAAGTTACTGTGAAAGTGACAAAAGAGGGCTAATTATAATTCAAAAAAAATTAATTGATTGATAACTGATATTGGCTTGAAGTGAATCAAAGAACAATCGCTAAGAAAATAACATAACTAAAATTTGGGCGCTTATTCTGAAAAGGTCAGAGCAGGGAGGCCAAAGCAAATGAGAGAATATACAAATTGGGAGTACAAGAATATGAAAATATGAAAATATTGGTAGATGCTCCAAATGAGTTCCTACACCTCTATTTATACCTAAATCTACTATTTTAGAGAGTTTTACAAAACTCCATACCCCAAGTTTTAAAAGTTAATACTTACGGTAATTTTCGGTTAAATCTAACATGAGTGATTTGTAAAAAGTCTAAAATACCCTCACTAAATCACTTTATAGGTACCATTATTTGATTATATACGAAATCACTATTTTATCTTTCATTGAATAACAAATTAAAATGGTGTTGAAGGGCATATTAGTAATTATAAGTGAATAAAATAAAATAAAATTACAAAACTAAAAACATTTAATGAAAACCCTAAAATAACTTCTCATCTTCTCCACACACATGTTCTCTCTCTCTCATTCCACTCTCTGCCTCATCTTCCAAAATAATATTCGTCGATACCCATCTTCCAAAATTATATCTTCAAAGCCCAAAGAACCAGAAAGGCCACCGAGCTCTCCTCTGGTGGCCGCAAAGCTTCCCTCCGGTCGCTGCAGAGCTCTCCTCTGGTGGCGGTCGGGTCGTTCTTCTTCTCCATGCCGCCGAGCTCTCCTCCGGCGACTCAAATCTTGCACAACCTCTGATTCACCGCGTTAGAGACCCTATCCGACGAGCTCAAGGCGGCGCACGCGAGCTTCACCTCCGTCTCGTCGATCTTCCCCTAAGACGACCGGCGTACTGCCACCGTTCTCGCTCGGCGGATATGGATCTGGAATGGCGGCGCGAGCTTCTCCTCCGACGCGTCGATATGCGCCGATCTACCTTTGAAGCTTATATAACGGGGTCATTTTGGACTTTTTACAAACTACTTCCGTTAGATTTAACCGAAAATTACCTTAGTGTTAACCTTTTAAACTTGGGGAAACTTGGGGGACCGAGAAAAAAAAATTCAAACATACATATAGTGATCCTAGAATGAGGTTCGGACAGATATATTGACATGTAATTACCCCGTATATTTTTCTAGAAATTATGATTTAAATTATATGTTAATTCTTTTGATTAGTAAATTAAATTTTGATTGATAAATTAAAATAATAATAACAAAATACATTTAATATAATATAGATTAGGATTTTGTTGTATTACCATTTTTTTTAAAACTAATTTGAATTCCATGATAACAAAGAAATTTAATATAAATTAGGATTTTGTTGAATTACAATTGATTTCCTAAACTAATTTGAAGACCGAATCAAATTTTATAATAATTAAAATGATGATAATAAAAAAGTTTAACATAATTAGGATTTTGTTTGATTTCAATTCTTTTTCTAAACTAATTTGAATATTTAATGATAATGAAAACAAATTTAATATTAATTAGAATTTTGTTGTATTACCATTCTTTTCTTAAACTAATTTCAATATGTGTTAATCACATATTTATATTTAAGAAAAGATTTATTAACCAAATAAAACGATCTTTATTATTATCTGGCACAATTATTAGATTTCGATTAATTTTTTGATGCATTTGATTATACGGTCTAATTATTCATGTTGATTTTTAAGTGATAAATGATGGAGGTTAATCTACACAACACTCTTTATGTCATGATCTATTATCAAGGTCCAAAACTGCATTTTCTCTTTAGTTGATCTTTCTCATCTCCAGTTTTACGTGTCACAATCTGTGTTTGATTTCTGTGGTGCGATTCGAGAAGCAGAAGGTAGAACACCCGAAGTTAGTGCGGAAGTGTCAGATTTTGACAAAAGACTAGTGTTTTCCTTGCCGAAAAGGTGTTCTTAGCAAAACAAATTGCTTTGCCATGATGAACGATGGATTTCGGCCATCCGAGGTCATCTGTAGGGTCAAAATTGTGTTTTTATAAGTTTTGGGCACTTTGCAATTTTTAATATTTGTTTCATTTTCTTTTCCAGCAAGTTAGGGTTTCATTTTCAGTTATTTGTGTTTTTATATTTAAACACCCTCATACGTCTTTGTTATTCGATTGAAGTTTAATAAAAAATTGAGATTTCCCTAAAAATCTATCATCTTCGGTATTCTTGTGAATCAACGAATTTACATAAAGAGTTCTTCCTAGCCACGTACGCATCATCAGAATAACTCTAATTTTTTGTGGCTTTTGTTATTTTCTCTTGTCTCTTTTAAATTATATATATATCAGTTTTAGTTATTTCATAATGTATTACAGAAAACATCGCACCGCGCATTTCGCGGTTCTACGACCTACTAATTAATAATATGAAGAAATTTAGATTATGATTATGGGGTTATTGACAAAAGAGCTAGCAATACATTTTAAAGCACCAACAACAATAATTGTTTCTTCATTGTTTATAGTCTTCTCGAAACTCAACTTCTTGTTCAAAGTTAACTAATTAATTGTCAGTTTTTGGTCATCTAGATCACTCCCCGCCTCTTTTACAACATCGAGAGCAAGAGGTCGAATTCATCATAAACATGATTATCATCGTCAACGCCATCCATTGGGTGTATTTTAAACAATTTATTCATTTTTATCACTTTTAATGACATTTGCAACTTGCAAGTATACAACAATTAAAAGTTAGGGCGTGTAAAAAATACACTTTTAAAATTTACAAAAACTTTAAATTTGGCCGTTAATTTTTGTAATTTTCCTTTTGTTCTATAATGGTTGAAACGTGTATTCTTTGGCCTCATCTTGAAAATAAAATTGCACTTAAATTTATTTTGAGTGCATTCGTTTTCAAATAATGAATAATAAATATATTAGATAGATGAAATATATGCACTTTGAAAGTTAATACGTACCTTAAATTTTCTCAATTTAAAAGATATTCAATCTGATTCGACTCATCAAATAAAAATCTGTCATTTCATTTAAGTTAGTTTGCCATCTTCTTTCTAAAATAGTAGCCTCCTCATTACATGACATCAAATTACATGAAAAATCAAGACAAGAATAACATCGACACTATACGTATCTAAATTAGAGGCACTTTAGTTTAGAACAAGTTGTGAAGATAAGGTAATGAGTGATGGTTGATGAGAGAATATATATATATATAGGGTAAACAAGGAATGGGCCCAGACAGTTGATGATAGTCGGCACATGAAATGTTTTCATGACAAGTTCAAGTTCAAGTTCAAGTTTTGAGGCAAGGCATGTCCAGTTAGTTGGAGTTGCCTCATTATTCATTAACACTCTCTAACTGTCTAACATGCATGTTGACATATGAATACGACTACATGCCAATGGAATGATTTTTTGGCAACATCCTCATTTTCGTCTATGGAAAAAATCCATTTAGCTACGAACAATACATGGACAGTTAATTATTCATTTCATACAGCAAACAAATAATTACAAGGAAAAATCACTGTGTCACACAATTAGTATAAACTTAATTATACTTAACATATTTTTTTCGTTTTAGAATAGTATCATACTAATCTAAAATTCTCACTATTGATCATTCTGTCAAATAAAAATGTTAAAAACAATAAAATATCTTTAGATGTGTTTTAAAATTCCAAAGCGTACCCCTTAGACCCAGCCTCACTCACTCTTTCTCACATCTTCTTCCGACACAACACAACCCACCAAGAGATGGGCTTGAAAGTTTGTTTTCATACCCTCGTCTGTTTTCCTCCTCAAAGCTGCAATCTTTCTTGTAAGTACAAAATGATTCATCAAACCCAAATCTTGACTTTAGGAATGTGGATTGTTTGAAGGGGTCATATTCTAAAACTAAATTAAGTTGTCATAATAAAATTTGGAGGTCCTTATTTTTCCTCCTCAAATTGGAAATTTTACAAAAATATACGATTATGTTATGGAGAATCGGAGGTTACCTAATAGGAACACCCAAAGAAATTTACATACACATTAAATCTCATATTTGACCCAAAAGACGAGCATATCAAGTTCATGGTCGAATGTATATATAAAGTCTACCTTAATCGAGTAATTCCGATGTAGAAATTTGAACTCCCCTGTACATTGAGTTTCATAACATCATATTGGCTCCCCCTAAACTCAATAATCACATCACAAATGTCTAACACCCATGTCAAAGGGATTTAGCCCTCAACCATGGTGCTCAATCCAACTATCATCATAAAATCAACAAAATTAAACAACAACATCAAAATAAACTAGTAAATAGGGATAGAAATTGCTCTTGGTGTTCTTGAGTAAGATGGATCTTCAAGCTCGGTGGATTTGATGGTAGGAATCTCTCCAAAGCTTCATTTCCTAGCTCCAAAGGTTGGGTCTATGGTGGAATTCACTCAGAAACTCCCAAAGTAACAAGAAGAGATGAAGAACTCTTCAAGTTTAATGAAGAACAAGAGGTTGGAGCTCTCAAACTCAACTCTCTCCTCCTCAACTCGTTTTTTTGTCTTTCCTCAACTCCCCCACCCTCACAATATCTGATTTCTGCACTTTATTATCAGTTTCGCGCCTTAGTCACGATCTTTCCTTAGTAGGCACGATCGTGCCTCACCTAGGCACGATCGTGACTCAAATCGTGCCTCGCCACTGTAAGTTTCGAGCAAAATTTGGCAACAAATACATTTAGGCACGATCGTGCCTCACCTAGGCACAATCGTGACCCCTTGAAATCTTCAACAATGGATTAGATCTTCACAATCCGCTCAAATCGACATATTATGGGCCCTAATCGGACTTCGGACGAGTAATCTACACCACCAGGAAGTTTCAGCTGTTGTGTAGAACTTTTTTAACCGATTTTCAGCTCCAATTATGCTCTCATTGTGCCTTGCACCTACAAAATGTCAAAAACACACAAAGGATCAAAAGTACCAAATTAATGGCTCTAGAAAGCCGAAATGAGGACAATTCGGTGCTCAAATGCGGGTCAGAAGTGTAATTGCAAGGTCACATTCGGACCCGCAACACAAGGGAATAACGAAGACCCTGGTTACTGCTCTCCCCGACTTCTCCCACTTCGCCATGTTCGGTCCATTTTGTATAATATCTCATGAACCCTTTCCTAAGTAAATGTGTACAAATGATCGGCATCTCGTGGAAACGAAAATTACAACATGTCGAACACGGGAACTTGAATCGATCTGGGCCGTATTGTATACCATTTTCTCTCGCAAAAATTACGAAACTGCTAACACCTCTCTTGAAAGCATTTGTTGACCTATCCATTCCCATCCACGATCGATCCATTTTTTATCTACGTTTTCAACAATCACTAATTACTAAATCACACTACTATATCTAAATTCTATTTCAAAATAAAACGATATATATACTTACAATGGACACACGTACATACCTTACAATGGACGAATGATGTGCACATACGATGTCTTTGGATTCTTGATGAGTTTATTTGCCTCTACAAGTCGTATATTTGAACCCTCAATTTGTACCTCCCAACACAACACCAACTATCCAAAATCACTTCCACAACACAACATCAACTTTCTGCTATTTATAGGCAGAAAGTTGATGACTGCGCACCCACAAATGTGCGCAGGCACCAGCTAAGGACTGCGCACATTCAATGTGTGCGCGGTCCTTGGCAACGGTCTCATGTGTAACGGCTATACATCCGACCGTTGCCAACGGTCGGTCAATTTTAGTCAAAATGTACAGACTGCGCACACACATTTGCGTGCGCAGTCCTGAGCTTGTGACTGCGCACTTTTTGGTGCGCAGTCCTTGCCGTGCCTTATGCCTGCGCACATATACCGTGCGCAGTCCTGGCCTTGGCTTAGGACTGCGCACCTTCTCTGTGTGCGTCGTCCTTGTGACAAAATGGTGTAGTGCACGGAAGCCCACACACACATAAGAGCCCACATTTGACCCGAAAGACTATTATACCAAGTCTATGGTCGAATGTATATATAAACTATATCTTAATATAGTAATCTTTCAATATGAGATTTTGAACTGGTATTTAGGCCTAACAGTTTCATGGTAAGAAAAATAACAAATGGGTAAAATTAATTTTTTGAAAAATCACCGAATAAAATTCAAACCTTGATTTTCTTGAACAACTCATAACCGGTCATCTCCGGCATACTATATCGATCTTGAGCCCGAGTAGTTCTATTCCTTCAGGATCACTACATCTAACTTTTAAAAAAAAATTCAGTACCCCAAGTTTAAAAGGTTAAAACTTAACTCGATTCTGTAATGAAACTATAAAAAAAATTTATACCTAAATTGCCTCATGCAATTTAATTGTTATAATTATTTGATAAATGTGAAAAATACTATTATACCCTCAAATGAATAACCAAGTGAACTAAATGGCAAATTTGTCTTTTCAATTTGACAAATATTATATGAAATGACCATAGTGCTCTCTTTCCTTCCCCTAAACCTCTCATCTATCTGAAAGAATTTTTTGAGGGTTCCAATCAATTAATTTCATGCCCATACAAGAAATTAACCTCAAAAGTCCATATAAATTTAAGGATCTTACATGATCATTGATTGATCATGAGATCTAGGCTAGAAAAATAATTCATAAAAATTACCTTAATACGAAATCTCTTTGTCACTAAATTGAATTCAGTGACCTCTATCCTTTTATCCTTTTATCCTCTTGATATCTTGACAAACATGAGGCATAGACAAGTCATCCTCGTTCAATTGTTCTGTTTCTTGATCTGAGTTAACTGAATTGTGACTAATACTCCGTATCGACTGCATGACCATGATATTATATTTCAGTTGTACTCATCAAGTGGCCTAAACAGATATCTGCTCATTCATATGTATGAGGGATAAATCCTTCAGCGATATATTGAGTCAACTCATGTGACTCGTGATCGAGCTAATCATAGTCGTCATTGTAACTCTGTCATAGGAGACGTTAGACTGAGTCAAACTCGTCACTCATCATATAGTGACCTCAAAGATCCTTCCGTCTGAGGATGTGATTTCACGTACCGACATATAAGTATGTTTATGACTGTATCTATGTAACATACTCACGATCGGTTCGTCCTATATCACCCCGTCTGATGATACTATGATCTAATTCCGGCCCCCTTCTGGCCATGATCAGTAGAGCGTGATCATTTAGAGTTAGCCTCATACCGATCGCTTCTTATGAAGCTATTGTGATTGGGGACAGCTTAAATATGATTTTATCTGATCTTTAGATCTACTATTATGTGTTGACACATCAATGATACAAGTCAAATCATACTTAAGATATTACTACAACACTTAGTAATATAAATGCCGATTTTATTTCAACTAATAATCTCATTACATGAGTAGATTGAAAATACATTGTGCTAGAGCATAAAATTCCAACACTATATCCCCTCTCTTCTCAAGAGGATCAGCTTGATTTCAGGTCGGCAATACAATTTCGTCTTTGGCGGCTTCGACACAGATCTGGATGAATTCTCACTTGCCGTCGTCGACATAGATCTGGCCAAACTCGATGGTTTGGCGTCTCTCAAACTATTGGGTCCATTTCTTACAAATTTTGGTTTTAAAATTACAAGTTATGGGTTCTCAATGACGAGCTCCAGCGAGATGGTGGCCGTGGAAACAATGTGACTTATTGGCGGTTAAAGGTGTTGATGAGAGTGGTGGCGGTCAGAGGCGTCCACGAATCGATGACCACGAGCCGATTTCGAGAGCTTAGGGCGCGCGTCATCGGCTTGATTTCAGGCGACGACCACTCCCACAAACTCAAATCACGCCCTCTCCAAAATCTAGAATAAAGCCTCAAATTGGAACAGAAAATTTGAGAACGAAAACTGAGGCGAATCAGAATGAACCCAGAACGAAGGTTTGGCGATTTGGAACTTAACACGTGATGTCGATTTTCCGATTTTAAAAACTAAAAATTTGAGATTTGATTCTCGATTTGGAACGACACCATCGTTGGGACATAAAGAAGAGGGAGGATAAGGAGAGGGGTTAAGCGAGTGCATATTTGTAATTTTACTACTTTGTTTTTAATTTTTTTATTAGTTTATACAAAAGGACAAATACACCCTTGTCCATTAGTTAAAGGTAATATAGAATAAAGATAAAGGGTAAACTAGTAAATTGATCATTATTAAATAGTTGTACTGTGCATAAATTATACGATGAGAGAATTTTGGATTGGTTAAGTCTAACGAAATTGTCAGAGTTTCATATAGCAAACTAAGCGGCATGTACCCTTCGTATTAGGGTTTCTCGTCAAAGTTGGTGAGATCTCGCGGCGGCGACGTCTACGAGGGATCGACTGGTCCGACAAAGGTTTTGGGTAGTGCGGTGACGCCTGTTCGAGGGGCGAAAGAGATCTACGATGGTAAAAGTGAGCGAGTATTATTTTGATATAATTTGTGAGGGGAGACGGGTCCGGGAAGGGAACAGCGGGGGATGGGCAGAGAAGCTTTGGAGAATAGCTTGTTGCGGGAATGGTAGTGATGATTGGGCGGGGCTATCGGGGGAAAGACCAGAAAACTCTGCCGATTTTCTTTTGGTTGGTTGATAGATTAGTACCGGGAGGGAACCGGAGTTCTCTGGCGTCTGTGGGCAGATTTATGCAAGCATATCGAACTAGGGAGTCTTGGGTTTCTTAAGCTTCAGTACATCACGAGGAGTCTTTGGTGGCGATGAGTGTTATGCTAAAAGAGCTACAAGGACTTGAATTTATAAAGACTCATGATCTCATATTGATCGTAGGGTTGATCAAGGAAGCTTGTTTTATGCGGTTTGCAGTAAGATCATTGGGTTTCTCCATCCGTGTGAGGTGGAGGCTGTGACTCTGTGTGATGCTAACCGGTTTAAGTCGATTGGTCTCAGGTGTTATCATGGATGCATGTTTGAAGCGTTCTGCAGCGGGATCACATGGTTTCTCCATTCGTATGAGGTGGAGGTCGTGGCTCTACATGATTCTAAACAGGTCAAGCTGAACAACTTTTGAGAAATCATTAGCGAAGGGTGTTGTGTACGATCCACTATCGGAACATTTGTTCTTCTTTATTTTGCCCGTACTCATATGGCTCACGAATTGGCCAAGCTTGTTTTAACTAATAGTAGCTGAAATTATGGTGAGGGATAAGCCTACCATATGTAACTTTAGTTGTCCAGCTTGATGTCGGGTTAGTTTCTATTTGATTAGTAAAAAAAATTTTACCATAAAAAAGAGTCTAACAAAATTTATCTTAAGAGTAACTAAATTTTTTTTGAGCTCCCAAGATTTTTTTTTAGAATTTGGATGTAGTGCTCATGCCAAAAGGTTTAGGCACGTATAGTAACATATAATTATCTTTAATTTGTAACTTAAGTTTAAATGAATAAATACTTGCACCATGATACAAATAAATTGATGCAATTTTTATTATAGGATAATAGTATGCATGTCGAAACCTCATTTCAGAATCATTCACTCAAGTTTGAAATTTTTTTTCTCGATCTCTTAAGTTAAAAAGGTTAAAACTTTAGTTCATTCTCTAACAGAAATTGTTAATTTTTTAAATGACCAAAATGGCCTTCGATGTATAAATTATGAATGTATAATAATTGATAAATGTGAAAAGACTATTTTACCCTAAATTAAATGATAAACAAACTTCACGATCTAAGAGCATGATAGTCTTTTCAAGTGATAAATTAAAAAAAAAACTAGAAAGTGTCATGAAATAATCAAAATGTTCTCAAATATTTATCAAATTTTAAAATAAATGCCATCAATGTTAAAGATTGATTTTCTCTCTCTCTTTCTTAATTATCTCCCGTCAATCATTAGCGAACGGTGTTGCGTACTACCCATTATCGGAACATGTGTTTTTTATTTTACTTGTAATCAAATGGCTCACGTATTTTACTTGTAATCAAATGGCTCACGAATGCTTTAACTAACAATAGTTATGATTATGGTGAGAGGTCTGTCCCACCAACTGTAACTTCAGCTGTTCGACTTGATGTCGGGTTAGTTGTTATTTAATTAATAAAATTCGTTTTTACCTTCAAAAAATTATCTCTCGTCAATCTCTCATCTAGACGAAGAGGAAAATTGGCAGTGATTTACCAAGTTAAAAATCAAATCAAAATTTCTTGATATGATTTTATAATCAAATCCAAATCCAAATTTATTTCCCATAATCCAAATCATCACCTTCCTGCAACTATGATTCTCTTGTAATTTTTGTGTTTTATAATTATTGATCTGTAAAATTCAAGTAATGGGAAGGACCAAGTGGAGGCCATACGGTGGCAACCATCATCGTCAATCTCGCTCTCCCAACCGCCGCAAGCGGCCAGGACATCCTTCTTCAACCCTAACCCACACGACCAATCCTCCGCCGCGTAAACGCCCTTCGTTCCCGTCTCATCTCAAAATTCCCAATTTGTCTCCCACACTGAAACCCTCTGCGAGCTCATCACCAAAACCCCCTCCTCTGTTGTCTAGGGCCACGAATCAGTGTCGGCAGCCACAAATCGACGTCGGCGGATACGAATCGACGACCACCAGCCATGAATCGACGTCGGTGGCCACGAAACAGAGGCTCTTCCGGTTTGATTTGACTTCGTCGCCTTCGTCTCCAGCGTTTGTGGCTTGCTGGCAACGCAAGGCGATGACGACTTGCTGGCGAGGAGGTGCTTTGGTCTAATCTTGTGTCGAGGGAGTTTCGACGACGCTGATCTGTGGAGGTCGTTGACGATAGGCCACGAACCAGAAAGACGAGAGGTTGTCGACTCTCAAGCTGTGATTTTTTTTTGTAATTTTTATTTATGATGTATATAGATATATTATATAATTTTCATTATAATATATTTTTATTTTTTTCAGAAAAAACTTAATATTTATTTATTTGAAATGATTAAAATACTATAAAATTAGGTTATTATCCAAGTGAGGATAAAATAATATTTTCACAAACATCACAATAATTATATAAGTTATATATTAAAGATATTTTAGACTTTTTAACAAATACGTCGTTTAGATTTAATATAAAATAGACTAGAGTGTTAGCTTAATAAACTTAAACAACTGGAGAAAAAAATGTCATATTTAAGAGACTGATTTTGAAATGAGATTTTGACATGTGTATTGATATGTAATTATCTCTCTATTATACTAAATCACAACCCTGGTGTTGACAATAGGTTTTACACCATCCTATCAAGAAAATATCAAGCCGTTAAGTGTGGCCAATAGTTGATTAATTGACCCGTTATCCTTAATTTTATGATAAATGTTGTTTAGGGGTTAGAATTGGCATGTGTGCAAGCAAAACCATGCATTTTTACGAACATACTCATCTTAATTATTCCAAATAGATATCCAATAGGGAAAAAATTATTCATGAATCATGGCATTTCCTATCCAGACGACCACACTAAACGAACAGATAAATCCAACGGTTCATTTTGAGGTCCCACGTGACATAAACGAGTCCACGGTAAGCGCAAACCACAAGATTTTGTTTCGAGGACCCACACGAGACTTGTTATCACCAATGGAATCCCCACACGTGGCAAGTGAAAACACGACTTGTGCGCCTCTCTTGGATGCTTCCTTCACCCGTCGGCAAGTTTCCTCTGCTTAGCTGTCAGTGACAGAAAGCACACGTGGAAGGCCCCCGTTGGTCAGAACATATACGCGTAATTTGCAGACCCAAGGCCCCATATATAGCCCAAACCCCCACACTCACCGTGTTTGTGTCGGCAGAAGAATTTTCCCGAGGAAAAGGAAATGATGAAGCGGAAGAGCAAAGCGTATGGGAGAGTGACGAGGGAGACGACGTCGTCGGGAGAGGAAGAGATCAAGTGCGAGATTAGACCGGGAGGAATGCTGGTGCAGCAGCGAAGCCAGAAAACAGACGGCGTCGTCCCCAACGTCCGCCTCAAAATCGTCTACGGAGCGGCTCGGTACGAGATCTCGGTCAACTCTCAGGCGACTTTCGGTGAGTCTCTTCATCGATCGGATCTGCTTGCTTTTTCTTAAATATTGCGTGTGGAAATTAAATAATGCGGAATCACTTTTATTTTATTATTCTGTTACGGGGACGGGGACGGGGACGTGGAGGCTGCATGTTCATCGGAAGATCTGTCTTTCCATTATTAATTATATATTGCAGGTGCATTTTAGTAATTTACCATGGGGATTGTGTGAGGGTAAAATGGTAATATTGGGATGAGTTTTCAGGGGAGGTGAAGAAGGTTCTGACGGCGGAGACGGGGCTGGAGGCCGGCGAGCAGCGGCTGAGTTATCGGGGAAAGGAGAGAGAGAACGGAGAGTATGTGGACGCGTGCGGGGTGAAGGACCGGTCAAAAGTGGTGCTGACGGAGGACCCGTGGAGCATCGAGCGGAGGTACATTGAGGTGCGGAGGAGCGCCAAGATCCAGACCGCCCACCGAGCAATCTCCGACGTCTCCATGGAACTCGATAAGCTGGCGGAGCAGGTACTCATATATATCATGCTCTAAGATTCAATATTAGCCGTCGATGACCGAAAAAGTGGGTGACAGTACGTAGTACGTGTTAAGCGTGTTGTGATCGGACAGCTGGGCGTGACATCAACCAACATATATGATATATGGTTTTTTAGACTTGAAAGCCATAATATATAATTGGATTTGAATAAAATGAGGAGCGTAATTTAGTGGGTGGGGCCGGGTATGGACTCATCCAAAGTCTGGTACGGATAGGAGTTGAAACAATGAATTTGCATTTTATTTTTTGATCATAGTAGATTGGATGTGACGGGAACATGCTATGTGGTTCAGAATAAAGATTCTGGCTCTTTAGTGGACACTGTCACACTCCAACACATGCACTGCGCTTTTCTCACGTGTACTGTTGTATTTTATAGAAATCAGGCTACTAATTTTCCCTTATGTAATAAGACCTCCCTAATTTTGCAGTTTCAGAACTTCTGTTGTTTTTATTTATGGGTACAGTACTATATATGCATATGAAAATCAGTTTAGTTGGTGTTTTCAGTCAAGTTCTCATGATACATGTGCATTGTTTTTTTTAAATAACTATAGTCATGGTAAACTTTTTAATTCTGGCATAAAATTTGCAAAGTTTAATCTTAATTACTTTTATTTATCTTTGCACGGTTGGTCAAAACTAACAAAAAAACGTCATTATCTTAGGTCACGTGATAATCATGTGCTCATGTTTTGTTTCAAAATGACAAAAAGTTACCCGAAGACCAGATTGTTCATAATTCTTTATCTTCAAATTTCAAAATTTTGTCATTTCACTGCTCTGTCACATTTCCTCTCTATGCCACTAGGAAGGAGCAAGACTTTTAGTTAAGTACGGATGTTGCCGGGCTATAGTAGGAATTTAAATCCCTTAAAAGCTTGGTAATTAGTTGATGTCTGCCTTAATTACTTAATTTCTCTTGTTAATGTTAGTTATTTAATTAATACTCCTATGGTAGTTATATTAGGAATTTGAATCCCGAATAAGATTATGATTATTATTTGGGGGTAAATACAGGGAAAATTCCACTTAACTATCCTGTAGTTTACCACTTTTTCACTTACCTACCCCACCTTTTCATTTTAGCTTCTAACCCCCCTGAAGTTTACAACTTTTTCACTTACATACCCCAGTTTTTCATTTTAGCTTCTAAACCCCCTGAAGTTTACCACTTTTTCACTTACCCACCCATCTTTTCATTTTAGCTTATAAACCCTCTAAACTTTACAAAATTGGCACTTCAGGCTACGACATCAAAATTATAGAGGAAGATGGGTCACACGTTGATCACGAGTAGGGGTGACAACAGGGCAGATTTGGCAATCCCCATCCCCATTAGAATCAGATCGGGGATTCCCCATTTCTAATAGGGACGAGGATTCCCCGTCGGATTCGGGAATTCCCAATTCTCCGTTTCCAACCCAAAAAAAATGTAAATACATATTTATTTTTTAATAAAATTTGTTTTAACACGTTTTAAAAAATGTATATTTATTAAAAATAAATATGTTTTAACATTTTTTTGGGTTGGAAACGGAGAATTGGGAATCCCCGAATCCGACGGGGAATCCTCGTCCCTATTAGAAATGGGGAATCCCCGGTCTGATTCTAATGGGGATGGGGATTACCAAATTCGCCCCAAATCCGCTCTGTTATTATCCCTACTCGTGATCAACGCGTGACCCATCTTCCTCTATAATTTTGATGTCGTAGCTGAAGTGCCAATTTTGTAAAGTTTAGGGGGTTTATAAGCTAAAATGAAAAAATAGGTGGGTAAGTGAAAAAGTGGTAAACTTCAGGGGGTTTAGAAGCTAAAATGAAAAGCTGGGATATGTAAGTGAAAAAGTTGTAAACTTCAGGGGATTTAGAAGCTAAAATGAAAAAGCTGGGGTAGGTAAGTGAAAAAGTGGTAAACTACAGGGTAGCTAAGTGGAATTTTCCCGTAAATATATAACATTTGCTAATGGTAGTCTCTTTATTTCTTCATTTAATAATAATGAGTATTCAGGCTTTCTAGACTAAGTTGCAGGGACACTGACTGATTAACGCATATCTGATGGTGACATCCATGTATGCTCATAACTTAGTCTGGAACGGGCTAAAATCAAATTGATCGGAAAGTTTAGTACTTAGAGACTATAAAATAGTAATTGGGCCGGCATGTTCAAAAGTTACTTAATTGCAGGTTTTGATGATTGCTTTGTTAATTATATTGGGTTTAGTTACTACTTTGCCTTTTAGATTTGCTTAATTTCCCCTTTTATAATTGTAAATGATTGTTTGAAAAGTGATCAACCTTAGATAAACATAATGGGGATTCTGAGCACTCGAGAGATCTCATGAATCTCATAAGCTAGAGCCACTACATCCCTTAACGGCTTAACCAGATGATAGTTGGTTCTTATGTTGTTTGCATTAATTTTCCTTGATATTGTAAGGAGCTTGAAATTTAGCTTCAATTAGACTAAATGTGGCATGGTTTGTAATCAGGATTAGTGTAATGGGTTATCGTTGGGATTTAGTGGCATCTTGTAAAGTTTCTGATGACTTTAGACAATTTCTTCTAATTATTTTGTTATGTATTTTCTTTACAACCAAATCAGCGCTTGGTTAGTGATAAAGAGGACTAATTTATTCCTTTGACAGGTGTTTACGATGGATGAATCGATCTCCAAAGGAATTAAGGTAGCTGAAGTTGAGATGGCAACGTTGATGGAGATGCTGATGAGACAAGCTGTGAGGCTGGACGGTATTTCAGCAGAAGGCGATGCTTGTGCGCAGAAAAGTTTGCAGGTAGGTTTATCGTTTATGCCCTGTTGTTTACGACTTTGGAGAATGATTTTTACAAGAGATGAATATTGAAGGTGTGTTGTGTGTGCGTAGGCGAAGAGAGTGCAAAAGTCAGTGGAAACACTTGATGCGTTGAAGATTTCGAACGCAAGAGTAAAGGAAGTAGTTGTGACGACCAAGTGGGAGACATTTGATCCACCCGTGAACACCAAACCATGGGAGTTTTTTGATTGATACTTAATGAGTTTGTTTGGACATTGATCATATTGATTAATCCTTGTACAACTGAGTGAGCCCGGTTTATTAGGTTGTACTTAATTATAGCCTCTATGTATACCTCATCCCTCCAAAATCTCTCTAGTGTTAATAAAGTATTGGTTATGCAATTGGATTATTATGTTTGTGGGATAACACTCCCAAATGGCTTAATTCACCGCGGATATTTATTATTTTCCATGCATAGTTTTGGCAGTTCCATAGGAAATATGTAAACTATTATGCCGCCTATCAACCTATGTTGTATGTCTATGAGGTAGCAGTACTCAGTGTCTTTTGTTCGTCGTACTTGTAACACTGTGACTCACATATTAGCTCGATATGTTTTGATGCAGCGTACGTGGTTAGAAAGAATTCTTTATCAAAATTCGTTGATTCGCAAGAATGCCGAAGATGATAGATTTGAGTGAATCCTTGCTTTTCTTATTAAACTTCAAAAACTAAATTACATAAACGTATAAAAGTGTTTAAATAGCCAAACCTAATTGTAGAAAAAAAAATTCAAAAACTTTTTGGAAAAAGAACCAAATTATTAAAATTGCGAAAAAGTGCCCGAAACTTTTAAAAGTGTAATTTTGACCCCAAGATAACCTCGGATTGCCGAAATCCATCGTACATCATGGCAAAGTAATGAATTTTGCTCAGAACGCCGTTTCTGCCCAAAAAACACTAGTAATTTGTCGAAATCCGACATTTCTTCGATTTGCACTGCATTATGTTTTAACAAACAATAATTGAAATCATGGTGCATAATTTGTCTCACCAAATATTAGTTCGATTGTTCAGCGAGTTAGTTGCTTAATAATATTTTAGCTTTCCTTCATAAAAATATTATGGTATACCAGTAAATAGTCATGCTTTGATTATTTTTTAAGGTGAATTTTTAATTTAAATGGGTTTGACTGTGAGTCTGCCTTCACGTTCAGAAGTTGGAACAATTCTTACTCTTCAACGGATTTTTGTTGCATTTCTTTACCGTCAACTTGTGATCGGTTGCAATTTCTAGGATTTTATTTCAATATGACTATTTTATCTTTCAAAATTAAAAATAGATTATTAATTATTTTATTCAGTTTTTATTATTAAATGCTGACATATACAAGATACGATTTTATAAAATTACTAAAACTTAATATAATAGTACTTATAGTCGTATATTGAGTTTTTTAATTTTAAAAAAATTAACATACAATTTTTCTCTTAAAACTAAACTTATTTTTTATACTATTGCTTCAGAAAAATGTTGATTTTTTAGTTTTTGAAAATATAAGCTTTTATCTATTTAGTTTTTGAAAAAATAACAAAAAATTATTTACTTTTATCGAAACTTAATGATAAAAGTATCTTCAAAAACTGTTATTTCATTTTTTATTCAAAACTTAATAAATAATTAAAAATATATTTTCTATTATTTTTTAAGAATAAATTTGTCAAGATAATTTACTTTATGGTTATGGTCCTCTAGTAAATTCACTTTATCGTTTCCAATTTGATGTTAAATTTTATAAATCTTTATTTTATATGGAATGTAAAGGCATTAAACGTAGCGCATCGAATAAAAATTTGACTTACTTGTGGCATCGAAGAATAGGTCACATATTTAATGAACGGTTAAAGAGATTGGTAAATGATGAAATTCTTACTCCATTAGATTCTAGTGACTTGTATGTGTACGTAGATTGCATTAAGGGTAAGCAAACTAAACACATAGTAAAGAAGCCAGCCATGAGAAGCTCTCAGTTTCTTGATATCATACATACTGATATTTATGGACCTGTTGATGTTTCTTCTTGCAGTGGTGAAAATTATTTCATCACATTTATTGATAATTTCTCACGATATGGTTACCACTACATGAAAATGCTCGTTCTATGAATGTTCTCGAGACATTCATAAAAGAAGTGGAAAGACAACTAGAAAGGAAATTTATAATTGTACGATATGACAGGCGTGGTGAGTTTTATGGAAGGTTCACTAAGCAAAGACAATGTATTGGTCCATTTGTAAAGTTACTTGAAACTATGGGTATTTGAGCACAATATACAATGCCCAATACACCTCAGCAAAATGGTGTTGTCGGCAGACGAAATCGTACTTTGGAAGATATGGTCAAAAGCATGGTAAGTAATTGTTCTCTACATATTTCTTTATGAATTTGTGCATTAAAGACTGCCACCTATGTTTTAAATCGAGTCCCTATTAAAGCAGTTTCTAAGACTCTTTATGAACTGTGGAAAGGGAGAAAACCGACTTTAAAACATCTTAAGTTTTTGGGTTGTCCATTGGAAGTGAGGTTGTATAACCCAAGTGAACAGAAGCTAGATGTTAAGAAAGTCAGTGGTAACTTCATTGGCTATCCTGAAAAATCAAAAGGATATGTATTTTACTGACCCAACCATAATACAGGACTAATAGAGACTTGTAATGCTAGATTCATTGAGAATGGATGATCTGGTGGGAATACTATTCTCTCTTTCCTACCTTTGGTCTCAGTCTTTTTAGTAGTGATTCACTTCTCATTCGAGACCTTGAACCCCACCCCAGAAAGAAAGTCGTCCTTCCGCAAGAGCTAATCTTTCAAATAGTATCGAAAGCCTGTTGAAATTCAGGAAGAAATATCTTCTCCCAAAGTTGCACCTACAATAATTGTACCAATTGCGTTGTCAAGATCAAATGACACATTAGGACAATGTAATGTTGTGCAACAACCACAAAATGACAATATCAATAATGAACAAGTCCCAATTCACGGGGAGAGTAATATACCACTTGAACTGGTAAGGCAGTCTATAAGGGAAATGAAACCCACAATTCCACATAATTATGTGGTTTATTCTGTTGAAAGTGAATATGACTTGAGCATTAGTGAGTATCCGATCTCTTTCCGAAAATTCATGGAAAGTGACAATTCAGAAAAGAGGTTAATAGTATTGAAGAATGAGATGAAATCTATGGGGGACTACAATATTTGGGATTTAGTAAAGTTACCTAAGGGCTCCAAGATTGTTGGGTCAAAATGTGTTTGCAAAACCAAACAAGACTTAAAGAAAAATGTTGGAAGGTATAAAGCCCGACTTGTTGCCAAGGGTTTCACTCAAAAAGATGACATCGACTATAAAAAAACATTATATCCAGTGTCGAAAAAGGATTCCTTAAGAATTATTTTGGCTTTGGTGGCTCATTATGATCAGAGCTTCACCAAATGAATGTTAAAACTGCATTTCTTAATGGTGAGCTTGAGAAGAAAGTGTATATGGATCAACCCGAGGGCTTCTTGGCTTCTGGAAATGAGGACAAGGTGTGTAAACTGAGGAAGCCATTATATGAACTAAAACAAGCTTCAAGACAATGGTACTTAAAGTTTAATGATATCATTACATCATATGGTTTTGCAGAGGTTATTGTTGATCAATGCATCTATACTAAAATCAGTGAGGGTAAATTTGCTATTTTAATTTTATATGTTTACGATATTTTACTTGGCACAAATGATACATGCATATTACACAATGTAAAAAAATCTCTCTAATAACTTTGAGATGAGAAATATGGGAGAGGCGTCCTATGTGATTGGAACATAAATATTCTGAAACAGTTCACAATGAATGTTAGGATTGTCTCAAAAGGCTTACAACAGCAAAGTTTTAAAGAGCTACCGAATGGAGAATTGCTTCGCAGAGATAGTTCCTATTCATAAGAGGGACAAGTTTAGTAAAATGCAATGTCCCGGAGTGAGTTGGAACGAAAAGAAATGGAAAAGATTCAATGTGAATATTTGGTTGGTAGTTTGAACTATGTTCAAACATGTACTCGACCATATATCAGCTTTGCCATTGGTATGTTAGGCCAATATCAAAATTATCCCAAAATGGACCACTAGAAGGCATCTAAGAAGGTTCTAATGTATTTGAAAGGCACCTATGATATCATGCTTATGTACGGTAGATCCGATCATCTAGAGGTCATTGGATAATCAAATTTAGATTATGTCGTATTCGTTGATAGTAGAAAATCAACGTTTGGTAATGTGTTCTTATCAACTAATGGAGCAGTATCATGGAAAAGTGCCTGCTTTGAGCTAACGATTCATTCATTGTGAATGTAGAAATTTATCTAAGGGCTTGGTATAGTCGACAGTATAGCTAGACGTTGAGAATTTATCGTGATAATTATGCAGCCATCTTCTTCTCAAGGAATGACAAATACTCTAAGGGTAGTAAACACAAGAAGTTGAAGTTCTTGTCTGTCAAGGAAAATGTACAAAAACAAATTCTTCGAGTATATTAGGATGGACATGATAGTCACAAATCCGTTGACTAAGGGATTACCTCTCAAAGCGTTTAATGACCATGTAGAACGTGTGGGACTTATCAATAAGACCTTGTTATATTAGTAGCACACTCGATAAGTTTGTAACACTTCGATATAAATCACATTTTGTTTTTCTGTGTGTTTTAATTATGTTTTCATTAAAGTTTAAATTGTACAATTATGGTGCTAGAAAACATGATTCATTTGTGAATTAAGGTTTTTCACAACATTAAAGTTAGTTTGATTGAAATAGACTTGTGATACATGAAAGAGATCATATCACATAATAATGTGTGATCGTTATGATCCAGTTATTTATGACTCAGTTAAAACATTAAAGTTCCGTGAATCTAATATAAAGATAATTGACTATTATTATTATGGTCATCAACTCGATAAAAAAGTCAAATGGGGAATGTTAGAATATTTACGATATTCACGTGACTTTCGTATCTAACGGTTTAATAGTAAAGAGTCATGTTCATTTCAAATTATAAAGACTTTAATATAATGGTTGGCACCCCGATGAATCAGTTTCGATAAATGTGATTAAAGTTTGAGAAATATAATTTCTCTCCTACCTTATTCTAACTTAAATTAAGTTTATCACATTATAGAAGTCCTATGCTTTTCACACGGATAACCAAGAACACTTGTTGTGCGTGTGGATGAAAGATAAACATGCATTAGTTATCATGTGCATTAGTTTTTTCATGAATTTATACACGTGGATGAATGCAGTTATAATTGGTTATTAAATGGTAGACGCATGCATTTAGATATCAATAATATCCTATAAAAAGATAATTATTTTGGTTTCTTTCTTTTCATTAAATATAAGAACATTAAAAAAGAGAATTAAAGAGGTGAAATCGTGAAATTATCTAAGCACTACACACTATTTCGACATAAATCAAGATAAGTTCTTCATACTTTAATATGTATTATTTTAAATTGAATTAATACAAGTCTAATATCATATATTAATAATATGACGGTTTCATGATTATTCGTATTAAATAAGAAAAAAAAAATCAGATGATAAAACTATCTTCAGAAACTGTTATTTATTTTTTTAGTCAAAACTTAATAAATAATTAACAATATATTTCTATTTTTTTTGAAAAATAAAATTGTCATTTTGAAATAAATTGCAACAAATCATTAAGAATTCCAAAAAAAATCAGTTGAAGGATTGATCGGTTGAAGGATTATAACTGCAAAATCTAGACGGATAGGAATTGCAATTTTCCCATGAATTAATTCTGGAAAAAAGAGTTAATAAGGTTTGAAGATTGTAAGAGAAAAATAACAACAAAATTGAAAAGAGGTAAAAATTGATACGTTTTAGCGGCTATTGTTGGCGGGTTAAAAACGAAAAAGGAAATTTTGAAACTAAATCTGGCGCCACAGCTCCACTCGGCTTTCTATCGGTTCTCGCCGCTCTCTCACCCTAATACAATTCAGATCCCAAAAACCTTCAACTTTCTCTTCCAGAAATGGCCGACGCAACTCACCTGGAGAAGATGGGCAGAGAACTCAAGTGCCCCATCTGGTGCGTATTTTTTGTACTTCTTCTCTTTTCTCAGCAACAAAACAGTTACATGGCTGGCTCATACGAATTAGCACAATCGATCAAATTTTCTATCCTTAATTTCTTCACAATCTTAATCTGTGTTTTTCAAACTCATCGCAATTGCTTGAATCCACATCATGAAATTATCTGTGCGGTTAATTATTCAAGTCGACTGCAAATCCAAGCCACTGTTATTCTATTCTCAATTGCAAATAATGTTAGGGTTTTTTTTTTGGAAAAACCCTAATATCTGACATGCAAGCCAGCGTCAATTTCTAGTTTTCATTAGATTCTGTATCTGGGGTTTAATGGGTTTTGAAATTTAATTTTTGTTTCGCAGCCTGAGTTTACTCAACTCCTCGGTTTCTCTGACATGCAACCATGTATTCTGCAAGTAAGCTTCAATTAATTTGATTTTTGTTACATTGGTTATTCGTTTAACTCCTAATTTCCAAAGTTTGATATGGGTTAGACCCTAATTGCTTGAAAAATGTTGTTTTCCAGTTCATGTATTATGAAATCAATGAAATTGGGCTCGAATTGTCCAGTCTGCAAAGTGCCATTTCAACGCAGAGGTGAGTTACTGACCTGTTTTCACGAGGGAAAATTTGTTGAATACTACTGGTTATAATGTTGATAGAGAATCTAATTTTTGCACTTAATTTGCTGAATAAAACAATCAATTGCTAAAGAGGTTCGGCCCGCTCCCCACATGGATAACTTGGTGAATATTTACAAAGGCATGGAAGTTGCTTCCGGGGTCAATATATTCGTCTCTCAGAATCTGCCTTCAGCTAAACTATCAGGTCATATTATGTTACTACGCCTAATTTGAAATACACATTGATGCTCTTATACATACAGTGCTTCTGTGGTTAAATGTTATTGTTTCCGTAGAATTGCGTGTGGGATAGAAAGTCAGACTTCACTTACATATTTATGTTAGGATGCACACCAAGTTGGTATTTGTTTGGCTAAAATCAGTTTGCTGAGCACACGAGACTTACCCATTGTCGAGTTTTATAGGATATCCGACATGGTGCACAGCTATTTTTTCCACTCAATTTATAAGCTTTATATTCTTACGTATTAATTTTCATGTTACAGATACCGGAAAGGAACCTGAAGGTGATCCTAATTATGAGGATAATCAAGGGATTTGTTTGGATCAAGTGGAGAATAAAAAGGCCTCCATGGGAAGAAAGAGAAGAAAGGCAAATATATATACTCCCAAAAAATGTGGTACTATTTCTGCAAAACCCTCTTTTCCCACCAAGAAAAGGGTTCAGGTTTCACAGTATCCTCCTCAAGAAACTCCAACGAGGCCAGCGAAGGTTCAAGGCTGTTCGGGTGAGACTTCTGTTGATAGATGTAAAATCAGTTCAACTAAGATTAAGGAGAACCTTGTTCCCAACGAAAATGGAGAGTCAGTTTTTACTCCATTCTTTTGGCTGAGAGACGAAGAAGGTGGAGAAAAAGCAAGTCAGCAGAGTGACAGCAACCAACTATTGGATATGCCCACCCCGGATGTCCCATCTTTCAGTGATATCAAGGACTCAGATGATGAAGGTCCTAAGTTGGCTCCAGTGAGTGCTTGATAACCTTATAGTATTTTAATATTGATTTAAATGATTTAAGATTTTTTTCAGTTGGTTTAGTTATTAAAGTTAGTACCTATTATGCATGCAATGATTTCTGGGAGATTAGCTTGAAGTTGTTAGTCGTGCCTGGAAGTGCATGTTTTTTAACATTTCAAACTCTTGATACTTTATTTTGTTGGTTTCTAATACACCATTCATATTGATAGGAGGAAACACACGGGGAATCCAATGCTGCAGATTTTTTTGACAGTGAAATGTTTGACTGGACGCAGGGAGCTTGCTCCCCTGAATTATGCTCAACTCCTATGAAGATTCAGGAAAAGAAACGTCAATTGATGGTTATGAATAATGATCAAATTACTGAAATTGGACATGAATCAGAAACAGAACTGCAGAGTCTGAAAGAAACTAAGTATTCTAGTACTGGAGGTGAACAATTCGTGAATACTAATCAAGGAGGCAGCACAGCTGTTTTGAAACCCCCTGTATCCTCTCCTAGAGTAAAAGATGCAGCTGATCAGATTGAGAGGAAGAAATCTAATAAGAGAAGCCGGAAGACTATGCAAATAACTCAAAATAAGCGTGGCAAGCAAACTGAAGCTGAACCTTCTGAAATTCACGTTGAACCAAAGGAAGGATCTGTAAAATTAGTTGAAGACCAAGCAGGTAACAAGGATGACGGCTCTGTAAGTATAGAAGAAATTCGTACTGGCATGGGTGCCAGCTTTGATATTAGTGTGTGTAAGCTAACACCTCAAAATGCTTCTGCTGTCTCCCCCGGGATAGAAAATATGAATCAGTGTAACAAAAATAGTGTTATCAAGTTGCCCATTTCATCAGTTGAAAAATCTAGGGGTGGTGAAAAGCTTAAGGTGAAGAAAAGTGGAAAGAATTGTAAGACTAGCAATCACAGGACGAAGAAAGCTTTCCCTGCTGCAGGGTCCAAGAAGCAAAAGCTGCACCCTGGAAATTTCACAGTTGAAGAGCCCTCAAGTGAAAATAAAAAAAATGAGGATGATATAAATGCCTCTAATATAGAAGAGAGACTTAGCGTGCATGATAGAGAAATTAAATCTGCAATTAGTTTAAAAGGCAATCAAAGATCAAGGTGCAAGAAAGTTTCCTTTACTGTTTCTGAGATGGTTACTGAACCTGCCGAAAAGGTCCAAGATTGCTCTGCTGTCAGACTTCCAAATGCTTCAACGACAAGAGGAAAGCCTTCTAGTTCAAACAATGAGGTTTTGCGAAAATGCAAAAACATTTCCAGTAAAATACAATGTGCCTTTTGTCACTCATCAGAGGGCTCAGAGGTATCTCCTTTAGTTTGTTTTCATGCCACATGATTTTTGTGTTAACCTTACTATTATAATTGTGCTGATATTATTGGCCAATTGAACTTACACAGGCTTCAGGGGAGATGGTGCACTTCTGTGATGGCAAGCCAGTTGCTGAAGATTACAATGGAGGGTCCAAGGTCATACATTCACACAAGAATTGTGCAGAATGGTAAAGTATCTTTACCAATTCTTTTGAAGTCAACATGCTTTTCTTTTTACTATTGTTTTTATGTGACTTGTATTTTGGTGCCTTGGCTATATAGTGCTCTAAATATAGACGACTATCATCCAAGGCTAACTATAAGCTGCTGGTATTCACTTCAAATATCTAAGGCAATTAATATTGTTAAATAATCAAAATGTATTTGCAGGGCCCCTAATGTATATTTTAAGGGTGACACTGCAATTAATCTTGAAGCTGAACTTGCTAGAAGTAGGAGAATACCATGTTCTTGCTGTGGGATCAAAGGAGCAGCTCTTGGGTGTTACGAGAAGAGTTGTCGTAAGAGCTTTCACGTTCCTTGTGCAAAATTGATTCCACAATGTCGATGGGATACTGTAAGTTTCTTAAGAATTCTACTGTAGTCCAGAATTTCATTTGGAATATATCAACTAGTTGTGTTTAATTTTTTCTAATTTATTGAAACAGGATAAGTTTGTAATGCTATGTCCTCTGCATCCCACTTCCAAGTTCACTGAAACTTCAGGTTCACATGAAAGAACAAAAGGGTCCAAAGCAAAAGGGTAAGTTGACCACCTACTAAGTCTTGTTATTAACAGACCAAGATATTTCTATATAAAATAGATCCTTCCTTTTTATATGTTCTTGTTCTCCTTTGTTCCAGACAACAATGCACTCTGGATGATCAAGTTGCTATGAAACATGACAATAACACAAATCAGAACTGGAAACTTTGTGGATCACCAAAGAAATTGATTCTCTGTTGCTCAGCTCTCACAGTTGCAGATAGGGTAAAGTTTTGAAGAATATCAATGCACATATATATTTAATTTGGTAAAACTATTAATATGAATTTGTAAATATTTTGTTGCCACTGAATGTGCAGGAAACCATTTCTGTGTTCAAGGAGTTCTGTGGAGTTACAGAGCATAAGAAATGGAATTCATCAGTCACCCATGTTATTGCATCAACAGATGAAAATGGAGCGTGTAGAAGAACTCTCAAGGTTCTAATGGGTATCCTGGAGGGGAAGTGGATAGTGAGTATTGATTGTAAGTATTTCCATTCATTGTTGGGATGTTGAATTATTTGCATCAGAATTACAGTGCTTAAACTGTGTGCCATGATCAGTGGTCAACATGCATTCTTGTGTATGCCTGTTCACATTTAATATGATTTAGGTTGGAATCAATTTTTTGTACTTGTGGTTACAGGGGTAAAGGCTTGCATGCAAGCCATGAAACCTGTTAGCGAAGAGCCTTATGAAATTACTGTTGACGTTCATGGAATCAGAGATGGCCCTCAGCTTGGAAGACTGCGGCTTCAGAACAAGGTTAGCTGTCATAAATTTTTGGGATGAGGATATAGATTCTGTTTATGTAGGTTTTCATGAACTAACAGATGCAACCCATTTGCCATCTTCCCTAGTTTCTTTTTCATAATTTGGCACCTTCTGAGCATTCTAGTAAATTGGTGGAAAGTAAACAAGTGTCATCTAGTTTGCGACATGCATCAAATGTGAAGTATGTAACAAACTTTAGAAGTATTGAATTGAACCTTTACTAAACTGAGACAGTTTGTACAACCTGCATAAAGGTTGAATGTGTTAAATGTATATTAAATGTTTTTGATAATCTTTCTTACCTTGCAGCAACCAAAGCTTTTTGATGGGCTTAAGTTCTATTTGATTGGAGATTTTGTACCTTCATACAAAGGGTATCTACAGGAGCTCATAATTGCAGCAGGAGGATCTATACTGCACAGAAAACCCATTCCCAGAGACCAAGAAGCCATATTGGGTTCATCTTCATCTTCAACCTTCATAATTTATAGCAAGGAGCTCGATGACAACACCATTCCTTCCAAGAAAAACTTGCTTCTTAAACACCGACAATCTGATGCAAAGGCTCTGGCGAGTTCAACTGGAACAATGGTGGCGAGCAACATGTGGGTTTTGGATTGCATTGCAGCTTGCAAACTACAGAATCTCTGAGTAAAAATACATTTTTAAACTTATTAGTTCTACGCATGTTTTATTTAATTTCTAGTGCAAGCTTGCTTCTCACTGCTGTAACCATGTGTTAATATTAACATTTAGTGTCATCCTATATTAATTTTGCCATATGATATGTATTTTAATCTTGATCTACCAACCCTTACCTTTTGGTGTGGTTTTGTATTTCTGAACAAAATCTCTACACTATCAGTATACTTTGAATGTACAACATTTTAGATTGTTGTCCAGGCTACACGCATGAAAGCCTTCCCATGATTCTCAAATCTGGATTTTGCTCCTTGACAGGGAAGCAATGAGCTTTGAAGAAGTTTCAGAATTATACAGCAATTGCATATAAATAGAACTGCAATATGATTCTTGATTCATTTCTTCTATATCACAACTGCCACTCTCTTATGAATATGCACAACACATTGCAATACAAAAAACAAAAAGTGAAAAAAAGAAGTGTCATGAATACAGACCAGGCATGGCTTTGGTTGCTCACTTAGTCCTCACCCGAATCGATCCTCAGCTCCTCGATCTCTGTATCTGGTGCTGCGAAAACAAAAACCTCGATTCCAAAGACTCAAACACATCCTGGAGTGCTGAAATCTCCCCGTCAATGTCCACCGGTTGATCCTCTCTTGTGTCAAGCCTGTGCTTCAATCCCCGAACCCTCTCCAATCCAGCTGAAACCTCCTTCCCCAATTCCCCCATTGTTGACTGCATCGTGGCTCTATCGTCCTGAGCCTCCTTGAGCCTCTTCTTCAATGTCCTGAACCCGTCAAGCGCCTTGAGGAGCTGCTCCGACATGAGCTTGTTCTTCTCCGCGAGCATTGCGTTGGTCTCGGCCCCCCCACAGGAGTTCCTCTTCTCCTTGGCGCCGTTGGTGCTGCAGGACTGTAGTCTTGCGAGCAAGAGCTCGTTCTGGATCTTGAGGTCGTTGATGTGCTCCTCCATCTCGTTGAGCTCGTGCACCTTCTTGGAGAGCTCCGTGGCCATGATCTCCTTCTCCTTCCCCAAGCTCGAGCACATGACCTCAAGGCTCTTCCGCGCCTTGGACCTCGACCTGTCATCCGCCGCCAGATCGTGAGACCTCCGCGGCCGGAGATCGGTGTTGCAACGCCTCAGCTCAGCCACTCTCTTGTTCCCGAACGACGACTGGGACTTCTGGAGCCTCGTCCTCACCTCGTCGAGTATATTGATCATTCCCGTCACTCTCTTCATTTTTCGCTGGTCGGTCTCTCGGCAGCTGCTCTCGTTGTGGTCTTGCATCAGCTTTATCAACAGCTTTAGCGTCGTCGTGCAACCTACAAACCAAACAACACAATTATATCCATGACATTCTTGAAAAGTTTCAATTTTCAATTCTTGAAATATAAAAGAAGCAAGGAAGGCATGGTTCTTGGAACCGTGAATCAAGAACTGACCTTCCAAGCACAGCTCTTCAGGCCTATTCACATTCGTGGGACTGGAAGGAGTCGATAGGCTCTGCTTATACATGTCTGGCGACGAATTGTTCCGATTCATTTTGAATTGTTCAAGAGGGATCAAGAATAAATTTTGAAGGGGATGAGAAAAAAGAAAAGGGTTGATTGAAACAAACAGGCTGAGAGATCCAAAAAAGAGAGAATGCGATTTGCAGACTCTCTCCTTCTTCTCTCCTGGTGATTTTTTTTAATTATTTGAATGATAAGATCTTCTTGTAGTATTGGGCTTTCGTGTTCTTGAGAAGTGGGTGGTTTCTGATTTCTTTGTCCGTTGTGATGAACCGCAATTTGTGCAAGTGTCGTTGACTATTTCTTTGGCATAGTTTGTTTTTGTTTACAAAATGGAGATTAGATGATTTGTCGTCGATTACTTACCTACATCCTAGAATACCACTCGTTTACTTGCCCCCACTACAAGATAAATTTAGCTTCTGACCACCCTGAAATTATCTAACGTGACAGTTTAACTTGACGGTGTTAAATTGTTAGCAAAATATCCAAAATCCACTCGACTAACTATTAAATTTTCAAAAATTTGCCATTTCTCAAATAATCAACAATTCTCGATATTTTTCATCATTCACAACCATCTATATAATAAATGTTTGTCTAAATAAAATATGATATGATAAATGTTTAAAGGGGCAATTACAGATCACTATACCCGTTCAACCCTCATTTTAAGATCGCTATACCCAATTTTAAAATTTTTTTTCTCGATCCCCCCAAGTTTCATTACATTACACTTAAGGTAAGTCTGTGACGGAAACTGTTAAATTAAAAATTAATACCCAAAATGCCCTTAGGATATAATTTATAGAGGTATGCTTATTTTATAAATGTGAACTTACTATTTTACCCTCCATAAAATACAAAATATCTTTTGTTGTGAGGGTGTATTTGTCTTTTCAAATAAAAAATTTTAAAATCATAATTACTTTTATACCCTCATGTCCTCTCAGCTCTCTCTCTCTTGAAATATCACTCTCAAGATTCATCTTCCTTCTTTGACTATGCAACACCATTGTTATGCAAATCTTGTAATAATTTCACCCAAAACAAAAGAACTTAAATTTAATAAGGCATAAACCAATTGTAATATGCATATCTACACATTTTCATAATTCATACCTACACAATTTTAGTTCATCAAAAAATTGAAAAATTTTAGATCTAAAAAGGTAGGTATCTACACAAATCAACATGTTTGCTGCTGTTCTCGCTCGATTCCGGCGGCCGGATAGTGTTCATCGACGAGAGCGAGTAACATGTCGCGAAATTGGAGGAGACCCATCAAAGATTGAGGTCGTGACTTCTCCGCCGTCGATGGCGGTTCTTCGGCAAGCCTCTTGGTCGGAGAGAGTTGCGGCGGCACCGAGTCAAGAGAAACATAACTTTGAGTTCAGATCTACGTCAGTCGACCGGAGCTTCGAGGAGTTGATGAGCCACCACCGCCGGAGGCGTCGACGGGACAGTTGGAGCTCCGATGAGTCTTCATCGCCAGAACCTTCGTTGCCCAAGGCCGCCGCCGCTGCCGCGCTCTTTGGCCATCGATCTGGAACGACCAATACGCCGCCGCCGCCCGCGCTCCTCGACTTTGAATGAAGATGGTGAGAGAGATGAGAGAAGACGAAAAGTTGGTTCTAGGAGAGAGAGAGAGATGGTACAGAGAGTAGGGTTAGGTTGAAGAGAGGGGTAAAATGGAAAATCCAGAGGTTAAATTATTTATTTTTAATTATTTCATTTCTTCCCTTAAAAAGACAAATTAGCCCTCTATATTTAGTTCATTTAATCATTCAATTAGGGGTAAAATAGTTATTTTATAATTATCCCAATAACTACATAAGATTGAAAATTACATAACGAGAGTATTTTGGACTTTTTACAAATCACATCAGTTAAAACTAACAGAATTTACCTTAAGTGTAACGTAATTAAACTTGAGGGATCGAGAAAAAAAAATTCAAAATTGAGTAAAATGATCTTAAAATGAGGTTTCGACGGGTATAGTGATATGTAATTACCCCATGTTTAAATAAGAAAGAGATGGTTTGATGATTCATGACTCTTACATCGTATCTTCATGATATGCATTGGACATTTCAAATTTGTATTTTGTTTGTTATCTTATGAAAAATATAGTGAAATATAAAAAAGAATATATGAAATAGGTTTGATTGATTAATTATATGGAAAATTTCACGAGAGTCGGCTCGTCTATAAATCAAGTGAAGTAATTGCTTTAGGCTTATTTAGAAAATAGGGTTCAAGTTTGATAAAAACTCAAAATTTTGATTTTAATCACTTTTGCTTTAGCCTAAAAAACCATTGAGCCGACTATGCCTCCCTTGTACTATTCAGGATTTTCACTAAACTCACCTGACAGATCAAAGTGTTTTGTGAACCTCCTGAACTTACCAAATGTGTCATTTAGTCCCGGCGACGTTAAGTCGCTAGCGAAAAGTCCAAAATACCCTCAACTAACCATTAAATTTTAAAATTTGTCATTTATTCTTTCTCTGCATTTATGATTTTTCTCTCTCTCTTCAAGCTCAATCATAGAGAAACACAACTACCCCTAATTCGAGATCGAGTGATTTCTAGACACAATTAATAGTTCGAGAGATAGAGAGGAGCAAGATCGAAATCAACAAACAATTGAGCTCTCATTAAACCAAAAATTGGGCCATTTTTGTTCTATGTTGGTCCCAACTCAAATCCCAAAAGCATCGTCTTCAACCTGTGGAGACCAAAGCCGGGTTCTTGATTCACCCAAAATCAACCCGCAAAAATGTTCGTGCAAAATTTCGGACTTTCAGCAGTGAACCGGTCATAAGTAACACAAAGCAATAAATTATGACCCCGAGTTATCAAACCCAAAGGAAAATAATTATAGATTTTAATCCCTCAAATTTAATTTCGTAATTAATCTTTGTAATTCGAAAGTGTGGAAAATAATTCAATGAAATAAAAAGGGTACATGTTAAGGCAATGAACTTTAAATAATAATTAGGAGTTAAAACTAATTAATGAATATGCTTGATGGTGTTTCTACCTTAGGACGGTAACGAGAAATCCTATACTATCTAGAAACCCTCTCATGGGTGAATGAAATGTATTTTTCAACGTAGCCTAAACGGGCTTACGACAATCAAGCTATCCCTAGTCATGATTTAACTGGTTGAAGAACATTAAGTTCTATGAATTCTTCTAACTTTCGGTGTGTGTTACCTATGGCTATTATAACTGTGTTCTCACCACTCCCAAGTGATATTTGTAAACTTAATCAATCTATTCACAGATAGAATTAATTAAAGTGAACTCCCTAAATTATTAAATTAGTTCATAGCCTCAATTATTGAATTAATTAGCCAGACATGCTATCAATTGAATGTAATAAGAACATACTGAAAAAAAATTAATTCATGCATAAACTGGTATTCAACCAAATATTAACTAAATACATAAGCACAAACAGATTCAATTCCAAATGTATTTACATGAATTCAATTGAAACATAAATGAGAAATTAATTCAACAAATAATAATTACAAATTTACAACAACCATAGGTACTTGAGATACGGTAGGCTATTTATACTTGAGATTTCCGCAGGCGCCACAGACCTTGGCCAATCATGCCCATTAATTGCGCTCCAATTACCGCCGCATGAAATTCAATTTCTGAAGTGGGAAAGTGGCCACGGGTCGTTGCCCTTTTTGGCCACGGGGTCGTGGCCAAATCACCACGGTTCATTATACAAAAGTGTAGATCTTCAAAACCGTCTTTTCGGTATATTATGGCCAAAAAATGACATTGGATGCAAAAATTATGCTTCTCGGAAGTTCCTGCTGGGCTTCATAATTTATTCTACCGATATTTGCTCAAAATTTTCACTTTTTGTCTTAAATATATAAAATACACTAGAAGACCCGTGAAGGCATAAAGAGGTAAAACAATGGTTTTTCGTACCCAAATAGGGGCGAAGCAAGGTTAAAATTGTGGGAAATAAGTACTAAAAAAGTGGTGTAAAATAGCACTTATCAGTTCCTCAGAACTTCACAGTCAACAATGCACGCATAGTCAACAATGACGTCGACCATCGGACATTTCCTCCCTCTCATTCTCCTCCTCTCCCTCTCTCGCCTCTTCCTATATTCCCACTTCCGCTCCTCTCTCCCCGTTCTAAACACAAACCCATTCCCAACCCCAATCGCGATCTTCTCTACACCCGAAATCCTACACCCGTTATTGATCCCGATTTCACCCGCATCCTCAAGGTCCTCGCCGACAACCGCCTCGACGCCCTTTTCCTCTGCCTTCACTCCCTCGCCGCTGCAGATTACCTCTCTGGTCGCATGCATGACTACCTTGACCACACAGTCGGAAATCCCTTCTCTTCCGGTGGTTCCATTTTGGATTTGCCGCACGCGATGCTCAGGCTCGTGGACATGTTCGATTGGAGATTCAGAGAGAAACTCGTGCACTACAGCATCGAGAACAAAATGGCCCAATTTATTCTGGTGCGGTGTAGGCCGACGTGCCGTAGGAGGTGGGGAGGAGGTCGTCCCTAAGCTACTCCGGGAGGGCGAAGTCAGAGACCTTGAGTCCACCGTCTTTGTCGAGGAGAAGGTTCTGTGGTTTGATGTGGCGGTGGGCGACACCGTTCTTGTGGCAGATGAAAGGCGAAGAAAGGTTGCTCTTTAACCGTTCAAGTATATTTGTATATCCGACTTTGCCGGGTCGAACTCTCGGGGATCAACATGTGGGTGTGCTTGTCAAGCAAAGTACCCCGATGTGTTTTAAGAAGTATGAAAATATACAATTTGGTGGAGAGATGTGTGAATGAAATCAACGAGATCAAGACCATGCAAAGCAAGTCAATCGAGGTCTTAATCACGAACAATTAAATTGAATAGAAAATGGGTCAAAAGTAACAAAATCACACGAAATCAAAAATCACGAGATAATAAGCAATAACTAGCAACCACATGTGTTAGACCGAAGACAATTTATTAGACTAAAACTCAAACAATCATCAATCCTGCAATAAGATATGTGGCCTATGTTCAAATACCGTCACCTCTCTCAATATTGGTGAAGGCAGCGTATTAGAGTTAGCTACCCTCTCGGGATGTTATTACTAACTCCTCGACGACTTGAATGTGCAACAATTATCGTTCCAAGAGGAGGGTTCTACGAACCGACCTCCCGATTTTACTTAAGTCAACTAAAGCGAGCTTCCATTGGAATTGAAGTTATGATTAAATAGTATATGTTAAGTGATCAAGGTTAGCATACAACATGAAGCAAAAGGTAGAATTCACAAAACATGCATAGATAGATGAAAATTCAAACTTTAATTCAACAAATACACCATAAAAGTCTAGCACCCATGATTTAGGATTTTTAGCCCCAAATCATGGTGCTTGAGTCTTCAAATGTCAAAATACAAGAAATAAAAGCTAGTGAAACAAAGGCCCATGGTCGGCTATGAGTTCTTCAAAGTAGCTTCAACTTCTTCTTTCTTTGGTTCCTTGGTGAGATTCTTGAGATCTTGATGGTGGAAAATGTCTTCAAACTTCAATATCCAAGCTAGGAAAGGTGATATTGTTGCTGGTTTTCAAGCTTTCATGGAAAAGTGCTCTTCTTGGGAGAGAATGAAGAAGAAATGGTGCTGAATTTTTTTGTAGAAAGAAAGGGTGGCTTGGTGGTTGAAGAGATGAAAAAGTGAGTGGCTCCCAAAAAGTTAGTTCAAGACACCTTTTATAGTAGGACAAAATAGGGTGTCAAAATGTGTGATCTAGGTCTCCATATACCCACAAATCAAATTTTAGGATAAAATTAGTCACAATTTCACAGTTTGAAGTAAAAATATTAGACCGGTCCGACAGAGCTCTACGAATATACTCTGTACCAACACATTTCATGCCACAACCATGAAACTAATTGGATTCTTAGTTCTTGGTTACAATATAAATTTTCCCTAGTTTATATCAATTTAATTAATTCTTTTTATTAGTTTTGATTGTTTTTTTAACGTGAACAATACCCAAATCGGTTCTTGCGTTTATGGATGTGAAGGATTTCATATTAGCTCATGTCAAGAGCCATTTGCATTCCCGGTCATATACAGTAGGGATATACTTAGTGAAAGCTCCATCCAACCAAAAAGGAAGGAGAAGATGCAATCTGAGCATTTTCTATTTATCTTTTTTCAAACACAATAATGGAATATTTTAAAATGTTAAGGAAGTTAGTGAAGGATAGTTATGCGAAACCAAAGTATACTTAAATGTAGTAAAACTTCAACCTGTTGAGTTATGACTGGGGAATCAAATACTGCAGTACTAGATGGATCCTTCACTATCCCAACATATTGCTCTGAGGATAGAGTGACACGTGTGTTTTCCAACTCCAAGACGAAGGAGAAGAGATGGGGGAGGATATAGAAGAGAGGTAAGACGAAGGAGAAGAGATGGGGGAGGATATAGAAGAGAGGTGAAAGAGAGACTGAGAGGGGAAAATGGGGCAATGACAGATATTTGAAAATTTGAATACTAGGCAAAGGTATTTAAGTCTTTTCAAACAAACTCTAATAACTCATTTAACTACAAAGAGTATTTTAGTTATTTCACATGTTAAAAATATTAAAAACTAATGGAAATAGACGGAGGGGTACAAAGTGAACAATTACAAATCTTAGGTATCTTCGTTACCAAAAAACATTAGGGTAATTACAGATCAGTACACTCGTCGAAACCTCATTTTAGGATCAGTCCCCCAAGTTTGAATTTTTTTTTAGGTCCCCCAAGTTTAAAACGTTAACACTTAAATCAAAATTATGTTAAATCTAACATCAATACTGTTAATATTTCTTTTAATACCCAAATACCCCCAGGTATAATTTATAAGGTAAAAGTATTTTATAAATGTGAATTTACAATTTTACCCTCCATGAAATATTATGTTTATTTTATGAGTGAAGAGTGCATGTGTCTTTTCAAATGAATAAAATTTTAAATTAAAAAAATCATCTTAAATCCCTAAAAGACCCTCTCATTTTCTCCACAAGAACACTATCTAATCCATCTTACCATCTGCCTAGAATCACAAATATCCAAATTTTCTCACAAATTTTCATTTGGATTTCAATGCATAATCATAATCAATAAATGATCAATTTTGTATCACTGTGAACAATAAAAAATTACAAAAATTAAAAAAAATCAAGACAGATTTTGATTATAGTTCATGAGCAAAAGAGAGGGGACCAAAATGGAGTAGATCAGAAGAAGCCAGAGGAGATGGCGGCGCGTGGGCGCCACTGCGGGAGAGGCGGCGGAGAGAGAGACTGAGCAATCATTGAAAGGGCGTTTACATCGAGCAAGTGGCGGCAGGAGAGCTCGCTGCTCCAACCTCGCAAGATCAGATTTGGGGCGAGAGAGCTCTAATCTCGCCGGAGAAGAGGCGGACACACCCGTGACAAGCAGGCGGCGGTGGGATGGCCGTTGTGGCTCTCTGCGGTCGTCGGAGCCGAACCCAATGACCAAAACCAAGATTTGGGCCGTCGTGGCTCTACGCTTCGATGAGCCAGAACCCTTCGACTGCCTCTCAATCTCTTCTGCCGCGCCACCGTCGTCGTTGTCCCCAGCAAACCGTCGTCGTCGTCTCCGTAGTAGCTCGCGCCGATCTTCCAGCGGTCAGCCTCAGCGAGGTCGCGACACTCTGACACGAAGCAGGGGAGGTGCTCTATGTGCTTCTTCTTCGATTAGAAGTGGTGAGGGATGGAGTTGGAAGAGGCGTGGACGTGGTGTGGTAGTTGCAGATGATTAGGTTAGAAAAAATGTAGGGTAATGTGTGTAATTAGGGTTAAAGGATAGGGTAAAATTGGAATTTCATGAGGTTATTTAAAATGTTTTAATTCTTTTATTTGTTTACTTGCAAAGACTATTTTGCCCTCAATCTATTAGCTTAATTGATTATTTAATGGTAAAAGGGTAATTTCAAAATTATACCAAAGATTTTATAAGATTGAAAATTATATACCAATGGTATTTTGGACTTTTTACAAATTAAATCAGTTAAATCTAACATAATTAAGCTAAAGTGTAACGTAATGAAACTTGAGGTATCGAAGAAAAAAATTTCAAACTTGGGGGACTAATCCTGAAATGAGGTTTCGGCAGGTGTACTGATATGTAACTACCCAAAAATATTCTATATGTACCCATTCAAAAAATAGAGAGTTCTTGGGGTAGCCGCCTGGATTTGAATTTCAGCGTGGTATCCGGAGGAGGCTTTAATAATGTGTTTGTTTCTTGTACTGTTTATTGCAGTTGGTGTTCGTCTGCTGTTTATCAGTTGTTGCGTTGATCGCTTTCGTTTGATTGTTTGGTATGGATCAACTGGAGCGTTCGTGTAAGCTTGTTTAATACGTTGTGTAGTAGGATCGCGAAATTTTTCCAGCCAGTCAAAATGGAGGCTGTGGTATACAAACCTAATTCTCCACTACATAAATTTTGCGGATTAAATCACAACTAAATATCGAATACATAATAAATTGGACGCTCAAATGAGGTGTCTCTTTAGAGACTGATTCATTGTATTGATTGTCAATTTTTTGTTGAAGTTTTGAACAACTCCTAGCTACAACCGATGAGCCTGTTTTCCATGTGTAAGGTTTTCAAGTTTGTGTACTATGTTAATTTGTTTTTGCAAAATTGGGCTTTCACATCCCAAGAACTAGAGGTACAACACCTCCTCTTAATACATATTCCCATAAACCTCAATAATTACATTAGCAACCAACATTGTATGTTAATATCAGTCGTGTAGAAACCGCTAGGCGCTAATCAGTCGGATAAAGTCTATGGACAGCCTAGTCGGGAGCCTAGGCGAGGACTAGGCGGAGACTAAACAGAATTCTATTTTTCTATTTTTTAATTTATATTAAATAAATTATAGTTATTTAATGAAAATATATATTTTGTTATAAAAAGTAATAAAATATATTAAAAATATTTCAAAGTCATATTTTAATGTCTAATATCAAAATCACATTTTAAAGTTCTTATCACAAAACTCATCTTTCAATTACCAAAACTTAAAAGAAAATGAACTTAAGAAACTTTTTGAATATTTGGTGTTTTTAAAAAAAAAATTATTTTGTCCCGAACCGGTTTTGAACTGACCCTAAAACAGTATTGAACCAGACTGAATCGAACCAGTGCCTGAAAACGACTGAATAGGCCCAAATCGAATCGATGAGCACGATTTTAGCGCCTAGTCGGGCCTAGGTGGCCGGGCCGACTTTTACAACACTGGTTAATATGGTGAGAATGAAGTTGGTCCAAAAATAGTTCCAGTTGGCGCACTAAATTCTTATCGCAACCACACTTCTTTGTTTAAACAATAATTTGAGCTGATGCTCAGAGAAAATTAAGTTCATAAAAAGGAGAATAAATGCTTCCATGAGATGATTTTTATCACCTAGGAATTTCGTTGGTTTTTTATCCTTATCTACGGGATGCAATCGGCTAGAAACCATATTTCAAATAGGTACAAAGGGACCTCTACCATCTGTTGGATGCAGTGTCATTAACGGCTGTCAATATTAACCAATTTCAGCTAAAAAATAATTCAATAAACCTCATAAATGGTAAACTAGTAATTGTGCCTCATAAATCACATCTACCATTTGTCTCACCCCTTCCACACGATTGTGTCTGAGCTTCAACTCCACCGCGTCCAGCTCTGCTTCCTCCGCCACCACTCACCGCCACGTCCTCCTTCGCACACAGATCCTTCACCACGACCAAGCCCCACGCGCCGCCATCCGATCCCCGTCGGTCCGCGATCCAACGGCTGCGATCTGCGTCCCCATCCTCGCACCCCTCCCTCTCCAAACTCAGGTTTGTCCGGAGGCTCGGGTCCGACGACATTGATTCGGTGTGGGAGAGGTTGGGGGAGATGGAGAGGGCCTACTCGACGAAGCCGGACATGGAGGGGACGGGGTCGGACCGAACACCTGCGCTGTACCGCCTCGAAGGAGTGCCCAGATCTGGATCCACGAATTTCATATGAGAAATTGGAAACAATGAAAACCTGAAAGTTTTTCATATAACTGAAAACTTGCAAGTCTTTCATATAACTGAAAACCTGCAAGTCTTTCATATAACTGAAAACCTGCAAGTCTTTCATATAACTGAAAATTTGTCCAAACAATGAAGAACTACATTCTAACAGGTTTTCTGAGACACATTTCATGAAATTCAAATGTATCAACTCATAAACAATTCAGATCAAGGTTTTTCCAAAATATGAAAATCTTTCACATTTTGTAACTGAAAACCTGAACGCATTTCATATAACTGAAAACATGTCAAAACAATGAAGAACTACATTCGAACATGTTTTCTGAGATACAATTCATGAAATGGAATGGTGTGACGTGGGGTCACCTAGTGTATTGCGAGTTTCAGGTATTTTTCTATAGGAAAACACTAATACCCGTCGGGGGAGTGGTGTAACGAGGGCTTCGAGTATTTTTCTATAGGAAAACACTAATACCCGTTGAGGGAGTGGTGTAACGAGGGTTCCCCTAGTGTAACGAGGGCTTCGGGTATTTTTCCTATAGGAAAACACTAATACCCGTCAGGGGAGTGGTGTAACGAGGGGTCCCTTGGTGTAACGAGGGTTTCAAGTATTTTTCTATAGGAAAACACTAATACCCGTTAGGAAGTGGTGTGACTAGGGGTCCCATGGTGTAACGAAGGTTTTCAGTTATATAAAAGGCGTTCAAGTTTTCAGTTACAAAATATGAAAGGTTTTCATATTTTGGAAAAACTTTGATCTGAATTGTTTATGAGTTGATACATTTGAATTTCATGAAATGTGTCTCAGAAAACCTGTTTGAATGTAGTTCTTCATTGTTTGGACAAGTTTTTAGTTTATGAAAGGCTTGCAGGTTTTCAGTTATATGAAAGGCTTGCAGGTTTTCAGTTATATGAAAAGCTTTCAGATTTTCATTGTTTCCATTTTCTCATTCCATAATTCTCTTATTTACAACTTTCTCATGAATCAAGCAATCACAATCACGTGACAGTGCACGCATTTACGTTTTCGTCACTGAAATTCATGGATCCAGATCTGGGCACTCCTTCGAGGCGGTCCGGCGCCAGGTGTTCGGTCCGGCCCCGTTCCCTCCATGTCCGGCTTCGTCGAGCAGGCCCTCTCCATCTCCCCCAACCTCTCCCACACCGTCATGACTGGCTTCAACCCTGATTCTCTCCCCGACTCGACGCCACGAGCTCGCTCACGAAAGGGTTGTTCGGGGACATCGACGGCGATCCCGACGGCGGAGAGATCGGCGGAGTGGACCCGACGGACGAAGGAGACCGAGGGTCGGACGGCGGAGATGCTCGACGTGTTTTAGTGAGGAGAGGAGTTTGAGGTCGTGGACGGGGGAGAAGAGCTGCGTGAGGGAAGAAGGCAAGCTTGAGGAGCAAAAATACAAATATACCCCTATGTACATGTTAAAAGACTAATAAAAATGACAAGTTCGACTTATTTACACCCATGTGCCACCACGTGCATATGCATCTTGACCATTGCTTATATAATTGTGTGGCTGAGATTGGTCCATTGGTACCTATTTGAAGTTATGGTTTTCTGCTGATTCTTTCCCCCTATCTACCCATCCAAACCAAGCCCGCCTACACTAAACCCAACCCAACTTATACAAAGGCCTAAGCCCACCCCCTCAACAACACCAACCCATAAAGACAGAGCGAGATTCGATCTCTTGCCAGAGAAAAAATAATATGGACCACGAGCGTCAGGGCTGTTCTTTAGTTTGTTTGTTATAGTTTATTTGATTTGTTATAATGACATGATATTTAAGCTCAATGGTGGACAAGTAAATTGAGTTTATAAGATCCTAATTCTCAAACAAATTTAAAATTTATTGGGTTCTCTAATTCATTTTTGGAACATAAATGGTTTCAAAATTTTAGATTTAGTTGTTTCAATATTTATCTTCAATTTAAAAAAAATGCAATAACAAAGTAACTAATGAAATTATAACAATCAAACACAAAGAAGATTGAGAGTATTTGGGGAGGGTTCTTCAGTAGCAGGAACAAAGAAGACTTTAGTGTTGCATGCAACCTTACCCTTGGGTGGAGGGTTTCGGTTCGGTTGAGTAGTCTGGACTGGCGGCGAGTGAGTCGGGCGCGCTTTCTGGACGCAGATGAGCCTAATGTGGTGGGTTTTCATGCATGACCTGGTAGACGAGGAGGGGGAAGACACGTGTATAGATGGACTGATCACATGGGTTTGGTGGATTTAGTTTTGTGGGCTGAATTACAAAATGAAACCTGGTCTGTGCTAAAATGTGATGAAGGGAGCGGGGAAGTTTCTTGGTTATTTTAAGGGAAAATGTCACTTACCTCCCTCGTGGTTTACGCGTTTTTCACTTACCTCTCTCGCTTGACAAATGCATTCTGAGAGGTCCCCGAACTTTCACAAATTCTCACAGAGGCCTAACCCCATTAGTGTCTGGTCAAAAGTCAACTATTTTTTATAAAAATGACAAAAATACCATTTGGAGATTTTCCACTTACCTCTCTCGACTTCTCCTCCCGCGACTACCTTCTCAATCTCTCCGAAAACCTCCTCAATTTCTCTGACGGCAACCTCGCCTAACTCCGGCCCGATCCTTTGCACCGTCTCCAACGGCGGCAAATGGTCCTCCCGAGCACTCTCCTGCAAATTCGGCGCAGGAATCTCCACGCGCTTCTCGGTGTGTCCCACGTGCTGCCCAGTCTTGTCCTTCCTCTTGCCTCTTGTGGCTTTCCTCGACCTCTCGCAGTTAGCCAGGTGGTTCTCAAAGGCCTCGATGGCCTCGTTGATGAGCTCTCTGTCCGGTGACGAGTCCCACCAGAACAAGTAGCTCGTGTAGCAGTCGAAGCACTCGCACCCGAAAATTGGCACCTTTTAGGCCCTCACCGCTAACGAATCGGCGCCGCCGCCGTGTCCCACCACCCTCTTCACTGATTTCTTGGTGGCGGTGGGCGGTGGTCTTGAGGGACCTGGTGATGAGTTAGGCGAGGACCTCGCGGTCCTCAAGCGAGAGTAGCGAGTCCACGACGAGGATTGTCGTCGGGAGGAGGCTGAGGACGGAGAGAGCGCCAGGCTCCTCTCCCTCCTTCGCCGTGAAGCTTACCGTCGAACTCCGCAACGAGCTCCTCTTCGCCTCCGCCAGGGAGGTAAGTGACATTTTCCCTTATTTTAATGATCCTAGATATGAAAATACCATTATTATTATTTTTTTAATTTTCAAATGCTACCCCACTTTTACCTTGCTTTAAAACAAACAGGTCTGACTTGACAGAAATATAGACTCACTCTTGACTTGTTTCACGCGACAACTCTCTTCTCCTCCCTTCAATCTCGCCTCCGCCACCGCTCGTCGTCCCTTTCTTCGGCCACCTTTGACGATTCCTCTCTGCTCATACTGGTTTTGCGCCTCACCACCGATTCTGATAATGGGGTTCTAGAGATGTAACATTTATTTTTTCCTTTCCTATTTTCTGCATTTGAAATTGAAGAATAGGGAAAACTGTAAGACCCATATGAGATTTTGGTAAATTTTTGAGGTTATGACTGAGTTTGGTGGGTGTTTAATGGAGATGGATAGGCGTAAAGAATTTCAAAGAGAATGTCGAAGTTGGTGGCTCGGACTGGTCGTCACCAACAGCGCTACAAGGATAGGTATCGCTAGGGGTGTTCACGGTTCAAAAACTGAACCGATCAGATTCAGTCAGTTTTCAAAACCGAACCGATCAGATTCAGTCAGTTGTCAAAACCGAACTCAGACGGTTGGTCGGTTATCAGTTTGAACTGACCAGAAGCCCAAATAAGTGAAATAAATTATAATAATATACTTTGTATTTGTGATTGAGTGAAATAAAGAGAGGTCTCTTAGGCGAAAAGAAGAGAGGAGGGTGTGTGCCTACGCGGAGACGCCAAATCGATGCCAGAGACGCTGGATCGATGCCGGAGACGATAGATCGATGCATGAGACGTCGATTCCACGGCGAAGAAGCCACATCAACGCCCGAGGCACCAGATCGATGCCGAATACGCCGAGTCACTAGGTTTGAACGTTTCTATACAGTTTTGATGATACTCATTTGAATTTTGTGGATTTTTAGCAAATTTGTTGTTTCATTAAACTCAATTTTTTTTAGATATGAAAAGAATCAAACGAAAAAGTCTAATTGAAGTTTTTGTTCATTCTAAGGGTACCAGTAAGAAAAATAATTCTAGAATGTATTGTGTGAGATTTGAGCTACTATAGGTGGTGTTGCATGAAAATGAAATTAACTCTAATAATATAATATTGAAACAAATGTTGATGAAAGTTGGTCACGTGACATAGAAATAAGAAAGACAAAACAAGGAAGTAGTCAAAGTGAGGGATGGAAAATGGGAGATAAAGCCATTTCACATCCAAACTGACACAAAACACTGCCCAACACCAAATCTACTCAATACTCTCTCCAACTTTTCAGCTTCTCTTCACTTTCTCATTACCATCTCGCGACAATTTTCTATTCCCATCCGCATGCGATATATTACGGACCAATAAATACGGATTAATGGATTTCAATTACGCGACTCTAATTAAGGGATTTAGCAAATACCCACACCAGATCTATGGGTTTATAATATTTTTCAACGGTAAATTTATTTTAGATACTATATTAACATTTCAAAGATGTACTCGTTACTCATTATAAAAAAAATCATTTATACATGTATTCATGTTTTATTATAGGAAGAAATGGTACATCCAACATCGTTCAAACTGGAAAAGCAAAGCAAAAACTTATATGATTCTTGACCAATAGAAGGCAATTCTTGACCAACAGACAAAGATTAGAATCTCTTTTGCTAATCACAACTGCAATATTCTAATCAAGGAATGTTCTAAAAGATCTGTGTTCCAACATTGTGCTTTTGAGGATTTTAACAACAAAAAAAACTAAAATATGAAGTATTATTGATGATGTTTGATGTGAATACTTTTTTTATAGAATTCATTTATAGAGAATAAGAAGAAATCCTAAATATTAAATATAAGAGATAATTCTAATAATATTCTTGTACTAGAAGACCTATATTATTTTAGCAGTCAATAAGCATCAAATTGTCTCAAAAAGAGACTTGATGTCCAAGTTAAACAAACTCCAATCATATTCTCAAGACCAACAGCAGTGTAACAGCAGCCATGCTTTTCCACCAAAGAAATATTGGATCATACTTAGCCGTTGGAGATGCAGACGAGGTCAAAGATCTGAGGAAACAATACGTGTATCGATCAAATTAAATTTTGTCACAATAAATGCTAATTATTCAACGACATCACTTCACATGACACATGAAGCGAAAACAAAAAACAAACATACCCTGCAGAAGCATAGCTACATTTTTGATAACCTGTAAACAATGAAAACAAGACCGAATCAATCAATACAATATGATTAGACATCATTTTTTTGGAGAAACAATGTATGATATAAGACATTACATTTTCATTGTCATTGCAACAGCACATCCTTAACATGACCAATGCAAGTATGCTTATACTGGGAAAAAATATGCTGTGAGCTTTCAGATACTTCTTGCAAGCACAAATATGAAAGGAGAATTTAAGAACTTCAGAGACATCCAAAACACTCTTTTTTCAGTTACACCAGAATTCTACAGGCCTAAGATACCCGAAATTGCCTAGACTTGCCTAGAGTGTAACACTAGGATTCAGAGGTACATATGTTGTTTTATTGTGACATCAATCAGTTCCGTTTTCTTATTGAACTGTCAAGGAAAAGTATTTACTTACTCGGGTCCTGTTTTGTGATTTTAGCAGTTCCTCCGAAGTTGCAAGCAATATCAGAATTGCCATTCTTTTGGTAATAGTTATTGAAAGCATAAGAGGCATGCGACAAGAGCGTATCAGGTTGGAAACACGCTCCTCCCTGTTGGATAGGGCTGCAGTCCGTCATCCCGATCCCACAAGCCCAGTCCAGCGCATTCTGCAAGTCATCTTGTGGGACCCCAGGAAGAGCCACACACCACGTTGTGCCCCCGAGGAAAGTTGTGTTGCCCTCTGGAGGTGATAATGATGATACTCCCGGAATTGCTGTCTCTTCCTTCTCTTGCACCGTTGCCTCCATTGTTGAGACTGAAGAGAGGGCACAGCAACAAATTATTCAGCTTCTAAAATGAATTTGGACAGTGGGACAAAGAATCAACTAAGGTACACTCTACAAGCAAAGCTTCCGATTCCCCCAACTTTTATTGTTTTGATCTAGGATTCAAAGAAACTGAAACAGCTTGTATAAGGTATACTAGTGCTACATTTATCATTAAACATAAAACTAAGTTGAAGCTGCAATGGAAGGAGATCAAAGAAACTAGTTATTACTATAAGCAATAAATCATACTTAAATGAATATGAATGTGTATCAATTAGTATTAGGTGTGCAGAATCAAGTAGAGATAGTTTCCTATTCCTACTATGTAAGGGGGAGAGTTGACAAACATGTGTATATACAAAATCACGAAATGTCTATCAATTTACACAATACTAATTCACTTGTCAGGGTTTCACAAACCAAAAATAGGCAATATTTGATATTCAAGAGTCAAGAGCATCTTTTTCTTATGGTTAAGCAAGTGAATCATTCTAAGTAACCTTCTCCTACAAAGTAATGTACTAAAATGTAAATTAATGCATCTCATGTGATCTCCTCTATAAAAAACAGAAACTTTACCACTGAATGATCATGTTTGATACAACACTATTTTGTATGTCATTTTTGACAGAAACCCAAGAAACCTAAACACAAGATAGAGGAAGTTAAAAAGACAATGTAGATGCAGAGGAGAGGAAGAAACAGAGCATACCCAGAAAAGTTGCCATGAACAAGAAGCAGTGCAAAGCCCAAATCTTCCTTGTCATTGTATCTTCAGAGAAGCAACAAAAACTCAAAACCTAAACCCTTTCTCTTTCTCTGAATATCTCTCCCTTCTCTTGGTTTTGGTCAATCTGTTCAAATTGACTAAATAAAAGTGAGAGTAATGATGGGAGTGCCTATGTATAAATGCAGGAGTAATGGAGGAATCAGCAGTTTCTTCAATTAGAATTTATGTTTTTATTTTATAATGTAATTAATAATTAATAAAATAAAATGAAGGGTATGATGAATGCTTCAGAAGTGAGTACTTGCTTTGGCCTTCTTTTTCCCCTTTTTTATTTATTTCTTTCCAACTTCTGCAATGCAAGCTGGTGGTGAGCAAGGAGCTAGTAGATTCTGTATGATATCAGTCAAAATAGTGCACATTATCGCGATATTTTGAACAATTTCTCCTCCAAATAAATGACAAATTCGGGGGTATTTTGGTCCAATCGGCTATAATGAAAAAAATGTAACAATAATGTTCACCTTTTCTTTTGCCTTCCTCAACTAATTTTGTTCAATGATGAGACAATTATCAAATTCACAAATAAAAAATGATCACAACATTTTAAGCGAGAGAAAGCTTGTATTAAACCAAATGAATATAAATATACGCATAAAAAACAAGTTTGTATGGCGTAATTATCCGGCATGATAACATATATATAAAATATTATGAACTTTTAGGGAAGTTCATAGGACATTAAAAAGAAGTTGAAATGAGCTGCTAGTCGTTTGCGATATAGGTTATGTCTAGATCTATTTCTCCACATTCCACGTTGAGGAGTTTGAGTGTCATCTCCTGTTTCACCCTTCCTTCAATGATCATGATGAGACTGTCTTCTACGAGGGTGTTGTCGGGTGCCTTGAGCCATTTCCCGATCTGCATGTCTTGGTAATTATCCGGGTCCCCGTACGCCATTGCAGATCGAATCAATGGCCTGATATCAATCTCTGCATCCCCCATCGTATCATCAGACGAAAATGTGTCATAATCAAACACTTCCTGCAAATATATATCAATTTATAAGAGATCACATCCATCCAAATATATACAACTAACTAAATAGGTTTCAAGTTTACCATCTTTATGTTCCCATATTCAGGAGGAACCGACAAAACCAGTTCTTCATTCCACACCGGATTCAAGCTGCTTCCAATTACAGTAGTCCGAACAGTCTGATGCCATCAATAAACAATTCAAATAAAATAGAACAAATGATTGTTACATCAAAACCATATATCGTACATGGATATCTAAGCAAGGACAATCTTTTTTTTTCATTTGTACACTATAATCGAACATATTAATTGTATTAACCATACAAGAGGTGGTGTGCAATGGAACTACTGTATGAGTGCTACAAAACTAGGTGAGGCGTTAACATAGGAATGACATGTCACCCAGTTAGATGATATTAACAAACGAACCCGGGAAGATATTGTCCAAGAAACTGAAGAGAAAGTAGTTTTCAATGCTTGCACATTTTATATGGATCTTATCTTAAGAATTTTGCTTCCAAAATGAAAGTAAAACAGGAGCAACTCTATTCACCTGTTTCCCAAAAGTCAAGACGACATAGGGATCACTCGACATCATATCTCTGACAGCTAAGGTTGAGCCCTTCAGGATTGTTATCTTCAGTATGCCAATAAAATCTTCCAATCCTTCCTGTAACCATTTCCGGTATCAGAAGTAATTTCGTGCCAGATGAACTTAAGCTTGTTACAATATGATTGGAGGACAATATATTCGATAGAGCATTATCCATTCTTGTTATGTTTTCACTGTATCTTCAAAATTAGTTAGGAAAAGGTGTGAATTTTAAGAAATGGCAGACCAGTACAAAAGGCTCCCGACTTTCTACCGGTTTGAATATCTCCACATAAATCATATCCAGACACACTTAACTGATTGCAGAAGAGAATTACCTGCTACCTTAACATACAAACTGGAAGATATGATGAAAACATTACCTTTATTTGTGATGGGTTTGACAGGGTGCGAAAACTATCTATAATCTTTCTAGATAAGCTTGGCTGGAGAGTAGCAGGAGGACGTTCTGCGGCATCCATCCGCAAGCTAGGTTTGAGAAATTCTTGAAGCTCATACTTGGACCTGTATCAAAATGTAATTATGCAAGTCCATATAATCAAACGCTCACGCATCTTTCAGTCTTGCAAGATTGACTTGAAAATGGAGGCAACCTGATGAAGTTTACGCGTTCTTCATGACTGGCAGTTGGGCCAGGCTTTGTGACTCCTTCAGGGATGTCCGACTCATAAATTGAATTAACAGCAACATTCCCTCCAATTTCAATCATGTGATCAACATCCTCACTAGTCCAATCATCAAGTGCCACAGACATAACCTGAACACCCAAATACTAAGTGAGCACACAGGGGCAAAAACGTCTGTAGTATATTTATTTCGTCAAACAAACTTCTATTGGAAGTTTTAACCCGCAATCGATTTTTCCTTATTTGACTGGCCTCACTAGGAAAGTATTTTCCATTTACTATTTTCTATGCATCAAACATAAGAAGAAACTCCTCTTGAATATACTGCAGCATACAGCCAGATCCTTAAACAATTGTGAAAACAAGAATGTTTTACAAACACTCGTGTATCTGGTGAAGCAATAGTCTGTGGAATATATGGTAAAATTTTCTAATAATATCATTTCAACTTCATAACAACGATAAACTGATAACCAATCTTGGAGAACTGACCTTTGAGACGTTTGTTCCAAGGCTTCTGTGAACACAGCCACATTTCATGCATATAAAAACTCCAATACTTGCAGACCTAAAATTGCAGTTTTCAACTGATTCTTCAATAACCATTAATAGCATTAAGCAAATAACATAAATATGAGTCCCCCTTTTTCACGCATAAAAGCCTTTTTTATTTTTCAACTAAGAAACCTAAAAAAGCTTAGAGATATTTGGTGGCAAATTAACTTACGCCCATCTGGGATTTGGAATACTGCAGTCAGCACAATTGGAGTTATCTTTTAGACGCAAAAGATCCTTCAACCTTCTCTTATTAGCTGTACAAAAAGCAAATGCACATCATGTAGGAACTTGGTTGAACAAACTACCACAATATATATACCATTTAGGTTCAAAGTGGACAATGTATCCTAATATTCCATATAGTATTACCTTAAACAAAGGAAAACATATGTAACAATTTGAGAAAATTATTACTCATTTTGATCCAAATAGTGCTCTGTTTGTAACAAAATTCAAGGGTTTGTGGATTTAGTGCTCTACTATCCCCACATGCCCATCTGATCCCTCTTGCTAATAAACTCATGTAATAATACATGTTGCTCGTTGCAATAGTATCTTATAGGAGAATTCTGGTGTTATGATATTCAAATATATGTTTTTAACCAATACAAAGTGAAAATTAATGGCAGTAAGCAGCAAAACAAATGATAGCACAGATAGCAAATATATGTTCAAATTGTACGTCGCTCTGTCATAAGATTCCATATAAAATAAAATGTTAGAAATAGTAGAATGAGAATCATACCTATGGATGTCCCCTTACTTGCACGACTCATTGCTCTGCTTGTGACCCTCAATCATCCAACAAACCCTATAGAATCAATCAAATCATCAATTTGTATATCAATGGTAAAACCAATCAGCCTGCTGTTTGGAAGTCATATTCTAATAAATCATTTAGGCAAACCCATTTCTATATCTGTTTGGTTGCCAAGAAAACAGAAAAAAAAACAAGTTCGGTTTTTGCCATTAATTGTGCATCCCCAATAGCATCAAATCAACACATATATAATGTTGCCAAACAAATGAATACCCAATACAGATTGAAGCATGATCTACACAAATAATCATAAAATTAGAAAAGGAAATGTGATCGATTGCGTGAATACCTAGAGGAATGTGAGATGAAAAATAGAGGAAAAAAGAAAAAAGAAAAAGGGTGAGATGATCTGAGGAGAGACGGAATCACCAGGAAATGACTTGGAATAATCCAGAGAGCTTGTCGAGAGAAATAGCGTGCATGGATCAAGAGATTTGCATCAACTATTTTTTTGTTTTCCTTTTTAGGCCAACCTTCCAATTCCTTCCCTGACCAGCTGTCATGTAAGGAAATGGCAATTACTTGTAAATAGAATTTGTATCTATTTCAGATACATACATTAAACAATTCTATCCTTATGTACGTATGTGGGTCACTTACAATATTATTACACTTCGAAGCACATTTGTAAACTTTATTACATCTAATATTAACTTTAGACGATAATAATCCAAATCCAATACACAAATATTTGGGACAATTACATGCCACACAAATGGTGAAAGCATACTTGGGCAGTGGTCAAAGGAGGCTCGACCTGACTAGCGGTCGGGTGGATTGACCTTCGGGTTTTGTACGGGTAGCGCCTTTCATCAGGCCATTAATCAAATGGGATTCTAGTTCCATATAAATACATCTTTTTTGAGACAGCCAGAAGTCAGCTCTTGGCTGTGATGACAAGAAATATGCAGTATTATATACATGTACAGTGCAAATCCAATCAAGAAAAATGGTTTTTCAATACAATCCCATTAATTGGGACTAGAGCTACACAGCACATACAGGTTTATGCAAGTAGCCAACAAGATTAAGCTTCCTACAAGAGAAACACCAAATGGATCCACAATGAATCAAAGAATACATAGAGACTCATCATCTACAGCAACGGCCTGGTTGCAAGTGACTTGACAGACTTAAAAATCGGGCTGCTCGTCACTGATCTCTGTATCGACGACCTCTTCTCACTCAACTGCTCTTTAATGAAATCGATCTTGGCATCGACTCTTGCAGAGAAGCCAATGTGGGTCATTTTCTTGGAGTTGCGCTGCTCCCTCAACCACATCCTGGTCTCCCCCACATTCTTGTTGCTGTTCTTCATCTCTTGGAGCACATGATCATCCATGGGATAGAAAGTGCGCTGAATCACAATGTGCAGGAAATAGGGTAGAAGAGAAACCACCACCACGAGCAATGTCACCATCCAGTAAATGGGTGCAGGTCCAATGGCCTCCAGGAAGATGTGAAACCCGCGCTTGGAGTAGGCTGGAGGGAGTGCAGCGTAGACGATCAAGAACACGTACCAGAAAAAGATGCTGCCCCAGACGAACAGGTGCTGAATCCAAGTGAAGTGGTTGAGGATCAGAGCAATCTGGCAATTCACTGTCCAGATCACGCACGTGTACGTGATGGTTCCCAGATGTGTGATGTCTGCAGTGTTCCCTTCTTTCCTGAAAGCGGTGGAGGAGATTGTGTATATGTTGGCGAGGAAGATCACCAGAGAAGTGACTACACCGTTGAGTATCCAACCGATTATGCGACTCCAAGTGAAATGAATGTTTCTTGGGCCTTGCTGATACAGCGCTGGGAACTGTTTTATTGTGAAATAGGCGAAAAGAGGGTTTCATTAGCACTGGAGATCAGTTGAGTCGTAGTTGCGAGAGAACATACATACCTGGAGGCATACGTCGGATGAGACATCCTGCTCGAGGACTCCCAAGGATATGACGGGCAAGGATGTTAAGACAACATTGAACAGCACCATATACCAATCATCGTACAGAACTTCGCCCGAGAAGCTTGTGTATAGCTCGTAGAAGAAAAGAGTGAGGCCGAATGCAATGTTCTTGTAGACAAAGTAGAGAACCTACAATAATGAGAAGAAGAAAGTGAGTCTATGGCTAAAGGGTGTGGAGATTTAGTGTCATTGAAGATTCACCATTTTGGATATTCTCTTGTAGCACCAATGCCCGTGAACTAGGAGCAGTCGTTCCAAGAATCGAAATTGAGGCAATGAAAAGTCACTTGCCATGACCGCCTGCAGGAGATAAATAACCCAGGAAGCTTTTTCAGAAATGAGACATTTGCAGCTTAGCGTTAATTTAAAACAATGACAGAAACCGTAAAAGGAGCTTGCGCGGAGAGATGAGTTGTCACCTGCATTCCTTCCATGCCACTGATTCCAACTCCAATATCAGCTTCTTGAATCATCCCAACATCATTAGCACCATCTCCAATTGCTAGGATTGTCCTCCCAGTATATACCTTCACCAACCGGGTAATCTGAAAGTGCCACATCTGAGTCACTACTTGTATTGCAGTTCCAAAATGCCATAGCTAAATCATTGGACTAAGATATAAGTACATTCAAATAGTTGGTAGTCACTCATAGTTATTGCAAAGGAAGTTAACTGTTAACCTCATTTGGTCAACTATGAGAACATTTAAAGCCTAAGTGTCAATCCACAAGAGCTCAAGTTATTGCAGGAATTTTGCTTAGTTCTACTAGAGCAAAAAGCAGGAAATAAGAAGCAAGGTGCTTACCAAAGCTTTCTGTTTAGGAGAAACGCGGCAGCATATGACGGAGGCACAATTAACAGCCAACTGTAAGAATTGATTCTTCACATCAATTCGTAAAGCGACTTCAAGAGCTTTTCCATCCACCACCAAAGCAAATGGTGCATTTGCGCCACCTTCTTCACTCGTGACTTGATAACAAGTTTCAATCTGGTTTAGAATGTCTTCTTTCATATCCTGAAAATCATGGATTGAACCTTTTAGTACCAACTTCAGCTGAATTCTTCTTTTTTCAGTTAGAGAAATCATCTAAGTTCTTCTTTTTTCATTGGCCGGCTCTTTTTTTCCGTCTTGGAAATTTTAGTTGGTTTCATCAATAAATTTTCACCATTTTGCTGATAAAAAAAATCCAAGTTCAAAAGAAAGTTCATTTAAATATGCCTCAAGAATGTATTATCATGTGCAACTGTGTAAGCATAGCTGTTGGAAGTAAACTTTCACCTTCAGCCGGTTTTGGGATTCAGCTTCTTTGCTCAAACTCAAATGGAACTGTTTCATATCTTGTCGAAGTAAGCTGCAAGAAAATCTGCAAGACAAAGAAGAATACTAGCATAAGTGATTTCATTTACATCTTCAAATCAATAGCTGAACCTAAGAATTATCCTCACTTCAAACCCTCACTGTTATTAAACTTAGACCATTAGCATTTATCAAAACAAACATGAGCCTTACCCAATATTAATTGCAGTTTCCTTCTTGTCGCCAGTGAGTAACCATATCTTGAGGCCAGCTTGGGCAAGTTTATCTATGCACTCTGGAACCTGATATATAAGGAAAATGTGTCATATGGAAGCAGAAACTTTTTGTTGCTGAAATCTGCCAAAAGCAAAGAAAATATCCTCAAACAGATATACAAACACATGGAGGTAACTAACCCCTTTTTGTAACTTGTCTTCAACTGCTACAACCCCTAACAAGATCAAGTCCTTTTCAATTATTTCGGATGCTCTCTCTAGTAGTTCTTCTCTTTCAGGACCGACAGTGGTCCTAGCTTGTGTAAATATCAAATTCCAACGTTCATACTCACCCGCCTCAATGGTTCTATAAGCAAATGCTAGTGTGCGGAAACCATCTTCTGCATAGCATGACAGGTGCACACTTGTTGCGTGTTGGTAAGACCTACCAGTATCAGCAAGCATGTCGAAGATTATGCTGAAAACAAAATAACAATTAGGATCCAAAGATTTGAGAGACCGTGTACTTGTTCTGCTGCCTTCATACTCAAAACTAATGCTTTTGATTCAATGAAGTAGGGGAAAGTGATGCTATACCTGTCAGCACCTTTGCAGAGGAGGAAGATCTGTCCATCTTCATTACTTACTATAACAGACATCCTCTTCCTTGAACTGCTGAACTCTAACAGATTTAAGAGCTTGTACTCCCTAAGCAATTAGTGCGCCGTAATTAGTCATTTGATGGTATATGTGACAAAAATGCACTACTAGATGAAAGAAATGAGAAGGATAAGTTACCTCTCCAACTCCTTTCCGGAGGAGGGATCAAGCTCCTTGACAACCATTATTGATTGGGTTCTTCGACAAAATTGGAACCCGAACTCTTGGGAAGCAATTAAAAAAGCTACTTCCTCTGGTGACTCTGCCTCATACTTGAGCTTAATCTTATCAGTCTGATCATCTTCAACAGGTATGCCAGTGTGGCATAGAGCCATGACCCTGAAGAACATTGTCACATCAGATAAGTTGGGCCTGTGGATCCAATTTGTGTTCATCAGCCGATCATCCGTGAAGTTGAAACCCTTTATCAGTGATTCTTTTTTGGTAGAAGATATTTTTGAGTTTTCTGCAGATGAGATCTCCTCGTCTACTCGGCGACCACCAAAAGCAGCCTTCTGGGTGCTGATATCAGCCATTGAAAACTCAAACATTTCATAACTTTGGCTAGGTGCGTCAGATTCAGTGCTGAACCTGTATGTCTCAACATCAACGTTCATTCGCTTAGACGCAGCAAGATCAACCTGGTTTGTGTTACCTCCATACGAAACCCCTGCAATCGAGCATTTCCTGAATTCCATTTGGTTGCACGTTAAGGTTCCTGTTTTATCAGACAGAATCATCTCTACCTGTCCTAGCTCTTCATTTAAATTTGAAGTTCTAGCTTCAACCGACTTACATGTTACTTCATCATACAATTCTATATCCTTGTTAATGAGCATGGCCTGCAACACCTTGACAAGTTCAATGGAAACATAGAGAGAAATGGGAATCAAGTAGCCATATAATATGAGAGCCCTTATGAACTGTAGAATACCTGATACCCCAGGCCTCAAAGGATCGAAAAACTCATCAGGGTTTGAGGGTTTGAGAAGTGGATCCACATTTTCCAACATTAGATACCACCATTTAAGCATCTGGTATTTTGTAAATATTGCAGACCCAATTGAAGTCACCAATGATATCAAAACAAGAAATGAGAACAGAAGGTAGATGACATGATCCATCTTTCTCTCAATCCGGCTACGCTTAGATGGTGACCTTGTGGAGTTCCTCACTGCTTTTGTGTCAGGGCCACTGAAGATCACAACTCCATATATGTAATCAGTGTTTCGAAGTTTTGAGTCTCTTAAAAGAACTTGGGCAGGGCATAAGGGATGTGATTCATTTCTATACTCTAAATTGCCCACAAAAGTGTAAAGATTTGGATTTGGGTCCTCGCAACGTATTGTGGCTTCAAATTCTTTGAATTCTACTTCCATGTTCAAATCAAGAGTGGCTTCCAAACATCTTTTAATTTTCAGGTTGGTTTCTCCATCAAGATTCATCGTCTCTACATAACAAGCACCATCCTCATAGCTGGAAGACAGTAGAAGGAGATCACTTGGAAAATATTCGTTCTTATTAACCTTAACAACATCTCCCACCAAGAGTTCTCTCCAAGCTTTATCCACAAACATGCCATCTCCCACATGAGCCTTTACAGCTCGAGAGTTTATATTCATATCCTGCATAACAAAATCGGTTTATATGATGTATTAATCATGACGAACAAACGTGCAAATTCTATAGAACCAACTTTGGCTCTAGTTTTGCAGTTCATCAATAACCTTACACTGTTTAGAAAGCTGAGTTCTTGCAGCAAAGTTCTAAAAGGCCTACCAGATTTTGGAGAAGAATTTTGCATTTCAATAATGTAATCACAACACTATCAAATCCTAAGATAACAAACAAATAACTGATTATATAAAACAAAATACTTGAGCATTTCAAGGCAAGAGTAAGAACATTTATGAGAAACCATTCTTAATGCAGAATATGCTTTGTAAATTCATAGAATGGAAAACAAAGAATGCTATGATAATTGCTCTTGTATCAAAGTTACCTGCAAAAATCTGTGCCAATCCTCCAATGCCTCTTTGAGCATACTAACCCCCACGACGAACACCAGAGGAGCGATCATGCTGACGGGAGAAAAGGGGGCCACCGGGGAGCATGACAATATTGCTGCCAGGAGAAAATAGAGATTTGCAACCCTGCGGAACTGCTCAAAAAGTGCCTTGGGAAGGAAAGTCACAACACTATACTTTGTAGTAGACACATAATTTTTGGGGTATTTGTAAGGCTTGATCTTGTGCCGTTGAGGGTCATTGCAGCAAACCACTCGAGAAAATCCTGGCTGACCAAGCAGCTCCTGAACTGGAACTGGATCTGCAATACAGGGACCGAAGCACGAGTATGAATACAGTTTGCTCCATCTCACCTTCCCCTTCCTTTTACTCGATGATTCTCTACTCATTCTGATTAGTAGCTCAACATCTCATCTACAACACAAAGATAAAGAGCTCTTCTATTCTCATCACCTAGAACTTCAACAGTTCAAAACTTCACCAAGATTTTTGTTTCACTTGTCTCCTTTTATCTTTCTTGATGTCCTCCAGCTTTCATCATCAACGGTCTCCCGAAAAGGAGAAACTCCCAATGCCAAACTTTGGACTGGCTTGGATCTTGCAGGCCGTCCATGAGCCGTACTTACAGGACAAACAAACGATTCCTTCCAATCCCAAGACACAACTCCTCACACGCCTCGAGGCTTGATACAAGTACAATAACCTACACAAATCGAATAATCCAATCAAGTAGCTGCATGACAAACAAGTACAGTCTGTGATACTTTCTCAAAGAAGCCGAATCACCTCTAGACACAAACAACTCTCTCAATGGCTCCAAATGCAGCTCACAACTGAACCAAATGAATGCCAACAGACCCTGGAATCTTAAGGATTTAACTAACTGTGTCAGGAGGACCTCTAGATTTGAGATTGTAATATCCAATCCAATCCAATAATGGAGAAGCAAATACTGAAAGATCAAAGTCAACCACTCACTAGAATGTTAACATTTGGTCTTGCATTATCTTATTTAGAACCATGCACTCAAATAATATAAGTTCACTCTTCCCTAAGCTTTAAATATTAAACTGTGGGCAGCCTGTAGAGGGCCAAAAGATGGATACTCCAACTAATTCTTTAAGGCTATTCCGAGTCAGATTTGAAGACAAGCTGAGAAAAATTCGGATCACAGGCCAACCATGAGAACCAAAATGAAGGATTTTGAGGCAGGAGGTCAAAGTTCCATATAGTGGATCATCTAGACCAAGGAAACAAAAGGGTTTACTCAACTGAACCATAAATGCAAGCACATGACAAAACTGAGGTGAATCTTTTTGGTATTGGGAAGACTATCAACAAGAATAAATATTTAATATATAAAAAATACCCACTGTTCTATTGTTTACTAAAACAAAATCTTCTCTTCTTTCCCAATAAACAAATGGAAGTTGAGGGCTATGAATTCATGGTGAAGATATATCAACTACCAGAAGCCATTAAACATGCAGTTGAAAAATAGGACATTATTTTAGTATTGATTTCAATCTTTGTTTAATAGTTTTCCTCTGCTCTCTTTGTCTAGGAGCTCCATTTTAAGTGGTGCTTTAGAAGCAGAAAATTGATTGATGATGATGCTATTGGTTCCCACAAGAAAATATATGGAGACCTAAATGTGACGCAATCTTTATCATACTCAGTCTGATCATGATGTTCTTGAATATATGACTAATTGCATTTTAAATGCATGACAATTGCATTCTAAATGCATGACAATATTAATAAATAATATAATTCTAAAAAATTGAAGGCCTAATATGAAATTTTGCTTAAGACCCCGAAAATCTTAGGGCTACCCTTGCGATCAGTTTGGATTCTGAACTTTTTCCTTGTACACTTAACACGTCTTATTTCCATTTTATGGCACAATCCTTGTGGCCAGAGCAAGTTCACCTTTACAACAGAGAAGCACTCTATCTCGAGGTTTCACATAGTTCAACCACAAAATCTTGTTCTGTATTCCTTGCATGAAACAAAAGCATACTGAATCCAAAGGCATTTCACTCAAATTATATTTAAATGCATGATACCTTATTAGAGTCAACCCACTGAGCTTCTCATTAGCAACCTCTTTGCATCAGACAGTGACAACCATTGCATAATCAAATGAGCAAGGTGAAAAAGGAAGAAGATTGAAAATTTGAGCATTCATTGTTTAACAGACATTCATTATAATGTAATATTTCACCCACAAGTCAAGGATTGGTGTCATACGAATAAGTTATGTCATGCTAGACATTTCAACAATATCAATCCAAAGAGGTACGTCAATAAAGTAAAGGGCACGTGCGCCCAAAATGTGCATGCAAGCACTACAAAACCAGTGTTCAATTAACGTATTGTTTCCATAACAAATGCATGCATATATCCCCTCTGCCTGGAACTAAAAAGCTGAAAAATGGATAGAGAACTATTGCAACCCCCAGAAAAAATACACTCATTCTTTGGCCAGCTGACAGACAATCTAAAGCAAAGAATATTTAATAACAAACGATATGAAAAACTCGACTATGAGGTTGCAGACGCATCCTGCAATCCGCGTCTCAGCTCCGAAATCCATCTGCAACCATCCTCGAGGGCCTGCTAGAACATCATAAGCTATGGTGTACATAGCGCCGAAGATGAATACTCTGTTGTGCGGAATAGAGTGGATCATGCTGACTTGGGGGTAAAAAGTGGCTCGGGCGGCGCACCCTTCTAGAGCGGGTGCTCTTCGCCTCACGCCTTTCCCCACACGTGGTCGAACAAGTACATTTATATTCCGGCCTAAGTCCGGGTCGAATCCACAGGGACCAAAATAGGGTCTCTCGATTGGACATTTCGTACTCTCTTTCCCGACACGACTCGATATTAAACTACACTAGAAGAGAATTTAATCTATACTAAGTACACAACTACAACTACTCTACAACTAATGCAAGAAATTAAATGGGGGAGACGGATGATAGATGGTTGGTTAGAAGTCAAGGATTCGAGCACCGAAGGTGCTAAACATGCATGGTCTTGACTCACGATATCGAAATACTAGTTCAATTGGTTGATGTCTATGTTTAACCTATGTCTTGGATACCGTTCTCGCCTCTCGGCATTGAAAACGGCCTAATCCCGGAATGACACTTGCTCTCTCGAGTTCGTATCAATCCTGGGACCGCATTGGTCTGACAATATTAGGATAAGTGCTAATCCGGGGCGTATAGGCACGACTTCGAACCCCTAGCACTTTGTGATACCTAGGTCCGCGATTATCCGTCTCTCTCGAACTCGACTTAATCGCCTACACATGCATTCTACGCGGTGCTAATCACGATGCAAGTATTAAATTAAGGCAAACACACAACACAATCATTCAACACAACGATGATTAGGAAATGAACCAATGTCATAATTACCAACCTCGCCTCTCGGCATTGAGATTGGCCTAATTCCAAGTCAACTCTTGCTCTCTCGGGTATCGAACCAACTCGTAACCGCATTCGCCCGACAATCTAAGGCTAAGGGTTGATTCGAGGTGTCAAGACCCGGTCTCGAGCCTCCAACCCTCAATAGTTCCTAGGTCCGGGCCTATCCGTCCCTCTCGGGATCGGTTTATCCCCTAAACACGCATACTAAGTTAGGCTAAGTGTTACGTCAGGGTGTCAAACCCCGGTTTCGAGCCCCTCACACTTAATGATATCTAGGTCTATGGAACACCGTCTCCCTCTCGAGCCCGGGTAAGCCATAAGCATACATTCTACGCGGCCCACAAAACATACATGGATTAAAGCAAGGTAAACCCACACATAACCATCATCATCCTAAAACTAATACCTCAAATAACAATAAATCAATTCATACAAGGTCTAGCTCCCATGACCTCGGGTTTTTAGCCCCAAATCATGGTGCTCAAGCATTCATATACAAAAATAAACTAGATTCAAGAAATGGAAAGAGAATTACAAACCCAAACCCAAAAACATAAGTGTTGGGAAGCTCAAAACCTTCCAATCTAGCTTTTTCTTGCATCGTCTTGCCTCCTCTTCTTCTTCTCATGTTGGTGGTGGTGGAAGCCCTCCCTTGGAGCACCAAAAATGGTCTCCAAAAGAGGTTCTTGGAGCCCTTTCTCTTTAGGTTCTTAAAGCTTTGTTCTGAGCTCTAATGGAGAAGAGTGGAGAAGATGGAGGCTCTCAAAAGGTAGGAGATGAATGAATAGTAAAGTGTGTGGTTCAAAAATGAGTTAGGGTTGGTCTTTAGTAGCAGAAATCCGAATTTTAGACCCTCAGGTCCGGACTGCCCGACGGATAGCCTCTCTGCCAGCTCCTTCTGATTCCGTTTTGACCCTCTTCGAGATTTTCAATGAGAAAACTTCCTTCATGAAAATTGTAGGCCTCTTGTTCTTATTGAATTTAGACTCAAAAAGTTCTTGATTTGGATGTCGGATGCTCCAGATATGGCCCTTGAAAGTCAACATGGCCGAGCTGAAATGGGTCGATGGTCAACCTCTTTGGCCGACTGATATCTTGCAATCTGTAACTCCGATGACCTCGCTTCCTTCTTTAAAGTTGTAGAGTTTTCAAAACTCTTCATCATGATGTATGATTTTGCTTCATTTGGACTCCGGATAAAGACGTTATTGTCCTTGCAAGATCTGTCAGTGTCATCCCATTTTAAACTCCATAAATTGCTCCAATTGTACTCCATCACCTACAAAATTAAAATTTTCACCAAGGATCAAAAAGAACAAAATTATGGCTCTTGAAAGCCGAAACGAGGACAATTCGGTGCTCAAATGCGGGACAAAAGTGTTATTGCAAGGTCACATCGGGCCTGCTACAGTTGACACCATAAAATTGAAAGATGAGACCGACCTACATCAATATGAAACATAATTAATCAACTATAAAGAATTTTAAAAAATTCACAAAACTGCACGTACCGCTCTAGTAAGAAGTAGATCAAGGAACGAGAGAAGACTACACTTCAATGGCCATATGAAGAGCAAAATACAATGACCGAGGGTGACAAGAACCGTTAAAACAACGACCACTAGCATCTCATTAGCAGTAGACTGAAATCCGAAGGAATCGAGCAATAGTAGACCATACCTGACTATGGCATCATAAGGCCTTCGCCGTTGTAATGACTAATGTCGGGCGACTACAAACTGCTGATATTTCTCGCCACTGATTTCTAGCTCTGCTGGCTTCTGCTACAGTGTTTGTGTCGACCATCTCGTCTTGTACATAGCTTCTACCTTCCCTCCACATAATCACATTTTTGCCTCTTCAATCCTATTCTTTTGGATTTGCCACACTTAGCTTTCCCGTCCAAAAAAATAGGTGACTCCCAACACCAGAACTACATGCACAACTACCAACCTGTGTAGCACTCTCCATCGAACTTCACCGCTAATGTACTTGTGCAAAATAGCCAGTTGTGCGAGCAGAACTCCAACATGTATCCCAAAAGAAAATGATCTATCCATCACCGATGTGAAGTGCTCATACTCATATTTTTTCTCGGGGCCTTAAGCGATACTCATATTTTTTATTATTTGAGTAAAAATAAATAAATCTATAACAATAAACTATATATAATCTATCATATATTACAATGTCAAAATATTCTTATTTTTCTTCATCGTCCAATTGTTTTATTAACGTCATCTAATTGCTTTTTTTTATGAAATCATCCAATTGTTTCTAAAACTTTAACGTATCAAAAAAATCCTCTTATTATATAATTGTATAATTTGGGGCCTTTTTTGGTTAGGTCTTAAGTGGTGGCTTCACTCGCTTAATGATAGAGACGCCCCTGGTTGATTGTAGGTGGAGCCATGGACGACATTACTATTTCTCCGCGGCGGGGCAGAGTGGGAGGGTGACAGAGGAGCCCCATAGAGGCGGGCCCGAGTACCTCAAGAGGAGGAGGAGACAGCTCGCTAGAGCAGAGGAGCGGAAACGGAGTGGGCAAGCGGAGGACCGACGGAGCATCGTTGGAGAGAGTGACCTCCGGAAAGGAGGGGTCATTGGAGAGCTTGATGTGGGACATTTATGCTCCTTTCCGAGCCCAAATATCCCTCATCTTAGCAAGTTTTCCCCTTGTTTCAGTCATTTTAGGGACATTTAGTGCGGAGATCTACCGTGGGCTTGAATTGCGTGCAGGGACAACTTTGGAAGGCGTTATGAGCAAAACCGAAGCAAAAGAGGAGGTAGCTTGCGGCTCAAGAAACTGAGGACAGAAGAAAAGAGGATGTCACGATCGTGACTATCATCGTCACGATCGTGACACCACCAAGTTGGGACGACAGGAGTTCTGTCACGATCACCATAATAATCGTGGCAAATCATCGTGACCAAGGCGAAATCGAGCTGCCACGGATCTGCCACGATCGTGACAGCTTCGTGCCAAGAAGTTAAGTCACGATTGTGACACCTTTAGGAGCGATCGTGACGAGGCCATGAAGAGCAACAACGATCGAGACAACTTTAGGAACGATCGTGACAACGCTAACATGAAGAGCAGCAACGATCGTGACAACGCTAACATGAAGAGCAGCAACGATCGTGACATTAAGCGCAATGGGTCTGAAATTTTCAAACGATGTCACGATCGTGACGCCTAGTGGGACGATCGTGACACATGCATTTTCTGCGATTTTATAAATAGTCAAGAGCTAGGTTGACCTAGCTACACCCACTTTTTAGAAGACAAGACCAAAACTTTTCAGCCTCTCTCCCTAGCTTGCCACCACCTTCCTTCAAGAACACTATTCCATTGAGGAGTCCAACACTTCACTTCCACAAACACCAAGCATTGAAGCAAGGAGAATCATCAAGAAGAGCAACAAGATTACACTTAGAAGATCTCAAGCCCAACATGGGCCATAGTTTGCTTTTCTTCTTTTCCCTAGCTACTCTTGTTTGTGTTTCCTTGTTTTTCATTCTTAGCACCATGGTTGTAGGCTAAACACTTACAACCATGGGGGCTAAACCATTGTATGAATATTGAGATTGTCAATATTGAGTAAAATATTCATGTTTGAGCATATGTGTGTGAGCTATTTAGTTGAATGCTTGATGATGAGTTGTGTTATTATGGGTGAGAGCTTGTGATGATATAAGTTTTAGTCTGGCATACTTGAGTGTTTCTAATTGTTTGCATGTGAGAATGTGTGAAAACTTGGATGCATGATTGTTAACTAGAGACTTGTCCGAGAGGAAAGTCAGATAGAGCCATAAGTAGACTCAAAGTGAAGAGGCCTAGCTTCTCGCTTCGATTCGAAAATAGTCGCGCTTAATGTTTCCTAACGTTAATATAACATCCCGAGAGGGTAGTTGACGTTAGGAAAAGCTTACCCGAGAGGCTAATCAATTAAGACTTAGATCGCTCACAATTGCTTTCGCATGCTTATTCGCTTGATTTATCTCATTGTCATCGGTCTAGCCCCCATGGTGGCTAGTTTAATCGAGGAAAACTTTGTGATTATTGTGTGTTAGGAATTCTCGTGATTGTGATTCTTGTGTTCGAAGGTGTTTTACATTATAAGTCGTGACTACAATAAAAAATCCAACAACCAACAATTGAGTAATTTTAAATATTTTTACAACATGCAGAACCATCTACTTATACATCTAAATACCCACAAGTCGATCTTCGAGAGTTCGATCCGGCAAAGCCGAAAACACATTTACTTGAACGATTAAAGGGCGAACCTTTTTTCCCCTTTCAGAGCTCACAACAATTTTCTCGTGTTTTCGACCTAAATTTTCTTCATATCTCTCTTTGTCTTCTGCAAGTAAATTTCTTAATTACTTGCACGTTAGGAAACATATCCTAAATCCTTTTACAATAGCAAATCATTTCTAATTCACTCTCCTAACCCAATTAGGAAAGTTGTGGCTTCCCTAAATAAATAGAAAAAACTGCACAAACCCAACAAGTTTAAGGTATTTGACGTGTTATGTGAAGCTCAATATTTGCAGAATGTCAAGCGTGTTGCTTTTCCGGCTAAGAGCCACTCAGGTAATTTCAGTTCAATGTCTGTCATACTTTTGTGTTGTTAAGCTATGTTATTTACTCGCCTGATTGCTAAGATGTAAACAACTTATCGTCCGACGAGTGTCAGAGTTGGGAGTGAAATGAGTGTTTTTGTTGTGGATACTTCCATTACTAATTCCTTATCTTTTGGGGATATGTAATTTCAATGGTGCATCAAATTGATATATTTGGTATATGTCTCATCAGAATTATGTACGAAGAACAAAAAATGCATGCATGTGTATGTACTTTTTTTATCAACAAAGAAAGGGTTACTACTTAACAAAATGACAATGCAAAAAACAGTAGAGAAAATAAGAAAGATAACCCGAACACAAGCTTGTAGCTACTCTTCCCACCCAAAGAGCAAGAGAAATAAAAAAAACATCATATTCTAATGGATTTAGGGTCTCTGGATAACGGAGTAAATCTTTAGGATGAGAGGAACTAATTTACTTGGTGAACTCAAGTTTCCTTGTCTTCATCAACTATCAGGTGGTCTTTACTATTTAGTATGTTCAAATGTTATGGAATTTACTGAAATGGTCCCTAATTAATCTTTTAAAATAACAAATTTAATCCCTCAGCCTAAAAGTATGATAATTAAGTCTTTTCCTCAACAAACTCTCCAACTAGACTAAATTTGTCGACTTTTGAAAGTTAGAGGACTAAATTTGTAATTGTATGACAGTTGAACAAAAAATATACAAAAATGCTCCCTAAACTATCTTAAAATAATAAAGGGGTAAATCGAAAGCTTATTCCAGGATTGGTACCCCAAGTTTGAAACTTTTTTTCTCGGTCCTCCAGGTTTAAAAAGTTAACACTTCAGTCCAAATTCTGTTAAATTTTTTTAATACCCAAAATGCCCTTGAGTGGGTATAATTTATAAATGGGTTAATTATTCTCTAAATATGAAATGATCATTTTACCCTCAATTAGAATACAAAATTGAACTCATGTTAGGGTATTTTTGTCTTTTCAGATAACAAAATTAAAAATTTGTTGTAAAATAACTGTTTTGCCCTCGTCTTCAACCTCCTCCTCTCTCTCCTTTTTACTCTGTGACTTCAAGCATCTCCCAAACCCACCACCACAATAACCCAAACCCACCAAAACCAAAATCTAAAATTGGAAATTGAGATTGAATCTTCGAAATCAAAACAAAAATCCCAAATTGGGATTGAATCGTCGAAATCAAAACAAAAATCTCAAATTGGGATTGAATCGTCAAAGCTAGAGTGGTCGAGGAGGTGGCGGTAGAGAGAATGGCTCGACGGCCGGAGATCATGCTACTTCAACGCGGGGTGGTGGCTGATCTGGTAGGGGTTCTGAGACGCGCAAAGGTGTTTGGCGGCGCGGGTTGATCGCCAGATCTGGGTCCCAATAATTTTCCCAATCCGTTGCGAATCGAAACGAACCCACCGCGAAGAGCATCGATACAGGGGCATTGACACAGTCGCCGACGGCATATGGGTTCACGTTTGGAGCTCACCGTCGTTTGAAGCCCAATCGACTGCGTATGGGTTTTGGGTTCTCCGTCAGAGCCTCCGCCGTCGACGTCCGAGCCTCCGCCGTCAACGTCCGAGCCTCCGCCGTCAACGTCCGAGCCTCCGCCGTCAACGTTCGAGCTTCCGCCGTCGACAACCTCGCCCTTCGTCGTCCATGCCCGAGACAGTGCGTGGAGAAGATGAGGAGATGAGGGGGTAGTTTAGGGTTTTCACAATTTTTTATTTTTGTAATTTTTGTTTTATTTATATGAAATTACTAATATGCTCTTATTCCATTAGTTGAAATTGTTATTTATTTGAGGGTGAAATGGTCATTTCATATTTATTAAATAATTACCCCAAAAGATATATATATATATATATATATATATATATATCAAGGGTATTTTAGACTTTTTACAAAAACTTCTGTTAGATTTAACAAAATTTAGATTTAAGTGTTAACTTTTTAAACCTAGGGAACCGAGAAAAAATGTTTCAAACTTAGGGTACCAATCCTGAAATGAGGTTTTGACATGTGTAATTATCTGTAATTACCCCAATAATAAGTTCAGTCCCTTGGTTAAAAGTAAGACACAAAAGCTCGTGTATTGGCTTAAATGCCAAAATAGTCCTTGAAATATTTTCGAACGATGAATTCAATCTCTCGACAAAAAGTATGCCAATTTACCCTTTCCTATCATAAAAGCTCGCCAATTGGACTAAATTCGTCGTCTTTTGCTAGTTGAGGGACTTAGATATGTAATTACATGATAATTGACCAAAATGGTCCTAAAGTATCTTAAAACAAAATTCAGCCCCTTAGCTAAAAATGTCATTTAGCCTTTCCTCTCATAGTAAAGACTCGCCAATGTCATCGTCGGAGAGATGACCGCCAGCAAGGAGGGGCCATTGGGGAGCTCGCGACAGTTTTCTCGTGTTTTCGACTTACGTTTTCTTCCTATCCCTATTTGTCTTATGCCCGTTAACCGCTCGCCAACTACTATATATCTTTAATCAATACTATTACAAGATATTCGTCATTTCTTTTTTTTATCGCTTAATCTATTCTTTTAATTTCTCTACACTTAGAGAGAGAAACTTTTACTTTTATTTAATATTTTCCCTCTTTCATTTTATTTTAAAACTATATATAAACCAATAAAAAATGTCAAAACGTCAAAACTGTATAACATGCAATGCAGTGTTGCATAACTATCTAGAACATGTGTTGTAATGTTGTATAACATGTTGGATCTATGCAAAATTGAAGTCATGTAGATGTTAGACCCTATCACGTGTTGCACTCTGAGATAACGCGCGTCTCAAATCAATTCATTTCAAGTACTTAGAGTCCCTTTAGTAAAACATTAATAATATTTTTTTAATATATGTGAATATCAGGTAAAGGTAAGGATGAGTCTCTCTTAATTTTTAGAGTAAATTCCACATGACCCCCCTTAACTATAAGCTTGTCTCACATGCCTCTCTTAACTACAAAATCAATATGTGAGGTGCCTTAACTATCCAAAAATCTCACTTTACCTTTTTTGTTGATTTTTTTCAAAATTCTGTTAAATTTTTGTGAAATGACGAAAATACCTTTGTATCTGAAAAATTAAAATAAATAAATAAAAATGATTGTGACCTTTTTTTTCTAATTTTCTCGTTCTACAAAATAAAGAATAAAATTTTGTTAATAGTAAAAATAATTTTTTAAAAGTTTTTTTATAAAAAAATTTAAAAATAAAAATATACTTTTAAACATCGTTTTTTATTTTTATAAATAATTTTTTTTAAATAAAATTTAATATTAAAATATTATTTTTATTCTTTATTTTGTACAACGTAAAAAATAGAAAAAAAAGTTCAAAATCATTTTTATTTATTTATTTTAATTTTTCAGATACAAGGGTATTTTCGTCATTTCACATAAATCTTAACAGAATTTTGAAAAAAGTCAACAAAAAAAGGTAAAGTGGGATTTTTGGATAGTTAAGGCACCTCACAGATGATTTTGTAGTTAAGGGGGGCATGTGAGACACGCTTATAGTTAGGGGGGTCATGTGGAATTTACCCTAATTTTTATAGTGCCCCACTTTGATTAAGGCAGAAATATCAATCCCCGTCACATTCAAAAAAAATTATCTTAACATTTGATTAAACGATGAAAACTTTTCTATCAATTTATTATAACTGTTTATGTTTTAATTAATCACTACTTTTTTTAATTTGAATTTATCGCTACTATTTATCATTTAATTACAACTTTATATGTTTGAAATCTTTATAATCTAATTACATTTTCGAGTTAATAAAAATGAATAATTAATAATTTTTTTAATCCCAAAATTTTGAAAATTGAAAATTATAAATGATTTATTAGATTTAGAGCAGTTCACCTATCAAATAGAATAGTATAAAAATTAGCTAAATCATAAAAACATTTTTAAACCAATAAATATTACTCAGAACAGAAATTTTGAATTACTTCACTTTTATATAATTTTTAAAGGGGTAATTTTACTTAAGTCACCACAAAAGTTTGTAGTATCACCCAGGTCACCATAATTTTAATTTAATTTTTGAGATCACCACAAAAATTTGTAGCCACAGTTAGGTCACCATAATTCTAATTTAATTTATGAGATCACCACAATGAACTTTTGTCTCACTGTTGGCCTATTTTTATTTTGAAAAGACCAAAATGCCCCTAATTTGTTTTCAAAATTTCAAAATATGTCATTTCTCTTCAAAAATGTCATTTCCCTCCACTACTCCGCCGATCACCACCTTCCACTCCTCCCCCGACCACCACTTACGACGTCAATTCCTTCACCCACGTCCTCCACCTAGCCGTCCTATCTCTTTCTCGCTTTGGCGTGGTGGGCATGTCCATCTATGACCGAGGCAATTTCCAGAAACTCGACCCACATCACCAGTGAGAAGGAGGAGGAAGATGGAGTGGAAAGTGACATTGGGTGGTTGTTTCTGACTCGATTCGAAGACGGAGCGGTCGTATTCGTTGGCGCCAGAGAAGAAATCGTCGTCTAAGGTGACGACGCATGTGAGGTGGAGGAATGGGCGACGGTGCCACCAGAGGGAGGCAGTAGAGAGGTGGTCGGCGCCGGCGAGGTCGAGGTGGGAGATGAGGTGGCGGAGGAAGGGTCGTGGTCGATGAAGGAGGTGATGGAGGGGTCGTGAAGAAGAAAAAAAAGAAAAGAAGGCGAGGGACATTTTGGTCTTTTCAAAATAAAAATAGACCAATAGTGAGACAAAAGTTCATTACGGTGACCTCAGAAATTAAACTAGAATTATGATAACCTAAGTGAGACTACAAACTTTTGTGGGACCTCAGAAACTAAATAAGAATTATAGTGACATAAGTGATACTACAAACTTTTGTGGTGACCTAAGTGGAATTACCCCAATTTTAAATGTAATGGTGTCTCTTCCCGTGACATTGATGCTCATTCTCATTTTCTTTTTATGTCTATTTGTTGTCCTTGTATTGTACACACAAACTGTTTCTTGTGATTATGTATGATCCATTTACTTTTCGGGTCGTACAATTCAAAAGTATAAAGAGAAATGACAAATTTATACACCTAAAAGATATCGTTTCTATCATTAATACACTCAAGTTTAAACTTTTTATTTTCGTTAACTCGATTGGTCATTTTTTAGTCTCATTCATCAACGATGTTAAATTTTTTATTATTTTTCTAAAAAATAAATTTTCGAAAATGACAAAAACACCCCTCCCTCATTTAAACCCTCTAGTAAAATGACTTGTATATCCCTACATTCTCTTCAAATTTTCAAAATAACACCACCCTTTTTATAATCACCTTTTTCCCACTTATATCTCTCTTTCTTTTATTAATTTCTCTTCTTTCTCTTCTTTATCACTCTCTCGTACTCATCCTCCATTCTAAATTTCAGATGTAAAATTTTAAAAGTAATGAGTTATTGGGCAAAATTTTGAATTGCATTAAATTAAAATCAATGGGTCAAATTAAAATTTAATTTATATAATTTTCCATTTGAAATCGTCTAAAAATGCATAGAAAAATTGAACAGGTCCAATCCCACTCTTCCCTCCATACCTAAAAGCTCATTCCCCCATTTCTTCACTCGTTTTCTTCTTCGTCTGGATGTCAAAATTTGTTCATTCTATTACTGATACCAACAATGGATTTTCCCACTCTTGGATGTTGCTTCGTCGTCCGTTGCGGTTTCGACCTCGATGACGTGAAGCCTCCGCCGTCAAGCTTTCGTACCGCAGGTTCCGTCGCAGTTCGTTTTCGGAGATATAGGGATTGATGGATCTGGAGGCGTGTGGAGAGCAAAATCATATTCGCTCTTTCCAAAGCTCGACCAACAACGCCCAAGAGGCTGAGTTTTTACTCAGAAAAATGCCTTCGTCCAAGCCTATCCATTCCTTCGAGATTTGGGGCCAAGTCTGGATCTAAAGCTGAATCCTGATCTTCTCCTAAAAGAAAAACCTTTTTCGGCTTCTTCTTTTACTTGCAGGTTCCATTGGAATTTTAAGGGATTCAAATTTATGTTTTTTTGAACAAATTTTATAGGTCATATTGGGGTTCCACTTATCATTTGCATTGGGTTGTTTTGTTCTTTATTATTTATGTTCGTTAAGAATCAATTTCCAAGTTCTTAGCAACTGGAAATATTTGTTTTCCAAGTTCTTAGAATCAATTTCCATTGGGAGGAGTTATTCAAATAGAACAATTTTTGTTTGCTTTGTTTTGAATGGAAATTTCCGGAGTCGCCGCTGTCGTTAAGGAAAAAATTGGGTGAAGAGAAGAGGTTGACGTCGGCGCTAATTGGGTTCTTTCCTGCCACTAGGTTGAAGAGTGAATAAGGAAGAGGGTGAGAGATTGAGAGGAAGAGAGAGGTTGAGAGGGCAAAATAATAATGTTATACGTTGATTTTAGTTTTTTAAATTTTGTAAGATGAAAATGCATATGTGCTCTTCAAGTAGAATTTGAATTTAGGGTAATTACATATCACTGTACACTCATTTTAAGATCAGTACACTCAATTTTAAACTTTTTTTGTCAGTCAACCAACTTTAAAACGTTAACTATTGATTCAAAATTTTGTTAAATCTAACATTAATATTTTTGTATTAACCAAAATACAAAAAAAATTGTTGGCCTCAGCCAAGCGGGGGCTTCGTGAGGTAGAATAAGGGACAGTAGAAATAGGTGGGTGGGTTAGAATGTAGGTTCGGGGTAGTTAAGCCACCATTTCAAAAAAAAATCACTACAACACTTTGATTCCACCCGTCCACCTACACTTAGAAATAAGGGATAATTCCATGTACCATCCCCTAAAATATACAAAATCTCACCCAACACCCCCTAAAACCATTATTCTCACTAGCACCCCCTTAAAATGGACAAAAATCTCATTTGTCAAAAATTTATTGTAAAAAGACAAAAATACCCCTCCCCCCTCACCCCTCTCTCACCTCTCCCTCACCATACCCTCTCTCTCTCCTCCCTCCCTCCACCGTCACCAGCGAGCCTCCCTCCGGCCAATCCCCTCCACCACCGCCACTCCTGGCGCCACCTCGAACACCTCCGGCGCCACTGTCAGCCTCGCTTTCCTCCACCCCTCAATCTTCATACTCTCTTGTGTTGGAAGGTCAGGACGGTGGACACGCGGCGAGAGGGGATTGGCCGGAGGGAGGCTCGCCGGGGACGGTGGAGGGAGGGTCCGGTGGGGCAATTTCGGTTCTGGAGAGGTGAGGGAATGGTGAGGGAGAGGGGTATTTTCGTCTTTTTCAATACATTTTTGACAACTGAGATTTTTACTCATTTTAAGGGGGTGCTGGTGAGAATAATGGTTTTAGGGGGTGTTAGGTGAGATTTGGTATATATTAGGGGGTGGTATATGGAATTATCCCTAGAAATAAGGATGACAAACGAATATGATTTTTTTAAATGTCACGTGCGTTGAAGGATGACAAACGAATATGATTTTTCGCTATATTTAATGATATTTGAGTTTGTTTGTCTTGTAGTTGAAGGTGTAGTCGACGTCGTTGAGTCTCCGCCTTCAGCGATTTGCCTACCATATTGTTTGTTTGAACTGCATTCGTGAGTGTTTTTCTGTTGATTATTATGAGTATTGTGGTTGTCGTTTTTTTTATTTGGGTGAGTTTCATTTGGTATGTCAAATCTTAGGGTTAACGATTGATTATAATAGTGGACGTGTGTTGATTTTTGAATGTAGCTCATTAGTTTTCGTATTTGCAGGTTGATCAAGCGTTATTATGGTTCGATGAAGGCCACCTAGATCGGATGGTAAGTGTTAGTTTACGGTACTTTATTGATGTGATCTCCATTGATATGGTGTGTCCATGTATGTTTTTACCTTTATTGTTGGTGTTGTGATATTGCATGTCTTTTTTATGTGGCTTGTTGTTTGGTAGTTTGGGTTTTCTCGGTCCAACATTCATATTTTTTGTAATTTCGGTGTGTTTTTGTTTGGTTTTCCAGCACTTGCTTATTTCGTGTGTTGTCCTTCAGTAATTGTTTATATTATACAATTTTGGGGGGTCATTGTGTATATATATAAGTCACTTTGTCCTATTGAACTATTATGTATGAGTATCAACTCCTGATTTATATAAGCCTTATTAGTTTTCTTGTGTTGTTTACTTTGATTTGGTGTTTGTTGTTTATTTATTATGTGTCCAGTGGTTGATGGAAATAGTGGAAAGCAACAGGCTGTTGATGATAACAGTGATGGTGACTTTGTGGATCCACCAAAGAATGATGGGTCATTAGCTTAGAGGAGGTAACGAATTTTTGAGGAGCACCAGAACATGGGAGTTACGATTGATGATGTTAAGCCAATGAGTTTGGATCTGAAGAAGCATCAAGTCGGTGGTAAGATGAGGGAGAAGAGGAAGCCAGAAGCATTTAATTCTTGGGCTACAACAAATAGCATGGTTCAGTGTATCCGTTTTTTATCTGAGGTTCAGAAAGAAGAAGTTAGGCATATTGGATTTGGGGGTGTACTTGAATTGCAGGTTAGTATTGTTCCCCCGGCTTTGGAAACGTGGCTTGCCAATGCATTCGATGATAGGACACATGTCCCTGCGTCGCTGGCCTTACTTTAATGGAGGAGTCAGTTTAATGGTAGAAATGATTTCAAAATTGGGGTTACTGAGTTATGTGCTGAGATAGGGTTGCAGGTGTATTACGGTACTGCTTGCTGGGTGAATCAGTTTTTGTTTCATGCGATTGAGAATGTGGATGATGCCAGGAACTTCGTTTGGTGCACTCATGTGATTGGAGGTCTTGTGAAGGTGAAGCATAAGTGGTCTCCTGGGTACGATTTTATTTATGATTTTTTTCCTATGTTTTGTCATCTAACTTGTATTGTGTTTGCAGATGTTTTATCTTGATATGATGAAGTTTCAATTGTTTTATCCTACCGTCTGTCGCCGTCCATCACTTATTGGGTGAACTGATAAGTTGGTGAAGTCCATGATTGCAGCTGAATCTAAGAACAATAAATTTGGATTTGGACGTATTGTGAAAGGTAGACCTCAATTAGAGGAATATGTTCACGTGCCAATGTAGGGGCAGGGAGAGGTGCCTGAACCTCAGTTCGAGGGTGAAAACCTGGAGGAAGATGAAGACGGGTCGCTCAGTCCTTGTGGCAAGGTATTGTTTGTCGGTTTATGATTTTGTGTCTTTCGTAGTGTATTCACTATATCCCACTTTGTGTTGATATGCATGTTTAGGGTATGAAAAGGATGCTCCAGGTGTATAATGATATGCTTAGACTCATTGGCCCTGCACGGCGGCCATTCCTTCCATTTTTAACGATTTGTAGTTATATCGACATTTTCAAAATTTGTTGGTCGATTCTACGTTATCGGCGTTATGTTTATTACCCTGTAACTGGATTCTAAAGTTATTTTCCACTCTATTACTAATATTTTTTGGAATAACACCGGTTCATTCTCTCTGTACCAAAATAATTAATTTTTTAATTCCATTATGAAGTTGCGGTACTAGTTTTATGGTATCTCGTTGGACATTTTATGTATGTGGTGAACACTTTTAAAAATCATCTTCATGGCTAATAAATTAGACAGTCTTGTTATTTCAAGGACATTTGACAGTTCAATTTTTGGAGTGGGAAATAATTAATTTTAGCATGCAATCGGGAAAACCAACCCAGACATCGGTTCGTTTCCCAGTGCATGTACTAAATTAGACAGTCTTGTTATTTCAAGGACATTTGACAGTTCAATTTTTGGAGTGGGAAATAATTAGTTTTAGCATGCAATCGGGAAAACCAACCCAGACATCGGTTCGTTTCCCAGTGCATGTACTAAATTAGACAGTCTTGTTATTTCAAGGACATTTGACAGTTCAATTTTTGGAGTGGGAAATAATTAGTTTTAGCATGCAATCGGGAAAACCAACCCAGACATCGGTTCGTTTCCCAGTGCATGTACTCATTACAAGCCTAACCGTTTGACATACCCATACTACTAGAGCTGTTCATTTTACCCGGTAACCCGACTCATCCGACACCCGATAATCCAACCGAGTCGAATATTGGGTACCATTGTTGAACCCACCGGGTACCCGACAGTATATATAAATTTTTTATATATATAATATAGCCCACAACCAAGCCTAACTAAACCACTTCACAGTTCACACAAAGGGTTAGCCCAGATGCGTTCCCACAAACCCAAACACAAAGGGCCAGCCCACGAAGAGTTACACGCAAAGCCCAACCCAACTATTGGTTTTGCAAGGTTCAGCCACATGGAAGCTTATAAACGTTAGAAAACGTTTATACGCTTCCGATGTGGGATGTGAAGACGCAAAGAGAGTTGAGGCTTCAGCAGCAGACGTGGTGCTTTCTTGTCCGTCCATCGCAAATGTGCGAGCTGATCTGAGCCGTCCGTTGCTGTCGACGTGGGCTCTTCTCCTCCACCAACGACCTCACGCATCTCTTTTCTTTCAGAGTTTCTCCTCGTTCGAGTCAGACGAAAACCCTACCCAAAAAAAAATGCCCCTCTCTCTCTCTCTCTCTCTCTCTCTCTCTCTCTCTCTCTCTCTCTCTCTCTCTCTCTCTCTCTCTCTCTCTCTCTCTCTCGACTCGACTCGTCCTCGCCTTCCTCTCATCTCATCGTCGTCACTGATGCAAATCGAGTCGTTGTAGGTGCTTCTCCACCACCACATCACTATAAATCAAGCGATGGTGGGAAGGAGAATCTCCAACGACTCGATTCTCCAGTGGAGATTCAAGCGACCCTGGTGGAGTGGAGACTCGCCAACAATGTATGGACCTCCGGTAACGGTAAGTTTTCGAAACCGAATATTGCATGTCCTCCTCTATTCTAGGTTTGCATGTCTTCTTCTCTTCTGTGTCCATCTTCAATTACGGGTTTAAACTTTAGGGCTTCTTGAATTTCAATTGGGGGTTTAGATTTCAATTTGAAATTGAAATTAAGGTTTTCTGATTTTGATATAATTTTTGGGGAATTCGATTTGAAAATGAAATTGGAGATTAGGGTTTCTGTATTTAATTTAAAATTTGGGATTAGGTTTTATGATTTCGAAATAAATTTGGGGGTTTGTTATTTCAATTTGGAATTTGGGGTTAGGGTTTTCGATTTTAAATTTGGGGATTTTGATTTAAAATCCAAATTGGGGGTTAGAGCTTACGAATTCTGATTTCAATTTACAATTTGGGGTTAGGGTTTAGGTTTTCTGATTTAAATTTTAATTTTGGGGATTTCAATTTCAATTTCAAATTGGGGGTTAGGGTTTTGTTTAACATTTAGGAATTTTGATTTTAAATTGAATTTGAGTATTTAGTCCCATCGGGTGTCTTGGGTATACCCGACTACCCGACTCCTCAACCGAGTCGAGTATCGGTTCTGGATTTTGGTACCCAACTCTTGGAATATTTTCTTATCTTGGAATATTTTCTTATTTTCCAAAATCTTGGAATATTTTCTTATTTTCCAAAATCTTGGAATATTTTCTTATTTTCCAATGAAGAAATATTTTCCTTTTAATGACATTTGACCACGTTTTTAATTCCGAAATATTATTTGGGGAAAATATTATTTTCAAAAAATATATTTCCCAAAAGCATGTAATTCGAGAATATTTATTTTCCAATTCAAGTGTATCGGAAATAAAATATTTCCCAATTAAAGGTTGTTGAGAAGTCTTGCAGGCCAAGGAAAAAAAATATGGCGGGCTTCCGGCCCACCAATTTTCTGCAGCATTTGCGAACCGCACGTCGTGCGGGCGCACCCAATGTTCAAGCCCGGAGGCCGCTTGTTGGCCCAATTATTTGCACCCCCCTTGCGCGCGAGAGTCTTACTTCTTGTATTTGTTACAAGTCCATGGAAGTGTCATGGTATATAAACCATGTGAAGAGTTCATCCACTTCAAATGTAGGACTTTTTAGAAACACCAACAAGTGCAAGCAACGCAAGTTCTCAACAACACCATTTCAAGTGGTCATGTTCGAGATTCAATTTCTCATTCACCTCTTGTCCGTTTAGCGCTCGTGATATACCGTTGGAAAGCTCTTATATTCTAGATTATGTAAACGAGTTTCACATCATTCTAGGTCGAGTCGAAATATTCCAAAATCACGGCTCAAGTTGACCCATTGACTAGTTAACACATATGTCAACTTTGCCATTTTTAATCAATTTTGTCTAACAATTTGTACACATCGTACCCATACCATTGATTCCTTTGAAGCATACCATGGCAGGGCATCCTGTCCTTTACTGATTGTCCTTCGCTTCTTACCTCCCCCCTCGGTTTGTTTTTTTTATGATCAGAGAAACCAGCATTGTTGCAAGTTATGTATTTGAGCTGGATGTCACCATTCGGCCCCTTTTGTGTGTTTAAACGCATTGAGAAACCAATGGCCTGAGCGTATTTTTTGTAGAAGTCTATGTTGGGAGAAAAACGAATCTAATAGAATAATTAGATGCAGCGAAATTAAATAATTCTCCCCACCTGTGCAAATCTCGTAAGAATCTATCAAGCAGAGCGAATCAAGCAAGCTAATAAAATATAGCAAACAAGAACACGCAATAGACACGCACAATTTTAGCGTGGAAAACCTCCTCAAGGCGAGAGAGAAAAAACCACGGGACCCTCGAGGCCGCTTAATCTCCACTATCAATATAATGGGTACAACGAGTTCTCTCTAAATACAATTAGAGGATCACAATATCTCAAGATTAACCAATCTTGGCTTAAACCACAATTACAAGAAAGAGTAGAGAAACTTCACCGAATCGATGGCGCACGATCAAAAAATCGTATCAAATCACTCGGACCTCTAAATGCAAATTCCAACGGTCAGAACGTAGTACCACGTCTTCCGAACACGCTGTCCAAAAATCAGCACGATCCAACGGTGGATCGACCTCCGATCGGACTCGAGAACCTTGCTGGTCGGCCCAGAAAGTAGCAGAAAATTCTGCACGAATTTCACTCTATTTCTCTCTTGAATTGTTCTTACTTCCTTCTCTCTATTGCCTCCTATTTATAGGCAAGCAATTAGGGTTTCCTTTTCCATGTAGTATACTAACTACATAGGTTTTGGGCCTCCACTTATTTAATAAAGGCCCAACAAATCTCCCCCTTATTCAACTAAGTGGAGGGCATCGCCATCCCGGCGATCTTACGACAAACATCAAGCTTCTCCCTTGGTAAGACTTTCGTGAACATATCGGAACCATTATCATCTGTGTGGATTTTCTCAATCTCAAACAACTTGTCTTCAAGTGCATCTCTGAGCCAATGGTATCTCACATCAATATGTTTCGACTTTGCATGAAACGTAGAATTCTTACTCAAGTGAATCGCGCTTTGGTTATCACAGTAAACCACATAGCGCTGCTGCTTGAAACCGAGCTCCCCTATGAATCTCTTCATCCACAACAACTCTTTACATGCTTCAGTTGTTGTGATATATTCAGCTTCTGTAGAAGAAAGTGCAACACACTTTTGTAGCCTTGACTGCCAAGAAACTGCTCCACCTGCAAATGTCATTAAATAGCCCGAGGTGGATTTTCTGCTATCAACATCTCCTGCCATATCTGAATCAGAGTAGCTAACCAGCGCTGGTTCTCCACTTCCAAAAGTAAGTCTGTAGTTAGAGGTACCTCGGAGATATCTCATAATCCATTTGACTGCATCCCAATGCTCTCTACCCGGATTTGACAGAAAACGGCTCACAACACCAACTGCATGAGCTATGTCAGGCCTTGTACACACCATTGCGTACATCAAACTTCCTACTGCTGAGGCATACGGAACTCTATCCATGTCGTCCATCTCCTTCTCCGTAGAAGGGCTCTGTCGTGTGCTTAGCTTAAAGTGAGTAGCAAGAGGAGAGCTCACCACTTTAGCCTTGTCCATATTGAACCTTTGCAACACCTTTTCAATATATCGCTCTTGTGACATATACAACTTCTTCGCAACTCTATCGCGAGTAATTCGGATGCCAAGAATAGTCTTCGCAGGACCCAAGTCCTTCATTGAAAAAACCTGACTCAACTGTTTCTTCAATCTCTCAACTCTGGAGACATTCTTGCCAACAATCAGCATATCATCAACATATAGCAATAGTATGATAAAATCATCATCAGAGAATTTCTGCACAAAAACACAGTGGTCAGATTTCGTCTTTTGGTAGCCTTGCTCACCCATGACTGACTCAAACTTCTTGTACCATTGCCTTGGTGCTTGCTTCAAACCATACAGGCTTTTCTGAAGCTTGCACACATAGTCCTCTTTTCCCTTTACTTTGAAACCCTCTGGCTGCTCCATATATATCTCCTTATCTAAGTCACCATGGAGAAATGCAGTCTTCACATCCATCTGCTCAACCTCCAAATCAAGACTAGCTGCTAAACCAAGAACCACCCGAATGGATGACATCTTAACAACAAGAGAAAATATTTAATCAAAGTCAATACCTTTCCTCTGGCTGAAACCCTTGACGACCAATCTAGCTTTGTAACGGGGACGTGAAGTATTTTCTTCTTGCTTCACTCTGTAAACCCACTTGTTCTTCAAAGCTCTTTTGCCTTTCGGCAACTTCACCAACTCATAAGTATGATTCTCATGCAATGATTTCATCTCATCTTGCATGACTTCAACCCACTCCTTCTTGTTCTCATCTTCAAGAGCTTCACTGTAATTTTCGGGTTCTCCCCCGTCAGATACTAACACATACTCATCAGCTGAGTACCTTGTAGACGGTTGTCGATCTCTAGAAGATCTTCTGAGTGGAACAACTGGTGGAACATCTGGTACTGGCAACTGCTCATGAACTTCATTATCCATCTCTACCTCTGTAGGAGCATCAACATCACCTGCACCCTGTTGGTCATCACGAACTTCATCTTCAACTCGACTTGGCACAACTGTAGGAGGAACTATATCAAAATCAATCAAGTCAGTTATAAATTGCGGAGCACTTTCTTCAAACTTCGCAATATCTTTGATGTCCTGATTCTCCATAAATACCACATCGCGGCTTCTGATAAGTTTCTTCTGCACCGGATCATAAAATCTGTACCCAAACTCATCCTCGCCATAACCGATGAATATGCACGGTCTAGTCTTCATATCAAGCTTAGATCTTTCATCCTTTGGAATATGCACAAATGCCTTGCATCCAAATACCTTTAAGTAGTTGTAGGAGACATCTTTACCTGTCCAAACTCCATTTGGAACATCAAACTCAAGAGGCACACACGGTGTGAGATTCAAGACATGAACCACTGTATTCAAAGCCTCACCCCAAAAGCATCTTGGTAACCCTGCTTGTGAAAGTAAACATCTCGTCCTTTCAATAAGCGTTCTATTCATCCTCTCAGCTAACCCATTTAGCTGAGGCGTCTTTGGAGGCGTCCTTTGATGTCGAATGCCTTGATCCTTGCAATAATCATCAAAAGAACCACAATACTCACCTCCATTATCGGTTCGCATGCACTTTAACTTCTTCCCAGTCTGTCTCTCAACTAGGGTATGAAACTGCTTGAAGACACCACACACTTGATCTTTAGTCTTCAAGATATAGGCCCACACTTTCCTTGAATGATCATCTATAAAAGTCACAAAATAGAGACCACCTCCAAGCGTCTTAGATTTCATAGGACCACAAACATCAGAGTATACTAAGTCCAGCATCTCTGGCTTTCTCGAGGGAGGGGATGATTTGAAAGATACTCTAGTTTGTTTGCCGGCCAAGCAATGCTCGCACTTCTCTAACGGTTCACCTTTCATTCCCGGTAAGAGGTTCTTTTTTCCCAAAACCATCATTCCCTTCTCGCTCATGTGACTAAGTCTTTTGTGCCACAATTCAGTTGTACTCTCTTTCTCGACTGCATTAATAATGCCACCATAAACTCTACCTTGTGTCACGTACAACGAAGCACACTTTTCACCTCTAGCCACGACCATAACACCTTTAGTGAGCTTCCATGAACCACCACCAAAGGTATGATGAAAACCTTCATCATCTAGCTTGCCTACTGATATCAAATTCAAACGAATGTCAGGAATATGCTTAACATTTTTCAGAATAAGAGTTGTACCATTTTTCGTCTCCAAACGCACGTCTCCTATGCCAATAGCTTTTGACATGCCTCGATTTCCCATCTTAACATTGCCATAATCACCAGATGTATAAGATGAAAAGAGATCCTTTCGACTTGTAGCATGAATGGAGGCACCGCTATCTACTACCCAACTGGTCTCATCACAAGCCAAGTTAACATCTTCTTCATCACACAAGAGAAGAAACTCTTCAGTAATAGTGGCAACATCATCGTCATGACTTGCCTTCTTTTCTTTCTCTTTGTCATGTTGGTTGTCTCTCTTGAGCTTTCGGCAATACTTTTTAATATGCCCCTTTAGACCACAGTGATAGCACTCTGCATTGGTATACCTGTTCTTACTCTTGCTTCTGTCTTTACCTTTTGGACCTCTGCTCTTGCTCCTTCCTCTTTGTTCTGTCACTAAGACTTCTGAGTGCGAAGAGGAACCTTGAGACTTTCTTCTCATCTCTTCATTCAGAGCACTCCCCTTAGCCAAATCCATGGTGATAACACCATCTGGAGCTGAGTTAGATAAGGACGTCCTGAACGTCTCCCACGAGTCCGGTAATGTACCTAGAAGCCACAAACCCTGCACCTCATCATCGAACTTGATACCCATTCCTGCAAGCTGGTTAATAATTCCTTGAAAAGCATTAAGATGATCTGTCAACGGAGCCCCATCATGATACTTCAAACTCATCATCTGCTTTATCAAGAACAACTTATTATTACCAGTCTTTCGAGCATATAACTGCTCAAGCTTGCTCCATAAACTGCGTGCATGTGTCTCTCCACTGACATGATTCAAAACATTATCATCCACCCATTGTCTGATATAGCCACATACTTGACGATGCAATAAATTCCATTCACCATCAGATTTGTTTTCAGGCTTGGCTTCACTGAAAACCGGCAGATAATAATCCTTCACATAAAGAAGATCTTCCATCTTCCCTTTCCAGACATGATAATTTGAACCATTCAGACTAACCATTCTGCTTGTATTAGCTTCCATTATTTAACACAGGATACCGATTAAATAACCTTCCCTCTGATACCACTTTGTTGGGAGAAAAACGAATCTAATAGAATAATTAGATGCAGCGAAATTAAATAATTCTCCCCACCTGTGCAAATCTCGTAAGAATCTATCAAGCAGAGCGAATCAAGCAAGCTAATAAAATATAGCAAACAAGAACACGCAATAGACACGCACAATTTTAGCGTGGAAAACCTCCTCAAGGCGAGAGAGAAAAAACCACGGGACCCTCGAGGCCGCTTAATCTCCACTATCAATATAATGGGTACAACGAGTTCTCTCTAAATACAATTAGAGGATCACAATATCTCAAGATTAACCAATCTTGGCTTAAACCACAATTACAAGAAAGAGTAGAGAAACTTCACCGAATCGATGGCGCACGATCAAAAAATCGTATCAAATCACTCGGACCTCTAAATGCAAATTCCAACGGTCAGAACGTAGTACCACGTCTTCCGAACACGTTGTCCAAAAATCAGCACGATCCAACGGTGGATCGACCTCCGATCGGACTCGAGAACCTTGCTGGTCGGCCCAGAAAGTAGCAGAAAATTCTGCACGAATTTCACTCTATTTCTCTCTTGAATTGTTCTTACTTCCTTCTCTCTATTGCCTCCTATTTATAGGCAAGCAATTATGGTTTCCTTTTCCATGTAGTATACTAACTACATAGGTTTTGGGCCTCCACTTATTTAATAAAGGCCCAACAGTCTACACTGTCTTCTAGTTGTGGAAAATTTAGACTTACTCGCAACTTTAGTATAGAGTCACACTCCGGGTTTAAATTCATTGTATTTTGATTCTGATCTGTTTTGTCAGATCCACCTGCGTAATATTATTTCCCATACTACTTCATCAGTAAAAATTTATGATTCTATAACACTTGCATAATTTATTTGGTAATCATCAATTCCAGAAAATTGGACACACACCCTTACGTGAAAGACATATCTTTATCTACCTATTTAATGTTGGTCATTATGTACTACTTGATGATCAATCCATTGACAGAGGATATCTTCTTGTTAGCGACATTAATCTCAAAACATAATGTCACTTCATATTTTATGGTCATTCATATGTCTAAATGGACATTCATTTTACGTGGAGGACATAATACATACGGCCACACTAATCAAGAATCAGGCCATACTAATTTTTCATTATGTACCTCTTTAATGTTGGTCATTATGTACTACTTGATGATCAATCCATTGACGCATAGGATATACTCTTGTCAGCGACATCAATCTCAAGATATCATGTTATTCATATATTTTTGGGTCATTACTGTTGAGAAAAAAGCGGTCTCCCCTCTCTCGCGCAATAACACGTGGTCGCGACAAGTACAAACAAAAACCGGTAAGATACTGAGTCGAACCACATGGACTAATTTGTGGTATACGATTAACTAGTGAATGTGTTCGGGAGCTGGTGTTCTATCAGTCTATCGGAATTTAGACTATTGCAAAGAAGATAGCAGATGATAAAAATGTCTAGGGGTGCTAGACAAGCATACAGAGAATTAATGCAACGATTTACTAGTTCAGAAAGTGAAGTGAACCTATGTCTTAATTACCAACCTTGCCTCTCGGCATTGAGGTTAGCCTAATCCTGAGTCTCCTCTTTGGCCCTCACGGGTTAGATGATCAACTTGAGACTGCAATAGCGCGACAATAAGGTTAAGGATTAATCCGAGGAGTCGAAACACGATTCAAACATCTATCCCTCAGTGGATGCTAGGTTCGGATTCTATTCCTTCCCTTTCGGTATCGGATAGAATCCCTAAAACACATATCATAAAGACCAATCTTGCCAATCATGTATTCAAACATTATCCGTCCCTCTCGGGCTCGGCTTAATCCCTAAAACACATATTATAGACGACCAATCATGCAATACATGCATTCAAATAAGCAACCACACAACATACCATTCAATCCTAGAACTAATTCCTCGTATACACAAACTCAACATATACAAAATCTAGCATTCATGGCAAAGTGATTTAGCCCTCAACCATGGTGCTAAGTCCAAATATTCAATTAATACTAACAAGAAAATACAACAACATCATCATATACAAAAATTAGAGTTTAGAAATGCTCATGGTGTGGAGGCTAGAAGCTCTTGGTCTCGAGGTGTTGATGAAGCTTGGATCTTCAACCAAAGATGGAGAATCTTCCAATAGTCGCTCAAGAACACTCAAGAACACACCGTGGAGATCTGATGTTGCTGGAGCGGTGGCCTTTGACGGTGAAAATCTGGTCTCAAACCCAGCTCTTCCACTCTCAATTTTCGGCTCTAGGTTTAGATTTGAGCTCCCCCAAAAATATCTGATTTATGCACTTTAAATATCAGTTTTCGCGCTGTAGGCATGATCATGCCTCACCGAGGCATGATTGTGACCCAAATCGTGCCTTGCCTCTGTAAGTTTCGAGCAAAAATTGGCAGGAAATTCATTTAGGCACGATCGTGCCTCACCTAGGAACGGATCATGACCCCTTGAAATCTTCACCAATGGATTAGATCTTCACAATCCGCTCAAATCGACAAATTATGGGCCCCAATCGAACTTCGGACGAGAAATCTACACCACCGGGAAGTTTCAGCTGTTGTGCAAAACTTTCTTAACCGATTTTCAGCTCCAATTATGCTCTAATTGTGCGTTTCCGGCCACGATCGTGGCTCGAGCTAGGGAACCGCGCCAAACTAGTCGCCTTACTTTTCTTGCACGATCATGCCTTGGTCACGATCGTGACTGGCGAGTCACGATCGTGCCCCGAGGACTTCCACGATCGTCCCTACGTCGCGACTAAGATCGAGGGAGTGCACTGTAAGTTGAGCATAAATCATCCAATTATATTCAGGGCGGCACGATCGTCCCTAGGGGGGCATGATCGTTCCCTGCTTTCTTGCTCGCTAAGATTCGACCTTCCTGACCCTCAATTCTTGCCCTTTTTGCATCATCTTCTGAATTCACACTCAAAACACAACCAAGCATAAAATACGTCCTATTTGACCTTACTTGACTACTAACGAGGCAAATGAGCCTCAAAATGTACGGTTAAACGGGGTCATAAAGAGAACATTTGACCCCACAAAGTACAATTACTATGACTAAATGGACATTCATTTCACGTGGAGGACATAATACATACATCCACACCATACTAATTTGTTGGACATTCGTTACTTCGGACATGCTAAAAGGCCAAACACATTATCGCGAAGGACACTCCTTCATAATTACTTAATAAACGACCACATTACAACACTATGCACACCCTACCCAATCGAATAAACAGTTTAGGCTGTAGGACAAACTGATAATATGTTGGCCATAAAATATTTAAAACATTTTTGGTTGAACTAAAACCTTATTTCTGTTACATATATCTCCTTTATTTTGGTTATGTTATATTACCTAATGGTTAATTCTTTGATACATATGACTTATTACTCACATCCACATCAACTCAAACTCAGGATATACTAACAGATTGCACAGTCTATAATTCTTACAAGACATTCTTAATACGTCATGGATCTTCCTCCTCGTATGTTCCCCCTCATAATTATTCCAAAGTAAAACACAGTTTAACTCTCTAGACAGACTTGACAACTGCATAGACATATATATGTGACAGACATTCTAACCACTTCATGGTTACTCCTTCTATGCCATGGAAAATCGTGGCTAAACCCCTACACCATGGCTACACCAAACCAAACTCCTTCATATGTCCACAGTTTTATTCCAGACATTATAAATATTGGCCAAACTCATACGTTAAGGACATACCCCGACAATTTTAAACAATCTATGCAACCATATCAATCTGAATTACCTACCCACAGTGGCTGATCTAGAAATTTATATAAGGGGGGCAAGATTTCATACTAAAAAAAATTATGAAGTGTTCAAAAAATAGAAAATTTACTCAAACATGATCCATATATCTATTTTTCGACACAAGATCCAATGCAATGACGAGGTGGTAGTTGATTTCTACGACATGCCATATTCTGAAAACGATCCAAAATTGCATCATTGTCAATGCTCATAAATACTTCTTTCTCGATGTATACTACCAAGCTGTCATTTAACCATTCGTCTCCCATTCGATTTCGCAAATCACTCTTGACAATATTCATTACTGAAAATACTCTTTCAACAGATGTTGTTGCAACTGGCAAAAGTAATGTCAATTCGATTAAACGGTACACCAATGGAAAAGTGAAAACTATTCTGTTGCAACCATCTTTGCAAGACTTCCTAAATCTACAACATTAGAAAACTCTGCATCACTTTTGATATTACAAAAGTACATATCAAGCTGACTTCGAATCAACATCAAGTCTGTCTCTGGGAAGTCTTTCGAGTATAAACTAGCAAGATGGACTAACTTTTCAACATCAAAGTTAGAAAACGATTTTCTGGGATCAAGACATGCCACGGAAAGAAGTAGGTATGTGCTAATTTTCGGGAAACGATTATTCATCTCCGTTAAAATCAAATCAACAACCTAATATTGCAAAAATAAAACATTCAAATTGTGCAAGAATGAAAAGTTAATAAATGTACTTAACCAAATTAAAAAAAATTAATTTATTACCTCGCAAAAAATTTCGATCCGATAATAATAATAATTAGTAACAATTGTCCCATCTCGCTTCATTCGGGTACGAGACTGTATGATATCATCCATATACACAACAATGATGGAATTCTTCATACAAAAAACACGAACATCATCCAAAAATAGCATCCATCCCTCTTCTCGAAAGTAATTTAGTTTATCTTTCACAGTCTGAATTAAATGCATAGCTTCCACAATATTTTGATCTTTTTGTTGTATCACGTTTGATAGTTCATTTGTATATGCCAATAGTTGCTTCATCAAGTGCAAAATAAATACAAAATCATAACTCTCCATCCGAATCAATAAGGTCTTAGACATATCTCGTGTATCGTTGTTACTGCCATCATCAAACACATTATGCAACACTTCTATTACAGAGGGTCACATCAAGTGTAATTGTAGCAATGTTATGTAATGTTATCCCCACCTAGTGTCCCCTGGTCTTGCCAATCTTGTTTCTTGATTTTTCCCTTTACCGCTAGTAATTTCTCCAGGCTCAAGGTGTTCAATTATTCGATCATGTTCTCTTTGCCGAAGACTGTCAACCCGTTTACATGATGATCCACACGTGTTCACAACCAAGCTAATTAGAGCAAAAAAGTCACTAACACTCCGGTTAGTTTTGGCCACAGCAACAATCACCAATTGAAGTTAATGAGCAAAACAATGAACATACATTGCATGAGGATTTTCTCTTAAAATTAATGACTTTAACCCATGAAATTGCCCCCTCATATTTGAAGCATCATCATATCCTTGACCTCTCAATATAGATAAAGATAATCTATGATTAGCAAATAAAGTGTCAATGACAGATTTTAAACACTGTGCCAAAGTATCTGCAACATGAACCACAGCTAAAAATCGTTCAATAACTTCGCCGCACTTGTTCACATTTCTAAAAACAACACCCATTTGTTCCTTCACCGAGATATCGCGGGATTCATCTACTAAAATAGTAAACAAATTATTACCAAGATCATTCAATATTGCACGTGTAATCTCCACGACACAAGCATTAGTCATCTCCTTTTGAATCGACAGAGAAGTCATATGACTATTTCATGGAGCATTTTGTCCAATAACCTTGCCAACATCTTCATTTCCTGCGTCGTACCATTCAAGAAGCTCAAGAAAATTTTCTTTATTAACAGAAGTTAAGGACTTGTCATGTCCACGAAAAGATAAACCCTGCCTCAATAAAATTCTAATCACATCCAAAACTGCATTAACGCGAGTTTGATAATCAATTTCGAGCTCACGACCTTTAGATGATAACAAATGCGACACACTTTGTCTTTGATTCTTAAATGCTTCCAAATGTGTTAAAGCATGATAATGTGCACTTGTTAGCCCGCCAACATGCTCTCTAAACTTTTGCAAGACTTTCTTCCAATTGTTAAATCATTTCTCTGTGAAGACATCATCTCCAAAGTGAGTAATATTATTTGGCTTGAAAAGATAACATTAGAAGCAATATGCTCTATCCTTTGATACACTATATTCCAACCAATCAAATATTTTGAACCATTCCTCTTTGAAACTTCTACTAGATGTCTGAAACATACTTTTCGGAAAGTTATGCCCAATTGGTTGACAAGGACCTTTAGATATATACTCTCTTCTGACGCGATCTCTGATTCTAGTGTCATATTCTTCAATTCTTTTACGTTCACCTGGTTCACTAACAACATCATGTGCATTAAACTCAACACTAGAATTTGTGTTGAGTTCTTCATTAAGTGCACTAGACGAATTACCGGAAAGTTTTGGTCTTTTGATTATATATTTATTCATTAACCTACACAAATTTAATATAATTAGAACTACTCAATCAATTGTAAGCAACAAGAAATATTTTAATTTGTATAAACATTTAAAATCAAATTATACATACATTATGTATAACAATAAATAATAACAAAAAGATAAAACTTAACTAAATATTAAATAATAAATAAAATTTAATTGATTAATCATAATGAGAATTGTGATCATTTAAGACGTTTAATTTAAAACTTAACTACAAACTAATAAAAACAACTTAATTAAATATACTAGTAATTTGTTATTGGAAACACAAATTTAATAAAAACTAACAAAATGAATACAAATAATATGTGATTGGAAATATAAATTTAATTAAAAACTAACAAAATTACTTTATTAAAATATACTTACCTGTGGCAATATGTAAAGGAGAGATGTGGCAATAGTAGGATTGAAGAAGAGGGACAGAGTAAGTGCAGATTACCAATAAGCCATTGAACTTTTGTGTTACTTACACACAACTTTTATACATATATATATTAGAATTGAAGGGGGCATATACACCCCCCCCCGATCCGCCACTGCCTACCCACACCTCGATATATTTATATGTACTTGTTACCTGTTCCAACAGTCCCACTGGTCGACCATCCCAGGGGCAAGCATTCCTCCAGTCCCGCTCCATCTCCATTTATATCATCTATACATACATGATCGGCATTTTTTAGATACTTTTGGCCAGTCTACCAACATCAATATGTACATGAACAATTTGGTGTTTACTATTTCCGACTGGCCACTCGAAATCAACAACTTCGAGTTCGTCCTCCATTCTTATTTTTTTCTCTCAATGTCGATTATGGATTTTCGCAGCCAATTTGTGTTTATATTCCAATACCACTATAATATTTATAATAAATTCTGGAATCAACTTCAAAATACGAATCCAAGTTTTATTTGATTTGCACACGATAGACACGATCCAAAATTTGAAAATAACCGTTAATTGCACACGATATATATATATATATATAATTGCATAATTATTTTAGTCAATTAACTCTAACAAATGAGTAAATAGTATTTTTATACAAATATTTAATTTTCTTATTTAAAAATTATTTATTTATTTTGCTTTTAGAAATTGCTTTTTTTCTAGTTACTATCTTGAGTTTTGTGATGATTGAATTAGACGTTGACCGACCAATTTCAGGGTCGACCTAAGCGTTTGTCGCTGATGTTCAACCCAATGATGAAACATTGAAACGCCGACGTTCTTGAACAAGCTATGCATCTAGGGTTATGATCGACTTTTGTATAGGATCTTCATACCTGATTTTGTTAGTATTGACTTCTAATTAGTAGCAGATTTATGTATTGTATTGTTTAACTTAATACAAAATAAAACTTTATAAACTTAAATATCAATTTTTTTACTTAAGTGTATCTATCTGCAAAATGTGTTATAATACGAGATTAACTTTTGAATTTTCTGTTGCAATATTTTAATTAGTAAATGATTTAAGATCTTAAATTTGGATTAGTTGGATTATATACGAGGAAATGTACAAGTCATTGCTGAAGTTAGACGTCTACAAGCCTACGTGTATGCTTACGTATTCAACCATCTATTGTCTCTTCCGCTCTCTCCATTACAATTTACACACACATCTCAGAGTGAGCTCCATTCCAGATCGTCTTCGACAGAAATGGAGATTCCAAGAGTCAAACTGGGAAATCAAGGCCTTGAGGTTCGTCTAAAACCCATTTCAATTTCACCATAAAAATTTCCCCTTTCTCCAATTTTCGGGCACTCGTTATAGATCTTCTCAGTTGTGTTACATTGAATTTTTTAATTTTGTTTTCTGGGTTTCCATATTACAGGCTGGAAAGAGATCTACCAGTTGATGTCATGTTTATTAATGTGTGTATTGAAGTGGCAATAGGGATTTTTGAATCGATTGGTGTGTGGTTGGCAGGTATCGAAGTTGGGGTTAGGGTGTATGGGCCTGAGTGGAGTGTATAATGCTGCTGTCTCCGATGAAGATGGCATCGCTTTGATTAAACACGCCTTCAGTAAAGGGGTCACTTTCTTTGATACTGCTGATGTTTATGGAGCCAATGCTAATGAATTTCTGGTGGGCAAGGTAACATGAATATATTGTTATGTACATCTGGAGTGGTTTTAGTATCAAGCTTCTTTAACATCATCAGATGAGACTTTACTTGCCACCTATTTAGGAAACCTTTAGTTTCAGAGGCCATTTGACCTTTCAGGGAAGTCTATATGGAAATTGTTTGATCTAGGTAGTGGTCAGAAGCTACCTCTAACTTTATTTTATCACTTAAGTCGATTCTAAGAAATCAAGCTACAAGGTATCCAATTCATATTAAAATGAAGTCCTGCTGTACTCATTTCTAAGCAGACAGCAGAGTGTATAGTTCTTGGACTATAATATGTAATTCGGAAGTCAGCTGAAACTGCTCACTGTAATCATAATTCAAAAAAAAAATTAACCTCTATGTTTTGTTGTTTAGGCCTTGAAGCAGTTACCGCGGGACAAAGTTCAAATAGCCACAAAATTTGGCATCGTGGGAATCAATTCTGATATGAGAATGATCGTTAAGGGCATGCCTGAGTATGTACGGTCATGTTGTGAAGCTAGTTTGAAGCGTCTTGATGTAGAATACATTGATCTGTATTATCAGCACCGAGTGGATACAACAGTACCTATAGAGGAAACAGTAAGTGTTTCTTTTTATGTTGCAATATCTGTGAAATCATGACAGCCTTGTCATTGTCAGATCATTCTTCCATTTGAATTATGAATTCTGTTACATGTAGGTCGGAGAACTTAAGAAACTGGTGGAAGAGGGAAAAATAAAGTATATTGGGTTATCGGAAGCTAGCCCGGACACAATAAGGAGGGCGCATGCTGTTCATCCTATCACAGCTCTACAAATAGAATGGTCCCTCTGGACTCGTGATATTGAAGAAGATATCATTCCATTATGCAGGGAGCTCGGTATAGGAATAGTTCCATACAGTCCCCTTGGTCGTGGCTTTTTTGGTGGAAAAGCAGTTGTGGAGGGAGTGCCGGGCAATAGTCAACTGGTACAAGTCTTGTAATTTCCTTTTGATTTCCATTTGAAACTAGTAGTTACGTAGCAACTATTGGTCTGATCTCCCGTGCGTTCTTATTTGCAAAGGTGTCACATCCTCGGTTCAAAGAAGAAAATCTGAAAAAGAACAGATCCATCTACACAAAGGTGGAAAAGGTGGCGCAAAAGCATGAATGCATGCCTGCTCAACTGGCACTAGCATGGATTCTTCAACAAGGAGATGATGTTGTGCCTATTCCCGGTGGGTATATGATATATGTGATTCCTTTACCAAAAGCCTATGCTTTGGTAGTGAAGTTGATTTATTATTTTTCCTTTGGTGGTGGTCAGGGACAACTAAGATAAAGAACCTTGATAGCAACATAGGATCCTTGAAGTTGAAACTCAACAAAGAGGAGCTGAAGGAAGTATGTGATGCGGTGCCAGTAGATGAGGTGGCGGGTGAAAGAACCTACGATGGCTTCCAACAGTTATCATATAAGTTTGGAAACACACCTCCTTCCAAACATTATAAGTAGATGAAAGGATCTTCCTTGTCTTCAAATAAGTTGTTGCCAACTGATTTGTTATCCCTAGTATCATATTGTTGACATCACTGAAATAACATCTGTAAACATAATAAATTAAAGGGATAATCTTATTTCGTCTCACTGTGCCGAATTCATTGATTATTCCGCTGAAGAAATTGATCGGTGAGCTCCACAAAAATGGTGTGAGTCCTCTTTCTCTCTCTTACACTTTCCTATGTGCTTCTGTTTCTCTCTCCGTGTACGCACACTCGCACAATTCACCATTACAAAACCCTAAGATCTAGTGATTTCTAACGGTACATTATCTGTATTTAATGATTGTTTTGTGTCTCGTCTTCGATTTTATTTTTGAATTTGTACGGTAGTTGCTGATAACATGTGAAATTTCAAGTCTCTCTTAGGGCTCTGTTTCATGCTTCAATTTGGGTAGTATGTAAATTTTCCTATATTTTCTATTGATCTTGAATCACCATATTAGCACGTAGAATCACATTATATCTTTGATTAGTCACAATTTCTGTTATTAATGTTTTGATTAGTGTTGATTAAAAGTGGGTTTCTGACTACCTGTTAGTTTAGGCTTTTGGTTTGCAAGTTAATGTTGCATTAGAGCTTGTTTTGGCTTGAAGCACTAGGTGAGAGATCTGCCTGTTAGCATAGCCATTTGGGCTATAATTGCAACTAAGAGTCTTTTATGGTAATTGTGAGAGTACCTGAAATCTCAACAAGTCAGCCTTATGTTTTTTAATTTATTTGTCGTATAATTCATATCTATTTTTTTTATCAGCATGTATAATTCATATCTATCATTTAAATTTGAATTTGGTTGAAATTTTACTGAAACTTCACCCTAACTATAAGATGAAATTTCAACGCGAAAACAGGTATAACAGTTTAACTTGAAATACGTGGTAGTAAGATTCTTACTGTCTAGCCCATTGATCTGAAGGGTAAGGAAAAATAATTAAATAGCTCTTAGTCTTTTAATTTAGTGCAATTATTTAATATGGTATGTGTACAGTTGCGTAGTTTTTTGTTTCAGTGATGATTGTTTTGATATGATGACATTGTTGCTGTAAATTCATTTTTTGCAATCAGTTAATCATTTCATTGAATATTGGTGGGATTATATGTCATATATTTTATTCTATATCCTATGTTTTGGTAAGTTCTGGTTGAATAGGCATTGCGGATGGCGTGTATTGTTTGTATTATGAAGTGCTACGTGCTAACCCAAAACCTGGTTTGCACACTTTTTTGTAATAAAGAAACGTCATCGGTGAGTTATTGATTTCCCCTGCACCTAGAAAGGGTAAGCATTCGGGTGATTTGTTGCAGTCATTAGGGTAAGCATAGGTAAATTAGTAAATTCAAGCTTCGATGTAGCTGCTCTGCTACTCTTCTATGTGAATCATATAGCCGTGACTTGTAAGTGCTCTTTCTTTTTTGGAATTTAAGTTGTCTGATTCGAGGGTTTTGATCTGTTGTGCATTTTACTTCATCAGAAAATCAATCTTTTGTGATTTGCCATGGTGTTTGATAGTACATTAACTGAAATTTAGCATTTCCTCTAATTGGTACTCTTGTTGTTGTTGCAATTGCTTATCTTTCAAAGATTTGCTTTCTTGCTCTCAGAACTTTCGAATGGCTCACAGTTCGGGAAGTGATTCCATGAGCAGCCCAACTTATACCTCGAAAGAAGCAGATTAGCGTTAAGATGTCTGCCATAGAAGAAGTTCGTTGACAAGATATTTGGAACAACTGAGCTGTTTGTGGCGTTGTTAACTTTGTCATGGGTAAAGCCTAAAAATCTAATTCCTTTCTATGTTTCCTGGCAAAATGGAGGAGAATAGTTTCTTGAAAACTTGATAGTTAAATTTTGTTTGCTCTGCATAAACGCATGTACATACGTATTTGATTAATTCAGCTAACATTTGTACGGTAACTCCTTTTCTCTAACATTTTAATTGTTATTTCGAAAGTGTTTGCTGGTTGTCAAAACAATTTCAAGTTCACTTATTGTCTGATTGCCCATCTCAATTCTATTTAGCATGTTCAGCTGATGAGCTTTATTGGCGGACCGTGGAATGCCTTACCATAGAAATTGTATGTGTAACATATCATAATATCAGCAATTTACTGATAGTTGACCGAACTTCTAAAAACAAGCAAGGCCATACCAATTCTTTATTTCGAACACTTGGAGGAGGCTCTGTTCTCCTTCATGGTGTCGAAGTATTGAGTCACCAGCACCATGTCCATGACGTCCTTGGCTGTGGTTCTGGGGACATCCTCAGAGAAGGTGAGCACACTCTTCCTCAGCCCGTCCACAATGGTATGGTTTTGAAAATTTGAAATCTGACCAAGGGCACTTTTGTCTTTTTACTTAAATTTCAACAGAAAACCTAACGGTAGGTGTTAAATGTCCATTTTCAATCTCTGGGTGTAGCTAGATGTCCAGTTTAAAAGTTGGGGATAATTATAATTATGTCTTTTGGGTATAGTTGGGGATGACTATATGTAGTTTACCCTATTTAATACACGATAGAAGCTACATTTCAAACAAGCAAGCTCTCCCTCAAAACAAAGCTATCAACAATTATTATTCAGACTGCTGAAACTTAAAATATTTTGAGTTCAATCACTGGGAGATTCAACAATACCACAATAACAAATCTAATTTCTCACAGAAATTACAGTTGATTTATCATCCATCCAAATCCAAACACCCTCAACTCCATTATTTCAAACTGCCCAAGCTAATTCTGATAAACATAAGCATAAGATCAATACTCAAAATAACTCTAAACAGTAAACAGAAATGATACTAAGTAAACAGATTTAGTACCTCAAAAAAAAAAAGTAAACAGATTTAGGGTTCTTAGCATACAAATAAATTCAGATGCATAATCAAACCAAATTTGAAGCTCTCAATATACAAATGAGATAAACACAAGCTTTTCTCATTAATTCAAACTGTTCGGGCCAATTCTGATTAAAAAAAGCTTCATGTTAGAAATGAACTGTAAATCTAACCAGTAAACAGAAATGAAACGCATACAAAACACAGATTCAGTGTTCTCAAAACAAAAACAAAAAAAAAAGAATTTAGGGGACGCAGATAAAGAAACATCTGTATTCAGACGCATAATCAAGCTGTCAAATCCAGTAAACGAATTTAGGGTTCTTAGCTTAAAATTGAGAATTTGTGGAGAGCGAAAAATAAAACAAATCTATTCAGATGCAAAATCACAAAGAAATCAACCGAGGAAATACAAAACGAAGTCAAATCACAAAATCGCAGAGACTTCAATAGTTGCGGTACCAAATTCTGAATTACCGAACCCGCAAACACAATCCAAATTCAAATCCCTAAAACTCTACTTACCAACAAAGAGAGCAGAGAAAGCAAACGGGCAACATAAAAGGGAGGGAGATTGAATTGGGGAAGACGATGGAGAAAGGCGGAGGAGAACGATTCTCGCGCTATGAAGGTCGGAGGGTCGGAGCATCCTTCCCCATTGTTGAGAAAAATTCTCAGGCTTTAACAAAATGATTTTAACTTCATAAAATTTCAATCTTGTTAAACTCAAATTGAGTTGGTCTCTTTCATGGACAATGATAACTTTCACCTTAATTTTTTTGAATAATATCGTATAGAGTGTGATCATATTCATAGTCTCTCGTACTCGATATAAAAGAACACATATATTTTAGGGATAATTTTATACATCAACCCCTAAATTTGTTAGTTAGTAGGACCATTCTCTGTTTATTTAGAAATTTTTAGTAGGGTATATTTTATAAAAAAAAACATGGTTGATCATAACCGTAGAGCTCTTTTCACTGATTTTGCAATCTGAGCATTGTGCAGTGCTAAATTTTTTATATAACTAACTTAACCCATCCTTCCTTAAAAAAATAATAACTTAATCCATCCATCTACATTTCTTTTTATTTAATTATGTTGTTTTATGTTTATCTACATTGTTTAATTACTTTATAGTTTCAAAAAAAATCCATGCTTTCATGGATGATCCCATGTATAGCGGCCTACCCTATATACAAGTTTGTTCGACCCCAATCATTTTCACTCGAATACATGTTTAACTAAAGTTGTTCATGCTTTTAGAATTGAACCGAATTCATAAATTAAGTTCCCCAAATTTAAAAAACTAAACTTGGAACTAATATTTTTTGACAAAATGGTTATAATTGACTATAATTATCGGTGTATTTTTATTCTAATACGAATTGAATTGGTTGGATTTTAATTTTGTATTAAATTTGATTTATGGACTGTCGGCCTATAACCAATATTTTCAGACTAATATTTTTTTTTAAATTGTGTTGTCTCTGAAATTCACAGGAAGGAAATGAAGGGAATGGGAATGGTTATGGTCCGCTGCAAATGATTACTCCGAGTGGGACTGTTCTTGTTCAATGTAAGGAAACTGGTTGGAAACCAATAGAAAACTGTAGACGACCAAGAAAAGAGCAGTCTACGCGTAATTATCTCACCCCTCCAGAAGTAGGAGCTTCGTCGGGCTAATCATAACATGGAAGAAATTGTACCTTCAAGGTATACAGTGGTAGAGGTGATTCCCAGTGATAAGGAAGATGGTGTTGGACATCGGAGGAAGAGGTGGTTGAGGAAGAGGAATTTCATGAGGAGATTGTTCAAGAAGAAGATGTTGAGAAAGAGACTATTGAGGAAGAGGTCGTCCAAGATGGAAGCAAAGAAGATAACTCTGAAGATCCTGATTTTGGTGAGGCTGAAGAACGTGAAAATTCAAACGAGACAGAAACATTTGAAGAAGAAAACGAGACTACATACGAGGCTAAGAAGTGGTTCAACTCAGTTCGGTTTGATGAAAATGGACACAAAGTGTTGATGGAGGAAGCAGCTGAAGAGGAAAATGTTGAGGAAGATGGAGATGAAACATAATTGGTTGGAGTGAAGGCAAATAGGGTAGAAGCGATTCGATCGAGGGCATACCATTTTGGACTCTAGCTTGCAAGTTGGACTTGACATATGTTTTTTTTTTAATTTCTGGTTGTGTATGAGATGTTGTGGACCTTTATGAGATGTTGTGGCTGTTGTATTTTTTGAGATGTTGTGAAAAAGATTGTTATGGTGTGAACATGTTATGGATTCACTTAATTGCAGACCGGTCATGCAAAAAATTTATTAGAATTTAAAATATGTAGCCAGTTGCTGAAGTGACCCATATTACTTGAAACATTACAATGTTTTTTTCACATAAGACGATAATCAGATATTGAAATTATATATGTATAACAACAATTGCTCACTCTATTTCATTGAAGTCCATTAAAAGAGAAATATGTGAATTAGTGGCATTTATAATAAAAGACAGTCAACAGTAAAACCAAACAGACAAAATTGTATTAAAACATTGCAGAAAAATAAATTCTAAATTTTACCCAAAACCTCACTTGCTTCCATCACAAAACTATCAAAAAACTAGTCACCAACAAAACAATCTTTAACATTATACATCAACACAGATTAGATGATAATCATCATGCAAATAATTTATTGAAAGAAGAAAAAAACTTGACAATCACCGTATACATGATCTTTGTAGCAATGGAGCTATAAGAAATTTGAAGCTCAACATTCAACAACAGCAAATTAGCAAAATTATTCAACATCACAAACTATCTAATTAATACAGGTATTGAGGTCAATGCCAGTAGGTTACAGGGAAATAAAAAAGAAATACCCTAACATCACAAACTAGTTAATTAGCTCATATTCATCCTAATTAAATCATTACTACTCCAAAACTCTCCCAATGAGTTGCTCTATCTCCCATCTCAGCGTTGAAGCAACCTTCTCGTGTCACAGACATAATCCTATACATCAACAAAATTCATACCATAAACAAAAAATAATTATCCTCTCAAATAAAATTTATCACAAACAGTTCATTGAATTTCAAACGAATACCCTAAATATGTAAAATAAAGAAATCTTGAATGATATTAAATCCTCAAATTTTCAAAAAAAACCCCTAAATATGAAAAATCAATAAATCTTAATTAATATGAAATCCTAAAAATTCAAAATGAAATCTTAAATCTTTAATAATATGAAATTAATTAACTCAAATCAATAAATTAAATTTCAAATAAAAACCCTAAATATGCAGAACCCCTACAATTGCTTCAAACCCCAAAAATTGAAACCCAAAAATTCGACTCCAAACCTAAATTTTCAAAACCTCCCAATTTTAGTTGTGAATCCTGCAATTGAAAACCCCCAATTTCAACTTAAAACTCAATAATTGCAAACACCCTATTTCAGTTTGTTCAATCTCGAACCCCATTTTTGAGATTTACCAAAACCTCTTACCTATTAGCGTTTGCATCATACGATTATTTGCTTCCGACCATCCCTCGCGATCTTTTCCATCGTCGATCATTGTCAGTTACAACCCTCTCTCATCCTCTAATTTTGCGTCTGACCCATATTAAACTTTGTGTGACTATTTCATTAATCATTTTTATTTTTTATTTCGAATATATAATTATTAATGTCATCCGGATATAATTATTAAAAATTTTATATAACTAATTATTGATAATACATAGACAAAATTGTATTTTTTTTTCAAAATTGTTGATCTTATAATTCTCTTCGATTTGATATACTACGAGCCTGAAACAGAGCTCGTATGAAAGACTTATGACTTTCAAAAGTTTCAATATATTATTAATTACTTAGTTGTTATTATTATATAATTTAATATATAATCGGTCCTATTAAATAAACTAAAAATCAATTCTCGTTTATTTCCGATTCAATTCAAAACAGCTGAATTGATTTCAAATCAATTCAAGGGATTTCAAATCGTTAAAGCCCTCCTCAAAAGCCTAATGTCAAATGAAGGGAAGCGGTGGATCAGTATGTGTATGATCCACATCACATCATGTGTCGTCTGTTACACAAAGCCCGCAAGAGGATGAACCTCAAGAAGTTATCGAAAAGGAAAAGAAAAGCCTGCATAAAAGATTTTCAAATATTATCCTATATTCTCGGTCCCACTATTCAAGAAACTCTACAACTACCTCTTTTTGTATCTTACCTTTTGTTTTTGCTCCAACATATTTCTATCCTAAAACGTTTGTAGTTTTGTGGTTATTCTTCTCTTTGCAAAGTCTCTCTCAATCACGGTGGGAACGAGGAGTGGAAGGGTTGCAGCAAATTTCGCCAAGAAGAAGGCGATGAGACTAAAATCGATGTCTCATTCTCGATCAAGCTCGGAGAAGAATGTAGAGAGTAACAAGCACGGGGTCAAGGTTCAAGGCCTCCGTCCGAAGCGGTCCAAGAAGGGCACTGCAATCTCAGAGCCATCCGAGGGTCTAGTTGTTAAAAAAAATGTTGCTGCAGAACAAGCCACGCCTGTGGAAACTCCGATCGACCACATGCAAGGTACCTCTGTATTTCCTCCTTCTCAAAACCCTATATCGAGAGTTTCTGGTATATCCAATGTTCAAGATTCAACTATCGAGGGCATAGATGGTGATGAAATACCTGGGGAGGTGTTAAAAATGCTACCTTTGAGAACTATTTTTCCAACCGAAGTGGTCGGTTCTGATGTTTGTCAAAAAGGTCAGGAAGATGTTCATGAGGCATCTGATTTGTCCAAAGAGGTGGACGAAGATCCTAGCCATTATCTCAATAGTACTGAGTGTGCACATGATGAAGTTATGGTTGCAATTCAGGAAGGAGTCTCTGGAGATGCTGAGGGGCTAGTGACAAATGTATTGGTTCCAGAAAGAGAAGGTCAAAAAATTGTGTCTGATATACATCAGGAAGATGTGGTTGATGATGTCCCAAAAGTTGTTTCAGTTGATAATACGTGTAAAGATGTCCATAACGATATTCAGGACAATGTACACCAAGTTGTTCGAGAAGATGTCTCGAATGATGTTCATGAGGATATTCAGGATGATGTTCCTGAAGAAGTTGAAGAAGAAGAGGCTCATGTTGACACAACTGTAGAAGTTCTTGCTGAAAGCGGTGCAAACGATAGTGAAGCTACACTATCTGTTGAGAAGAAGGTTGCAGATGACTCCAAATCAACTAATGAAACTTTTGCTAGAAGGGACGAAGTTGTGCCCTCAAAAGAAGATATTGTTCTGTCTATCTTACAATCAAAGAAGAGAAAGAAGAAGCAAAAGAAAGTCAGTGTGCCTGAGAAGAAGGCATTTAAGAAGAAAAGAAAGATGATTGTGGAAAAGAAATCCACAAACAAAAGTAGTAAGAAACAGAAGTCAAGTAGTATGTCTAGTCCTACTAAAAAGAAAACCAAGAAGTATGTGAAGATGTCGAGACTTCTAGTCGATGAATCTTCCTCTGCTGAAGGGGATGCGGTTGAGGAAATTGTGGAGAAAGTGGCTTCTGAGCTAAAGTATGTGGGAGGACAAAAGCTACCCAAGAATGTGCCCATAGCCTTTGTAGACAACATCTCATTCCATCATGCTGAATCGGCTTTAAAGTGGAGGTTTGTAGTCCTAAGGAAGATTTTTCTTGAGAAAGAATTATCTCCCGAGGCAATGAAAATGGAAGAGATTATAGATCTAATCACCGATGCAGGACTGCTCCAAAGTGTCACCAATATAGGTACATATTATCCTTCCCTTGTCACGAAATTCATTGTTAGTCTGACTCCTGGTTTTGATAACCACACTAGTACCGAATTCAGAAAAGTGTATGTTAGAGGGAAGGCTTGTAATTTTTCTGCTGAAGTTATAAATGGATACTTGGGAAGAAACACACCGGATGTTTCGGATGATGTCCCAACATTGAACGAGGTCATCAAGAAAATCATTGGAGGAGCAAGGAGATCTTGGCCAATCAAAGGGAAAATGTTCTCATATGTTCTCACCTCCAAATATTCAGTCCTCTTCCGAATTGGTATTGCTAACTGGACTCCTTCATCACACGGCTCCAGTATAACACCAGAACTCGCTCGTCTTATCTATCAAATAGGTACGCGTTCTGTGTTTGATTTTGGTAATTTCGTGATCGATCACTTCAACAAGCATGCCAAATCATTTGCTGTAAAAATGCCAATCGGTTTCCCTTCACTTATCTCTGAAATTATACTGAGTCAACGTCCAAAGTTGCTACGTGACTCTGATGTTGCTAGGAAAAAGCCTTCTGCCATTACCTTCAGTCCAAATTATTTGAAGGGACTCATGTCCAAGACATTGGTCGTCCTTCTGGGGAATCATCAAGGACTACAGTTGGATCAGGAGATGTCCAGAGAGATGTCGAAAGGAAGCTTCGTGAAGAAATCCTGTTCCTGGACAAGACCATGGATGCGATGTTCCACAGGATGACTATTTGCAAGGGTCTACTCCAAGACGTCCAGCATGCGAGGAAGGGCAAAGGCAAGGCAGTGTCTGATGAAGAGGAGGAGGAGTCTAGCTCGGAAAGTATCTAGCCGGTTACTATTTTACTTATCTTTGGGTCTTAAAAACTTTTTATTTTTTGGATGACGGTATGAACTTATATTCACTGGGGTACCTTTGTAGGGAATGTTCGAGGTAACTTTGTAGGGCTGATCATGTGCCCTAGGGTACGTTTGTTTGAACTTGCATTCTCTATTATGTCTTTTTGCGATATATGCTTGTTTGCTTGTGATAATATATACGCTTTGACATATTTTGAGGCAATCAGGGGGAGAGGAATAGAAAGTATAGTATTCACGTGGAGAATGCGGAGAAGCACGTGGAGAATGTCAAGAAGCACGCGGAGAAGCACTCGCCTGTACTTGAGTTAACATGATGTGTGCTATATACAGTCTTTGTGTTTGATTGACATCTTTTGGCTTCATATGTCTAGCCACATGTTCGAACTTCTCTCGGTCTGAACTACTGTCAAGATTGATCAAGTTTTTCTCTTTGGATCACGTGAAGAAAAAGTGCTCGCCCAAAAATAGTCAAAGGGAGAGATTGTGGTTTCTACGAGATTGACTATTTTGTATGATGGAAAGATGTCTATCCACATGTCGTGACCTAAGAAGCCCAATGCTGGAATCGAATGATGTCTATCCAGAAGTCTCAACATCAAGATCCGAACATCTCAATAGACGACTTTCTGGAGTTTTCTTATTTAGAAGATCTCCTAATTAAATTTTGATTTGATTTGATTTTAGTTGTGTGTCAGCTTTAGGAATCCTGCAGAAGAAGAATTGGAAAGGTGCGAGATCTTCGAGAAAACCCTAAAAAGATCTGTTCATCTTCTATATAAGGCCGACGGCCTCTCTCTTAGAAGGTGGTGCTTGTAGAGTATCTTTGGGCTGAGTATTCAGAGTTCCTAAGCGTATTGCACTAGCGTGTTGGGAAGCTGAATGCTTTGACAAAAAGTAAGTCTTGTGTACTCAAACAAATATTCTAGAGAAAAATTATTTGACTGAACTGGACGAACTCGCACCATTGGAGCTGCGTGCAAACCTTTGAAAAAACGACAAATGAGGTACGGAACAGTGGGATATGTTCTAAGAGTGAACTCGAGTTGGAGGCTCGAAGACATGCAGAGACTCTGGGTTAAGTTGTCATTAGTAACAATACCATAGAGATTAGATTTGTGTGATAATCGTGAGAAGTTTTGTATATGTTGATTGGTTACATTATAGTGAAACTTGTTCACTGACATAGTGCCCCTAGACGTAGGTGACGTTGCACCGAATTGGGTAACAAACTTCTGTTTCGTCTACGTTTTGTTTGTTATATTGTTTACTGACTTTGCACCAGCAAATGTCTATCACTTAGTCTGAACATTGTGATAGACATGTTGCGTTTAACCAGAATTTTAGTATGTTTTGTTCGAGAAGATAATGTGAATTATATAAGTGAAAGACTCCATTTTGGTCCCTATGGATTCAACCCGGTTCTTTGTCAATTATTTTACTTATTCGATCACGTTTTGTTGCCCGAAGCCTTGAGGCACAGAACAGGGCGCTCGCGCTTTTCGGCCCAATAGTACCCGAACCAGATTCTGGAGCACGTCCTCTACTTCCTCGCCGCGATAGCATCCTCTACTACTTGGATAACGTCATCAGAAGATTCTGAACTCGAATTCAGCCTCACTGATCCTTGAAAGTGGTCCGATTTTGAAGACCTGTCAAGATTCGAGGGCCAGATCGAACTTAGATTTGTGAGTCGGACCAGACATATCCATGTTCTTCTTCGGCGAGACCAGTGGGGGTGGTGTATTTGCAAAAAAAAAAAAACCAGAGTGAGGTGGCGTGCGAGCCGAGAAAGTCACGGTTCATAATGCTGATCACGGAATCGACGATAGAGAATAAGAGCCAGGTGTGAATCCGTGTCGGGTGAGGTGACCGCCGGTTGAGCCCATGAATTTTTGGGAGGCCGAAGAAGAAGACGTTGCGTCATGAATTAGAGTAGAAGAAGAGTCTCTGAGTGGGGAGATATGGAGAGAGTTCAGGAGGGCCAATAAATTAAGGAAAACAACGGGTTAGGTTTTACCAAATCTGCACCTGGAGAATTTGAATAGACACCTGACCCAGAAAAAATTAGCTCAAAGTAAGCAGGTATCCGTCCTGCTCAAGACCCGTCGGGTACGGGTTTTACCCAAAACTAAAAAATTGACCTGAGAATTGTAAAAATGTAAGAAAATAATAATTGAAATTGTTGAAAATTTATAATAATATATGTAATTGTTTTATATACATTATATATAATGTACTATTATATACATAAATGCTTTAATTGAAAATTGCTTTAATGTTTCTTTTGTATAATACGGGTTTGAGTTGGGAACGGAGAGAGTATAGGTCAATCCATACCCGACTTGCACCCGACCAAAAGCCCGAAGGAAAACACGTACTCGATTTTTCTTGGGTCTCACCCGTTTTGATCGGGGCAGATTAATCAGGTACCTGTCAAATTTGAGTTTTTTTGCCATCCCTACCATAAATTCATTTCACATTACTTTTTTTATAAAATATTTGTTTATTGTAAAAGACCAGTCTGCCCTTACATAAGTTTAGTTTATCATTAAAGTTAGGGTAAAATAGTTTTTTTTTTATATTTATAAGATAATTATAGTATTTGAAGAGCTTATATGACAGGATGTCTTAGACTTATACAAACAAAATTTATTAAATTTAACAAAAATAATTCAGGTACCTCTAAAAATATAGGAAAATTTTTAGATAACCCCTTAACTATACGCGGTACAAAATCAATTTAAGAGGTCCCATAAGTATCAAAAAATTTCACTTAACCCTTTTCCGTTAATTTCCACTTAATCAATTTGTGAAATGACGAAAATACTCTTGCATTAAAAAATAAAATAAAATATTGAATTTTTTTTCTAATTCTTTTTTACGTAAACAAAGAATAAAAACAGTATTTTAGTATTATTTTTTAAAATAATTTATTTATAAAAATTAATAAAAAAACTATGTTTAAAATAAAATTTTATTTTTTTATAAAAAGAAATTTTACTACTAACAAAATTTTATTCTTTATTTTGTATAACGAGAAAATTAGAAAAAAAGTTCAAAATCATTTTACTTGTTTATTTTAATTTTTCAGATACAAGAGTATTTTTATCATTTCACAAAAAAGATTAACATAATTTTTAAAATAGTTAACGAAAAAGGGTAAAGTGAAACTTTTTGATATTTAGAAAACTTCTCAAATTGATTTTGTACTTCAGATTTTATGTGAGATTCACGTACAGTTAAAGGTTATCTAAAAGATTTTCTAAAAATGTATTTCGAGTTTAGAATATTAAATTCAAAATAGTGTATAATAAACTGAATATATCCCTCTAGACAAACAATCAGCGAAACTAGACAAAATAAAATCCTTGAGAAAGAAAAGAGAGGGACAAAATAACTATACGAAGGAGGAGATTTAGGTGATTTTCTCTGTTGTGCCCTTATCTGTCTCGTTCTACTAAAAAGCCCTAAATACCAAAACTTTGACACAGAAATGGCAGTTCCACGTAGCTTCCTTCCATTAAAGACTAAAGAGAAAGTTATCAACTTTACACTTCATTTTATTTCTTTCTTCGAATCAAACGGTCGCATGGGGTCAGGCAATTTCAATGGGTCTCCTTTTAACCGTTAATTGCCAGAAATTGAGGAGCCAGACCTTTAGCTGCACAAGCATCATCATCCCCTGTGAGTCTTCTCAACTCCATGTTTTGTTGACCTCTTCCTAGGCTCGAATATCTGGTTTTAGGAATTTGTTCTTATTTGTGTTCAGAAATTGCATGTTAAACTTCAAGTTTTCACTTCATTTCCTGTTGTAATTTGCAATTGCTTTTTTGTTCTCCTCAAGAAACAGAAACAATATTTATTGGAGCTTTAAATTTGTCATATTTTAATCCCTTTTTAGTTGTTTCAAGTTTTATAGGGATTCAGATTACCCAATACAGAACTTTTTACTAAATTGTATTTGCATGATTTATGGGGTTTTTATTTATTAAGGGATGGTTCTCTAAATCTTGGCTGTCTGGAATATTTATCTGCTTTGTTTTTTAGGAGTCTAAGCTATTGCAATTGGATTATGAAGATTCGAGGTTGTGCTCAGTGATCGTGCCAAAGAGAAAGAGACACCCGATATTGGCCTTCTTCAGGATTTGGATTCTTATTGGGAAGATATCAATGGGCGGACGCGTTTGACTATCTCAAGGATGGTAAGCAAGTTTGTCATCAAGGGTACGGTGAATGCCGTCACAAAGGAGGGCAGAGAGAAAATTGCTCATAAAGAATTGGTGGTGGCTGAATTGAGGGAAAGATTAAACCCTTACCAAATAGGTATGGATGGAAATGAACCTTCAGGATCAAAAGTAGTGCAGCACGAGTTAAATAGTACAGAAATTGGGGTTTCTTGTTGTTATGCAGATGCTCTAGAGGGGCAGGATAAGTTGGTTGAATCGTTGAGCTCTCTTAGAAATGTAACAAAGGAGCAATTTGAGAAGTTCGAGAAAGAAATTGGAAAGATAAGAGATTGTGGCACTAGTAAGAGGATAAATCCGGATTCTTTGGAGTTGGACACTGTTCTGCTACAGAAGGTGCCTAAAAATTGGGTGGATGTGGATAAAACACTTGGCTCCTTAAGAACTACCCTAGATATTGTATACAAGAAGGTGGATGCTATGGTGTACTTGTCCAAAACACCATCGAATGCAAGACAGTTGAAGGGTGATCTTCGAGAAGAAATTGAAGATACAGTGATAAAGAAGTCTCTCCAGAGTGCCCAAGAAGATATTGAAGTACTGGGGGATAAACATGCCTCTTTATACAGTAACGGGAGTGCCAATTGGAAAGAGAAGATAAAAGAGATATCAAATTTACGTCAAGAACTAGATGCAATCTCCAAATCATTTTCTGTCCCTGAAACTGGGCAACTAAGCTCACATGGGTCATTGGAGTTCGGTGAAGATTGGAATAATAGTAAGTGGACTGATAATTTCCACCGTGGTGTTTTAGGGAACCATATTTCACCTTCAGGCTCTCTTTGGGAGGGGAATGGCAAGCTTGAGGAATCAATAATTGCACCAGAAAATTGGGATGCAGCAAATCTGAAACACATGTCACGGGAGGAAATGGTAAATTGTTTTAAAACGGAGATGACTAAAATGAAGAGAAATTTTGAGTGTAGAGAGGAATTGATAACTGATAAATACTTCAGCCTTAGGCGGGAGTACTTTAAAGTACAAGGGTCTTCGCTGCCATCAAGGAAGGATAAGGAGTTCGATATGTTGAGGAAAAAGATCTCAGAAGTCATTTTGAAATTGGACGACATTCTTGTAGAAAGTGAGAAGAAACCCACTCTCAGTAAAGATGCAGATAGTCTGATTGGTTTGAAGGAACGGTTCGACATTCTTGTTTTCGAAAATCACCAGCTAAAAGACTTGCTCAGAGAGAAGAATAGAGAATTGAAGAGTCTATCTTTACAAGTTTCTGAAGCTGAAGAAAAACTTTCAGAGAACCTTCTGGCCGAGGAGAAGTGGGTAAAATTGATAGGAGATCTTAAATGTGAGAATGAAGATATGCATGTTCAAGCTTCAATTTGTGAAGAGGTATATGGATGTCTTCTCAGAGAAGTAACAGGGATTATTGGAAGCATTGTTGAAGATTCTGAGATAGAGTTTCATATCATACAAGAAATTTATAATGTTATATTTACACAAGCTGCTCAAAATTCTTACTATGCCTATAAGAATGAAACTGAAGATCCAGTTATGGAATCGAGCATCATGCAAGGGCTGCTTGAAGTTGTGTTCGTAGAAGTTTTCAAGGAAGCTAACGAGAAGCTCAAATTGTCAGAAATTAGATACAGCGAGGAGAGAAAAAATTGGTTTTTGCTTGAAATGCAAAAATTGGAAACAGAAAAGGCAATAAGGTTGGAGATTGCAGAGAAAGAAAGGTTAAAAAAAGAGGTACTCTTGCAGACTGCATTATTGGAAGAAAAGGAAAAGCTCGTCCTAGAAGCAGAAGCAAGATTAGCAAAAGAAAATGAGCGATTTGAACTTAATTCTCAAGAGCTTATCAATTTAAGGGAGGTAGCTAATCAACAGTATATAGTAACTCTCGAGGGTCGTAAAGTATCAGATATTTTGAAGGGCGACTTGGTCAAAGCGTTGGAGAAGATTGATTCACAGAAAACGGAGATATGTGACTTAAATCAGAAGCTTGAACAAATTGATGAAGAGAGAAAGATGTTTCAAGGTGCTGTCCATAAGGAGAATGCTCTGTCTCCGATTGAAGTAAAAGAATGGGTGCACAATAAGCAAGTGGAATCAATAATTGCCCTTGAACAAGAATTCTCAAAACTAGTTGCTGACTTTGAATGCAGAGTGACAGAAGCTATTAAAAAGAATAGTTTGAGGTACATACTTATTAGCCTTGTCTTATCTAGGTTCTTTTTACTCTTTATTGACCATTAAGAAATGTCTTGTTGATAAAAATTATGATTTTACCAGTAATGCTGGAATAGTTCTTATGGGATGTTGGGGTTCTATATCTGATTCTGGAGGGGACTAGGTGGCTGTCTTATGGGGTAGACCAAGGGTAAATTTGGCTCAAGCAATATATAGAACAAAGAGGGAGAAAAAGGTGCTGACCATAAATGCTGGCTCAATTACGTATAGAACACAAATAAGCCTTTATTATGCCAAAACACTATTAAAAACTTCTATTTACAGTTTTACCAAAACAAAAACTTCAACTTTTAATTATATAGTCTTAATCTAAGATGTTTCCCATGACAGGAATAAAAAAATTAAGATAATATATTTTTAAACAGAGAGAATCCTGTTTTATATGTTCTTTCATAGCAGATGAAAGATGTGTTATCTTTGTCATTTCCTTAGATTTTTCTGTTGAAATTGTATGTTGTCAACTATTATTAGAAACCATTTATTTGTTCTAAAAAATTGTAGATGTTCAGGACTTACAAACACGGTTATCCAATGTTAAGATATGTGGACTTTCCATTGTAAATCTCGATATTTAATGGAACAAATTTTAGTTGACGATATTTGATGGAGGGTTTCTTGTTATTTGTTCCTTTCATGTTTATCTCTTATAATATCTAAACTACCTGCAACCTTGTTAAGATTAAATGATTAACAAAGATTTCGTGAGGGGATGTTTTGTAGCAGCATTGTGTTTTCCCCTTGATTTTCCTTTGTTGTTACTTTTATTTCACTTTCTGGATACTGGATAGTCCATCATATTTTTACTATTGCTATTATAAGTCAGTAGTTCTTAATTAGGTTAGTTCTGGTTTGTTTCTTTTTTTTTTTTGCCAGTTTCACCTGCAAGTTTCTTGTTGAAATTTCAATTGCTTTTTTCATCTATAAATAATCGTTCATCTTCTCCCGCTTTATTTTCAGGTTTGAAAGTATGAGCTCTCAATTTAATGATGTAATCCGGAAGGCTGTTTTAGCAAGAAGAACGGACTTGATGTTCGAACAGAAGCTTGAAAGGCGATGTTCTGACCTTCAAAAGGCTGAATCTGAGGTATGCATGTCAAAAGGTTTGCATAAATTGCATGGAATGCATGTTTAAAAATATTTGAACTGGAAGTTATGTCCTTGTCGCCCTAGGGAGTATATGCAAATAATTCAATATGATGTCTGGGTAATTAGGGGTGAGTATAACGCTACTTGTGAAGATTATTGCACAGTTAAGTTTTCTGTATATGTACATTCTTATCTGATGAACCTTGTCTTGCCATCTATCCGGTTTTTGGAATTTCTGAAATGCGTCTTTCTTTTTGTGCTATTTTGCTGGATATTTCATGTTAATCAGGCAAAAAGTATCCACTTACTGGGTTTTGTTCTTAAAATTCAGGTTGATCTTTTGGCTGATGAAGTTGATGTTCTTTTAAGCCTTCTTGAGAAAATATACATAGCACTTGATCATTATTCACCGGTACTGAAACATTATCCTGGGGTAAGACGCTTTGCCTTTTCCTATTGGTTGTTAGTCATGGCATGTGCTCAAGTGTGCACTTTTTACTTTTTGCATATTTGAGCATGACTGTATTCTGAAAACTACACTGTGAGGCCAAAACAATAGTGTAATTTCTCTTGCAAGGGATATCTCGGGCAAGAAATTTTGAATTGTTTAAGCTCTTTTACTTGAAGAGTGTATGATTTACTGGTCAGATTTTTAAATTTAGGAAAGTTAGCTCAGGAGACATAACCGGGTTCATTATTTATGGAACCCAGCAGATTTAACATTGGCCAGTAGAGGCAGTGCTATAAATTCACACTTCTACTGGCTAACTGTTTTAAGTTTCTCATCCATACAATTTAAAGATGGTGACTAGATATTCGAAGCTGTAGCCCATAGATTTTATCTTGACAAACCTCCCTTTTTAAGAAACAGCCTGAAATATGGAACAATTAGGCAAAATGAGTTTTATCATTTTTTAAATATTTATTTCCCAGATTATTTTGTATTGTACTGTCAAAAATACTGTTGCAGCTCATCTTTATTTGCAAACCTTTCATCTGTTTGTGATTCTTTTTCTCTTCCTCGTATTGCAGATCATGGAAATCCTAAAGTTGGTTAGAAAAGAACTAAGTGAAGGATCTGCCAGGTCAGTTTGACCTTCTCTTGGACAAGGTAATATATATACCTCATCTCCTCACTTTACGGTTGATCTTTACTGTTTTTCATCCTCGTCATTTTTCATTTCACAGATTCAAAGCTCCTTCTTCGAACCAACCAGAGTCTGCTGTCTTTTGCTAATAGTAGGCCAGATAAAAAAAACATGTAATCATAGTGTCTTTAGGTTAGCCATCGTGTACAGAAGTAAATTTGGAAATGAAAGGGGAGATATCTAACGGATGCAACAGTTTTGTTCGTTTAAGCAACTTAGAAGTTTTTTTTTCTGGGTGTCGAAGTTATGATGTTTTAGATACTCGTCTACCGGAAATTAGCAATTTCCCTCGCATTGATGCAGGAAGTTGTATAATTTCCGATGATGTACATTGTTCATTTCAGCACGACAATACAGGTTACTTCATGTCCATCTTTTGTATACCCATCAGACATGGGAAAAAGGAAATGCACAACTTTTCTTTTGTTACACTTATGTATAGAACATAAAATTACAAGTCTTAGTTGTGTTAGGAAACTAAGAAGTTAAGATTTTCTTGTGCTGACCAAAACTTTATTTAGTTGTGATTCAGTGTTTGGTATAAGTTTGTTTTTATCAAGTTTCAATGTATCAAGATTTAAGTTCAAGAAATCCCTTATGGATAAGGGTGCTCTGTTTTTGTTGTAAGTTGCCAGAGAAATTGGGCGATAGTTTTCATGCGTTTGCTATATGATTTGGTGGTGAGTTGAAAATTGATGTACATGGTCTTTGTTTGAGCTACCACAAACCCTAATTTCGAGTAACGACGATAGAAACTTGCCCTAACAAAAAAAAACAAATCTTCATATCCCACACCCACAAATCAACATGGTGAATAATGAAGATAATGCCACTATAACTGTCTTTAATCCTTAGAAATCCCTAAGCAATCACTTTATTACAAACAGTAGAGCACTAGATAGTTCCCAACCAAGTTGAAGCACAGTATGAACATCAGAACATACATCCCAGGAGGTTCTAAGAGATCAAATGGCCAGCTTACTGGCAATGCTACAACACAACTGTTTCACTGATTGGAACTCTCCATCATCAAGTGAGGCAGAAACGAGAAGTTTAAGCATAGCGTCCTCATTGGCTTTATCAAATTCAGACCTCGACTTGAACCAGAAATAGCCCCCACATTCCCTAGCAGATAGGGTAGAGGAACTTCCAATCGTTTGCATCTCTGTGCAAGCAATCCATGATAAACAATCACATACACTAAATATAGTCATGAGTAAGTATGAAGCCTCCACCTGCCCGATCTAAGTCCTCCTTCTCCATCTTTCTTTGCGACCTTCCCAAGCACACCACCATCTTTGACTAGAAGACCTCTTCTTTCCGATCTTCTGACATTGCAAGAACTCCATGCATCTCGGTACAATATACTCACAGGTGCTATAAATTTGTCCAACCCCTCAAGTCAGACTAGTCTTCTTGTTTTTTATCTTTCTCATAACCGCCTTAATGGGTATTTTCCTGATCAATTTAGGTCCTTCACTAGGCTCCAAGTTCTCGAGTTCCTCTTCCTACCCTGGAAATTCAGGACTTCATGAAAAGCTTATTCTCTATGATTATATATATATTTCACCTGCAAATCTTGCAAGCTTTCTTTATGGTACCCTTCACCTTTTCCAAGCATATGAAATAACATGTGCACACAAGATCTTACTTGCTTTGAGCATGACACCAACTAGCACACTCATAAAATTTCATGCATGCATGAAACCAAGTTCGCTACATAACTTATAGCAAAAACTGAGCATTCAATGTTTTAGTGCACGGATATTATTAGTAATTCATGTCACGGATCGAGAGAGTTGACTCGGATCCGTGCACGTTTTCGTCCAAGTATGGGCTCTACAAGTGTCATTTGGACGGATTTGTATGTATTTGGGCTCATCCATGGGTTTTTGGACTTGCGGCCCAAATGGCACAAGAGGCCCAAATTGATAAGCTTGGGCGGAATTCTCTAGAATCTTAGAGAATTGCTCAAAATTGGAGAGTTTTGTAGAACTCTCTAGAATAGTCGAGATATTTAAAATTCTTGAAAGTTCCATAGAAAAATCCTAGATATTTAGATGGAACCCTCTAGAAGGCTAATTTTGGCCGTCCATTTGGTTGAATCCTATCCGTCCGATATGTCATGTTTTAGGTATAAATAGAGGCGTAGGAACTCATTTGGGGCATGAACAAAAGCTCCACATTCTTGTACTGCAACTTGTATAGTTCTCCCATTAGCTTAATATAAACATAAATCGGGAAACTTTTCCCACACTTCCATCTTGCCTCATATCAAATACGATTCGAATAACGCTTCCGCACTACTTGCAAATACTTTGCAAGCGTAAAGGTTGACTTAGCACGAGCATACGAGTTGCACACGTGACTAAGTGCCGCACGTACCGCGAATATTTGGAATAAATTATTTAGGACGTGACACATAACTAACTAAAAAGTGAATGAGACATTTGGAACATCTGTTTTAAGAAAGCATGACACTTTTTTTAAGACAAAGAATATTATATATTCTAAATTAGTTTGTTATAAGTTTATTGGCTAAAGTTGTAGTACTTCCGTGAAGTGAACTTCATGTGCATAATCCTATATTTTAGTATTAATTTCTGTAAAGTGAACTTCATGTTCTTTTACGAAACTTTTTGTTTGCACTAAAGCAGTATGCCACCCTCCTCTACAAACTTTTGACCATTCAAATATGTTTCTTAAGTTCATGTTGTCTGTGTATCCAATTTCATATAAGTATGCTTTGGTGCTGGAACTAACTTGCTCAAATTGATATATCTAATTCATAATGGTGATATCATGTTGATGTGTTTTTCCGTTAGCACATGCCTCTTTCCTTCCACTATATTTCTGTAATGATGCATTACATTTAACCTATTGTCAATATATATTGATGTCAAGTAAGGACACAATATCACTTATCAATTTTTTAAAAATTGTATATTTAGATCGACCTGAAAGAAAAAGACCTCCTCTAACTTAGGCTCAGAGGCTGAAAATAGCCGTAGATGTTGCGCGAGGCCTGAACTATCTACAATTTGATCGTGTTGTTATTTGTTCCTCAATGCTCGTGTTGCTGATTACTGTCTCTATATCATATATCAGTTTTAGAGAAGTTGGGTACAAAACTATGTACGAACATCTTTCGTCCATATAAACCTACTTATCCAAGACTTGTTTTCTTTAGTCTTTCTGTGTGTTCACCTGGTTGGGAAATTATTGTCTTGTTGGCCTCCCATTTGAATATTATTGGGCAGTGCTAGTGGAGTGTTGTGTTAACCATTGTTGTATTGTAAAGATGGAACATCAAACATGTTTCAATCTTACAATTTTATCCAAGCATGTGACTAAAACATGGTATTAAGTTATGGGTAAAAGACACAAAATCACACCCAACAATACCCAAAAGACACTTAACTACCCCATGTTTCAAAACGGACAGTGAGCTACACCCAAATATTATAAATTGACAGATAGCACCGACCGTTATAATTTATGTTAAAATCTGTTAAAATTTGAGGTAAAAAGACGAAAATGCCCATGTCCACACTTCAAATTTTCAAAACCATGTCATTGTGAGGATTTTGGTTGTTTCTCCCATAACTGTGACTCAAGCTTCGCCGGCCTCGTCTCCGATCTCCGACCAACTTCTCCGGTCGTCCTCGCCTCCTCGCCACTGACCGGAGACTCGCCGGAGCCCGTCGCCGGAGACTCGCCGGAGCCCGTCGCCGGAGACCGTGGCTCTGTTTCCGATGTCGGCGAAGACACGATACAATAGTAGTTGTAGTAAGAATGGAGTGTTACTACATTATCAACCGTGGCTCTGTTACTACAACTAATACTATTACTAGATCCAGCCATAAGAATGGAGTGTAGCGTGTCTAAGTTTTGCATAAGCCAGCAAGTACTACTGTATCGTGTCTTCGCCGGCATCGGAAACAGAGCCACGGTCTTCGGCGATGGGCTCCGGCGAGTCTCTGGTCAGTGGCGAGGAGGCGAGGACGACCGGAGAAGTCGGTCAGAGGTCGGAGACGAGGCCGGCGAAGCTTGAGCCACGGTTATGGTTTTGAAATTTTGAAGTATGGACAGGGGCATTGTTGTCTTTTTACCTCAAATTTTAACAGAGACTCTAACGGTCGGTGCTATCCGTCAATTTATAATATTTGGGTGTAGCTCACTGTCCGTTTTGAAACATGAGGTAGTTAAGTGTCTTTTGGGTATTGTTGGGTGTGGTTTTGTGTCTTTTACCCTTAAATTATTAATGCAAGATCTACACAAAATTAATGAAACAATTTCAGTGATCAACCTACAAACAAGTTGGACAAAAATTGGTTAATCCGATCTGAGACTCACTTGAATTGATATTTTCTTGCTTCTTCGTTGGGCCGAATGGGTGGGTGGGCATGTACAGCTAAATCATAGTTTATTGGGGAAATTCCACTTAGCCCACCTGTGAAAGATCACCTTTTCACTTACCACCACCAGAAGATAAAAGTGGTCTATGAAGCACATGAAGTTGTCGATTTTTGCACTTAACCGTAACAGTGTTAACTCAAAAGTGAAAAAGTCTAAAATGCCCTCTATTACCTTCTCAATTTTCTTAATGGATGAGGGGTATTTTTGTCTTTTCACTTACACAAATAAAAAATTAATTTGATAATCTAAAAATACAATTTTACCCTCAAATGAATAATAATTATAACTTATGGATGGAGGGTATTTTTGTCTTTTCATTTACACAAATAAAAAATCAATTAAAAATTAAAATAAAATGTGAAATGACAAAAATATCTCTGTCTTCAACCTTTGTTTCCTTCTCCACCACTCCAGCTTCGTCACCGACGGAGCCGCCTCTGGCAAGGCTCCCCGGCGATAGTCCTCATTGTCATGGGCGTCGTCAAGGACCCCACCAAGTGCACTAATGGTTCGTTTGACCATTCTGAGGAGGTGGGCGGAGGAGGAGGGCGGAGGTGGAGGTCGAGCTGGGCTGGGCTGGAAGAGGGAGGGGAGAGATGTGGGGTCGGGCCGATCGCTCAGAGCTGAGCTTGAGCAGATCGGAGCTCGACCTCCGCCCAAGAGCCGAGCTCGAGCTCCGATCTACTCGAGCTCCGACCCTCCTCGACCTCCACCCACCTCCGCTCAGGAGCCGAGCTCGAGCTCCAGCCCTCCTCGACCTCCGCCCAGAGCCGACGCGACCTCCACACAGCTCCCCCATCTCCGACCCTCCGTCTCTCTTCCCTCTTTTAGCCCAACCCCTTCTCGTGCCCACTGGATCGAGCTCCAGCGACGAAACCAAGAGGAGCAGCCCTCCTCCGACCAGCCCTCTTCCGCCCTCCTCCTCCTCCCACATGGATATTTTTGTCATTTCATCTTATATTTTAATTTTTAATTTGTTCAAATGAAAAGAAAAAAATACCCTCCATCCATCAGTTATAATTATTATTTATTTAAGGGTAAAATTTTATTTTCAGATTATCAAATTAATTTTTTATTTGTGTAAATGGAAAGACAAAAATACCCTCCATCCATTAAGTAAATTGAGAAGGTAATAGATGACATTTAGACTTTTTACTTTCGAGTTAACACCGTTATGGCTAAGTGCAAAAGTCGACAACTTCAAGTTCATAGACCAATTTTATTTTCTGGTGGTGGTAAGTGAAAAAGTGATCTTCACAGGTGGGTTAAGTGGAATTTCCCCTAGTTTATTTTGCCCCTAAAAATGAAACCGATGTCGTTTTATTTCGTATCCCACGCAGGTACAAGGATTCAGACACCAGTACAATACCATTGCTGCTCACTGTGCTTTGTCTCTGACCTCTCATCAACTCCAAAGGTTGGTTTTTAGGGGTTTTTCATCAAAATGTATTCCCTTTATTGATTTTTACAATTCTAAGAAAGACACTGCTATTTATGTGGATTTCTGTTCTGAATTGGTGCGTAAGCAGTGCAAAATTGGGGTTTTTAGCATTGTTGGGAATTTCCAGTTCAATATATCGTGTAGTTTCTGATAAATTAGTGTGCATGCTTTGTTTTTTGTATTTGATTGAAGGTGGTGATATGGGTTCTCGGATTCTGTGTTTTAACAGCAGCAGCTGTTCAGTTAAACCATACCCAGTTTCTTCTTTCAGAGCTGTTCGGGCTCCTCACAGTCTGAATAGTCGATCTTGTTATTTCCGGGAAGGTATGCTAATGCTTCTTATTAGCAATGTGTTTGATAAAAGTTGTGAATGATCTCAATTTAGCTTTTGTAGATGCTATGTGAGTTTGTAAGTTGTAGATAATTCTGCAATTTATTAACATAATGATGAGAGATAAAAGGTAACATCTCCTATAATAACTTTAACTAAATAACAAATTAGAGATATGTGGGAGACTAAGTAATAGTATCAACATAAGTTACACTTTGAGTAGTTGATTGTGGTCGCAGGGTCTATTCATAAAGGAATAAAGTGTTCGATGAAGTCTTACAAGTTGTCAGAACTTTCTCATGTTGAGGTTGATGGGCTCAAGGCTCGACCTCGCATCGACTTCACCTCCATCTTTGGAGTGGTTAGCCTTTTTCTTACTTGGATGTTACTGCATTTTTTTTCCTTTTTCATAGTATGTGATGTAGCTAACAAGTTGTAGTACTCGGGTTCAATCAGGTTCAACCCATTGTTGATGATGTTCGCAGTAAAGGTGATGGTGCCGTTAAAGAGTAGGTGATTTGGTGTACAACTTATGTTTTCTGCTATCTCGTATACTTTAAATTATGTTCCCTTAGATGGGTTATGGATTTGTTGATGAGGTAAGGGTTGAGATTCCTTATATCTTTCTTTTGTAGATATACTGCAAAGTTTGACAAAGTTGAACTGGAAAAGATAGTTGAAAATGTGTCAGAACTACAGGATCCAGTGGTAAAGAATAATTTATCCTTGTAAACATGCATTTGATCTACTCTGGTTTGAGTTTGTGCTTGTTTACCTTTATTATCGAGGAGGTTTTGTTCATTCCAATTATTGTTTCATTTGACTTATCACAGTTGGATCCTGCTGTTAAAGAAGCATTTGATGTGGCATATGATAATATATATGCATTCCATTTTGCTCAAAAAACAGTTGAGAAGAGTGTTGAGAACATGAAAGTAAGTAGCGGTTGTGTTAGCTTGTTTCATGTAACTTGTTTTCTATCATATTTTTTGTTTAATGTGTTTTTATTGTTAGGGTGTTAAATGCAAACGAGTAGCAAGATGCATTGGTTCTGTAGGTCTTTATGTACCGGGAGGAACTGCAGTTTTGCCTTCAACAGCTTTGATGCTTTCCATTGTAAGTTGAGCAATTTCAATGTAACAATTGCTCTCGGCCCACAATATTCTTTTATCCAGATTGTTAGATGACAACTTTCTGTTCACATTTGGTTTGCGTTATTTACCAGCCTGCACAGATTGCTGGGTGCAAAACTGTTGTCCTTGCAACTCCCCCAAGTCAAGATGGTAGCATATGCAAGGTATTTTCTTTATTGTGTTGAATGATCTCTTACAAAACTGCACTCTGAGAATGGTGTCTGATAACATATGTTTTTTTGTAGGAAGTGCTTTATTGTGCCAAGAAAGCTGGGGTTACCCACATACTTAAAGCTGGAGGGGCTCAGGTTTGTATGCATTTGATATGTTTATGTTTGTGTATATTCAAATTCTGGTGTTACATGCAAACTCTACTGTAATGGAACATGGATTCTTTTTCTCTACATTGTTTTATTGGTTTTCTCTGTAGGCAATATCTGCAATGGCTTGGGGTACTGAATCTTGCCCAAAGGTATTAGTTTCCCTCTACTAGTATCTGTCCCTGGCATCTCTTGTAGATGACTGGTAAATGTGTTCTGTTTATAGTCCTTAATGTGCCAAAACTTGTACCACACTATCTGATATGCTAATTTTATGCATTACTGATAAAAAAGATTACTTGTATTGCTTGCCTCTCCTCTATCCCTATCCCTCCCTTTTCGGTACTGGTGTGTTATATATTTTAGTGTAGAGTGAAAGCTTGCATTTGATATTTTGGGGGAAGATATATTCATGGCGTGCTTAATTGTTTATAATTAGTAAAGCTGTATACTGTTGCACAACCATAAACTGTTAGACATGTTGATATCCACCATATTGATAGCGCTGGATGTACTAACCACTATTTAAAGAGATTGTTTCCAATACTTAAGTATATATGAAACTCATAGACGTTATTATAAACTAAGCTAAGAGACCTTGGTAACAAGCGCCCTCGACACAATGTATGGGAAACGTCAGAGATTTGGCTGGCCGTGCATGAAATAAATAGAAATTAAGTAGTTGTTATTACCTCTCGTCTAGCTTGTTTTGTGCTTTCTTTTGTTGAAAAAAATATATAGGAGGCCAAATAATTCATTGATAGGCAATAACCACAAGTTATAAATAATAAAATTTCTTGTTTTATAATGCAATTTATCTACTTCCTATGTTATTTAATATTGTGTTATGTCATGATTGTAGGTTGAGAAGATTTTTGGGCCTGGAAATCAGTATGTTACAGCTGCCAAGATGATTCTACAAGTATGAATATTGTTCCTTCCTTGTGTGTGTGTGGCAAAGTGTTCTGTTCATGTTAGGGTCAAAAGTTAACAATCAAAAGACATATATCTGATTAACTCCATGCCTTTCTGAACAGAACAGTGAAGCCATGATCTCCATTGACATGCCTGCTGGCCCTTCAGAAGTTTTGGTCATCGCCGATAAACATGCTAATCCTGTTCACATAGCTGCAGATTTACTTTCCCAGGTATTTACTTATTTGGAACGCTTCTTTAGTTTTTGATAGATGGGTTACATGGATCAGAGATGATTGGTTTAATGCAGAACCTTATTAGATGTATCAACCAATTTAGAAACCTTAGATTTTGTTGTGAAGAGATCTATGTGGATGTTCTGTCATCTAGTAACAGGGTAAGTATTGGTTGAGTTAGAGATTTTGGTTAGAAACTGGCGGGGTACAAAAGAACATAAAATTTGCGTAGCTAAAACAGTGGATGGGAATATGCTGTAAAACACTAAGCAAGAATTGTGAATATCATATAGACACACCCCCTATCATAGCAAATGCATCTACTACCAGAATAATAAAAAAAAGTTCTATGTTTGACTTGTTTGGTATCCCTTTTGAAATTTTCAGGCAGAGCATGGTCCAGATAGTCAAGTTGTTCTTGTAATAGCTGGGGAGGGTGTTAATCTGAAGGCCATAGAGGACGAAATCAGCAAGCAGTGCAACTGCCTTCCCAGAGGACAATTTGCTCTAAAAGCCCTGACCCACAGTTTTACTGTGTTGGCCCGTGATATGGTTGAGGTGAACGAGTATGCCTTAGTTTGTTCTTTCTCAATGGTCAAGCATATCTGTTGAGATATCTGCACACTCATTTTATCTTGGGAAAATTGCAAAAAGTCTTCTCATAATTGTTTTTTTTGCACAAACTCTCCCTTCACTGTTTTTTGCAAAAACTCTCCTCCACTCATGTTCAAATTTGTAACGTCTGCGCACACTCGTGAAAATCAACAGAAGTGTCAATGAAGTGTTGGACGTTTGAGTTAGCACGTTTAGGGGTGGGCATGTGTCTAGAACAGGACTAAACCGGTTAAGAATCGAACCGGACTCCCTGATTCTCCATTTGAAGAACCAGATGCGGAACCGTTGTCAGCGGTTCCCAATTCCGGTTCAGTTCGGATTCGGCCTCCGGTTCTGTTGCCAAAGTGCCCACCCCTAAACACCTTTGAGTTAACACTTAAGTGACACTTTCATTAATTTTTACGTATTTGCATAGCCAGTGTAAAAATAAACATGAGTAAGACAGTTTCTTGCAAAAATGAACATGATTGAAGGAGAGTTTTTGCAAAAATGCAAAGAAGGGAGAGTTTGTGCAAAAAACATAATTATAAGGAGGCTTTTTGCAATTTTCCCTTTTATTTTTCTCGGCAAGTACATGTTCTCTTATAAGGAGGCTGGAACTAAATGTTACTATTCATGTTTCAGGCAATTTCCTTTTCAAACTTGTATGCACCTGAGCATCTGATTATTAATGTGAAAGATGCAGAGAAGTGGGAAGGTTTCGTTCAGAATGCGGGTACATTTGGATCATGAAATGTCCTCTCCTTATTTCCATATGCATACCCTGCACATGAATATCAAAATATTGTAGTCAATAACTTAAAAAAAGTGGTAGCTTGAAATATTATGGATGCATTTAACATTTTCATTCACAATCTGAGCACAGAGTTGTTAATTTCCTTGCACAGGTTCAGTGTTTCTTGGTCAGTGGACACCAGAGAGTGTGGGAGATTATGCCAGTGGGACAAACCACGTGCTTCCAACATATGGATATGCACGGATGTATGGTGGAGTGTCCTTAGATTCGTTCCAAAAGTTCATGACTGTCCAATCTTTGACAGAAGAAGGCCTAAAAAACCTCGGCCCATATGTGGCAACAATGGCAGAAGTTGAAGGCCTTGATGCCCACAAGAGAGCGGTAACCCTCAGACTCCAAGATATTGAAGCAAGACAGGCTGCAAAAACAAGCTAAGCACATCTTTGTTCTCAATTTCCATGGGCCTCCCTGCAGCTGCAGCAGATAAGGAACTGAATAACATATGATTGCTGGCGTTGAGAATTACATTTTAGTTTTGCATAATGACTTGGGACTTGTTCCATGCATTAGCAATTGTTATCATTTTTTTTCTGAGCAAAATAGCACAAGTTTATTTGAATAATCAGAGAAGTGAAGGTTAGTGATTACAAATGTCAGCAATGGTAGAAATAGTAAATTGCATTAATAATAGTTTCAGCTTGTAAGCAGCATTGGCACCAGCTGCTGAGAGCTGCAAGTGTAATAGCATTGCATTGGGGCCATGGAAATGACAAGAGTGTTGTGTCGTGTTGGTTTCAATTGCCCTGAAACCAACTGAGATTATGGACATTCAGTCAATGACATAAAAGTGAGTGCCTGTGGAGGAGAAGAGAAGGTTGAATTGAATGAACATGAATCTGAAAATTTTAAAACTAAATAGGGTATTTCGTCTTTTCACAATAGTAAAGCGAGATGAAATGAAATGATCCCTTTATTATATTATGTTTACAGATGTTATTTCAGCAATGTCAACAATAGGAATAGGACATTAGGGATAACCATGATACACAAATCATGCAATGCAATTTCATTTCTGGTGTTTTCAATTTGCATTCTACAACTGCAAATGCCAACAACTTATTTAAAAAACAAGGTAGATCCTTCCACCTATTTATAAAGTTTAGAAGGAGGCGTGTTTCCGAACTTATATGATAAGTGTTGGAAGCCATCGTAGGTTCTTTCACCCGCCACTTCATCCACTGGCACTGCATCACATACTTCCTTCAACTCCTCTTTGTTGAGTTTCACCTTCAAGGATCCTATGTTGCTATCAAGGTTCTTTATCTTAGTTGTCCCTGACCACCACCAAAGGAAACAAATATATCAACTTAACTACCAATGCATAATAGGCTTTTGGTAAAGGAATAACATATTTTATATACCCACCAGGTATAGGCACAACATCATCTCCTTGTTGAAGAACCCATGCTAGTGCCAGTTGAGCAGGAGTGCATTCATGCTTTTGCGCCACCTTTTCCACCTTTGAGTAGATGGATCTATTTCTTTTCAGATTTTCTTCTTTGAACCGAGGATGCGACACCTTTTGTAACAAACACACCATCAATACTTGTTACCATCAAATGGAAATCAAAAGGAAATTACAAGACTTGTACCAGTTGACTATTGCCAGGCACTCCCTCTACAACTGCTTTCCCACCAAAAAAGCCACGACCAAGGGGACTGTATGGAACTATTCCTATACCGAGCTCCCTGCACAATGGAATGATATCTTCTTCAATATCACGAGTCCAGAGGGACCATTCTATTTGTAGAGCTGTGATAGGATGAACTGCATGCGCCCTCCTTATTGTGTCTGGGCTAGCTTCCGATAACCCAATATACTTTATTTTTCCCTCTTCCACCAGTTTCTTAAGTTCTCCGACCTACATGTAACAGAATTCATAATTCAAATGGAAGAATGATCTGACAATGACAAGGCTGTCATGATTTCACAGATATTGCAACATAAAAAGAAACGCTTACCGTTTCCTCTATAGGTACTGTTGTATCCACTCGGTGCTGATAATACAGATCAATGTATTCTACATCAAGGCGCTTCAAACTAGCTTCACAACATGAACGTACATACTCAGGCGTACCCTCGATCCTCAATCTCCCATCAAATCTGATTCCTAGAATGCCAAATTTTGTGGCTATTTGAACTTTGTCCCGTGGTAACTGCTTCAAGGCCTAATCAATGAAACATTAGAGGAAACAAAATTACTTTTAAAAATGATTACAGTGAGCAGTTCTCAGCTAATTTCCAAATTACATCACTATAGTCCAAGAAGACTTGAAATTCGAGGAACATAACAAGAATGGAACATAGCATTTATTCATGTACCTTGCCAACCAGAATTTCATTAGCATTGGCTCCATAAACATCAGCAGTATCAAAGAAAGTGATCCCTTTACTGAAGGCATGTTTAATCAAAGCAATGCCATCTTCATCAGAGACAGCATCATTATAAATTCCACTCAGGCCCATACACCCTAACCCCAACTTCGATACCTGTCAACCACACACCAATCGATTCAAAAATCCCTATTGCCACTTCAATACACACATTAATAAACACATAACCAATCAAGCAGATATTTCAACATGACATGAACTGGTAGATCTCTTTCATGTCTGTAATATGGAAACCCAAAAAAGAAAGTTACATATCGAGCTCAAATTCAGTGTAATAGAACAAGAATGAGTGCCCAAAAATTGGAGAAAGGGGAATTTTTTATGGTGAAATTGAAATGGGTTTTAGACTAACCTCAAGGCCTTGATTGCCCAGTTTGACTCTTGGAATCTCCATTTCTGTCGAAGAAGATCCAGAATGGAGCTCACTCTGAAATCTTTCAGTGACTGAGCTCGAACTAAGTCCCCCAAATATTTGGATACGTGATATATATAGACAAATGAGTATGTACGTCCAATGGGGATAGAGGAAGAGAAAATGGATGGTTAAATACGTAAGCATACACGTAGACTCATACATGTCTGACTTCAGCAACGACCTATGCATTTCCTCCTTATGTATCTGACTAATCATATAATCTAGAGAAAATCCTACATAAGTATTTTGATTCTACGTAGACTTTTTAATCTGACTTGAGAAGTACCTGAAGTTTAGAAAATAATAATTAAAAGTGGTGATTTGCATCATTTTTGGGTTAAAGAGTGGTAAATTAAAAATAATGAATAATTTAAGGCGGTAATCTGCAATATGAATGAATTACCAATCGTGAATGGTTAAAAGTGGTGATTTCTAAATTATAATACATATTTTTCTTAGCGGTGGTGACATGAAAATAGTGAACAATTAAGCTTGGTTTCTTTTAATTTTCCCTCTTACTTACATTAAATTTAATTGCTTTAGCGGAATTCAATTTGATTCTAATTTATATTGAATTGGAGCGTGAACGTTCAATTGTTTACTTTTCACGTAATATTGCATAAGCAATTAACCCTTATTTTAATAGATATAGTAAGCCTTCAATTTCCATCAATATCAGGTCTCGTAGATAAATTTATAAGGAATGTTTTAAATGGCTACTCCAACTAAAGATGTTCATGATTTGAAAACCGAACAGAATTGCTAATCAAAAATCAAACTGAATTGATTGGTTTATTTTTTGAACTTTTATAATCGTCGACTTAATCGACGAATGGTCAGTCAGTTCAGTTATAACTGACGGGCCAACCAATTCACTTCGGTCGATTTGACCAAATAGTAGATAAGCCAGTTTTTTTGGCCAATGCAATCTATTAGCCCAAACATACAATTCAGCCCAATGGCAAGCTCTTTCGTAACCACCATCTCTTGGAAATTACAACCGTATCCTTTTGGATTCACCCAATTATTATATTAAATACTTGAGTTCTCATTATTTACATGTCTCTGACATCTATATGACATATCCACACATTTATTCTTCAACGCCAAGTTCCAATTCCAACTGTCATGATCGGTTTGTCATATAACATCCAGTTCTCTTTATCACAACTAGGGCTGTCCAGCGAGTCGGGTTGGGTAGACCCGTGTCGGGTCGTACCCGACTCGGTTGGAGTTGGGTATAGAAAACCAGATCCGATACTCGACTCGGTTTAGGAGTCGGGTATCGGGTTGGGTAGAACTCGGGTAGTCAGGTGAGTCGGGTATACCCAACTCACCCGATGGGCCTACATTCTGGGCCCATTTGCAATTTCTATAATCAAGGCCCACTCAATTTGAAGCCTCAACCCAAACTGATTTTGAAGCTCAATATTTTTGAAGCCCATTCATTATATATATATATATATACATTTACATATTCCACATTCACATTCATATATATATACATCAACACTTACATTCACTGATTTACATATTTGTATTTATATATTTACATTAACATTTACAAATTACAAATTAAAAGTTCAAATTTATAAAGCCTCCTCACTGTCTCTCACTCTCTTGTCTCTGTCTGCCACTTCTTCTACTTCATTCATTTCTTATCTTACAGTTAATGCCACCAGCCCACCACATTTTCATTCAAATAAAACACAAGTAAGTATTATAACAAATCATAATTCATAACAGTATAAAATATGTATATATATGTACAAGTTAGTTTAAACATTCTCATATAATTCATAACAGTATAAAATATGGCCAAAGAGCAATACTTGCTCAAACTTTTCATTAGATAATACATTGCTCAAACAAACAAACACATTCATGAAGTTTTGAGCATACAAAAATGAACTAAGTGTTCATCACCATTCACCACTAGTAGTACCAAAAGAAGGTGATCAAAAGTGAACAACAAGTTTAAACATCACCATAGCGTTCAATCAAACTCAAAAAATTAAAGCAAACTTAAACTTGAACACCATCCAAGAGGGAGCCTCATTCCGTAGCTTGAGTAGCATAACGAATTAAATCTGTACGTTAATAAAGATAATTAGGGGTTGTCCATAATTGATAAAATAGAAAATATTTGAGGATTTAATTAGAGAGATGTCCAATTCAATTACCTCGCTCGACCTCTTCATTCTCGTGCAATGCCTCCTCAAAGCCGCTTACAGATGTTGTTCCTCGGATCCAACTTTGAGTGCACACTAATGCTTCCATTGTAGTCGGTAGTAAGGCGCTTCGGAAGTCATTGAGAACCCTACCACCCATTGAGAAAGCTGACTCGGATGATACGGATGTGATAGGTATGGCTAAAAGATCATTGGCTAGTGTAGAGAGAATCAGGAATCTAGATGAGTTGTTCTTCCACCATCCCAAGATGTCGAACTTTTCCTCATTGCTCTCTACATCTTCCGTCAGATATTTGTCCAGCTCTGTCTTTTTCACACCTTCTTCAAGAACTTGAGAGTTTGATCAAATGATCCATGGAGTGTTTTCCTTGCAGGCTTAGGAACAACAACACTTGTAGTAGTAGTAGGTGCACCTCCAGGAAAAGGTGTAGTGCTACTACCTACTACAGATGCATTGGAAACATACTCATCAAACAATTCCTGCAAAGCATTCTTTATATGAAGTTGTAAGGTTGCAGCAATATCAGGAGGGTACATGTTATCCACAACATACTTCACAACATCTAACTTGTTCATCGGATCGAAAATAGATGCTATGAAAATTAGCAAGTTCATTTGGGATACATTCGGCCAATACTTGTCGAATTTTGCCCTCATTTTGTTTGATATTGCTGTGATGTTGAAGTCATGCTCTGCCCCCGCTTGTCCCTCTTTGATGATCTCCAATATGGAATTAACTTCATCCAAAAAAGTGTGAGACGTGACATATTTGCTGCCTGAAACCCTCTTAGTAACAACAAAGAAATGCTCGAAGAAGTCCATGAACTTCTTGATGTATGTCCAATCTTCCTCCACCAACATACCCAACGGCTCTGTTGAACCCTTCATGAATTTTGACTCCAGCTCATGTCGAAGAAGGGTGGTCTCGCTATCATACCTTTCGAAGGCAGGCTCCAAGGCTACGGCAGATTGAAGCATCAAGAAGGTGGAGTTCCACCTAGTGGAAACATCAAGAACAAGTGAATTCTTGCAATCAAGCCCAGCGGCAGCCACACAGTCCTTAAATTTGTTCATCCTAGCGACTGATTGTTTAAAAAAACGAACCGCAACCCTAATCTTTTCCACCGGGTTCCCGAGCAAAGTCAAACCCTCCTTCACTATGAGATTTATGACGTGAGCACAACACCTCATGTGTAAAAACTTCCCTCCTAAGACGCTCTTCCCCACCAAGTTCATTTTCCTCCTCATAAAGTGGACATCAACATCATTGCTTGTTGCATTATCTAAAGTAATGCACATAAGTCTATCAATCCCCCACTCATGAAGACATTGCTCAAGCGCATTACCAATGTCTTCCCCCTTGTGGCTATTGATTTGACAGAACGATATGATTTGCGAATGGAGCTTCCAATCATCGTCAATGTAGTGGACGGTGATGCACATATAATTGATGAGTTGATTGCTTGTCCATGTATCCGTTGTGAGGGACACCCTAGGAGCCTTCCGTCTAACGAATTCCTTGAACTTATCCTTCTCGCTCTTATACATCTCGCCAAGGTCTCTTGTGACGGTGCTCCTGCTTGGAATATGAAATAGAGGCTGGATTTTTTTCGTAAACCGTTGGAAATACTCATGTTCTACAAAACTAAGGGGCAACTCATGCATGATAAGCATCCTAACCAAATCTTGTCTACCCCCTTGTTGATCAAGTGCCCATGAACCCAATTTTGAAATGCCATCAGAAGTAGTTGTAAAATTAAGTATAGACTGATTTGTGGGATTGTTATCCGGGTGACCCTTACAAATTTGAATATGCTTATTCAAATTTGTTGTGCCACAATCTTTACTATCAGCCTTATACTTAGCTACACAATGCTTACAATGTGCATACAAAACACCGTGTTCATTAGGAGCAGGTAGGTGAAAATCATTCCATACATGACTATACTTTCTAGTTTTTTTCAAGGGAGGTTCGAGAGTACCTGGGGCTGCTGCACATTGCTCAACAGTATGAGCAATAGCAGCAGCCTGAGCAGCTCTTGGTTCCTGAGTAGCAGCTTCCCGAGCAGCAACTTCCCGAGCAGCATCATCCTATTGTCGTGTAATCAAGAATAAACAAGTATTAGCATAATCAAGAATAAAGATTTATTAGATACCCCAATCAATCAAATAAGTCTTAATTACAAACTTGCATGACAAACCCTAAACCTAAACAGAAAATATTGAAAACAGTATAGACATTGCCTAATAAATATTGAAAACAGTATAAACTTGCATGACAAACCCTAAACCTAAACAGATTGCCTAATAAACATATATTGAAAACAATATAGACATTGAATATTGAAAACAGAAAACACGATTGCACAATATAGACATTGAATATTGAAAACAGAAAACAGAAAACATATATTACTACACAATATAGACATTGAATATTGAAAACAGATTGCCTAATAAACATATATTGAAAACAATATAGATAGACATTGAATATTGAAAACAGAAAACACGATTGCACAATATATACATTGAATATTGAAAACATAAAACATATATTACTACACAATATAGACATTGAATATTGAAAACAGATTGCCTAATAAACATATATTCAAAACAATATAGACATTGAATATTGAAAACAGAAAACACCATTGCACAATATAGACATTGAATATTGAAAACAGAAAACATATATTACTACACAATATAAACATATATTCCCACCCCAAATTGAAAACGAAATTCGAAAACCCTAGGCCTAATATAATTGAAAACAGATTGTCTAAATCCCCACCCCCAATTTCAATTTTTAACCGAAAACCCCAAATTGAAATCGAATTTCCAAAACCCTAGCCCTAATTTGTCAATTGAAAACAGATTGGCTAATTCCCCACCCCCAATTTCATGTTTAACCCGAAATCCCCAAATTGAAAACTAAATTCTGAAATTGAAAACAGAAAACCCCAAATTGAAATCGAATTTCCAAAACCCTAGCCCTAATTTGTCAATTGAAAACATATTGCCTAAATCCCCACCCCCAATTTCATTTTTAAACCGAAATCCCCAAAATCAAATCGAAATTTGACAAACCCTAACCCTAATTTGTCAAATCAAAACCGAATTCCTAAATCTCCACCCCCAATTTCATTTTTAAACAGAAATCCCCAAATTTTAAATCAATTCAGTAACCCCCAAAACCCCAATTAGAAATTGAAACAAAAAGCTCTAACCCGAACCCAGAATAACACATGCAAATTGCAAACCTAGAAATTCAGACATGCAAGGAAAGAGTAGAAGATGAGATGAAAACCCAGAACAAAATTAAAAAGAAACAACAGGTTTGGGAATTCTTACCGTCATCGGAGTTGGAGCCCCAGACATCGTCGCCGAGAACCCTTCACAGTCCACTGACTCCACTCCACCGTCAAATCGATCCGTTGGAGAATCCTCTCTCCACCATCGACGATTTATAGTGGAAGAAAGAGTTCTCCAACGGATCGATTCGAACGGTAACTAGCTACCAAATCGATCCGTTGGGCTGTGATGTGATATGTGTGTGAGAAAGAGAGAGAGGAACGAAGACAGAGGCGAGGCGAGGACGATGACGGTCGTGTAGGGTTTCAAACAGAGAGAAAGGAGCGGTGGAGAAGAAATGAGTAGTTGAATCGCATTGAATGCGATTCAACGTGTGAGAGAGAGATGAGTGAGTGAGTCTGAGACTCTGAGAGTCGTGAGAGAGAGAGTGAGCGACGTACGTGTGTGGAGTAGGTTGTGCCACGTGAGTCAAAATCGACGGTGTAGATGAGTTCGTCGAAATGGATCAACGGACAGGAGCTTGCCACGTCGCCCACTCGTAACACTGAAGGAGAAGAGTGTCATTGAGTCCCACATCGGAAACGAATGGGACTCAATGACAGTATATAAGTGTTTTTGAGTTTGAATTGGGCATCTAATGAGTGTGTGGGTTGGGCTTCTGGTCTTGGTTCTCTTATACGTTGCTGGGCTGGGCCGTTATTTGTGTTGGGTTTGGGCTGGCTATTTCATAATTAATATAATTAAGATTAATGTTTTTATATATATTGTCGGGTAGTCGGGTATTCGGTGGGTTTGAAAAATCGAACCACTACTCGACTCGGTTAGCTAGTCGGGTTCGGGTATATCGGGTATCGGGTCTGTTGGGTACCGGGTAAGTCGGGTCGGGTGTCGGTCGGGTCGTCGGGTTTCCGGGTAAAATGAACAACCCTAATCACAACCCATTTTTATCGTAACCTTAACTTTTTCGAATATATTATTTTTTACTTTGACTCGTTTACCACAATCCCAAATTAAATCATGAAATTTCATTCTTCTACATCTTCCATCTTTCTCATCAAAAATAATAATTCAATATGCATCTCTCTCACAAGATAGCGCTGAAACCTATACCTGCGACTGTAACCCTTATTTAATATTTTATTATTAATTATTAATATGAAACATTTAGTTTTAAAAAAATTAACTTAAAACATTTAAACAAGAAATGTATATTATAAAAAATTTGAGAAAATTATTTTAAATTATAAAATTTAAAATATATTATAAAATTAATAATACTACTACTATATATTAATAATAATTATTAATAATTAATTAATATCTATAAAATTAAGTAAAAATAGATTTAATATTAGGGGTAATTCCATGTCAGTACCCTAACTTTGCTTCATTTCGAAATCAGTACCCTAACTTTAAAACTTTTTTTGCCGGTACCTGAAGTTTATTTACGTTGCAGTTAAGGTAACGACTGTTAAATATAACAGAATTTGTGTGCAAAATATCTAAAATGCCCTCAATAGTTTTGGTCTGTTAAACTGGTTGATTGGTTCAATTGATATGATTATGAAATTACTATTTTACCCCTAATTGAATACCAATTTAACTGATAAATTTGAGGGCAAATCTGACTTTTCAGTTACACAAATAATAAATATAATTCTTTAATATTTAAATATATATAATATTATTATTAATTATATATTATTATTATTATTATTCATTAATTAACTTAATTAACTCTAATTAGCCCTAATTAAACCCTCCCCTCCCCACCACTCCCGTCTCCGCCACACGCCCCCTCAGGCCGCCACTCCCGTCTGCTCCGACCGCGTCCTCCCACCACCTGCTCCGGCCGCCTCCTCCGTGGCCGTTGAATCGCCTCTGTCTGCCTATTTTTGTTTGGGTCTCCTTTCGCTTATGGTCTGCCTATCAGTTGCAGGTTTGCAATTTTGGCACTTGAAGACTTTTTTCCAGAAGAAGAAGCTCATTTAGTTCCAAATCTTTAGAAAGAACTATGCTATTTTGTACAACATTTCGCAGCAGTACCAAAGTATACATGTTTCAGATCTGAGCCTCTGTTTCTTGTTGAAATGTTGGTGCTTCATCGATTTGATGCGTTTTGGGTCTGTTGAGATGGCCGTAGCCGTCGCGAGGGGGACCGAGCTCCGGCGGCCTCGTTGAAGACGGAGCTCGCCGGAGCCGTAGGGCCGTAGCCGTCGCGAGGCCTCCGATTCGACGGCCACGGAGGAGGCGGCCGGGGCAGGTGGTGGGAGGACGCGGTCGGAGCAGACGGGAGTGGCGGCCGGAGGGGGGCGTGTGGCGGAGACGGGAGTGGTGGGGAGGGGAGGGTTTAATTAGGGCTAATTAGAGTTAATTAAGTTAATTAATGAATAATAATAATAATATATAATTAATAATAATATTATATATATTTAAATATTAAAGAATTATATTTATTATTTGTGTAACTGAAAAGTCAGATTTGCCCTCAAATTTATCAGTTAAATTGGTATTCAATTAGGGGTAAAATAGTAATTTCATAATCATATCAATTGAACCAATCAACCAGTTTAACAGACCAAAACTATTGAGGGCATTTTAGACATTTTGCACACAAATTCTGTTATATTTAACAGTCGTTACCTTAACTGCAACGTAAATAAACTTCAGGTACCGGCAAAAAAAGTTTTAAAGTCAGGGTACTGATTTCGAAATGAAGCAAAGTTAGGGTACTGACATGGAATTACCCCTTAATATTATTATTAATTACAATATATATTATATATTTTTAATTAAAAATTTTTAGTTAATTTTACTAATAATTAATAATAAAACATTAAATAGTGTTTAGGGTTAAAGGACAATTTTGTCTTTTTAATGACAAATTTAAAAGGATTGGAGGTAGTTTATTGAAGGGAAAATTATAAATATTTAAAATACCACACAAGTTAAAATTTATTAAAGTGTCATTTTCTTTCAACATAGAAACACTTGAAAATACTATATGGACTAATCAAAATTTAAGCACAATTATAAAAATAAGATCAGATTTTAAGTACCACTAGGTTGTAGCTCCGCGCGATGCGCATTATTATTTATAAAATATTATCGAATAATTGAAATTGTTTAATATGCTCAATTTCTTTTTAAAGTGAACTATTATTAATTAAATAAATTGTTTTGCAAAAAACGATAAATTAAAATAAATATCAATAATACTCCAATAACAATATAATGAACAATTTAAATAAATTATTGAATTAGGTTCACGGATTCCAAGACATCGAGGAATAAAAAATTAGTAGATGATAAACATATATTTGTATAAAAGTAGTTGATATACATGTCAATATCATATCGTTTTTTATGCAATCTATGATAGCTTTTTGGTTCCTTCAACACAATTAAATATCTCTTAACTGTTATTTATTTCTTTCAAAAACAAATCATGTAAGGATTCAAAAAAATTACTATCTTATATTGAACAATATCAAATCATTCACTTTCTTACCCTCATTGTCGATCTCCGTTTTGTTGTTAAATCTGTCTGAAGTAGTCAACTCTAACGATATTTCTTCTTCAATCCATTATTTTTCTCCTGAAAATTAATACACCGGATCAAAATATTGCATAACCAAAAAGAAACTCGAGGGAAATTAAACTTCTGGTGGAGAAAGCTTAAAGTGATTGCTCTAGATTTATATTGGGTGAACTCTTTTGGGATTGGGTATAGAACTCATCATGGTAGTTTATAGTGAAATAAATCTTGGGTCGAGGTAGAATGAATGGGATTGAGATTTACGAATTAGTAAATGACAAAAGGCTCTAATTATGAACTTAAGACTAATTCTCTCTTTTAGGCTTGGATGTGAGGGATGCACTTAAGCTACAAATGGGTGTTCATATACAAATATGTGAGTAAATTACATCCTCATTAATGTTTTAGTTTCTTTTATGATTTCATGAATTAAAAATCAATTAAAAAGGGTATGGCGGTCATTTTGTTTGATTCTGATAATCAATTATACACGTTAAAATTAGAAACTAAGTTATAAATATCCACAATTATAGGAATTTGAATTTATGATAAATATTCATAATTTAGGATTTGGATTTGTGACATTTGAATTTTTAATTGTGTCATCTCAATGCATACTTACTAGCAAAATGAAGTTATGTAATATTTAAGACATGAAGTATGTATATTTGGGTAATTGCAAACATAAAATTAAGTATATATGGAAACATGGAATATTATATGTCTGAAACTAACAAACGAGAAAATCAAATCATGGGACATGAAATCACGTAACTAGATGCAAAATGGAATCATGGAATTACGTGTAAAATGAAAACATGGAATTAAATATGTATAGGAACATGGAATATGACATTTCAGAGACTAAGAGATGATAAAATCAAACCTGTTGCGGGCCCGATGTGACCTTGCAATTACACTTCGGTCCCACATTTGAACACCGAATTGTCCTCGTTTCGGCTTTCTAGAGCCATTATTTTGTACTTTTTGATCCTTAGATGAATTTTGACATTTTGTAGGTGGAAGGCACAATTGGAGCTGAAAATCGGTTAAGAAAATTCTGCACAACAGCTTAAACTTCCCAGTGATATAGATTTCTCATCTGAAATCCAATTGAAGCCCATAATTTGTCGACTTAAATGGATTGTGAAGATCTAAAACATTGGTGAGGTTTTCGAGGAGTCACGATCGTGCCAAATTGAACTTTTGACAAAAAAAACCCGTGGCGATGCACGATTTCAGTCACGGAGCGCACACGAACGCGACTTATAGAGGCACGATCATGACTCCATAGTCAAGATCGTGACTAAGTGCCAGAACAGTGATTTAAAGTGCGAAAAACTTCGTTTTTCACCATCTAACTCTCACTTTTCAGCCCCCACACTTAGTTTTGAGAGGGTTTTCGACCTCACAAGGGTTTCTAGAGGAAAAGAGCTCCAAGAACCTTCCTTAGAGGCCATTTTTAGTGCTCCAAGGGAGGGTTTCCACCATCACCACCATGGGAAGAAGAAAAGAAGGCAAGAGGATACGAGAAGGAGCTAGATTGGAGAGTTTTGAGCTTCCCAACACCCAGGTCTTTGGGTTTGAGTTTGTAATTTTCTTTCCTTGTCTTAACTCTAGCTATTTCATATATGTAAATGCTTGAACAACATGATTTGAGGCTAAAAATCCTAGGTCATGGAAGCTAGATTTTTGTATGGATTGATATTGAGGTATTAGTTCTAAGTTGAAGATTATGATGTGTGTTGCCTTATTTGAATGCTTGTATTTTGACTTAGCTACTTGGGATACATGTTTAGGTGACTAAGCCGAGCCCGAGAGGGACGGATAGTCACGGATCTAGGCATCACAAAGTGCTAGGGGCTAGAAGCCGTGCAGAGACGCCCCGGATTAGCACTTAGCCTAACATTGTCGGAAAAATGCGGTTTTGACGTTGGTTCAAACCCGAGAAGGTAAGAATTGACTCGAAGTTAGGCCAATCTCAATGCCAAGAGGCGATGTTGGTATTTATGACATATGTTCTTCATTTGATTCATCATGAGAACTAATATTTCGGTACTTTGTTTGGTATTAATTCTATGCATGCTTGGTTGTTTAAATTCCACGATCTTGTTATGATTGTGTCTACCTTAGATTCGCACCCCGAGTTAGATATCCTGGGTTCTGACACCGATTTTGAGAGGAACGGGTTGTGCCGGACCTAGATGGTGTAGAGGGTTAGGGTTCGTGACCGTGTCATGACGCCCATATACAACCCTTGGCTTAAGATTGTCGTGCTTTATGCGGTTGCAAGTCACATTTGATCCTGAGAGGGTAAGATTAACCCGAGACTAGGCTAAGACCAATGTTGAGAGACAGGCTTAGTATTTTAAGGTATAGGTCATTTAACTAAATTGCATGCTCAAGATTAGTAGTTCAATTAAAACTTGATTCGTATGAATGTCTAGTTCCTTAGGTTCTCGAATCCTCGACTTCTAAGCAACCATCTACCATCCGCCTCCCCCATTTAATTTCTTGCATTAGTTGTAGTTGTGTGCTTAGTGTAGTTTGATTTCTCCTTATTTACGCTATTTACTTTATCGAGTCGTGTCGGGAAAGAGAGCACGGAATGTCCAATTGAGAGACCCCATTTTGGTCCCTGTGGTTTTGACTCGGCATGTTACCGGTTATAAACGTATTACTTGTGACCGCGAATGCTTGCGCGAGGGTTAATCTCCGAAACGTGACGTTTTACGCGACACGTTTCAGCCCTACAAGTTTTTGGCGCCGTTACCGGGGACCAAACGGTTGATTGATTGGATAGTTTGTGTTTTCTTTCCCTTTGCCTAATTCATTGCATATTCTTTGCTGTATATCTTGCTTGCGTGCACTAGTTGCACTTGTGCTCTAACTTTTTCTCGCTAGTGTTGCCTTGAGTTCTTAGATCCTAGCTAGGTTCGAGGAGGTGACGGGAGAGCAAATCAAGAAAGGAGCAAGATGAGAGAAGTCTTGGAATTCACCACGAGGTGGTGAATCTTGTGAAAAACTTGAAGTGACCAAAGTGCCACAATTTGCTAAGAAGCCCAAGAGAGTTCAAGGAGGCAAGATAGTGCTACTGCTACACCAATGAACACTCAAGATTGGAGAGATTTTGGACATCGTCGGAGATAGTGAGTCCGGAGAAGAGACGAAGTGGCCGGAGAGCCAAAATTAGCTAGAGGGGCCTAAAGAATTCGAGAGGAAAAAATAGAAGAATCACCGAGGAGCTTAAGTGGTCGGAGAGCCATCATTTGCTAAAGAGGCCTGAGGAGTTCAAGAGGCCATGAATGTGCTACCTCCAAGAGATGGAAGCAACTCAGGAGTTTATGGGACATGTTGTGTATTATCCCTTCTAGAGTTGAAGAAGCGGTCTAGTGAAGTCCCACCCAGTCCCGTCGAGCTAACGACGTTAAACAAACGCGCTATTGGGAGGCACCCCAAATTCTAATATTAGCTTTGTAAATTCACCATTTGAGTCTTTTTTCTAGTGATTGCTAATTTAGACTTGTTTTTTGTGCTTTGAAGGAGAAAGTTCTATCACGACATCAACATTTGAAGAGTGAGCTTAAAAGATATGGCGTAAACTTTCTCCTCACAAAATATGGTAAACTTGTCAACTCGAGTCAAATCCTCAAGAGAAAATAATCTCATTCTTTCGAGAGAGGTAACATGTACCCTCTCCTTGAACTTAATAGTTGAGAATGTCTTGACCAAGGTTTGTGATCACCTTGTGACCTTGAAAGGTTTGCCTCTCTATGTGGGTTGATGTGATTAAACTGACATGTTCTAGCTTTGTATAAATGTTTTGGTGAGTCGAGACTTAGTCGAGTCTTAAGTGTGGTGTGTACCAATTGTACACACCACATTTGACCCTTTTTATATTTTTAGTGTTACTTAAGTCCGAGTAAGGCCTTAAGTGTGGGGTGTACTTCGTACACATCACAATCGAGTTTATTGAGTCAAGGGCTTAGTCAAGTCCTAAAGTGTGGTGTGTGTTTGAACACACACCACAATCGAGTCGGCATGCTTGCATATTTACTTTTCGCATTGTATATTTGTTCTTTATTGTGTTCGCTTGGAGAATTTCTTTGTGGGTAGTTGTTGCTATATAGGATTAGTGCTTGCACATGTATTGATATCTAGGTTCAGTGATTGCTTAGTGGGAAATTTTCTAGATTCTTTAATGTGTTTGATTGCATGAGCTTCATTATTGTTGAGCTAGATAGTAAGATTCCAAGAGGAAATTGCTAATTTGCATGAGTGTTCGATTGTGCATGTTTAGTTATATAGGGTCATTGAATTCATATAAATTTCTTTGCATTAGGAAGTGTATGTCTACTTTTGAACACGTTCTACTTGATACATTGCATGTTCAGAAACACTTTTTGCATCCCCTCTAGTGTTTCGTGGTGAGAACTAGTTGTTCGACCACACTCGGCTTCGGGCCAAGGACTAGTGACCATGGGATAAGAATCCGTAGGCCATCATTGGACCGTTTGAGCGCAAAACGCTACCTTGACACTTTATCCGTAGTGCCATTTTAATTACTACAGATACAAAATTATTTTTATTTATTTATTTTAATTTTTCAGATACAATGGTATTTTTGTCATTTCACAAAAAACTTAACATAGTTTTGAAAAAAGTCAACAAAAAAGATAAAAGTGAGATTTTTGGATAGTTAAGGCACCTCACGGATTGATTTTGTAGTTAAAGGGGGCATGTGAGACATGTGTAGGTAAGGGGAGTCATGTGGAATTTACTCTTTTTTTATATGTTACTCTTTTTCGATAAAATTTTGACGGAATTATTCTTCAGATGTAAGAAATAAAAAAATACCCTTAAGTAGCATCAAATTTTTAAAACCATTTCATCTCTTTCTCCTTGTACTCCCCTGACCATTTTTTTGCTCTCTTTTTGTATAAGCTCATTTTCTTACTCTGTCTCTACCATTATTTTCTCACGCATCTCTCCCATTTTTTGGGTGCAATTAAAGCAACAGACATGGAAATGTGATTTATCAATCAACACATGGCTACTCACTGTCAAACATGATAAAAATCCAGTTTAAACATGATAAAATTTTTTGATCCAAACATGATTTTGCAATTCCAGTTCAAAAAGGGTGTATGATGTAGAGGAACTTTATATTGAAAAGAACCAAAATCAGACAACCAGACAACTATAGAAATTTCTCTGTTGCCGAGTCCATGCTGACCCATTTCGTCGAAGGTGGTGGTGAGTCTTATCTCGTATTTGCCCAAAGCTCCGGCCACTGGAAGCAATCCTCGAACTTGACAGAAATGGCTTCCATGTCGCTCATCTACTTGAACCCCAAACTCGTTAATTTTTTTTAAAGATGTTGATTTCCCATATAAGCTCGTCGATTTTGCCAAACCCTTGGTTATTTTTTTCAAACCCTCGTCAACTTCGTCAGATCCTCGTTGATCTCGTCCAAACCCTTGTCAATTAATGAGCTGAAATTAAAGTTATATAATATGGTGTCAAATGCGTCATAACAAGTATATTAATTTATAATTATTTCTTTAATTATCTCACACGCTTCGTTAAGTTATAGGTCAAACCTAAATTTTTATACACATTAATTTGTTGGAGAAATTGCACGTCACTACTCTATACTATGCAACTTTTGCATGTCACTACCCTCTACATTTTTTAGTTGCATGTCCCAACTGTAAAGTTTCATTTAGTTGCACCGTCCATCACAGAGTTAATTTTGATGTAAATAGTTCATAATACCCCTATATTAAAAAAAATAAATAAATAAATATCTTTTGAACTTTTGTTTAAGAAACATATTTTTATTAGGTAAATAGTAAAACACTGAGTTCAAAATTATTTTGTTTTAAAAAAATAGTTTTTTCAAAAAAATATTAAAAATAAAAAACCACTTTTAACAACGTTTTTATTTTGTTTTTAATATATATTTTAAAAATTATTATTTTCAAGCAAAGTAATATTCAAATCAGTTTTTTTATTATTTATTAAAAAAAATAAGTTAAACAAATGATTTTTTTTCATTTTTTCATTTTTTAAATATAAGGGTATTTTAGTCATTTAATAAAATTTGAAACCAAAATATTTAAATGACTAAAATACTCTTGTATTTTAAAAATTAAAAAAAATCATTTGTTTAACTTATTTTTTTGAAGTTTTTTTATGGAATAAATAATAAAAAACTGATTTGAATATTATTTTTTTTGAGAAAATAATAATTTTTTTAGAAAAATATTAAAAATAAAAAACGATGTTAAAAGTTGTGTTTTACTTTTATTTTTTTGAAAAAAAATACTTTTGAAATCAGTGTTGTACTATTTATCTGATAAAAATTGTTTTTTAAAAAAAAGTTCAAAAGATATATATTTTTTAATTTTTGAATTTTTTTAATATAGGGGTATTATGGATTTTTTACATCAAACTTAACTCTGTGATAGACGGTGCAACTAAATAAAACCTTATAGTGGTGACATGCAACTAAAAATAGTACAGAATAATGATATGCAAAAGTTGCATAATACATGATAATGTCTTGCAATTTTTTCTAATTTGTTCATATATGAGCCCAGGCAATCAACTTAGATTTGACTATCTTCAAAAATCAAATATGCTGATTGAATTTGAGTATGACAGTACACTTAAAAAGCTTTTAAGTTTGAATGAAAAAGACAGATATTTTAATCTATCTTATTTTCTGTAAGAGTGTCATTGAAAGAACTAATAAGTTTCGTGTGGCAATTGAAAAACATCTTATATTGGTTATTTTGGTTAATTAAAAAGTGCTACGACTTTTTGTTTGTTTTGTATATCGTCACTGCATCTCTAAGCATTTAACAAGAGTGGTCAAAGTCAACCTGAATAATCAATAAGATTATAATATTTAGAAGTACGAATGCTTGGTGTTTTCGGATGTGGACGTGTATTTTGCCGGAGACTCTGTCAAAAGGATTCACTGGATTTTATATTCGCATTTTTCAACCCAAGGAAACGAATTTCATTACCCATAAAGTTAAATAGTATAATATGATTTTGGTGATTCAGTTAATATCAAAGGGTAATCTCACGCGATTATAATTGATTTGATTTTTCTCACCTATTTATGATTGGCTTTTTTTTTGTAAAAAGTGAATTACGAACTTTTTCCTAACACATATCTATGTTTAACGTTTATTTCAAGTTAATATTGCTAATTTTTGTGCAAATCAATCAAAATATCCTTAAATATCACTCAATTTTCAAACACATGTTATTGAAGTATTTTTTTCGTTTCTCTTTTTCTCTCCCCAAAAGCCTAAAATTTTCCACGAGAGCTCGTCGCCAATCTGATCAACGCCGACTCCAAAATGTTGTGTACAATTTCTTTCACCACCCAAATCAGTCAAACTCACGATTTCAAACACAATCCATTGTTCATCTATAGTTTTCTTAAAATGGGAACAATTAGATCAGATCTGATCTGGTGATGAGGGTCTAGGAAATCTACTTATTGAAGTCTTTAACCCACATCTTAATCTATTTTGCACTCGGTTTTGGATTGTATCTCTAATTTATTCCATTTCCATCTTCGCGAACACAAATAATTTGAGATTACACTACATTATTAATGGTACATAAGTTTAAATGTTTAATTATACCAGTGTTCACCGAAATTAACTATTGTGATGAATTCTTAATTAATATTACCATAATAATCTTTTGAGAAATCTCATTAATTAAATAATAATATCGGTATAATTTTATATACCACCCCCTAAAATATACCAAATCTCACCCAACACCTACTAAAACCATTAATCTCACTAGCACCCCCTTAAAATGTGCAAAAATCTCAGTTGTCAAAAGTTTATTGAAAAAGACAAAAATACCCATCTCTCACCACTCCCTCACCTCTCCCTGACCATACCCTCTGTCTCTCCTCCCTCCCTCCACCGTCGCCGGCGAGCTTCCCTCCGTCCAATCCCCTCCCGTCGCGTGTCTACAACAATCCTGGCGATAATGGCGAAAATTGAGTTGATGGGGAGGGAGGCGAGGTTGAGGGTTTGGAGGGAGAATGAGTTTAAGGTGAGGATGGAGGGGGCGGAGGAGGGGAGGAAGGGGAGGCTGATGGTGGCGGCAGAGGTGTTTGAGGTGGCGCCAGGAGTGGCGGTGGTGGAGGGAATTAGCCGGAGAGAGGCTCGCCGGCGACGGTGGAGGGAGGGAGGAGAGATAGAGGATATAGTGAGGGAAAGGTGAGGGAGAGGGGTATTTTTGTTTTTTTTCAATAAATTTTTGACAACTGAGATTTTTGCCCATTTTAAGGGGGTGCTAGTGAGATTAATGATTTTAGGGGGTGTTGGGTGAGATTTGATATATTTTAGGGGTGGTGTATGGAAGTATCCCTTTACAAAATTAATTAGAATTAAAATTAGTATAAGACGGTCTCATTAAACGGCCTTTGACTAATATATTGATTATGTTATGAACAAAGGGTCCAACTAGAATACAAACGGTTGTCTAACATACAAATATCATAACAACTTTTTCACCACACGATCTTTGGATGGACGGTTATAATCTACTCTCTTAGCTGATGGCAGGTCAACGTAAATATCATATAATGAGGGTGGGCGTATAAGTCTATTTCTTCACCATTAGGGGTAATTATGTACTTCCAACGTCATGAATAAAGCTGGCATATATATAATTCCCGTTAATCTCGTAATTCAATTTAATCCATCTCAATCACAGAGCAAATCGGCGAGGGTTGTATGGAAACCTAATCTTCAGCTAGAGTGAATGTCGATCTGATATGATTCTACACCTAATTTTCAACTCGAAGAAAGGCGATCTTCTACGATACTTTAAGCATACCGATTCGAGGTGATCAATATCTCCTATCAGTTTAAATAATCTGACGATTTGTCAACCCAAATCTCATACTCTACAGTTTTCAGTGTTACTAGTCTCTTTTGATTTTGTCAATGGCACTCATGAAGAGGAAATCGCAGAGGGGAGCGACTGTACACAAGAACAAGAGAACCGGTAACTGATTTCTAATTTTTTTAGTTTTTAATGGTTTTTTGATTTGCATGTTTAAGATTAAGTTGATCCCTGTACTTTTTGATGGATTCATGTCGACGATTGCATCACATATGTGTAATGTTTAGTAAATTTGTGTATATACGTTCTCGGTTTAAATAAATCGTAGTTTTCATGGGTGCATGCTGCTGAATTATGTCATCTAGTTCATTCGGGGTTGATTCTGTGCTGCAATTGATTTGTGTCACCACCATATCATATTATAAGTGAATGTGTCATGTATAATAATGTCATTACATATATGACTCAGTGTAGGGTTCGTATGACATTTCTTACAGTCTGAATATAAGGTGTCATTTGTAATCGACCATTTAGAATGTGTCATTCCAATATTTTTCTTTTGTAACAATGTGTCATCTATGGCCAGTGATAATTGAATGTGTCATATCTTATTACTAAATTATCATCTGTCAACAATGTCTTATGTATGATGTATATTAATGGTAATGTGAATACCAGTAACATTAATGTATATGTAACATCATTTTTAAATCAGGCAAAACTAAACATTTGGTTGTGGAGGACTCTGATTTCGAGGACCACGAGCCTTTGATTAGTCGTTTGAATAGAATGAGGATTGGTTCGAGCAGTGATGGTGGTGTGCGACACTCGTCGTTGAATCGCCCTTCATTATGGAAATTCAAATGTACGAGTAATGGTGTCAAGATACGATTGCCGAGTAGGGAAGCATCATTACCCCCTAGGGTCCAGGCACGATCCAATGACAGTGTACCTCGCAATCCACCTCCTCCTCAAGAAGAAGCTAATTTTGCGAATGAGCCACATGAACCAAATCATGGAGGTCAGAATCTGCTGAAGATTCACACTAGATCTTCACCGAATGGGCTGTATAAGTCAGTTAGAAAGTTTACTAATGCTCAGAAAGCGGACCTCTCTGATATGGGTTTTGGCCACATCGTCAAACTAGGGATTAGCAAGATTCCAAAGACAATTGGGTACTGGCTTGTGGAAAACTTTGACCCAGCAAGCATGTCAATTTTGCTGCCCAATGGCAACCAACTACGTATTATTGAGCTTGATGTTCAGGCAACATTGGGCATCCCTCGTGGTGCCATGGAAATTCCTGTAAAGGGACCTAGCTCTAAGTATCTAGGACTTATTGCCTGGAGGGCACATTATGAGTCTACTACATCTGCCATTTTGCCTAGGACTGTGTATAGGAAAATGAGGGAGCAGCAAGATGGTGGTGCTCTGTTCCGACAGAACTTCTTAGTAATGTTCTGTACAGTTATGATTGAATTTTGGACTAGCCGTTTTGTCAACCTCAAATTTTGGGAAGCTATTGAAGACACAGATCGCGTTTCTGAGTTCAAGTGGTGTGGGCCTATTGTTGAGAGTCTCATTCGTAATAAGTACGAGTGGCAAGCACGACCTGGTGATGAGAGGAGCTGGTCTATGGTCCTCTAACGTTCCTTCTGGTAAATTACTTTAGTAATCTGATTTGTTTGTCTTATTCGGCATATATTCTTCACTTAATATTGTGCATTTTCAGCTTCTATATATGGATAGAATCGAGTTCCAGCGTTGTACTGTGCCACGTGTCTACCCAACACTTACCCGGTGGACGGACGCCATAGTTCAAGAACGTGTCACAAAAGAAGAGGAAGACCGATCGTTTGGGAGAAGTTTCCTGCTAGTTGATAGGGTCACTATCCCCCAGCGTGAGAAGCAAGAAGGGATGGCGATGGATGATGAAGTTCAACGATCACCAAATGCAAGTCCAATGCTTATGCGTACGAAGGTGAAAAAATTTATAGCTATTGTGTCATTACATGCAGATATGGGTTTAAGCTGACTATATATGTCTTGCAGGACATATTGCGGAAAATACATATAGTGAAGAAGAATATTGGAACGAACCTAATGGAGCTTAGTGATTTGGTGGAATCGTATGTAGCCAGTTTTGATGTTAATAGGGATGAGGAGGCACAACCAGAGCAGGAAACAGAGAATGAGTTGGGAAATAGGAGCCCATTAGATGACCCATATTGGTCTGACCCTCGTGTCATGGAGGAGTGTGATGCCATATATGATAGCCTCAAGAGAAAGGACTATGTTGCACTATACAACGGTATCAAGTCTGAATCGAACCGTGGTGGCAAAGAAGATGGGCCATCGTTCTCTCTTGGTGTCGATGGAGTAGGTACGACTGATGGTGTGCTCAATCAAGGATGTCCGTCAACTGGAGACGAGACTATGCCATCTGCAGGCATGGGTAATATGCCATCTGCAAGGATTGGTGGGCAACAGGTTGAACATACGACTCCTCCCGATGTTGGCAATACATCTGGTATTGACCCAATTACACCCAAAGATTTGGATAATGAGTTTATGGAGGAGGTTGAAATGGAGGACGTGGATGATGAAGATACCGAGGATGATGATTTAAATCGGGGCAGGCCTGAGCGTGTACCGAAACTACATCGTGTTCTTCTATCCCCATATGCTAAACGAAGAACGAACTTCAACAAGGTGTTGTAGTCACATGAAACCAAATTATTTGAGTTCATAATGCAGATCAACGAAACGCCGTTCAAGTAAGTTATTTTCATTTTGAGTTTTGACATGTTATTTACAATAACACGTGACCTTAAACTAATGTCAAATTTGTTTGTTTAAGTACATTTGTCTACCTGGAAGAAATGAGCCAGTTTTCTTTAGAGCTACATCATGTCCAGACTCTTAACCATCTAACAGATGTTAATGCTAAAATTGTTGATGCTTGGATGCGGCTATTGAACGATGTGGAGAAACTAAGAGATCCAGATGGTCCTGCAAGATGTTTCATATCCACATCTCCTTCAGTGAGTGATTTTGTAATTGAAACAGTTGTTCGTTTTTTACATTTTTGTTTTTTCATCAAAATGATCAGAGTTTGTTACTGCAGAGGTTATTTGGACATGAACGTCCAGCGAATAGGCTCGAACTGAAACATTTCAGGGATGAAGCAAGGAAAGAATTGCAGAGAGCAACTGTTGCTGCCATTAACGTTGATGTTGTAAGTTGTTTTATGTACTCTTATGTACTACACATGAACAGTTCTATAATGTGTCAGTTTATGATGTAATGCATCTGCCGTTTCACTGGACAGATTATTGTTGCTGCTCATGTTGGTAAATTGTTCTTTGTGATGTCTTTTGATGTAAAGAAGAGAGTGATAGAGCTGTTTGATCACACTCTAACTCACGAACAAGATGGTAACCGATACGGGTTTATGCCACAAAATATTGTAAGTTTTGATGTGTGTTTTAATGGCAGTACACATGTTTGTTGTGTTTTTAGCGTCATTTTATATAATTTTAATGGGTCGTGTTTTCCTAGCAACGTGGCGTGTGCGCCCTTCTAGCTGATATCAATGCTCCTACTGCCCGGCTTCTGATGCAGAGTAGTATCAATTTGGTGAAGCTACCATGGTCAAGCATCCTTAATGGACATGATTCAGGTGTGTTTGCTATGTGGCATAGTGAGAATTATATGGGGTTATTTCACTGGAAGGCCGAGCTACGACCTAATGCTGTAAGTTTTACATTTTTAAGAGTACAACGTAATTTCTTTATTGCAACACACTGCATAATGAATGTTTTTTTTGTAAATCCACTGCACAGGCTGCACAGATACATAAGCTTCGTGTCTGAATGCTATATAAGATATTGGTTTGGCAGCGCAATATTGCGTGGGATGTAATCTATGACACTGCGGTTGAATTCTACCGTAACAATGACGTCTTGTTCAAGATTAAAGATCGTCGGCTAAATGAGTAGTATACTAGTGCAGTTAGTAGCTTATGTTTAATGTCGTTTTATCAACAACTCTAGTTTTTGGTATCAGATTACTTTGTAATTTTTGTTATGTTCTGGTAATACTGTTGTTTTGGCAACACCTTAACCACTATATTTGGGTTCAAAAAAGATATTGTTGTGGGGTCAAAAGGTCTCGTTCCGAGACCGTTTAACCTCACAATTCGGTGCGTTTGTGTCCGATAGTGGCCAAGTCAGGCCCGGGAGTACTTGTTTTATGTTTTTTGGTGTTTTGAGGTACATACGCAGGAACGGGAGGAAAAAGGGTCAAAAACGAGGCACCGAGCAAAAAGTCAAGGCGAGTTGACCAAAGGGCCGGGCAGAGCCCTTTAGCCACGATCGTGCCTCCTTTGATCACGATCGTGGCTCATTAGGCACGATCGCCCCTGTGCCAGCCACGATCGTGCCTCCCCTTGAAGATTAAATGATGATTTTATTCCAACTTACAGTGGGCTCGCGCGATTTTAGTCACGACGGAGCCACGATCGTGACACAAGAAGGCACGATCGCCCCTTCGAGAGCCACGACCGTGGCTTTAAGAGGCAAAGGATCGAGGCGATTTGAAAATATCTTACTTGCCACGAGTCACGACCGTGCCCTCCGAAGGCACGATCGCCCCCATGACCAAGTCACGATCGTGCCATTTCCAGCACACGATCGTGGCCCAGACTGAGGCACGATCGTGCCTTGCTAGTCACGATCGTGACTGCCCACAGATTCAGAAAACTATAAAAGGGATGCAGCCACATTTTTGTGAGGAGGAAGAAAAGTAGAGAGATAAACGAGACCAAGGAGCTTTTCAGCATTTCTTCAAGCGTTCTTCATCTTCCTCGACACCAAGGACATTGCAAGTTCTACCGTTCTTCATCACACATCGAAAAAGAACCTTGCTCGGGAATCCAAGAGCATTTCTATCCATTTACTTTATTTTCTTCATGTTATTCATGCGTACTTGTGTTTCCACCATGATGTTGCTAAGCTTGAGCACCATGGTTGAGGGCTAAATCCCTTAGCCATGGGTGCTAGACAATATGAAACGTGAATATAAAGTTTGATGAGATTCGATTTATTGAATGATGAATGTGTTGTGTGGATTGTTGTTTAAATGCATGTGTTGTTTAAGTGACGTTTTACAATATGTGTTTGAGGAGTTCTATCCGATACCGAAAGGGAAGGAGTAGAACCCGGACCTAGCATCCACCGAGGGTTGTAGGCTCAAGACCGTGTCTTAGCACCTTCTCGTAACCCTTAACCTTTTATTGTCGATTGTATGCGATCTCGAGTTTTCTCAATACCGAAAGGGCACGGGAAAACTCGAGATTAGGCTAACCTCATTACCGAAAGGCGAGGTTGGCACTTAAGACATAGGCTCAACAGACCTTTCATTCAATAGATTGCATGTTTCTCGAATTTGTTCACTTGATGATTGTCTAGCACCCTAGGCATTTTAATCCATTCGTTATCTGTGTCATAATTGCAAACACGTTTATTAACTAATCGTAAACCCCATATTAATCCCTGTGGACCGACTAGGTATCTTACCGGATCTTATAAATATTATTACTTGCGACCCGTGTGCATTTGCACGTGGAAACCATTATGCAACGTTATCACGTCACATTTTGGACCAACAAGTTTTTGGCGCCGTTGCCGGGGATTAATCGGTCTACGATTGGTAAATGCTTGTGTAGTTACGACGTTTTTAGAGATTGGCTAAATTTTAAAGGAACCGAAGGAACATGTTACAAAGAATGTCGAAGCATCTTCTACGAAATCTTGTGTAACATGATTGACAGCGTCTCGGCAAACATCCTGATCGACAGATATCAGGAAAGTGCAGATTCGGCAGAAAAGCAAGAAGACGATTAGGAAATTGCAGAACGACTCCTAATCTGAAAAGAAGAAAGACGGCGATTAAGAGGAAACCCTTTAGGGTTAGTACTCATCCACGATTGCTATAAAAGCTTAGGCTACCCCCTTAGAAATGGTGTGGTTCTTTATTTGTTTCCTAGCAACAATTTGCAAGGTTCTTAGACGTGAAGGTTTGCGGGCTGAGAAATTGCAGATTGAGCTTAGGATATTGTGTATCACATAACTATAGAGAGTTAGGTGATTGAGGGTTTACCGAAGTCGTGAGTTTTGACTGCACGCAACCACCAAGCTTGAAGAAGACTTGAAGACGACAGAGCAAGGCGATTGCTCGAAGAGTGGAATCAAGACGTTCTTGGATTCAGGGGGAGACCCTGAGATAGATTGCACTGTAAGACGTAGCATAAAGTATAGATCTAGGGGTGATCACAGGTACTTGTATGTTCTGACGGATTACTGATAAGTGAAATCTTTCCACTAGGCTGAGAGCCCCCAGACGTAGGTGACGTTGCACTGAACTGGGTAAACAATCTGCTGTGTCATTACTTATAGCTTTATATTTACTGTCCTGCATTATCTATGCAAGAAGTCAGACACAACGTGATAGCATCCTGCGTAAACATTGTGTGTGGCATCTTGCACGACTAGCTGATCAGAATTTCAATTGGTATCAGAGGAGGCACATATAGCTTTAGGTGAAGGTCCTAAACAAATATTTTGATCAAGATGGACAATACCAGAGAAGGAGGATCCATAAATCGACCACCTGTTCTAGATGGAAGCAACTATGGCTATTGGAAGGCTCGAATGTGTGCCTTCATGAAGTCACTAGACAACAAGACATGGAAGGCTGTACTCAATGGTTGGAATGCACCACAACTCAGTGACAGTGATGGCAATCCTATCGGCCCAAAACCAGAAAAAGACTGGACTGATGATGAAGATGAAGAATCACTGGGAAATTCTCGAGCTCTGAATGCTATCTTCAATGGTGTTGACAAGAACGTATTCAGACTAATCAATACATGCACAACTGCCAAATCAGCATGGGACATCCTGACCGTTGCATATGAAGGAACAACTAAGGTTCGAGAGCAAAAGCTGCAATACCTGACTACCAACTTCGAAGCCCTCATCATGAAAGAAGAGGAATCAATTGCAGATTTCAATGTTCGTATTCGTGATCTAGCCAATGAATCCTACTCTTTGGGAGAACCAATGTCTGATGAAAAATTGGTAAGAAAAACCCTGCGTGCTCTTAGTCCTAGGTTTAAGATGAAGATCACAGCAATTGAGGAAGTTCATGACCTCAAGGTCTTGAAATTTGATGAGCTGATGGGGCCTCTAATGACCTATGAGTTGTCTCTACCCAACATCGACAAAAGGAACAAAGGAGTTGCTTTCAAAAGCTCAACACACAAGCAACCAGATCCTGAGGATTCCGATTTTGATAAAGACATCGATGCTATAATGGCCCTTCTCACAAAAAATTACAACAAAGCCATGAGAAGATTTAGTCGAATGGGTGGACGGAATGTCACAGCAAATGCCAGAAACAAAGCTCCACAAAAAGCTCAAGTTGGAGGTAGTCTTGACAGACCAAACAAGAGTGGGGAAGAAAACAAAAACAAAGGACTTCAATGTCATGAATGTGAAGGATTCGGCCACCTCCGTAGAGAATGTCCAAATTTCCTCAAACAACAAAAACGAGGATACAATGCCACTCTATCAGATGATGACAATGAAGATAGCGGATCTGAAGAGGTAAGCAACTTTGTTGCATTCACTACTACTACTCCTGCATATAATGTTAATAATGCTGCAAATATCAATGATGATCCAACTCCAAATGAGAATTGGACTAAAGAGCAACTGGTCGAGGCATACAAAGGCTTGCATACCAGATGGATCAAGGAAACTCTGATACTTGATCAACAAGGTGAAAGGATTATTAGTCTTACCAACGACAAGTCCAGATTTCTAGAGAAGATCGTGGAGCTAAGACGAGAAATCACCAGGCTCAATGGAGAAATTAGTCTCATGACTAAATCGGTAAAGATGATGAATCCTAGCACAGAAAGCCTTGACAAGATTCTATCAGTGGGAAAACAGTCCAAAGATACGACGGGACTAGGGTACACACACGCTGTCCCCTCAACAACAGCGACAAAGTTTATCCCACAACAAGCCATGGCTGACAAGAAACTACTGGATGCCCCAACACATCCTACAAGACGACCTACAACAAAAGCCATAACATCGTCTACAACCTGTTCTTGTCAAGTAACTGCCAGAAGACATCCTCCACGCAGACGACAAAGCTACAGAAGACCAGCTTATCAATATCAATGGATATGTCATTACTGTGGTCAACCAGGTCACATCAGACCTTTTTGTTTTCAACTTCTTGAGAGGAAGCAAGCTCAGCTACAACAAAAGAAATATCAAAGGCATCTCTCATCTCCTCCGAAGACATCCCGCCTTGAATGGAGACCTAAGAACCTGGTCTATCGAGCTAATGTTGCATATACATCCTTAAGTGCTTCAACAAACAAGGACTGGTATCTCGACAGTGGATGTTCTCGACACATGACAGGTACTCCAGAGTTTCTCTCCAATCTCAAATTATATACAAACTGCTTTGTTACGTTTGGAGATGGGATTCGAGCTCGAATCATTGGAAAAGGAGTGCTCAAGCATCCAGGAGCCACTTGCCTGACTGAAGCATTACTTGTAGAAGGACTTAAGGCAAACCTGATTAGCATCAGTCAGATCTGTGATCAGGATTTAGAAGTGAAATTCACTAAAGAAGCCTGTATAGTTAAAAACCTCGATCAGGTCACTATTCTACAAGGAGTTCGCTCAACGGATAATTGCTATATCTGGTGTCCCGAGACACATATCGAAGCGACCAAGTGCCTTGTCTCCAAAGCAGAAGAAACCAAACTATGGCACCGAAAGCTTGGACATCTAAATCTTAGAAGTATGTAGAAGGCAATCTCAGAGCAGGCAATTACAGGAATCCCAAACCTGAAAATAATAGAAGGAAAGATCTGCGGGGAATGTCAGATTGGTAAGCAAACCAAGATGTCACACAAGAAGCTTCAGCATATCACCACTTGTCGGGTACTTGAGCTGATACATGTTGACCTCATGGGACCAATGCAAGTTGAAAGCCTTGGAGGAAAACGATATGTCTTTGTATGTGTAGATGATTACTCAAGATACACTTGGGTTGACTTCCCTCGTGACAAATCAGACACCTTCTCGATCTTCAAAAATCTGTGCATTCAGGTCCAACGAGAAAAAAGAGAGACAATTGGCAAAATCATCCGCCTTCGTAGTGATCATGGTCGAGAGTTCGAAAACAGCAAGTTTGCAGATTTTTGCAACTCAGAAGGGATAGCACATGAATTCTCAGCACCAATCACTCCCCAACAGAATGGCATTGTTGAGCGCAAGAACATGACTCTACAGGAGATGGCGAGAGTTATGATGCTGGCTAAAGACATACCAACTCACTTTTGGGCAGAAGCACTTAACACTGCTTGCCATATCCACAATCGAGTCACTCTCCGACCAGGTATGTCAGTAACTCATTATGAAATATGGAGGGGGAGAAAACCAAATGTTAAGTACTTCCATATCTTTGGCTCCACTTGCTATATTTTGGCTGATAGAGAGCCTCGTCGAAAGCTTGACCCAAAAAGCGATGAATCTTCCTTGGCTATTCAAGGAATAGTCGCGCATACCGAGTCTTCAACAAACGAACCAAGACCGTGATGGAATCAATCAATGTTGTTGTTGTTGATGACTGTGAAGATGCCTTAGAAGATGCGACGGACGACAACGGAGCCTATCCTCCCAACAATGTCAGAAAGAATGTCATTACTAATGGCAGAGAAGATGCAAGCAGCAAAACAGAAAATGATGATGCTGGTCCAAATATCGATCGTAACGAAGTAGTTCCTAAAACCAGCAACAAGAATCCCTCGCGAAGAGTCCAGACTAATCATCCTATCTCTGGAGTTATTGGAAACCTGAATGAAGGCATACGGACCCGGTCAAGAACTCCTGAAGACTACAACGAGATGATAGGAAATATTTGCTTCGTTTCAAAGACAGAACCCAAAAACATCAATGAAGCCATCAATGATGAGTATTAGGTCAATGCTATGCAAGAAGAGCTGATTCAATTTGAGAAAAATCAGGTATGGGAACTGGTGCCCAAACCAAGTGAAGGAAACATCATAGGCACTAAATGGATCTTCAAGAACAAAACCGATGAGCTTGGCAACATCACTCGCAACAAAGCCAGGTTAGTTGCTCAAGGGTATACTCAAATTGAGGGTGTCGACTTCGATGAGACCTTTGCTCCTGTGGCAAGACTTGAAGCAATCCGTCTCCTGTTAGGGATATCATGCCATCTACAGATAAAGCTCTACCAGATGGATGTCAAAAGTGCATTCTTGAATGGGGACCTCAACGAGGAAGTATATGTGTCACAACCTAAAGGATTTGTTAATCCTCACTATCCTGATCATGTGTATAAACTCAAGAAAGCTCTTTATGGGTTGAAACAAGCACCAAGGGCTTGGTATGAAAGGCTCACAAAAATCCTCATCCAAAGCGGCTACACTAGAGGGGGAGTCGACAAGACTCTATTTGTGAAGAATGAAGACGGGAATCTAATGATAGCACAAATCTATGTCGATGACATTGTTTTTGGAGGGATGTCAAGCAAGATGGTAGAGATATTTATTCAACAGATGCAATCAGAATTCGAGATGAGCATGGTGGGAGAGCTTACTTATTTTCTAGGCTTCCAAATCAAACAACAAAAGGATAGCATCTTCGTATCTCAGAGCAAATATGCGAAGAATATTGTCAAGAAGTTTGGGCTAGAGAAAGCCTCACATAAAAGGACACCAGCAGCTACACATGTCAAGCTAACTAAAGATGATCCAGGAGAAGCCGTCGACCAACATCTATACAGAAGCATCATCGGTAGTCTTCTCTACCTTACTGCAAGTCGACCAGATATTGCCTACTCTGTAGGAGTATGTGCACGATATCAAGCTAATCCTAAGGTTAGTCATCTATCCCAAGCTAAAAGAATTATTAGATATATCTCTGGGACTACAGACTTGGGTTTATTATACTCATTCGACACATCCTCTACCTTGGTGGGGTATTGTGATGCCGATTGGGCTGGAAACACATCGGATAGGAAAAGCACATCTGGAGGATGCTTCTTCCTTGGCAACAACCTCATATCATGGTTTAGTAAGAAGCAAAACTGTGTTGCCCTTTCCACTGCCGAATCGGAGTATATTGCTGCTGGGAGTAGCTGCACACAACTACTATGGATGAAGCAGATGTTAGTCGAATACAATGTCAGACAGGATGCCATGACTTTGTATTGTGATAATGTCAGTGCTATCAACATCTCCAAAAATCCTGTCCAACACAGTAAGACCAAACACATTTATATTAGACACCACTTCATTCGAGAATTGGTCGAAGATAAGAAGATCATCCTAGAGCACATTCCTATAGAGAAGCAACTTGCTGATATATTCACAAAGGCATTAGATGCAAGCAGATTCGAGGATCTCAGATCATTACTCGGTCTGTGCACCATCAGTGAACAATGAGAAGTTGCAGAAACGGTTGAGAGGAGTTAGTTGGTGCCTCTTCATGAACCGGTATAAAAATCCAACGAATGTCATTGGGCCAAGCATATCAAAAGCCCATATAAAAGAAAAGGAAAGATACGCTCAAACGTTAAAAAGATTTGAATCGTTTTTCAAAACCTAGTCTGCCCCTTTGTGTGTTTGCTCTCATCTCCTTCGCCATTCACTCTCTGCAAATCTCTAAAACAACAATGGTGAAAATTCGAAGCACAGTAGCCCCAAAGAAAGCCTCCGAATCAAAGAAAGCTGAAGCAAAGGGCACCAAAAGCAGCAAAGCGGAAACGAACAAACATAGAGTTCGGATTAAAGGGCCAAAAACCCTGAAGAAGTCAGAAGAAATCCCCAAGTGTGTTTCACCGGAGAAAGCCCCAATGCCAGTCTTTACTCGAGTTCCCAAAAAGTCTCGAACCGGAAGCTCTGCATTCTCTATGTCTGACCTAACTGGGCCAGAAAGGGAGACTGATCTTGGCCAGGAAAGTCGAGAAGCCTCCATGCAAATCGTCGCAGTTCCAACACCAACAAATATCCCAGGTAACGATCTCTCTGCCGATACTTCTAGGAACAGTGATTTGTTGGAATCACTGCTGGAAAACCAGGACCCACCTCGAGAAGGTGTGGTAGAGGATCTGATAAATCCTGATGGAGAGAAGGAGCATCTGACCCCATTCAGTCATGGGTTGGAACGCATTGCTGAAGGAGAGGGAGGAGAAGAAGAAGGAACATATGTCATGCCGAAAGCCACTGAAAAAGTTGTAGTAGAGGAAGAAATCGCTGACTCGGAAGAAGCCGAGGAAGAAGAAGAGGAAGAAGAAACCAGAAACGGAGAGACCGATCTGGAAGAAGCTGAAAAGAAAAAGGATGCCACCACCAACAACACAGAAGAAAACCCTCTGGATGCCAGAGAAGATGTCACGGAAGAAGCTGCTGAGATGGCACACACAGTGCTGTCGACCCTGAAGAAAAAAGTTCTAGAAGAAAATGAAAGTTTGGCTGTTATGGTTGGAAAACTAAAAGAAACAAGGAAAAGAAAGGAGGTTAAGGATGTTGGAGGTCCCAGCAACAAAAAGAAAAAGATGTATGTCAAAGAAAAAGGGAAGAAAGTGATCCTCGCAAGGAGTTTGATAGATGAAACAACTGATGATGACGTTGAAGAGGTTCCTGCTGAGGAAGGAAAGAAGAAGAAGGCCCTGAAAACGGCCAAGAACACCGTGAGTGTCACTTACGACAATGTGTCGTTTCACTCAGCAGACGGTGCAAAGAGGTGGGAGTTTGTGTTTCAAAGAACGGCGTACCTAGAGAAGACACTGTCGTCGGAGCTGCTTGGACTAGAGGCCATTGTACAGCTCCTGGAGAAGGCAGAATTAATGAGAACCGTCACAAACATTGGTAACCACTATCCCCTTTTGGTTAAGGAGTTTATTCCAAATTTGCCTACCACGTTTGGTACCCCAGATGCTCCAGAGTTTGATAAGGTATATGTCAGAGGCATTCGCTTTGACATCTCCTCTGACATTATCAATGACTTCCTGGGAAGGAAGAGGGTTCGATCTATGCCACCACCCGACCTAAACAATGTCCTCCGTGAGATTACCGGAGATAAAAGCAGAACATGGCCGACCAAAGGCACTGTGGCAGCATCAGATCTAACTTTCAAGTACTTCATTCTCTTCCGGATTGGAGTGGCAAACTGGGCTCCCTCGACCTATGCATCATCCATCAAACCTGAGCTGGCAATACTGATCTACCAAATAGGTACTGGATCTAAACTTGACTTTTGGCAATTTGTGATTGATCATCTTGTTCGCCATGCTAGATCGCTTGCTGTGAAAATTCCCATTGCCTTTCCATCCCTTATCTCTGAACTACTTGTACATCAACACCCCGGAGTGTTGAAAACATCGGACAAGGTGGGCAAAAGAGGAGGACTGATTGTGGTGAGCCACAAGTTGTTTGAAGGGAAGCATGCTCCTGATCTTGTCAGGCCAGAAGCCAAGGCAAAGACCAGTCGAGCCACAAGTGTCGTCCCTCTAACCAGGACCACCAGCAGGGATGCAGTTATGCTTGAACGAGAGATTGCTGTACTTGACGAGGACATCGTCAATATGAAGACAACTCTGAAGCATCTCTCCCAGCGCCGAGCACATTGCGCCGACCTGCTGAAATCCATATCTCCTCCTGGCTCCGAAGATGATGACACAACCTCCCTGCCCGATGATCCAGAAGAAGCTACCCAAGAAGCCTCCACTGAAGCCACAGAAGAAGAGACTGCAAGTTCCAGCAGCAGCTCTATTTAAATTTCATGAACTTTCTGACTCTCGAACAACTGAACAATTTAAGTTTGTAATTTTTGTTGAAACACCTTGTTTCACGTTTACTCTCGACTGCTGATTGGGAGTAAGTGTGAGTTATGTTTGGGTTTATTTTCTTATTTCCCGGATTTGTTACAATATTTGTTTAAATTTTGGCTCTTTTTAAGCCAGCAAGGGGGAGTAAGTGTAAGTTAAGTTGGATACGCGCGATCATGATGATACAAGGAAGAAAGATAGAGACGACGCGAAGACCACAAGACGCGATGATACGGGCGACACAAGACTGCCGATCGACGAGACGACAAATGCGACGCAGAATGCGACGAAGAATGTTGTCCTTAAAAATAGCCAAAGGGGGAGATTGTAGTTACGACGTTTTTAGAGATTGGCTAAATTTTAAAGGAACCGAAGGAACATGTTACAAAGAATGTCGAAGCATCTTCTACGACATCTTGTGTAACATTGTAGACAGCGTCTCGGCAAACATCCTGATCGACAGAAATCAGGAAAGTGCATATTCGGTAGAAAAGCAAGAAGACGATTAGGAAATTGCAGAACGACTCCTAATCTGAAAAGAAGAAAGACGACGATTAAGAGGAAACCCTTTAGGGTTAGTACTCATCCACGATTGCTATAAAAGCTTAGGCTACCCCCTTAGCAATGGTGTGGTTCTTTATTTGTTTCATAGCAACAATTTGCAAGGTTCTTAGACGTGAAGGTTTGCGGGCTGAGAAATTGCAGATTGAGCTTAGGATATTGTGTATCACATAACTATAGAGAGTTAGGTGATTGAGGGTTTACCGAAGTCGTGAGTTTTGACTGCACGCAACCACCAAGCTTGAAGAAGACTTGAAGACGACAGAGCAAGGCGATTGCTCGAAGAGTGGAATCAAGACGTTCTTGGATTCAGGGGGAGACCCTGAGATAGATTGCACTGTAAGACGTAGCGTAAAGTATAGGTCTAGGGGTGATCACAGGTACTTGTATGTTCTGACGGATTACTGATAAGTGAAATCTTTCCACTAGGCTGAGAGCCCCCAGACGTAGGTGACGTTGCACCGAACTGGGTAAACATTCTGCTGTGTCATTACTTATAGCTTTATATTTACTGTCCTGCATTATCTACGCAAGAAGTCAGACACAACGTGATAGCATCCTGCGTAAACATTATGTGTGGCATCTTGCACGACTAGCTGATCAGAATTTCAGCTTGTGTATGTTTTGTTGTGATATTGATATTGTTCCGTGTATTTGAAGGTACTTATTTGGTACATGACCCGAAGCTCGGGAGTGCCAGAGTTTAATTTCAACCCAGAAATCGAAGCTTTGTGTCGGAGAAATAACGCGTTGAAGAAGCGTGTTAGTGAAAGTCTAATACAACAAAAAAGTATGGACGCCACTCCTGCTAGAGTAGAGCAAAGACTCCTCATTTTGGGGAGGGATCGAGAAGAAGTTCCCGCGAAGGGAAACAATAATGAAATGTCGCAATTTGGATCCGATGATCACGAAGACTACTATGCCGAGGATGACGACATGCCTCCTTTGTCCCCGCTTCCCCCTAGAGGACCGCGAGGTAGGAAGGGTAGAGGAATTCAACGACCTCGCCAACCAAGACATAGAAGAAGGGTAGATCACAATTACCAAGCTCCAGATTTCGAGCTTACATCAGTGATGCTGAGTCTGTTAAGGACAAACCTGCAGTTCATGGGCAACAATACCGATGCCCACAATCATCTAAAGCTTCTTGAAGACGTCGTGGAGACTACGGCTAGTGGTTATCCTGAGGATCTAGTCAAGACCAAGCTACTTCCCATCTCTTTGGGAAGAGCGGCAAAGGCATGGTACATGACGCTACCTCTTCGTGAGAAGCGAGGTTGGACAAGCCTAGAACGAGTATTCTTGTCAAAATATGTACCTCCTCGAAAGGAGGGCTTGCTTCGGAAGGACATCAACAACTATACCCAACTCCGGGTTGAAACTCTTGGAGAGACTTGGGAAAGGTTCGAACAGTTGCTGAGAAAGTGTCTGGATCATCAAATCTGTGATGAGGTCTTGAATAAGACGTTCTACTAGGGGTTGAATCAAGCATCGCAGATGGCGGTTAATGCCGGCTCAGGAGGATCACTTCTATCGATAGCTCCGGGTGAAGTGTTTGATGTGGTGGAGCAAGTTGCGCTCCAGAGCTATGAGTATAACGAAGCGGAAGCGGTCCAGAATAACCAAGGACCTTCATATGCAAGAAAAGGGGAAGAACATGAAACACTTAAAAGTCTCACAGACAAGATGAATCAGCTATTGAACATGGTACAAGGAGACCAAGGAAGGAATTTGAGGCCTCAAGCGGGGGTGAATCGCATGGACTACAACAACAAAAACAACAACAACAACAACAACCACAATAAGGGTAACTTTGGGGGATATGGAAGTGCACGGGGATATCAAGATCGACCGGTGCAAAGTCATCCCCAAGGTTATGGGAATAACTACAAACCAAGACCACATGCCAATGCGAGTAGTTATGGCAAGGTGTATCCTGACCGCCCCCAAGGAGGTAACAATGGCCAAAACAACCGTCCGTCAAGCTACGACAAAGGTCAACATTCTAATTCTAAGAGCGATGAGTCGCTAAGAGACGTTCTTAAGGCTTTCATAAAAAGCCAAACAGCAGTAACAGATGAACTAAGGAGAAATCAGAGGAACAACGGCGCTCGATGGGAGCAAAGCAGTGCTCCAAGACAAATGGGAACTCTTCCGTCAAACACAGAGGTGCCGAAAAATCATGGCAAGGAACATGTTAAAGCGATCACTTTGAGAAGCGGAAACACGTTACCAGGGCCATCTATCCCGGTGGATTATGAACCAAAAGTGGAAGAAGCCGTTGTTGAGGATTTAGGGTTTGGGGATGAAGATCTTGGGAATGAGGAGGGAGAACTAGAAGCACCTCGAGAAAGGCAAGACGAGTCCCAAGAGGGACCCCAAGTTGATGTCCCTCGTGCCTAACCTCATACTCCCGTTCTTAAGCCCCCATTTCCTCAACGGGTGAAAAGAAAAGTGAAATGCAACGACATCCAATTCGCTCGTTGCCTTGATGTGCTTAGGCAAGTCTCTATAAGTATCCCTCTTATCGAGGCATTGGATGAAATGCCTAATATCACAAGTTTTTCAAGGAGATCCTCTCTAACCGTCAGCGTTTGCAAGAGTGCTCCAAGATTGCATTGAATGAGGAATGTAGCGCATTGGTGTTAAACAAATTGCCTCCAAAAGAGAAAGACCCGGGAAGCTTTACAGTTCCGGTCGGGATAGGAAGAGCAAAGGAAATGATGTCCTTATGCGATTTAGGCGCCGATATTAATCTTATGTCGCTTTCCGTCTTTAATTCACTTCAAATTGGCCACATGAAGAAAATATCGGTCTATTTGCATTTGGCTAACCGACAAGTGGTATACCCCGAGGGGGTAGTTGAAGATGTGCTAGTGCGTATTGGGAAATTTATCTTGCCGGCCGACTTCATTATTCTTGACTTCCCGGTTGATCATGTGGCTCCCCTAATCCTAGGGCGACCTTTTCTCGCAACCGCCGATACGGTAATCCGTGTTAAGCAAGGCGTATTGGAGATGACGGTGGGAGGAGAAACTATTATCTATGATATTCTGAAGGGAATTAATGCACCTGATATGGATTATTCGGAAGTAGCGGCCATCTCCTTGATTGATCAAGAGGTACAACACGTTCTACCCTCAATTTGTTTAAGTACTAATGATTTTCCTAGTGCTTTCTTTGAACAATTAGAGCGTGAAGAAAAAGAGGATATGGACGAGCAAAGTGAATTATGTGCACTCGGGTTTGTTGAAAGAAGAGAAGGATATAGGGGCTCTGAGCCATTGTTTACGGGAGATAGAGTTATTCCCCACACCAAGCCATCGCTTGAGGAAGCTCCGAGGCTTGAATTGAAAGTGCTCCCCCAGCATTTGAAGTATGAATATTTGGGGCCAGACTCGACGCTTCCAGTTGTTATTTCTTCTGCTTTGTGCCCAGATCAGGAAGCTAGGTTGATGAGTTTGTTGCAGAAGCTCAAGGGGGCATTGGGTTGGACTATTGCCGACATCAAAGGAATAGACCCAGCTTTTTGCACGCACAAAATCATTCTAGAGCAGGAATACAGAGGTTCAGTTGAGCATCAAAGGCGGCTAAACCCGACTATGAAAGAGGTGGTGAAAAAGGAGATCTTGAAGTGGTTAGATGTCGGGGTGATATACCCCATTTCAGACAGCAAGTGGGTTAGCCCGGTTCAATTTGTTCCAAAGAAGGGAGGCCTAACGGTAGTTGCAAATGCAAATAATGAGTTGATTCCTCAACGCACCGTGACCGGGTGGCGTATATGCATGGACTACCGCAAGTTGAACAAAGCAACAAGGAAGGATCATTTCCCGCTACCCTTCATAGATCAAATGTTGGATCGGTTAGCCGGAAATGAATTCTATTGTTTCCTAGACGGCTACAGTGGTTATAATCAAATCCACATAGCCGTGGAAGATCAGGAGAAGACAACTTTCACTTGCCCCTACGGGACTTTTGCTTTTCGGCGAATGCCTTTTGGGCTTTGCAATGCCCCGGCGACCTTCCAAAGGTGCATGATGGCTATCTTCTCAGACATGGCCGAGAATTATGTAGAGGTTTTCATGGATGACTTCTCAGTTTTTGGAAGGTCATTTGATGAATGTCTGGAGCATCTGGGGAATGTGTTGAAAAGATGCGAAGAAACTAACTTGGTGCTTAACTGGGAGAAATGCCACTTCATGGTTCGTGAAGGAATTGTTCTAGGCCACAAGATCTCGAAAGAGGGCATTGAAGTGGATCAGACCAAGGTTAGTGTCATCGAGACTCTTCCATATCCTTCTTCTGTGAGGTTGGTGAGAAGTTTTCTTGGCCATGCGGGGTTTTACAGACGCTTTATCCAAGACTTCTCAAAAGTAGCCAAGCCATTGTGTAAACTGCTCTAAAAGGAGGTGAATTTTGAATTTACGAGGGAGTGCAAAGTTGCCTTTGATGAGTTGAGAGCAAGATTGGTAAAGGCTCAAATAGTAGCAGCTCCAGATTGGGGTCGGCCATTCGAGATCATGTGTGATGCAAGCGACTATGCTTTGGGAGCAGTTCTAGGCCAAAAGCATGAAAAGATCTTTCGCGTCATAGCCTATGCAAGCAGAACTCTGAATGATGCCCAAGAAAACTACATAGTTACTGAAAAGGAATTCTTGGCAGTGGTATTTGCATTTGAGAAGTTCCGTCAGTATGTGATCAGGTCGAAAACTGTGGTGCACACGGATCATGCGGCCTTGAAATATTTGTTAACCAAGAAGGAAGCAAAAGCTCGATTAATTCGATGGGTTCTCTTGTTGCAATAATTTGAGCTCGAGATAATGGATCGGAAGGGAATTAAAAATCAAGTGGCCGATCACCTATCTCGAGTAAAAAATGGCGAGAATGAATGTGAGGAGGAAATCAATGACGTATTTCCCGACGAGCATGTTTTGGCGGTAGAGAGCGCATCACCTTGGTATGCTGACATCACAAACTATGTTTCATGTGGGATCGTGCCTTTGGGGATTAACTCTCAACAAAAGAAGAGGTTCCTTCACTCTTGCAACAAATACTACTGGGACGAGCCTTATCTAATCAAGCAAGGAAACGATCAAATTTTCCGCCGATGTGTAGCGGAGAGCAAAATTCCTGAAATTTTGGAGGTGTGCCATAATTCCCCTTATGGGGGTCACTTCGCGGGTGAGAAGACCGCTATAAAAGTGTTGCAATCGGGCTTCTATTGGCCGACCCTCTTCAAAGACTATCACGAGCACATTAAACAGTGTGATAGATGTCAGAGGGTGGGAAATGTCTCCCGGAGGCATAATATGCCTCTCACTGGTATACTAGAAGTTGAGGTGTTCGATGTGTGGGGAATGGATTTTATGGGACCTTTCCCGTCATCTTATGGGAAGCTCTACATCATAGTCGCAGCGGACTATGTTTCTAAGTGGGTTGAGCCAAAAGCGTGTATTACAGCGGATGCGAGAACGGTCATCAAGTTCGTCAAGCGAAATATCATTGCACGCTTCGGAACTCCCCGAGCTATCATAAGTGATCGAGGTGCCCATTTCCGGAACAAGCTCTTCAAGGCTCTTGCCAAGAAATTTGGCATGAAACACAAAATGGCTCTTGTTTATCACCCACAATACAATGGCCAAACAGAGAGCGCTAATAAGGAAATCAAAGGGGTCTTGGAAAAGATGGTAGACCCGAACAGAAAAGATTGGTCGGAACGCCTCGATGAAGCCCTCTGGGCGTATCGCACCGCATACAAAACCCTGCTGAACATGTCCCCATATTGGATGGTGTATGGGAAAGCTTGCCTCTTGCCAGTGGAAATTGAATATATGGCAAGATGGGCGATAATGAGGTGTAACATGGATTTGGGCAAGGCGGGAAAGAAAAGGGTGCTTCACATCGAGGAGCTTGAGGAATGGAGACGAGAGGCGTATGAGAGCAACGCCATTTACAAAGAAAAGACGAAGCGGTGGCACGACAAGCACATCATAAAGAGAAGCTTCGAACCAGGACAAATTGGTGTTGCTCTATAACGCCAAACTGAAATTCCATGCCGGTAAACTAAAGTCTAAGTGGTCGGGGCCATTTAAAATCATTACGTGTTTGAACCACGGGGTGATGGAAATTTTGGATCCCAAGGACAAGACTACTTTCTTCGCAAATGGGCTATATTTGAAGCTCTACCACGGTATAGACGGGAAAGATATTGAGCCGGGCATGGAAGAAGAAGTAAGGGGATTTGAAGAAGAATGAGGAAAGTTGCCCGAAGAAGGCGGCTCAGATCGAGGGTAGTGTGATGACTACCCTAGTTTCGTCGGGCTAACGACGTTAAACAAATGCGCTATTGGGAGGCAGCCCAAGTTTCCAAACCCATCTTTGTAAATTTTCGCTTTTTAGTTATGTTGTATTAGCAATGCACTAATCATTGTTTGTTATCGCATAAAGGAACCGGTGCAATCACGACGCCTATGGCGTACACCTCTCCTTTGCAAAACGAACAAGTCAACACCCGGGTTAAACTATCAAGTCAAGTCACTCACATTATTTCGAGAAAGGTAGTATGTACTTTCTCCTGAGTTTATAAAGTTGAGTTGATCTTGCTTAAGGCTTGTGATCGCCTTGTAACCTTGAATGGTTTGCCCCTCTATGCGGGTTGTTGTGTTATGATTAGTAGTATTGTCAGTTTTATTTGTAGAAGTGTGTCGGAGTGAAATTAAGGTGTAGTTAAGTCTTAAGTGTGGTGTGTACGGGGTACACACCATTGTCGGGTTTAATTAAGTTTAGGGGTAGTAATACCCTGAGTGTGGTGTGTGTCCCACACACCACTATTGAGTCTACTCTTTGTAGTGTTTGTATGTCTTTGTGCAGGTGATAGATGTTGATTTCATCAATAAGAGAGCAAAAAGCAAGACAAGAGAGGAGAGTCACGGGAAAGTTTGGGGAAAAACTAGGCCCCATCCATCATCCTTTTGTCAATAAAGGGAGCCCATTCTCTCTCTCTCCATTTCATTGTTCTAGCTTTCTTACAATTTCAAGGAATTCTCCCGATTTGTTGTCTTCTTCTTTCTTTCTTCCAAGATGAACCAATGGGAGTTTGGACTAAATGCTCCACCTTCGTCGGCTGACAATGAGGGTAACTCGCCACCTCCAAGGTGGCCGGTAAACTCGCCGGAACCCGAGGATAGTCCCACTCCACCGGAAGATCCGATGATCCACATCAAAAGCCGGTTCTCGAAAATCATAGTGGACATAATGACGGTCCGAGAAGAAATTAAGAATTTCAAGGAGGACATGCAAGCTTAGTTGACTGATATCATGGAAATGATAAGCAACTTGACTGAACTGTTGCATAGAAGGATTCGGAGGCCGCCCACGGCCCGGTAAGAAGAGGAAAGGTAACGTTAATCACTTGTACAAATGTGTCTAGTTTCGGTTTATTGAGTCTTAGAGTAAATCGACCCCTGAGTGTGGGGTTAAGTGTGGTGTGTGTCTCTCACACCACAATTGAGTCTTTTAACAAGTTTCCATGCAAGTCTAAGTGCAGGTACCATGGTTCAAATGCTCGACGTTGGAAGAAGAAGAAAAAAATGGAAAAGGCAAAATTTTGGGCTAGCCACGATCGTGCCAAAGGAGCCACGATCGTGGGTTGGGAAAAAAGTCGAGTCACGATCGTGCCCCTCCAGGGACGATCGTGGCTGAATTTATTCTCAACTTACCGTGGGCTCCCACGATTTGAGTCAAAGGGGAGCCACGATCTTGACCCAAGGAATTTTGACGAGTCACGATCGTGCCTCTGCGCGTATAAAGGGTTTTCAGACCCTTTTCTTCTTCACTTTTCGCGAACCCTAGCCTCCAAGAGCGCCGCCTCCAGCAAATCTCGCCGTAAAATCGCCAAATCTCGCCACCAATCGCCGGAATAAGGTAATTCCCTCACTCCCCACTCCTTTCCTAGCATTTATTTGCGATTTCCACCATTTTTTGTCCACAAAACCACCCCAAACCACCACCCACCATAGATTCCGGCCATACCTCACCGGAATAAGCCTTTAGATCGGCCATACTCACCTCTACACACCTTACCCTTCACACTACCCTACCCGACCCTCCACATAAAGCCAACCCTTAACTTTTCCAGCGACATTGTCCGGTAACTCTAGACAACCACTCGCACTCTCACTCGCTCCACTTCATCTTTGCAATGGCACCCAAGAAACCGACCGACCAAGCCCGGGCTCAAATTGTGAGCAAAAAGGCTAGAACCGCTGGCGCCGACACCTCGGGCTCGAGAGCAGCCCCGGCTCAACAGGCTGCCCGAGCCCCGGTTGAGACGCCTAATGTTGCATGCCTCAGGTTCACCACCGTGGGCCCGTACAAAAAATGGTACGAGGCATTTGAAGACCGGGTGGTGATGACCGGCTGGTTCTTCAATGAATATCTATGTAGGAGCTTAGGAATTTGGGAGAAGTTGCATGAAAAGGCCATCCGGCTGGGATGGCCGGGAATGATGACGCGGAGGCCCCCGGTCTTTGAAGATTTGACCCGGGAGTTCTTCGCCACCGTGGAGCCGGTGAACAAGGAAAAAACAGAAATATCCTTCCGGGTGTGTGGGAGGAAGTGCAAAATGACAATGAGTGACCTCACCGCCATGTTCGGGTTCTCGGAGGGAGAAGCGCCGGAGTTGGGTATCTCCAACAACGAGATTTGGTATCACATCATGTTGAACCAGTATTGGGAGAAGACCAACAAGGCCCGGGACATCCCTGAAGACCAACCCGGGATGTTGATGCTTCAGAGGTTCCTCGCGGGAACACTCTTCTGTCGAGAGAACGGTCAATACGACGTTACTCTCAAGGAGTTGTGGATCCTGAATGCGTATCGTACGGATACGAGGGCGCCTTGGGAGAGGACCATCTGGGATCAGCTGCTGGAAATGCCTAGTAGACAACCGGGAGGTATAGGAGCGGGGTACTTGGTCACCCAAATTGTCTGGGGACTCGTCAGCGGGGTGAACTATCCTATGGACCCTCCTATCTTCGAGAGGGAAGCAGTGCGAGGTCAGGAGATCAGAGGATCGACCTTCGGGGAGATTGTGAAGGAGAGCTACCCTAGACTGGAGCGGATCAGGGTAAAGATCAAGAACGGTGAGCCTCTGCTGACGAGACAGGCACCAGAGGATCGAGCGGGAGCTAGAGCAGCAGCAGCACGGGCAGCCAGACCTCAGGCTAGAGGAGGAGCAGCTCAGAAGAAGCCGGAGCAGGAGGAGGATGTGCTCGCCATGATGAGGGCGATGCGCATCCAGCAGCAGGAGGACTCCGAGAGGTCTCGCCAGGAGTGGGCGAGGATGCATGCCTTCCAGGGGCACGCGGATCAGACGCTGTATCAGTAGCACCACGACATGTGGGGGATAGCGAGCTTCTACCAGTCGCGACTCCAGGAGCACCCGGCTTTCTAGGGAGCTGCATTCCCGGCCCTGTTCGGCCCATACGTCCACTTCCAGTACCAGGACCCGAGTGGAGCAGGTCCGAGCGGCTCGCACGACCAGGCAGAAGGAGCAGAAGGTGACTACCTCTACGAAGACCCGACTTATTGAGAGGTATCATCGAGATGTTGTCGGATGTTTAGACTTGTTAACTTTGGAAACTTTTTGTTAAACTTTATGTTATTTTGGGTCGGTTTTGGAGACCTTTATTTTGATGATGTATGAACTATTGCATTTTTAAGTTATATCTTTGTACTTGACATGTTTAGTTTTATTTGCTAAATAAGGTTTGTTTGTTTTTGAGCATGTGGGGCTTGAGATCTTTCGTGGGCATGATGTTTATGAATGCATATTAGTGTAATGTCAATTTGTGGATATTTGTGGGAAAGGCCATCGTGGGCCAAAGTGTATGTTCACATTATAACACGTTGTGTGTAATGCCATGCTTTTCGATTACATTATATGCATCCTCATCAATGCTTCGTGATTGTTGTTAATGGGTTGACCGTGTTGGCTTCGGCCAAAAAGATCATAGACCAAGGGAAATGATTCGTAGGCATCTTGTTTGACCGTTGAGCAAAACACGAGTAGACCCTATACACATCATCCATAGTACCCTCTGTTGTGGGGTCAAAAGGTCTCGTTTCGAGACCATTTAACCTCACAATTCGGTGCATTTGTGTCCGATAGTGGGCAAAGTAGGCCCGGGAGGACGTGTTTTATGCTTTTTGGTGTTTTGAGGTGTATACGCAGGAACGGGAGGAAAAAGGGTAAAAAACGAGGCACCGAGCAAAAAGGGTGTTGACTAAAGGGCCGGGCAGAGCCCTTTAGCCACGATCATGCGTTGATTAGCCACGATCGTGGCTCACTAGGCACGATCGTCCCTCAGCCAGTCACGATCGTGCCTCCCCTTTAAGATTAAATGCTGAATATATTCAAACTTACAGTGGGCTCCCCCGATCTCAGTCGCGACGGAGACACGATCGTGACCCAATGAGGCACGATCGCCCCTTCACGAGCCACGATCGTGGCTTTAAGGGGTAAAGGATCGAGGCGATTCAAAAATATCTTACCTGCCACGGGTCATGATCGTGCCCGACGATGCCACGATCGCCGACATGACCAAGCCACGATCGTGCCTCTTCCTACCCACGATCGTGACCCAGACTGAGGCACGATCGTGCCTTGCTAGTCAGGATCGTGACTGCCCCCAGAATCAGAAAGTATAAAAGGGTTGCAGCCACATTTTTGTGAGGAGGAAGAAAAGTAGAGAGAGAAAACGAGACCAAGGAGCTTTTCAGCCATTCTCCAAGCATTCTTGAGCGTTCTTCGTGGTTTCTCAAGCGTTCTTCATCTTCCTCGACACCAAAGACACCGCTAGTTCTACCGCTCTTCATCACACATCGACGACGCACCTTGCTCGGGAATCCAAGAGCATTTTCTATCCATTTACTTTATGTTCTTCATGTTGTTTATGTGTATTAGTGTTGCCACCATGTTGTTGCTAAGCTTGAGCACCATGGTTGAGGGCTAAATCCCTTAGCCATGGGTGTTAGACAATATGAAATGTGAATACGAAGTTTGTTGAGATTATCGATTTATTGAATGATAAATGTGTTGTGTGGTTTGTTGTTTAAATGCATGTGTTGTTTAAGTGACGTTTTACAATATATGTTTGAGGAGTTCTATCCGATACCAAAAGGGAAGGACTAGAAACCGGACTTAGCATCCACCGAGGGTTGTAGGCTTAGGGCCGTGTCTTGGCACCTTCTACTAACCCTTAGCCTTTTATTGTCGATTGTATGCGATCTCGAGTTTTCTCAATACTGAAAGGGCACGGGAACACTCGAGATTAGGCTAACCTCATTACCGAAAGGCGAGGTCGGCACTTAAGACATAGGCTCAACCGACCTTTCATTCAATAGATTGCGTATTTCTCGAACTTGTTCACTTGATGATTGTCTAGCACCCTAGGCGTTTCAATCCATTTGTTATCACTATCGCATTTTGTTGTCTTTGTCATAATTGCAAACACGTTTATTAACTAATCGTAAACCCCATATTAATCCCTGTGGACCGACTCGGTATCTTACCGGATCATATAAATATTATTACCTGTGACCCGTGTGCACTTGCACGTGGAAACCATTGTGCAACGTTATCACGTCACATTTTGGCCCAACAAGTTTTTCTTTGCCAAATTGCTTTATGATAACACCTTTCATGTTGAGCCTTCAAATCATTAGCCTAACTTTGACATGAACCCGTGCTTCTCATTGCTTAGTTGCTTCAGCGAGTGTGGGGGGGGGGGGGGGGGGGTTAGTTTGAATGTATAGGAATGAAAATGGTGACATGGGGTTGGGGAAAAGAAAAGGTGGAAGGGCCATTTGAAGAGAATAACACTACTAAGAAGACACCAATTGTAACACTTCAGAAATTGTTGTGTTTCGGGATTTAGGACAACAAAAGGAAAACAAGAAAGTGTAAGAGAAATATTTGGCATGCCGGAAGATCCTAATGAAGGAGAGAGAAAATGCCAAAGAAGAGAAAAGCACTACGAAAGGAAAATCAACGAACCAAACCCGGACGAAAGCCCAAATGCAAATCGGCGAGCGGTTGAATTTAGCATTGTGGAGCAAACCAAAAGCAAAGAAAAGTGTCGGTGGTCAAAGCAGAAAAAAGATGGGAATGGATGATTTGGGGTAAAAAAGAGGTAACAAGTATTGATAACGAGTCTTGAGGAGAGATCTAACTGTAACGGGGTTTGTGAGGTTGAGGCAACTTAGGAATTGAGCACCATTGATTTTCCTGAATTATCCCTCTTAAAACACCCACCCGAGTCTAACCCACACTACAAGCCAAGTTAAGCCCTACACTTATGGATTCACTCTTGGCTATGGTCTAGTGATCATCGGGATCGGTTTGAACCATTAAATTATGATCACCAAAGTATTGAGGAAAAGGGATTTATGTGATGCATGTTGTGTAAGGGCAAGTGTTGTGTAGCATGCATGCGGAGTGAAAATGATACCCTTCGTGCACGTTGTCCTTTGCATGAGTATTTCGAGTTCACATGAATACTTAGGTGAATTTTTGAGTTATGCCAATGGAGTCTCAGTGTGTGTGTTAGGAATAGTTGTCGTCATGAGTCTAGTTAGTATCATTTGTTGTCGTTGTAGTATAGTGGTAAGTTTTCCCACTTGTCTTATGTGTTTCGGTTCGGGGGAGTTTGCCTAAAACCCCTAGGAGATGTCGAGCTCCTCCTATTGAGTTGACTCAGGGTTCTTAACTCGGTGAATTTTGTAGTGCACTTTTTGACTTATCGGGACGATAAGTGTTTAAGTGGTGTGTGTTTGTTGTGGGGTCAAAAGGTCTCGTTTCGAGACCGTTTAACCTCACAATTCGGTGCGTTTGTGTCCGATAGTGGCCAAGTCAGGCCCGGGAGTACTTTTTTTATGCTTTTTGGTGTTTTGAGGTGTATACGCAGGAACAGGAGGAAAAAGGGTCAAAAACGAGGCACCGAGCAGAAAGTCAAGGCGAGTTGACCAAAGGGTCGGGCAGAGCCCTTTAGCCACGATCGTGCCTCCTTTGGTCACGATCGTGCCTCCCCTTGAAGATTAAATGATGATTTTATTCCAACTTACAGTGGGCTCCCGCAATTTCAGTCACGACGGAGCCACGATCGGGACCCAAGAAAGCACGATCGCCCCTTCGAGAGCCACGATCGTGGCTTTAAGAGGCAAACGATCGAGGGATTTGAAAATATCTTACCTACCACGAGTCACGATCGTGCTCTCCGAAGGCACGATCGCCCCCATGACCAAGTCACGATCGTGCCATTTCCAGCACACGATCGTGGCCCAGACTGAGGCACGATCGTGCCTTGCTAGTCACGATCGTGACTGCCCACAGATTCAGAAAACTATAAAAGGGATGCAGCCACATTTTTGTGAGGAGGAAGAAAAGTAGAGAGAGAAACGAGACCAAGGAGCTTTTCAGCATTTCTTCAAGCGTTCTTCGTGAATTCTCAAGTGTTCTTCATCTTCCTCGACACCAAGGACATCGCAAGTTCTACCGTTCTTCATCACACATCGAAGAAGCACCTTGCTCGGGAATCCAAGAGCATTTCTATCCATTTACTTTATTTTCTTCATGTTATTCATGTGTACTTGTGTTTCCACCATGATGTTGCTAAGCTTGAGCACCATAGTTGAGGGCTAAATTCTTTAGCCATGGGTGCTAGACAATATGAAACGTGAATATAAAGTTTGATGAGATTTGATTTATTGAATGATGAATGTGTTGTGTGGATTGTTGTTTAAATGCATGTGTTGTTTAAGTGACGTTTTACAATATGTGTTTGAGGATATCTATCCGATACCGAAAGGGAAGGAGTAGAACCCGGACCTAGCATCCACCGAGGGTTGTAGGCTCAAGACCGTGTCTTGGCACCTTCTCGTAACCCTTAGCATTTTATTGTCGATTGTATGCGATCTCGAGTTTTCTTAATACCGAAAGGGCACGGGAAAACTCGAGATTAGGCTAACCTCATTACCGTAAGACGAGGTCGGCACGTAAGACATAGGCTCAACCGACCTTTCATTCAATAGATTGTATGTTTCTCGAATTTGTTCACTTGATGATTGTCTAGCACCCTAGGCGTTTTAATCCATTATTTATCACTACCGCAATTTGTTATCTGTGTCATAATTGCAAACACGTTTATTAACTAATCGTAAACCCCATATTAATCCCTGTGGACCGACTCGGCATCTTACCGGATCTTATAAATATTATTACTTGCGACCCGTGTGCACTTGCACGTGGAAACCATTGTGCGACGTTATCACGTCACATTTTGGACCAACAGATATGTTATTTTGTTATGATCTTATCTTTACCATTATTATGTGTTTGCACCATCATATATATTGTATGCTGAAATTCCTCAGCACAATGTAGATGAGACTTGCTAATGTATGGATGAAACAATATATCCGATCATTCAAATATTTCATATTGTAATTTGCATTATCTCATCAATACAACTGCTGAACATGAATTGTGTCATGATCATTCAGATAAATGTTATATTGATATCATATGAGTTTGTTATGTGTCATGAATTATTCTATTAATATGATTAATCACCTTATTATGTCATTCAACAAATTGTGCAAACAGAATTTAACATGACATTTGAGGAAAACAATTTTAGTCAATTTCATTTCATTCAAAAAAGAACAACATGCAATTGAGATGATACATAATTTCACAACTACTCCTCTTCATCACCCATATACTCAACATCTACGGTGTTATCATCTTCCACTCCACCACCACCGTCATCATCACAGTCATAAGAGGAATCGTCTCCTCCATCTGACTCGTCAGAGGATTTGGTGATGGTATTATCTGATTCTGTTTCACTTTGAGGCGTCCAAACACCTGGAGGATACCAGTCCTCTCTATTTGAATCATCCGGATCTTCAGAATCCGTCTCGGGCAAGGGTGGGTCGGGGTCAGACTCAGTCGAACTGGATGACCCTGATGTTGTTATTGACGGAGATTTTGGTTCCTTTCCTAGGATACCACTTGCATTTGTGTCCTCATCTGGGTCCCCATACTCGGACCAGACAAAGTGATTTGCTGGTCGTGGGTGACCATGGGCAGCGCTTGCAAACCCTGATATCTTCTGTGTTTTGTTGGGATTTGTAGTCGGCGAGGATGAGCGACTTCATTTGTTACCCATTATATTTTTGTGAAGACAAGATGATATTATGCATATGATGGTTACACGTTCGTGCAATATAGAGTGGAACAGTTAGCATGTGAAGAGGAGGCGGCCGGTTTTGAAGGACCTTTCATATACTGCAGACCAATGGATGCCGTTCCTGAATTCAAAGAGCTGAGTGTGTTAATGACACATGACACATACCATATTATCATTGGTAACCACCCTGATGACATATTATCAAACCAATTTATTTTTCTCATTCGATGGAAATGGTTATCCAAATGAAACACTTATAAAGTGTCATACAATGCTGGATTATAATGAAAACTAAATAAGTAGTTAAAAAAACTCAAGCTCTAGCTGCTTCGTCTATCTTCTTCTTCTCGCAATACCTCGATGTATGCCCATCTGCCACTTTGCAGTACCCACATTTTTTGAAAGCTTTTGCATGTACGGTATTGATTGCCTTTTCTCTGTCGCTTTGTAGCCTCCGACCAGATCCCTTGTTCTTGCAAACTGCTAGTATGTACACATTCACTCTTGGTGGTTTCACATTACCGCTAAGCTGCTCAATTGTCTTTCTCTTTGGCGTTTGTGAGTGATGTACATTAGAATCATGTGTTGCGCGGTGCTTGCTCAGTATTACTAGGATGCTCTCCAAATTATCAGTCTTGTTGTTGTTACTGAGCATTGATTGTACAGTAGACCAAATTTCAATGTGCAACAAGTTTTTTACCTTTCTTTCGGCATCTTGCTCGGTATACAAAAATGAAGGTCGGGAAGATCCCGAGGCTTCACGACACCACCTCTCATGTACCATGGAACGAGTGATCCTACTAATTTGTGCAGAGTTTAACACAGAGAAGATGTGTACGCAAATGAGTCCTTTCCCTTCAAGCCGTTTGCACCTGCAATTACAGTGACCGGTGTCTTCGTTCATTTCGACAGTCACATCTTCGTATGTTGTGCTCTTCACAGTGTAGGTTGCAATGTTGCCTTCCCTTTTAATATCAGTGACTCCACAAGAAAAAATACCCTCCATTATATCCATTCGTACCTTGTTAAACAACGACCTCGTGAATACATTCCATGCATCTAGCTCTAGAGCCGACAATGTTTTCATGGCCGGCCTAGATCCCGCCGAATATTGGAAAACTAGCTTGTAGTGGGTTCTTCTTTGTGCACTTAAAACACCATTAAACCGCCACATGAATTCTTTAAGAGTTAGTAGATTACTTGCGTTGAAACCGAATGTGCTATTTTGGCTTTCTGAACGCGATGTAGTCCTTAGAAGCATTTCCATTGGAAAATCTTTGAAATATGCCGGTATCCATGATGCTCGGATGTCATATAGTGTAGTTAAGGCGTCATTGTTGCTGAGGCCGAACTGTTCAACTAGCGAATTCCATTTTTCTTCGAAAGTAGTTGGTGTAAGCCTGTCTGTCCACACAATTGTATTCAACCGAGAATGGAACGGACTTGCCAATGGTACTGTTTTCCTAACCTGTGTGAAGTGTTCAAAGAATTTTTGCAATATCAATTTTAGTACGTCGACCACATGGTAGTGAATTTGAATACGAAAATATATACTCATAATCACCTTTTCTGGTAATTTTCGCATAATATGCCACATACAGAAACAGTGTTTTGTTGTTGCGAAAAATTGACCAATTGCATTTTTTATTGCAGCATCTTGGTCAGTTATTATGCATAATGGCTCATTGTTATTCATTGCTCGCATGAAACATTGGAACACCCAAATGAAAGATTCGATGTCTTTTTTCAAAATCAATGATGCCCCGAATGTTACACACCGATCATGGTTGTCAACGCCAGTTATCGGGCAAAATACCATCGAATATCTGCCAATTGAGAATTTTATACTTAAAAAAAACTATCATACATACTTAATAGATGCAGATGTCATGTGTCAAGTTCAACGCACTACATCATTGTTACGCACATAATAACACATGACATATTAATTTAAACCGATTCTGTAAGTTAATCATACGATAAGGAGGCAAGATTACGACGACATGAATAGTGGGATAACACATGACAGATGGCATTTTATATGTCGCATGACATTTTAATCAACCACAGTGGGTGATAGCATGAATACAAACAGATTCTGTAAGGTAATCATATAATAAATAGTCAGGAGTACGAGGATTTAAATTGTGAGATTACCTCTTAGTTCCATATGTTGAATCGAACGAGGTACTGTCACCCCATTTTGCATAATTGTTTCGGCACATTCCATCAGCCCAGAAAGTCGAGTCAATCTGTCATTCTCATCATGCTCGTACTCATAATACAAATTTGGGTCAGATTCTTGGTCGTTTATCACGACTTGCACATCTGCTTCCGACAAGAACACTTTCAATTGTGTTTCACAGTTTCTGAAATCCACAGCAGTTGCACCTATATGCTCGGCTCCTCCAACAATTGCGCTGCATACATTAAAAGCTGTTGTTGCACTCACATTTGCCTTTTGGCAATCCATAACAAATTGTCGTTGGGTGTCATTTAAATTTCTATTTCCTCAAAACTCTTGGAATTGCTCATGACTATAGAATGGATGGTTATGCGATTCGACAAATTTAACAATCACAAATTCGCACATTGCAGATATCTTCAGAGATATCATTGCCCTGCAGCTTGTTCGAGTTGTGATGCACCTCCTCTTTCTATATTGCCTAAATTCTTCATCTTGATTTTCCGATCTGGTAACACGTTCTCCCTCTCTTGAACATGTACCATATTTGAGCGTAATTGTCGTTTTTGATTTCTTCTGCGTTCCTAGCCGGGTCATAAAGCCGCAGTAACGTCCATAATTTTTGTAGTGCTCGATGCCCGATTCTAGAGTTCTGAATCTCAGTCCGATCGTTGGTTTGAGATTCGTCGGGCAGTGAGGTATGAAGCCACCGTTATCGTCAACTGACCATCTGTGTGTCTCATCGGTTATGCTACTTCCATCTGCATCGTCAGTTTATATTAGTATACCAATAGCACTTTTTTATCCATCTCTGCAGACCTATATTTAGAGGTACCTGAAAAATTATGGTGTTTACTCGATTCCATGGTAACTGCTGCCACTCCTATAACAGATCATTCAATAGTCGAAGATGTGAGCTGATTTCATTTCAAACCAATCCAGAAACGATTATGATAGAAGAACTCACCTTCAGATGCTACAGAGGCTGCAATAGAAACGAATCTAGTTAATTGTGTGATGAATGATTTTGAATCAGCGTTGATCTAATATTTATATTCAATTATAATTAATGATCCCATGATTTGAGAAAACGATTGTCACAACATTATGTGCAGTTACAATGTTGCCCATGTTGACCACATTTGCTGAGAATTTTGCTTTAGTATAGATGTGTCATTTGGACCGTTGATTAAAGTCATCTAATGGCTATCCAGCGTTCTAGCATTTGTGCTACAACATGTGTTTGTATTTTAGTTCATCCCATGAACAAAACTGAAACGCAGTCGGATGATTTTGGTTTATAAAATTAGAACTAATAGAAAATCAACCAAACCAAAAATTAATTGATTTTGAGTCATCAATCTTTATTAGTTGGGCCTAAAAATATTAAACCAACAATAAAAATGAGTCAAGCCACTTGAGAATATAACTGATCCAAAGTATAAATTTTCATAAAAATCAATTTAAAAAAGTTAAAACAAAAACTAGTAAATTAAAATAATCTAAAAGGTAAGAATTTTATAAAATTCGATTTATAGAAAATCGCTCAGTTAGAAACTAAATTAAATTAATTTTTTTTTTGAATTACATTTACATTGTATTTCTAAATTTATCATTTAACCATTTTTCACTCAATACACAACGGGTTCGGAACTTAGACATTTTTCTTTATTTACCCTATATATGTGTCTTAAATATTACCTCTCCCATCGATCCACGTGATATGCAGTCAGAAAAAATATGATCTTACCTACCCCTCATTCGTCTTATAGTATAGTATAGTATAGTTAGTCCCTCGGTATTCCCTTTATTTCTGGACAACTATTTTCTACTTTCTCATAAAATAATCATTCCATTTCCATCGATAAAATCAAAATATATAATAAGTAAGAACATTATTTTCTTCTTTATGTATAAAAATGAAAAGAAACATTGGCGGCTTTGATCATTTGCCAATGGCATCGTCACCGGTGACGCAGTGCATCAGTGCCAGTCTTCTTCCCCTACAAATCAACACCATTCTTCTCTCTCCTCTCAAAGCTTTGCTCTTCGTCTCTGCAACTGCGGCCACATATAGCCAACAGGTTTATTTCTATGTTTTGACAGTGCTCTGTCTGTTTCACTGTTTTTTTGTTTTTGTGATTATTTCATCTTTTGTGTTGTGATTGATTGTTGACGATTAGTGATTATGTCCGGTTTTTCACTTGTTGTGATTGGTAAAAGTAAAATCTATAGTTTCTTTTTGCTTTATTAGCTGCATTTGTTTGTTCCTCATTGTGTTGTGTGGTTTTGAGTTTTGGTTTTGTTGTTATTAGATTGGGAGAGATTGGTTGTTTGATTGAGGACAAAACCAAGGAACACTTGGATTGGGGGTTGTGAACTGAAGTCAAGTGCTTGTGTTAGGTTCTGTTCAAGAGATGATTTTGTACAGTCTAGAACTGTTAAGATCCTTAAGGTTCAAAGAATCTGATTATTTACACAAGGAAAGTTTTTGGGAAGTTTCAGAGAGAAATTCTCAGAAAAGGCAATTTCCTTTGAGTCTCAAAATGGTTTCATCTTGTTGCAGGTGAAGAGTCTTCTTGATACTCTCCATTCAGCTTCTGAAGCGAGAGTGTGTGTATTCTGCAGACTATGCAATTTGAGTGAAGAGAACTGGTAGTGAAGTGATTAACGATGGCTTTCCAGCCATTTGTTTGGTATTGTCAGCCGGTGGCAAATGGGGTGTGGTCAAGAGCTGTGGAGAATGCCTTTGGTGTGTACACTCCATGTGCAATGGACTCTCTGGTCATTGGCGTGTCACATTTGGCCCTTTTGGGTTTGTGCTTCTATCGGATATGGCTGATCAAGAAGGATGATAAAGTTGAGAGGTTTTGTCTGCGATCAAAGTTCTATAATTATATGCTTTCCTTTTTGGCTGGATTGTGCACTGCTGTGCCCTTGTTCAGATTGATGATGGGCATCTCAGTTTTTAACATAGATGGACAGAATGGTCTAGCTCCATTTGAGGTGGGTTACCTCTATATCTTATTAATTGGCTTATTTTTATATTTTCTCTTGGGATAGTGCACAAGTAAATGGACCCAATTGATATTCAGTCCCAGTTTAGCTTATTTGGCTGATTCTGAATTCATTAGCTACTTTTCATACGCCTTTCCATCGCAATTTTTTCCAGTTTATCTATTTTTTGGCCACTGTATCGTTCTACCGGTGGTATCTTGAAGAATGGATTAAAGTATGACATTCACATGGCTCATATAATATAGTTTAGCAAACTAATCTTACTTCTGTCCTATCACAACAGATTGTCTCCCTGGTCATTGAGTCCCTTTCTTGGTGCTCTATGTTGGTAATGATTGGCTTAGAAACCAGAGTCTACGTCCGAGAGTTTCGATGGTTTGTCAGATTTGGAGTCGTGTATGCTTTGGTTGGGGATGCTGTTATATTCAATGACATTCTTTCAGTGAAGGAGTTCTATGACAGGTTTGTACTTCTTTATAAAAATCAGTTGGATCAGCTCTACTGTGTTCAGAACATAAATTTCAGTGTGGATTTCTTTCTTGTTTCAATTTTAAAACAATCTTTTATAATAAAGGACGGTATCTTAAGCCAGTTAGCTTAGAATTCCATTACCTGTATCTGTTGTAGAATGGTGATATATGCATAAATACAGATATCGAACTAGAAATATATGCATAAAATCAAAGAAACTCGTCCCTTCATTTTGAAGTCAAATGCTAGACAATGTTAAATTTTAAATTGACGGTTTATATTTAGAAACTGCATTTAGAAAGTATTCATGGAAAAGGTAGTATGGACAAGGTAGAAAAGTATAAGAGCTTGTGGTTAAATGAATGATGTTAGCTTTGGATAGGAAGGAGTGGAGGAGAATGTGAGGAGAAGTTCTCAAGCAGTTATGCAAGAAGATTCATATTAATAACCAACATTGCATGTCAAATTTCTTGTTGTCTGCTTGCCTTGCTTGTTTGTTGTTGTCATTGTCATGGGATGTAAACACTGGTTACAGAATGTTGTGGTCTTCTTAATATTAGAAAGCATTCACATGAGATTTGGATATTTAAGTTTTGCGGTACTGTTGCACTACTTTATCTTGAGCATAAGAAACACACATCTTTTTTATTTGTATGTGCAGATCTGTTCTGTATTTGTATATCAGCGAGGTTCTCTGCCAGGTTTGTTGGATTTTTTTTCTTCAATTCGTGTTCATTATTATTTATTTAATCAAACTTCAGCCTTGGCTTGGGACCTGGGGTGGTAGTGGTTCTCCAAATTTGGCCAACTGTACCTTCCTATTAGGATTTGGTCATTAGTATAATAGCAGTCATCCATCAGCATGACATCCCAAATTGTCAATGGCCCCAAATCTTTATAAGGGCATGTGTTGTGGTCAAATTTGCCAAGCTGGTCTTTGTTGTAACAAATGGTTTAGTCACTAGCAGGGTTAAATTTTTCAAGAGTTACTGTGTAAAATTGACCGCCTTCATTTAGGTATTGTTTGGAATGCTCTTGATCGTATATGTTCCTAATTTGGATCCATATACTGGCTACACCCCCATGCGGGTTGAATCTGTTGGACACGCCGAGTATGAAGAACTTCCAGGAGGGGAGCAAGTATGTCCTGAGAGGCATGTCAACATATTTTCCAGTATGTATACAAATCTAAATTGTGCCGGTTCTGCTATTTTTTTATAATGGCCTTCAAATGCCAACTTAAGTTTTCCATTGGAATTTCCCCAATACTATTCATGTTCAGTTCACATGCCTTCACATTATCTCCTTTTCAAATGCTCTGTCAGTGAATAATTACTGTAACGACCTTCTATTGGAATATATTTATATGATTTGCTACTTATGTTTTGAAATACATATGGGTTCTGTCTTTTTGTTTTTCCATAGACTAGCATATCATCTATGTATGTCATAGACTAAGAACGCATATCATGGAAGAACTATTTGTGCCCTGCTCGAGAAATGTAGACTCAGCTTTTGTGGATTGTGTTCGACTCATGTTTTGACTCATTTCATTTGTCTTTTGCTAGAAATCTTTTTTGCATGGATGAATCCCCTCATGAAGGAAGGATACGAAAGGCCTCTCTCAGAAAAAGATGTTTGGGAGCTAGATACATGGGATCGAACAGAAACATTAAACAACAAGTGTGTTCTTGTGTTCCCATTGTTGGTTTCTACATTAATTTGCAAAGCGAAGTTGTCTTACGTTTTTTTTTTAATTTGTAGATTCCAGAGGTGTTGGGCTGGGGAATCTCGAAGGGAGAAACCATGGCTTTTAAGGGCATTAAGTAGTAGCCTTGGGGGAAGGTATGATTAGAATTAGCAACATGGTGGAAGAACTGATGTTCATGCTTTCAACAAGATTATACAATCAAGATGGACATATTGCATTGTATGTCATTCATCTTGTTTGCATCTTAATTTATTTAACAAAAAGGGAAGGAACTAAAGTGATCAATTGACAGTATGCAAGATCGTTTGCACATAAGCTAATACATTACCTTGAGGATTATGAAAATGTTGTTATCAGGAAGTTCAGGATATATGTTCTTCATAGTTGATTAGAGGCATACCAACTTTGCATATTTTGAACTGAGAGTTTATATGTTTTGTGAAATTATATGAAAGGGGGCATTTCTGAAAACCCACCATTAGTTTAAAAACAATACTGCTGGATTTAATGCTCTTAAGTAACTTATCTCTGTTGCCTTAATTACAAAATTATTTCCATTTGTGGTGATTTCCAATCCATTATATAATGCCCTGGTCAGCTTGTGGACATTGTATGTCGTTACTTATGCTCTTTCTTGCATTTATTTTTAAAACCCTCACTGTGTTACAAAATAGCAAGTTTGGTAGTTAAAAAGACATGTTAGCAGGCACACCATGTATATGCAAGGAGTTAAGGGGGAGACTTGGGGTGAATATATTTCTATCTATTGTTTACGCATAAGATCCTTTTGTGAGGGTCTGGGATGCTATGACATGGAGGCATTTCTTTGTGCTTAGATTAAGTATACTTTGATCTGCTGGAGCCATATATAGTATGCAAAGGGGAGTTGGTATATGATACTTGCCTGGTTTTGGGTATTCTGCCATTATTTAATTTCCTGTTCTGGGTTATGAAAGAGGACAAGAAAAAGTGTTCTGGGCTATGAAAGAGAAATAGGAAAAGAAAAGGTGGTAGGCACACTGAAGGTGCTTCCAGTGAGTAGTAACTTGATCAAAAACATGCTTAGACATATTTTATCATCTTGCAAATATCTTAACTAATGTAGCATGTACAAACATTCTTCTTTGCATAGAGTTGCTTCTTATGTCTACTGAATCTAAATATTTTTTTCTTCTTTTTTTAGATTTTGGTGGGGAGGCTTTTGGAAGGTAAGAAGATCTTATATATCATTTGTTTTAATTAGTTAGGAGCACAGTGAATGTAATACATGATTATTACTATATTTGACCAAGCCATTATTTTGTCGAACTTGTAGATTGGCAACGATCTTTCTCAATTTGTGGGGCCTCTTATATTGAATAATCTCTTACAGGTTTGTCCATTAGTTTCTCTATGTCCATGATTTATTGGTTAAAAGATATGCTCTGTTCTCTTGGCACAGTGTATGTTTAAATTCAAAAAGCACCCTTATTTCAGTTTTAAACAAAGTGTAACTTTTTTGCCAGCTACCTTTTTCATAAATGAATGATTCATAGTAATATCTTTGTTATTTCTGAAGTAGGCATTTGCGAGATTTAAGGTTCTATACCACGGTGTCATTTGTCTGAATTATTTCTCTTATTTAAGTTGATTTAAGGTTCAGTGATTTGCCTGCAGTCTATGCAACGAGGTGATCCTGCTTGGATTGGCTACATCTACGCGTTCTCAATTTTTGTTGGAGTGGTATGATATGAAGTGTATATTACATATTTTGATTTATATTTAGTGTGGCTTGTTAAGGCCAGCTCTTATTTTGCCTAATCTTGCTTATCTTCATATTTGCTTCTTGGACAACATCTTAAAATAAATTATCTAACGTGAATCATTGTGAAAGTAAATGGAGTCGTTTGAATTAAAAAATAATCACTTACGTTCTAACTTCTTTCAGATATATTTTTAATTTCTGAATATTTAAGCTACTGATTTATTTCCGGAGATAATGTCATTCTGATTTCTATGACAAGTTGACTCTTTTTTTTTATTGTAAGACCATATGCCTTTGTTTGAGTAACTTTTTTGGATGGTGGGAGTTCGCTCAAGGAATGTTAGAAGCACCTCATCATAGATGTATCCTTGTATTGTGCAGATGATTGATAAAAAAAAGTTGAAGTGACTAGTATGTAGATAGATAATCTGAAGAGTAATTTTCGTTTCAGGTATTTGGCGTGTTATGTGAAGCTCAATATTTCCAGAATGTCATGCGTGTTGGTTTCCGGCTAAGAGCCACTCTGGTAATTTCAATTCAATGTCGGTCCTATTATATATACTTTTAGTGCTGTTAAGCTATGTTGTTTACTTGCATGTCTGCTAAAATGTAAACAACTTCCCCAAATGAGATTTCGGGGAATTTGTCAATGTTTTGTATTTTTATTTTATCTTCTTTGTTTGTATAATTTTATAGGGTAGAACCAGGTGGTGAGTTTCAGGAGTGGGTGTAAAAAGAGTGTTTCTGTTGTGGATACTTCCATTACTGATTCCTTATCTTCCGGGGATGTAATTTCAATGGTGCATCAAATTGATTTCCTTAGTATATGTCCCAAAATTATGTATGAAGAAAAAAAAATGCATGCATGTCTATGTACTTGGTGAACTCAAGTTTTCTTGTTTGATGTGTAAACTTCATCGATTATCAGGTGGTCTTTAGTATATTCAAATGTTATGGTACTTGTTATGTGATTTACATGATATTTATTGAGAGGCCGAGTACAATTTGTGATATATTTGCTACCAACTAGAGAAGGCAGCACAAGGGGGCCTTATAAGGCACAAGAAAAAAAGATAAATTGAAATGGCTTGATTGTTGTTGTATTGCTTGCTCATCTTTGGATAGATTTATATTGGTAATGTTGGTAGCTCTGGCCTTCATAGAAACAAATTACACACACTTCACAAGAGGTTATGTGTGTGATGTTTTGCTTGATCTAGAAAAGTAGTACCAATCTTTGTTAAATTTACATTCTTGTAGGTCAACATGTATGGTATTGGACATACATGCACAAATTCACACCTACATTTTTGTATGTATATTTTGGCAGGTTGCTGCTGTGTTTCGCAAGTCTCTGAGGCTAACTCATGAAGGTCGCAAAACGTTTGCTTCTGGAAAAATAACAAACTTGATGACCACTGATGCTGAAGCCCTTCAGGCATGTTCTTATTGCTAGTCTCATCAGATTACTTTTCATGCGGATAAACTTACTAATTAAGCTACTCTCTTATGCCTTGCACATTTATGGACCCTCAATGTACAAATTTGTAACTTTGGAGCAGATATTCAATTTCATGTGTTTTCTTGATAAAAAAATATAACTATGTTGATATATGTGTTGATGGTTTGCTTATGTATTTCAGCTGGTTTGCTTATGTATAATTTCAGCTGGTTTGCTTATGTATTTTTTATCTGCTATATGTGTTGATATATGTTTGTTCTAACTTTTGTTAATTGAAAACATGCCTTACTAATTACTATTACTGTTTAATTCTGCAGCAAATATGCCAAGGGCTTCACTCTTTGTGGTCAGCTCCGTTTCGTATCGTCATTTCAATGGTTCTTCTTTATCAGCAATTAGGTGTTTCTTCACTTCTTGGTGCATTGATGCTTGCTCTTTTATTTCCCTTACAGGTATATTTTTCATATTGCATTTGCTTATTTCCCATCTTAACAAAGCAGCAAAACTAATGTTATGTCAGATGTGCTTTTATCTGGTATTTCTTTGGTATCTCCATGAGCCGTAAGCCATGTATTATGAGTGGAAGGCAAATAAACTGACTATATACTGCACCTACTATTTTAATGGAAGGATGAAATAGAGTATTGTAATACTATAGTTTTTATTTGTTTTTCTCCCATCTCTATATAGTTGATTGTTATTTGAATTGGATGACTCCTAATCTTTGAACTATGTTCTGTGGCAGACTTTTGTGATAAGCAAAATGCAGAAACTGTCCAGGGAGGGGTTGCAACGTACAGACAAGAGAATTGGCCTTACGAATGAAATTTTGGCTGCAATGGACACCGTGAAGTATGAGGCAGTTAGAAATGATTCCATAATTTCTTCTTCCACAATAAGGCATTTTAATGACTATTTTTTATCCTACTGAAAATGACAGATGTTATGCATGGGAGAACAGTTTCCAATCCAAACTCCAAAGTGTTAGGAATGATGAGTTGTCATGGTTCCGAAAAGCATCACTACTTGGAGCGGTATGGTGTATAACTTATTTGTTGAACTTATACATTATTTCTTACATTCTGAATGTGGATGACTTTTCAATAAGATTCTATAAACTACTTTACTTTAACATCATATTTTTTTTTCAAATGATGTTCAAGTACTTTACCTGAACGTCATTTAAATTATAGTTTATACGTTATAACTTATTATCCATTGTATTATGTAGTGTCCTTGTAACATGCATCGCATATGATCTCTCCATATAAAGAAAAAAAGCATAACATTTCTTAATGGTTGTGAAAACGCACATATGGCTTTCGAAAGAGCATACACGTGCATGGATACCAGGCTTGTATTAATTTCCATCAAACATTTTAAACACTTCATACATACTGTGGTGCCTGAGTATATTATTGAACAAAATAGACATTTGTATGATGGAAATGTGGAGATATGAGTACGCTTGCCTACAATTGAAAGTACAAATAACTAAATTCAATGTTCACATCTAATAACTTATGTTTCATTATGGATTAAACTATTCAAGTTTCAAAGAGAAGATAGGTTTGTATGTCAAAGCAACCTTGTCTATTTCATTATATAGTAGGTTGGCTTATTGCTCCTCTATGTATTACTTGCCTTAGATGTATATATATACACAATAAGCTATTAAATTTATCCCTTTCCTTATTTGGTTATGGTTGGAATTTCCTTTTTTTACCTTTTGTGTATTTTGACCTTTTTCCTGTGTTGCAGCTGAATAGTTTTATATTAAACAGCATTCCGGTTGTGGTGACTGTGACTTCATTTGGAATCTTCACTTTGCTTGGTGGTGATCTAACACCTGCAAGGGCCTTCACGTCTCTCTCTCTGTTTGCTGTGCTGCGATTTCCCCTTTTCATGCTCCCTAGCGTCATAACTCAAGTCTGTCTTATAGCTTTTCTAATGCGTTACTCATGTTGCATGGTTAAAATGCAAATTGTTGTGCATAGTAAAACTGGTTATGTAGTATTTGGTTCTAATTCTACTTTTACTTTACAGGCGGTGAATGCCAATGTATCCTTGAAGCGACTGGAGGAGTTATTCTTAGCCGAAGACAGAGTTCTTCTACCAAACCCCCCTCTTGATCCAGGACTACCAGCAATCTCAATCAAGAACGGAAACTTTTTATGGGATTCAAAGGTTTAATTTAGTCAACTCAGTTGCTTGTAGTTCACAAATATTCTTCTGTAGTAATAGCTTTAAAATGTTCTGATATTTTATTCCAGGCAGAGAGTCCCACTTTATCAAACATCAATTTGGATGTTCCAGTTGGCAGCTTAGTTGCAATTGTTGGTAGCACTGGGGAGGGGAAAACGTCACTTGTTTCTGCAATGCTGGGGGAGCTTCCTCCAATGCTAGATTCAAGTGTTGTCATAAGAGGAACAGTTGCTTATGTTCCACAAGTTTCATGGATCTTTAATGCAACCGTAAGTATACATGTGCTTATGATTTACAAGGTTAAATGTGCTGTTGGGTCCAGTAAAACTTCCATAATTGAAAATTACATACATTTGGTGTATCATTTAGGGTCGTCATTACTCACCATGGTAAGCTTGTATTTGCAGGTTCGTGACAACATATTATTTGGATCTCCCTTTGAATCCACTAGATATCAGGGGGCAACTGATGTCACTGCATTGCGACAAGATCTTGACTTACTGCCTGTAAGAATTTCTTTATCTGTCATATCTTGCAGTTAATTCTTATAGATAAGAGAGTTTGAGTGTTAGTTGACATTTTGTAATGATTAAATTTTCTTTCTGATTTGTGCCTGATTATTAAGGGTGGTGATCTTACTGAGATTGGCGAAAGAGGTGTGAATATTAGTGGTGGGCAAAAACAAAGAGTGTCCATGGCTAGGGCCGTGTATTCTAGTTCAGACGTATACATATTTGATGACCCCTTAAGTGCTCTAGATGCGCATGTGGCTCGACAGGTAACCAATTTATTCTAGCCTTATTAGCTTGCTCTGTTACCTGAAATTTGGCTCCTACAATTTACTTTTATTGGTCTAACTTATGCCATCAATTCTCTCCAGGTTTTTGATAAGTGCATCAAGGGTGAATTAAGAGGGAAAACAAGAGTTCTCGTCACAAACCAGCTGCACTTTCTTTCACAGGTTGATAGAATCATCTTGGTTCATGAAGGTAAGGTGAAAGAGGAGGGAACCTTTGAGTACCTCTCTAACAATGGAGTATTGTTCCAAAAGCTAATGGAAAATGCTGGAAAAATGGAAGAGTATGTTGAAGAAAAAGATGGTGAAGAAACTGTTGACAATAAGCCTTCTTCAAATATTGTTGCTAATGGAGTAGCGGATGACTTATCAAAAGGTGCAGAGCCGATGAGCAAACAAAAAGAAGGAAAATCTGTTCTTGTCAAGCAAGAAGAACGGGAGACGGGCGTTGTTAGTTGGAATGTTTTGGTCAGGTAAAAGAAATATGAATTTATTATAGGCCTTAAAATTTTATAACAAAATAATATTACATTTTTGCTCAGTTTCAAAAGGAGGAAATTATCACGATGATGATTCCCTGACCAAGTGATGCAAATTAATATGGTGCCTCATTGACAACTTTGTCATGTAGTAACTATCATTTTCACCTTGTTCATCATTTTAACCTTGCTCGTCATCTCTTATAGTTGTAAAACCTTCTTTTTTTTTAACTATTATTGCTAATAACCATACCCCCGACCTTTATCCTTATAGTATTTGATACATTTTAAGCATGGTACTAAGTGCATTTCAATTCCATCTTGCTAACATGAGTATCTATGCCATCATTGGTCCTCTCTAGTGAGAAAAATAATGTGTTGATCCTGTTTATGCTGATATGATTTGGGTTAATATGTTGTGATTTTCTATTCCTAGGTATAAAAACGCGCTAGGAGGTGCATGGGTTGTTATGATACTCCTTATGTGCTATGTCACTACTGAAATATTACGAGTTTCTAGTAGCACATGGTTAAGTCACTGGACAGATCAAGGCACATCAATGTATCATGGGCCTGGGTACTATAATTTGATCTATGCACTTATATCATTTGGCCAGGTATATATTAAATTGCAATTGGCTGAACAGATTCTGTCATGCCCCAATAATTGCTGTTTTTCCACAGCTTAGGGGCCTATTGTTACTATTTTTACTTACATTTGTGTGTGTTTTGGGTTTCAGGTTTTGGTGTCATTGATAAACTCCTATTGGTTGATCATATCAAGTCTGTATGCTGCTAAAAGGTTGCACGATGCCATGCTTAGCTCAATATTGAGAGCTCCCATGGTCTTCTTCCATACAAATCCACTAGGAAGAATTATCAATAGGTTTGCAAAGGATCTGGGCGACATTGACAGGGGCGTTGCCTTATTTGTGGACATGTTTATGGGCCAGGTGTCACAGCTCCTTTCTACTTTTGTCTTGATAGGGATTGTGAGCACCATGTCATTGTGGGCCATTTTGCCACTTCTGGTTTTGTTTTATGCAGCCTATCTATATTATCAGGTATGCCAAGCTTCTACACTGTTTTGCAGCTTTAGTTTTGAAAGAATTGTTGCGTCATATTAAAGTTATATGCTAGTGTTAATTTTGTGGTCCTACTGTCTTTTTGACCTACTTCATATTGGGCTATTTGGCATGCGTTTGGAGAAGGGTATAAAGGTGGTGCTTGAATTGTATTTTGTAGTTTCTTGTGATTATCATCTAACCTTTAAGATCTGCAGTTGAGAATAAGATTAATGTGTTGCTTTAGTTATTCAAAGTGATGTACATTATGATATCTTCATACAAACTATGGCATCAAATTCTTGTTAGTAGTTTGAAGAAAATTTGGTCAAGTCATGGTTTGACTGGCACGAGACTGATTATGACCAAAAGATAGTTCCTTTCATTGGCCTTTCTAAAATCACATCACATGCTCAATATGTCTCGAGTCTCGACTCACAAAAGGATCATTAGAGCACATGGATTATCACCCTACACGACTGACCATCTTAGATTCTTCATTGTTTTCTTGCTATCTTCCATTTCATCAATCATTATGGGCATGTACATATACAGTTTCAGTTATTCCTTTTCAAATTAGTAGGCATGTTACTATAAACAAGCATCTCCTTCATTGTGTACTTGCAATTATGTTTTTAATATGATTGATATCTTCCATAAGTTAACTGTGTGTATTTTAAGTTGAAATCAACTTGAAAGGAAAACATTTGTATGGAACATGTTTTGCAACAAGTTTTTAAGCACTGTCGATTTTGCTTGGGAAGAGCTATGAAATATCTTCTCATGCTAGATTTTTTGCTTCTGTAGAGCACAGCTCGAGAAGTGAAGCGCTTGGATTCCATAACCAGATCCCCGGTTTATGCACAATTTGGAGAAGCGCTGAATGGTCTATCTTGCATTCGTGCATACAAAGCTTATGATAGGATGGCCAGCATTAATGGGAAATCTATGGACAACAATGTCCGATTCACCCTTGTGACTATGAGTGGAAACCGTTGGCTCGGAATTCGTTTGGAAATATTGGGAGGCCTGATGATTTGGTTTACAGCAACCTTTGCTGTCATGCAGAATGGTAAATCTGAAAACCAGCAAGCTTATGCATCTACTATGGGTCTGCTTCTTAGTTATGCCTTAAATATTACAAGCTTGTTGACTGCTGTACTGAGGCTTGCTAGTCTGGCTGAGAATAGTTTAAATTCTGTTGAGCGTGTTGGTACATACATTGAGTTGCCTTCAGAGGCTCCAGCTATTGTCGAGAAGAACCGACCACCACCTGGATGGCCCTCTTCCGGATTTGTTCGATTTGAGGACGTCATCCTGCGTTATAGACCTGAACTTCCTCCAGTGTTGCATGGATTAACTTTCTCAATTTCTCCAAGTGACAAGGTAGGAATAGTTGGAAGGACTGGAGCAGGGAAATCTAGCATGCTTAATGCGTTATTTAGGATTGTTGAACTTGAGAGAGGAAGAATCTTGATTGATGACTGTGATATCGGAAAGTTAGGATTGATGGATCTACGTAAAGTGCTTGGGATTATACCACAATCACCAGTTCTATTTTCAGGTAGATTATCCCATCCTTATCTGTCATGCAATTTGTCATTTGATGTTCCATTTAAGGATTTATTTTCACCTTTGAAAAGTTTATATGTTTCGGAAGGAAGAAAAAAGCCTCCTTGTTATTTATTTCTCTTATTGATCAACCTCTGGTATTTTGTCTAGGAACTGTGAGATTTAACCTTGATCCCTTCAGTGAACATAATGATGCCGACCTCTGGGAAGCTCTAGAGAGGGCTCACCTGAAGGATGTAATAAGGAGGAATGCTCTTGGACTGGATGCTGAGGTATGGGTTCAAATTTCTTCTATCTGTAGCTGCTCTCTCTCTCTCTCATGGTCACACACATTACACCAATATCCTCCATCTGCTCTAGTTAAAATTGTAATTGATCAGGCTTTATGTGCTTTGGGATATGACCTAAAACTCCCAATATTAAACACCATCTGATAGTTATTTGGTAATATCTTTCTTGGAATATAACCTATTGGTCATTAATTATATCCAATTCAAACTTCATACTTAGGTGTTGGAAATTTATATGGCTTTGATTGTTTTGTCCCTATTCACACAAGAGGGTTGACCATATTGTTCATAGCCAGAAATGCCTAGGAAACAAGCAACTGAAACTGATTGATTCTGAATGTTCTTTGAATCCGATAATCCTTAATAAGTTTCAGTTGTTCTTTGCTACAAAAATTAGTTTGGATAAGCACCAATTAGAGGAGGGATTATTAAAGGTATTCACTGACCTCAGTTCTGGTTGAGGTTCCACAGTTTTCAAACATCTTATTTTATATCTATATATGTAGTTCATCTATTTGTGTAGTCCCCTGATCCATTCACAATGTTTTTCTTTTGGTAATTGAATGTCAGTAATTTTTTTGTCTAGGTATCCGAGTCAGGTGAAAACTTTAGTGTAGGACAGAGGCAACTACTAAGTCTTGCTCGAGCATTGCTACGGAGATCAAAGATACTTGTTCTTGATGAAGCAACGGCTGCTGTTGATGTTAGAACTGATGCTCTTATTCAGAAGACAATTCGAGAAGAATTCAAATCATGCACGATGCTTATCATTGCTCACCGGCTTAATACCATTATTGACTGCGATAGGATTCTTCTTCTTGATTCTGGCCGGGTATGCATTCTATCTTCATTAATTCCCATTTTTTCTGGTTATTGTTCTTACAAACGACAAAATTCAGAGACCAGATGAATGTTGCAATTAAATCGAATCCATGCAACATTTTGAAGTAAATAGGACGAATAATGTTGGATGCAATAAGCAACTATGCTAGAGAGAAGTTTGTGATGAGGTTTTATGTGGTTTATACCCAGTTTATCCACACCCTGTGCTTAGAACACCTGAACCAAGGTTCCTAATTGTACTTTGTATTATTGAAGTTTATGAACAGTGGATAATAGAAAGGATTTACAGGTAAAGTTGTCATGATACTTGAGTGTGTGTGTCTTCATGCCTTTTGAGCCTTACACCTACTGTCACAATTCAATATGTGACTAAAATGCTAATAGATCTGCACAGAAAGGTTTGGCTCTGTGTGTAATGGTTGATTACTTGCTACTACAATATGAGTGTTGCTGGTACAGATGAACCTGTTGAACGGTTGAGTTGGTTTCAACTATGATGTTTGCAAATTGAAAACTTCATTAGGAGATGTGTAATCATGTTTAATTCTGAATTTAGCTGAATTTAAATGTTGGAACAGTTTAGCTGAATTTAAATGTTGGTTTAAAATTTCAGGTTGTTGAATATGACACCCCAGAGGAACTCTTGTCAAATGAAGGAAGTTCATTCTACAAAATGGTGCAGAGCACTGGTGCTGCAAATGCTCAGTATTTACACAGCTTGGTACTCGGAGAGCAGAGACAGAACAGACTAGAGAATGAACGGTTAGACAAACAGAGAAGATGGCTAGCCTCTTCTCGCTGGGCAGCTGCTGCTCAGTTTGCAGTTGGCGTTAGCCTCAGTTCATCCCATAATGACATTCAACGACTGGAAATTGAAGACGAGAACAGCATCCTCAGAAAGACAAAAGACGCTGTGATTACTCTGCAGGGAGTTCTGGAAGGAAAGCATGACAAAGTGATTGAAGAAACGCTACAACAGCACCAGATTTCTAAACAAGGGTGGTGGTCTTCTCTTTACAGAATGGTTGAAGGTATGAGTCGTTTTTTCCTAAAAGAAAATATGCACTTTCCAACATTTGCCATTTTTTCTGAAGGAAAATAGTCCAAGCTCATGATCCAGAATGGATCTGGATTCACAAACCTGTTCTCATTTCTCTCTTTCCTCTCCAGGTCTCGCCGTCATGAGCAGGTTGGCCCGAAATAGGCTTCAACAGTCAGAATTTATCTTTGAAGAAAGATCGATTAACTGGGATAGCATTGAAATGTAGAGAATCCATCCATATACAGTCAGTGGATGGTCGTGAAGGTTTGTGTTATTGTTGTGCTATAAGTTGTGAAATTCCCAAGGCTTCAATGCCATGGCATTTAGCTCTCCACTTGTGTTACATGCAGACATGTTCTGTCCCAGTTATTAGGATGTTGTATTATTTTGATCCTTGATGTCTTTTAGAGTATGTATGCGTTTGTTTTTATGAGAAATGGTAATTAAATTATCAACACTGTTGCATATATTTTGTACTAAAACTAGAGTCAAAGATAAATAACGGTTCACAAAATTGAACTAATGTATAAAATACAATACATGGCAAATTATACAGAGTAAGGCACTATGGTTCTTTTCCTTCATCATTCAAAAATATCAATTAAATTCAGACTGAGGGGTTCACAAAAATGAATTGGAGGGAATAGTACAAATAGGTTTCTTCTTAGAAAATAAAGAGAGAAAAACTCATTGTCAACGGTACAGTGTCAGTAGGATGAGATTGAGAGAAGTTGGGTTACATTTTTATTAAAACGATTAAATTAAAAAAAAAAAAAAGAGATCGAATTTCAAGATTGAAAAAGAAAATAATACAATCAAATAAAAAAAAATAAAATACATGACAAAGAAATTAAAAGAGATAACTAAAAACTGGACGACACTCCTTGAGAGCGTTTGGAGAGATGATGTTTTATAATATGCATAAATTTGTTAAAAAAAATTGAATCATTTCTTCATCGTTAGTTTTAGAAGTGAAACTCAAGCGTTCACAAAATTCTCGAAGATTCCTTGCCATTTGCGACGGGGTCATAATGATTTGGATTGCATGAAACCACTTCGATGGTTTGCATGAAGACTCAGAACGAAATGGGGGCTTGGGGTGCATCCCCAAGGCGAGGAATGGGGATGACGTTGACGACGATAAACCAATAAGAGCCGGAATCGTCTTCTACATTTGAATAATTGAATTTGTGCTTGCAAAACAATTTTAATAGAGAAATGTGGAGCTCATCCAAAGGAGAGGCCCAACCTTTAGCAGCCAACCCACCAAGAGAACAGAAATTGGCCCATCATCAGCGAGCCCAGCAGAAGATCCATCAACATTTGGAGAGCCCAAATCATTCCTCTTCAGCAAGGGAAGGCCCAAAATTGGAAGGCATGCACTCTCAACACAAAATTGAATATGAGGTCATACTTCTTAAAAATAAATTGCAGAAGTCGCGGTGAATTATTTCAATTTTATAAAAGTTGATAATGCGTAAGGAATAAGAAACTGAGAGTTGAGTAAATCAATAATTATAAGCAAAACAAATAAAGGGACGGAGACAAGAGATAGAAAGAACAAGACTTTGTTCTGTTTCCTTATTCATTATCTTTTCTATATGTTACTTACATGCTCTATATATATAGAGCAAATTAACTGACTATGAAAACTTACCCACCAAGCCAATCCTTTTGAGGTGGGGTCCACATAATTAATTACAGCACTCCTCCTTGGACACCACTTATTTATAAATAATTACATTTAATTTTACAAGGAAAAACTCGATGGGATAAAAACCGATTAAAGAAGTAATTATGGTGATGTTGGACGTGCATAATGCTGCCTCGTTAAAAACCTTTTCAGGAAAACCCAATGGAACAAAACCTGAACAAGAGAAAAAAGAGTGCAGCGCACAAATGTCCAAGTGTGTTCCACTTTATGATTTGTACCCCTGATCGATGCTCCCTCTGACCGTTGCTCTCCCTGATTGTTGCTCCTCTTGGTCGTTGCTCCTCCTGATAGCTGACAAGGTTACTTTGATTTGCTTGTATGGTCGAGTTGATGTCTTGCATAACTTTCTCAGTAGATGTCGAATCTTAGTGAATAAATCTACAGGATTTTCATTTATAAAGTACTTTCTTGATATCGATATCGTAACTCTTTAGGAGTTTGTAGTATAAATCACTTTTAGCGATCTATTCTCAAATCTATCTCTTTCAATGTACCATCATACAACTTGCATCGCAGGTAGCTCATGTAGCGCAAGACTTTCTGAATAATTGGAGGAGGTCGCAACCAAAGTTTGATCTATAGAGCGTCAGGATTGCTGCAATTATGAACTTTATCTGGGAGCGAGGTTATTGGGATTTGAATATGATCTGCATCTGCAACTTGACCTTATTATAATGTCGTCCAATAAGCTTTAAACTCAATATGACTAGCATCTTTACCGCAACTGAGTCTGCGGTAAATATACTCGGTCTGTAGGCCGAGACAATATATTATTTTTTCCTGATACTTTCATGTCAAAATTCTCATTTTCAATATTCTACAGTATTCAAGATCTCTTCAGGAATCTCAGCTGAGTCTATATTGACACACAATATATATTTTCCCTTTTTCTTATTGCTTCAGGCAATATAATTTCTTCCGGTAGTTTCATATAAATGTCGGTATAAGTGTACAGTATGAATAAATACAAAATAAGTTCATCAGATACATATCTAGTTCTTCAGGAACTTTTAAACTAATAAGTATCTGAAATGCTCACAATAATTACAGATAAAAGTGTTTTATCAAATCGACTTCAGGTCGTTGAGAAATATCTTAAGCTGCAAGTCTTACATTATATCGATCGATCTTTCAAATTGTTTACTCGTTGAATAACCATTTTGTATTTGACTGGTTGAACATTTTCTGGTGTTTGATTTATGGGGTTAAATATTTGGTGTTCTACGGGAACCAATTATTCTACAAGAACCGACTGTTCGGCAAGAACCAAATGTTCTGCTGGAACCGATGACTTTTTAGGAATTGATGGTTCTTTATAATCCAATGTTTCTTTAGGAATCAATAATTTTTCCTTGAATCAGTAGTTCTTTAAGAATTACTAGTAGTTCTTCTAGAACTATTTTCTATTCGCCTTATCTGCCTCCTACACTTCTGGCGTATACTAAAGAAATTAAATGATTTCTTTGCGTTATTATCATTTAATTAAATTCTCACATGTGTGTTTCACCAATGCTTCAGGCAATTTAACTTCTTAAGAGAATCCCGTATAAATATCGATGTCCAACGTATAATATAAATAGGTAAGGACAAGTCCATCATATTCATATCGAGTCCTTCAGAGACTACTAAAAATGATCAAGTACCTAAAATGAGCAATTTTTTATTGATTATCATGCGTGTTCTACAAATGCTTCAGACATTTGGTTTGCAACATTTTGCAAACTTATTTACTGCACTTTCTTCTCACATTGTAATGTGTGTGGATCTAGATGAGTTATAATATTTACTTTCCACGAAAGTTCATGCCTAACTTCAGGAGGCTTTTTCTCTTCATACAGAGGTAGAAATGTTGTCTCATAACAATATATAAATTGTGCAGTAAATTAATCACACTTCAAGTGTTCAAAATGCGTGATAATATATAATGAAACAAAATCATCCTCAATTTATGTTGAGATCTCATTTTTGTGCATCGAGAGAGTGCTACTGGCACATATGTGGCACACCTAATAAGTAAATGAGATATATCAAATTGCATATGAGAATATTGATGATATGCAAAATATTATCAAGGCGAATAGATTGTGATCAGAGAAATGTGCTCTTATTTAGGTGATATATGCCAACAGTTTAGCAAAATGCAATATTATGAGTTGTAATTAAACAAATATGTGTGATGTGGTCCATTTGTGCCCCTTTCCGGACCCAAATAACCCCCATCTTAGCACGCTTTTCCTTTTGTTTCACTCACACTAGGGCCATTATTTTGATATTTTTTATCCTTGGTGTGTTTTCGGTATTTTGTAGGAGATGGAGCCAAATTGGAGCATTTTTGGAGCATGGGAGAGTGACACGGTCATGGCGCTGGCAGATCTTGCAAGGGCAATAACATCTTTATCCGGAGTTCAAATGGAGCAAAATTATACATCACAATGAAGAGATTTGAAAACTCTACAACTTTGAAGAAGGAAGCGAGGTCATCGGAGTTATAGATTACAAGATATTAGCCAGTCAAACTGGCTGACCAGCGATACATCACTAAATTCCAGCACGACCGAGTCATCTTGCGAGGGTGATATCTTTCACATTCAACAACCAAATTGAGAATTTCTTGAGTCTAAAATCAAGAAAAAGAAGAGAGCTACAATTCTCATGAAGAAACTTTTCCCATTGAAAATCTGAAAGAGGGTCAAAACGGCATCGGAAGGAGCTGGCAGAGAGGCAATCCGCCGGGCAGTCCGGTCCGGATTGCCTAGCGGACCTGAGGGTCCAAAATTCGGATTTTTGCTACTCAAAGCAAAACTTAACTCATTTTTGAACCACACACTTCACTATTCATCCATCTCCTACCTTTTGAGAGCCTCCATCTTCTTCATCTTCTCCCATCCTCCATTCTTCCTCCATAATAGGCCACCCAAGAGCAAGATTTGGCAAATGCAAGGAGGAGGAGGAGGATTTCACCATCACCATACCTTGGAAGATTTTCAAGTAGCCAAGATTCATCAAGAGAGTACAAGATTGGAGGGTTTTTGAGCTCCCAACCCATTTTGGGTTCTTGGGTTTGTTTAATTTCTCTTAATTTCTTGAATCTTGTATTTTTCTTGTGGGATTTTGTATGAGCACCATGGTTTTGGGCTAAAAACTCAAGACCATGGGTGCTAGACTTTGTAGGAAAATATGACTTTCTTAAGTTTGATATCTATACATTTTTGAGTTTATGCATGTGAGTTTGCTTGATTTTAATGCTTGATGAAGACTTGTATTGTTGTTTGTGAGAGCATGTGATGATATATGTTGGATTCTTGATGCTTGAGCACGATTTGAATATACACTTGTGAGAGCTTGTGTGTGTTTGTAGTTGTGTTAGAGTAGTAGCTCTCAACTTGTCCGAGAGGAAGAGTTGAAAGCAGATTTAAGTAGATTCAAAGGGTTAGAAGCAAAACTTCAACCTTTGGTTCGAAATTGGTCGCGTCTAATGCTTCCTAACGTTGAATGTAACTTCCCGAGAGGGTATTTTAACGTTAGAAAAGGCTTAGTCCGAGAGGATAAGCATCTAAGATTTAGGCCGCTTGCATTGCTTGAATGTGATTAGTTGATAGCTTGGATTGGCAGTTCGCCGTCGGTCTAGCACCCGTGGTTGCTAGTTGCTTGATTTTCATTCCCCCGCATTAATATTTTGCATCTAACTTGATATTCTGATCAGCTTAGTCGTGCAAGATGCCACACACAATGTTACACAGAATGCTATAACGTTGTGTCTGACTTCTTGCGTAGATAATGCAGGACAGTAAATATAAAGCTATAAGTAATGACACAGCAGATTGTTTACCCAGTTCGGTGCAACGTCACCTACGTCTGGGGGCTCTCAGCCTAGTGGAAAGATTTCACTTATCAGTAATCCGTCAGAGCATACAAGTACCTGTGATCACTCCTAGATCTATACTTTATTCTACGTCTTACAGTGCAATCTATCTCAGGGTCTCCCCGTGAATCCAAGAACGTCTTGATTCCACTCTTCGAGCAATCGCCTTGCTCTGTCGTCTTCAAGTCTTCTTCAAGCTTGGTGGTTGCGTGCAGTCTTCAACTCACGACTTTCAGTAAACCCTCAATCACCGAACTCTCTATAGTTATGTGATACACAACATCCTAAGCTCAATCTGCAATTTCTCAACCCGCAAACCTTCACGTCTAAGAACCTTGCAAATTGTTGCTAGGAAACAAATAAAGAACCACACAATTGCTAAGGGGGTAGCCTAAACTTTTATAGCACTCGTGGATGAGTACTAACCCTAAAGGGTTTCCTCTTAATCGTCGTCTTTCTTCTTTTCAGATTAGGAGTCGTTCTGCACTTTCCTAATCGTCTTCTTGATTTTCTGCCGAATCTGTACTTTCCTGATTTCAGTCGATCAGGATGCTTGCCGAGACGCTGTCAACAATGTCACACAAGATGTCGTAGAAGATGCTTCGACATTCTTTGTAACATGTTTCTTCGGTTCCTTTAAAAATCAGCCAATCTCTAAAAACGTCGTAACTACAATCTCCCCCTTTGGCTATTTTTAAGGACAGCATTCTTCATCGTATTCTGCGTCGCATTCTGCATCGCATTAGTCGTCTCGTCGATCGGCAGCGTCGCGCATATCATCGCGTCTTGCGTCTTCGCGTCGTCTCTATCTTCCTTTCTTGTATCGTCGTGATCGCGCGCGCGTTATGTAACTTAAACTTAAACTTACTCCCCCTTGCTGGCTCAAAAAGAGCCAAACTATAAACAAATATTGTAACAAGTCCGGGAAACAAGCAAAATAAATCCAAACATAACTCACACTTGCTCTCAATCAGCTGTCGAGAGGAAGCGTGATACATTGTTCACAAAATATTACAAACATAAAAGTTGTTCAGTAGTTCAAGAGTCAGAGAATTTCATAGAAAATTTTAAATAGAGCTGCTGTTGGAACTTGCAGTCTATGTTGCTTCTGTGGAGGCTTCTTGGGTAGCATCTTCTGGATCATTTGTGTGATCATCTTCAGAGCCTGGAGGAGACATTGAGTGCAGCAGGTTGGCGCAGTGAGTTCGGCGCTGCGAGAGGTGCTTCAGAGCAGTCTATAAGTTTGCAATGTCCTCATCAAGCACATCAATTTCTCGTTTGAGCATGACGGCATCCCTGCTAGAGGTCCTGGTGAGAGGGATGGCACTTGTGGCTCTACTGGTCTTTGCCTTGGCCTCCGGCCTGACAAGATCAGGAGCATGCCTCCCTTCAAACAACTTGTGGCTCACCACAATTAGTCCTCTCTTTTGCCCACCTTATCCGATGTTTTCAACACCCCAGGGTGTTGATGTACAAGTAATTAAGAGATAAGGGATGGAAAGGCTATGGGAATTTTCACAGCAAGAGATCTAGCATGGCGAACAAGATGATCAATCACAAATTGTCCAAAGTCAAGTTTAGATCCAGTACCTATTTGGTAGATCAATATTGCCAGCTCAGGTTTGATGGATGATGCGTGGGTCGAGGGTGCCCAATTTGCCACTCCAATCCGGAAGAGAATGGAGTACTTGGAAGTCAGATCTGATGCTGCCACGGTGCCTTTGGATGGCCATGTTCTACTTGTATCTCCGGTGATCTCTCGGAGGACTTTGTTGAGGTCGGGTGGTGGCATAGATCGAACCTTCTTCCTCCCCAGGAATTCATTGATAATGTCGGAGGTGATGTCAAAGCGGATGCCTCTGACATATACCTTATCAAACTCTGGAGCATCTGGGGTACCAAATGTGGTAGGCAAATTTGCAATGAATTCTTTAACCATGAGGGGATAGTGGTTGCCAATGTCGGAGACGGTCTTCATCAATTCTGCCTTCTCCAAGAGCTGTATAATGGCCTTTAGCCCAAGCAGCTCTGACGACAATGTCTTCTCTAGGTACGCCGTTCTCTGAAAGACAAACTCCCACCTCTTTGCACCTTCTGCTGAGTGAAACGACACGTTGTCGTAAGTTATACTCATGGTGTTCTTGGCCGTCTTCAGGGCCTTCTTCTTCCTTTCTTCCTCAGCAGGGAGCTCTTCAACATCATCATCAGTTGTCTCATCCATCAAACTTCTTGTCGCGATTATTTTCTTCCCCTTTTCTTTGACATGCGATTTTTTCCTTTTGTTGCTGGGACCTCCAGCCTCCTTTCTTTTCCTTGTTTCTTTTAGTTTTCCAACCATAACAGCCAAACTTTCAGTTTCTTCTAGAACCTTTTTCTTTAGGGATGATAGGACTGTGTGTGCCGTCTCAGCGGCTTCTTCCATGACATCTTCTCTGACATCCAGAGGGTTTTCTTCTGTGTTGTTGGTGGTGGCATCCTTGTTCTTCTCAACATCTTCCAGATCGGTCTCTCCGTTTCTAGTTTCTTCTTTCTCTTCTTCTTCTTCCTCGGCTTCTTCTGAGTCAGCTATTTCTTCCTCTTCTACAACTTTTTCAGTGGCTTTTGGTATGACATCTGTTCCTTCTTCTTCTCCTCCTTCTCCTTCCGCAATGCGTTCCAGCCCATGACTGACCGGAGTCAGATCCTCCTTTTCTCCTTCCGGACGTATTAGTTCTTCTACCACACCTTCTTGAGGTGGGTCCTGGTTTTCCAGTTGTGATTCTAACAAATCACTGTTTCTAGAGGTATCGGCAGAGAAATCGTTACCTGTTGGTGTTGGAACTGCGACGATTTGCATGGAGGCTTCTCGATTTTCCTGGCCAAGATCATTCTCTCTTTCTGGCCCAGTTAGGTCAGACATTGAGAAAGCAGCGCTTCCGGTCCGGGACTTCTTGGGAACTCGAGTAAAAACTGGCATTGGGGCTTTCTCTGGTGAAGCCTCTTTGAGAATTTCTTCTGACTTCTTCAGGGTTTTTGGCCCTTTGATTCGCACTCCATGCTTGTTTGTTTTCGCTCTACTGCTTTTGGAGCCTTTAGATTCAGCTTTCTTTGAATCGGCGGCTTCCTTTGGGACTACTGTGCTTCTAGTTTTCACCATTGTTGTTTGAGAGATTTGCAGAGAGTGAATGGTGAAGGAGATGAGAGCGAGCACAGAGAGGAGGCAGACTAGGTTTTTGAAAAAAAACGATTCAAATCTTTTTAGCGTCTGAGCGTATCTTTCCGTTTCTTTTATATGGGCTTTTGATATGCTTGGCCCAATGACATTCGTTGGATTTTAGACCGGTTCATGAAGAGGTACCAACAACTCCTCTCAACCGTTTCTGCAACTTCTTATTGTTCACTGATGGTGCACAGACCGAGTGATGATCTGAGATCCTCGAATCTGCTTGCATCTAATGCTTTTGTGAAAATATCAGCAAGTTGCTTCTCTGTGGGAATGTGCTCTAGGATGATCTTCTTATCTTCGACCAATTCTCGAATGAAGTGGTGTCTAATATCAATGTGTTTGGTCTTGCTGTGTTGGACAGGGTTTTTGGAGATGTTGATAGCACTGACATTATCACAATCTAAAGTCATGGCATCCTGTCTGACATTGTATTCGACTAACATCTGCTTCATCCAAAGTAGTTGTGTACAGCTACTCCCAGCAGCAATATACTCCGATTCGGCAGTGGACAGGGCAACACAGTTTTGCTTCTTACTAAACCATGATATGAGGTTGTTGCCAAGGAAGAAGCATCCTCCAGATGTGCTTTTCCTATCCGATGTGTTTCCAGCCCAATCGGCATCACAATACCCCACCAAGGTAGAGGATGTGTCGAATGAGTATAATAAACCCAAGTTTGTAGTCCCAGAGATATATCTAATAATTCTTTTGGCTTGGGATAGTGACTAACCTTAGGATTAGCTTGATATCGTGCACATACCCCGACAGAGTAGGCAATATATGGTCGACTTGCGGTGAGGTAGAGAAGACTACCGATGATGCTCCTGTATAGGTGTTGGTTGACGGCTTCTCCTGGATCATCTTTAGTTAGCTTGACATGTGTAGCCGCTGGTGTCCTTTTATGTGAGGCTTTCTCTAGCCCAAACTTCTTGACAATATTCTTCGCATATTTGCTCTGAGATACGAAGATGCTATCCTTTTGTTGTTTGATTTGGAAGCCTAGAAAATAAGTAAGCTCTCCCACCATGCTCATCTCGAATTCTGATTGCATCTGTTGAATAAATATCTCTACCATCTTGCTTGACATCCCTCCAAAAACAATGTCATCGACATAGATTTGAGCTATCATTAAATTTCCATCTTCATTCTTCACAAATAGGGTCTTGTCGACTCCCCCTCTAGTGTAGCCGCTTTGGATGAGGAATTTTGTGAGCCTTTCATACCAAGCCCTTGGTGCTTGTTTCAACCCATAAAGAGCGTTCTTTAGTTTATACACATGATCAGGATAGTGAGGGTCAACAAATCCTTTGGGTTGTGACACATATACTTCTTCATTGAGATCCCCATTCAAGAACGCACTTTTGACATCCATCTGGTAGAGCTTTATCTGTAGATGACATGATATCCCTAGCAAGAGACGGATTGCTTCAAGTCTTGCCACAGGAGCAAATGTCTCATCGAAGTCAACACCCTCAATTTGAGTATACCCTTGAGCAACTAACCTTGCTTTGTTGCGAGTGATGTTGCCAAGCTCATCGGATTTGTTCTTGAAGATCCATTTGGTGCCTATGATGTTTCCTTCACTTGGTTTGGGCACCAGTTCCCATACCTGATTTTTCTCAAATTGAATCAGCTCTTCTTGCATAGCATTGACCCAATACTCATCATTGATGGCTTCATTGATGTTTTTGGGTTCTGTCTTTGAAACGAAGCAAATATTTCCTATCATCTCGTTGTAATCTTCAGGAGTTCTTGACCTGGTCCGTATACCTTCATTCAAGTTTCCAATAACTCCAGAGATAGGATGGTTGGTCTGGACTCTTCGTGAAGGATTCTTGTTGTTGGTTTCAGGAGCTACTTCGTTACTGGCGGTATCATCTTCTGTTTTGCTGCTAGCATCTTCTGTGACATTAGGACCACCATTCTTCCTGACATTATTAGGCGGATAGGCTCCGTCTTCGTCCGTCGCATCTTCTGAGACATCTTCGCAGGCATCATCAACAACAACATTGATTGATTCCATCATGATCTTGGTTCGTTTGTTGAAAACTCGGTATGCGCGACTATTCCTTGAATAGTCAAGGAAGATGCCTTCATCGCTTTTTGGGTCAAGCTTTCGACGAGGCTGTCTATCAGCCAGTATATAACAAGTGGAGCCAAAGATATGGAAGTACTTAACACTGGGCTTTCTCCCCCTCCATATTTCATAATGAGTTACTGACATACCTGGTCGGAGAGTGACTCGATTGTGGATATGGCAAGCAGTGTTAAGTGCTTCTGCCCAAAAGTGCGTTGGTATGTCTTTAGCCAGCATCATAACTCTCGCCATCTCATGTAGAGTCCTGTTCTTGCGCTCAACAATGCCATTCTGTTGAGGAGTGATTGTCGCTGAGAATTCATGTGCTATCCCTTCTGAGTTGCAGAAATCTGCAAACTTGCTGTTTTCGAACTCTCGACCACGATCACTACGAAGGCGGATGATTTTGCCAATTGTCTCTCCTTTTTCTCGTTGGACTTGGATGCATAGATTCTTGAAGATCGAGAAGGTGTCTGATTTGTCACGAGGGAAGTCAACCCAAGTGTATCGTGAGTAATCATCTACACACACAAAGACGTATCGTTTTCCTCCAAGGCTTTCAACTTGCATTGGTCCCATGAGGTCAACATGTATCAGCTCAAGTACCCGAGAGGTGGTGATATGTTGTAGCTTCTTGTGTGGCATCTTGGTTTGCTTACCAATCTGACATTCTCCGCAGATCTTTCCTTCTATTATTTTCAGGTTTGGAATACCTGTGATTGCCTGCTCTGAGATTGCTTTTTGCATGCTTCTAAGATTTAGATGTCCAAGCTTTCTGTGCCATAGTTTGGTTTCTTCTGCTTTGGAGACAAGGCACTTGGTTGCTTCGATATGTGTCTCGGGAGACCAGATATAGCAATTGTCCGTTGAGCGAACTCCTTGTAGAATCGTGACTTGATTAAAGTCTTTAACTATACAGGCTTCTTTTGTGAATTTCACTTCTGAATCCTGATCACAAATCTGACTGATGCTAATCAAGTTAGCTTTAAGTCCTTCTACAAGTAATGCTTCAGTCAGGCAGGTGGCTCCTGGATGCTTAAGTACTCCTTTTCCGATAATTCTAGCTCGAATGCCATCTCCAAATGTAACAAAGCAGTTTGTGTATAGTTTAAGATCATAGAGGAATTCTGGAGTACCTGTCATGTGTCGAGAGCATCCACTGTCGAGATACCAGTCCTTTTTTGTTGAAGCACTCAAGAATGTATATGCAACATTAGCTCGATAGACCAGGTTCTTAGGTCTCCATTCAAGGCGGGATGTCTTCGGAGGAGTGTTGCGGGTCCGAATGTGACCTCGCAATTACACTTTTGACCCGCATTTGAGCACCGAATTGTCCTCGTTTCGGCTTTCTTGAGCCATTAATTTGGTACTTTTGATCCTTTGTGTGTTTTTGACATTTTATAGGTGCAAGACACAATTAGAGCATAATTGAAGCTGAAAATCGGTTAAGAATGTTCTGCACAACAGCTGAAACTTCCCGGTGGTGTAGATTTCTCGTCCGGAGTCCGATTGGGGCCCATAATATGTCGATTTGAGCGGATTGTGAAGATCTAATCCAGTGGTAAAGATTTCAAGGGGTCACGATCGTGCCTAGGGGAGGCACGATCGTGCCTAAATGTATTTTCTGCCGAATTTTGCTCGAAACTTACCGTGGGCTCCCACGATTTGAGTCACGATCGTGCCTAGGTGAGGCACGATCGTGCCTACCAAGGCAAGATCGTGACTAAGGCGTGAAACTGCTAATAAAGTGCAGAAATCATATATTTTGGAGGGTGGAGAGTTGGGCAAAGACCAAAAACGAGTTGTGGAGGATAGAGCTTAGTTTAAGAGCTCCAACCTCTTGTTCTTCATCAAACTTGAAGAGTTCTTCATCTATTCTTGACACTTTGGGAGTTTTGGAGTGGATTCCACCATAGAACCAACCTTAGGAGCTAGGAAAGGAAGCTTTGGAGGGATTCCTACCAATCAATCCACCAACCTTGAAGAACCGTCTTGCTCAAGAACACCAAGAGCAATTTCTATCCCTATTTACTAATTTATTTTGATGTTGTTGTTTCATTTTGTTGATTTTATGATGATGGTTGATTTGAGCACCATGGTTGAGAGCTAAATCCCTTAGCCATGGGTGCTAGACATTTGTAATGTGATTATTGAGTTTATTGAGGTATTAGTTATAGGATTGAAGACTTTGTTGTGTGGATTGTTGTTTGAATGCATGTATTGTTTAATTGACGCTTTACAATATATGTTTGAGGAGTTCTATCCGATACCGAAAGGGAAGGAATAGAATCCGGATGTAGGCTCAAGACCGTGTCTTGGCACCTCGTAATAACCCATAGCTTATTATTGTCGATCTAATGCGGTCTCGAGTTGTTCTCAATACCGAAAGGGCACAAGGAGACTCGGGATTAGGCTAACCTCATTACCGAAAGGCGAGGTCGGCACTTAAGACATAGGCTCAACATTAAATTCAATCCGAAGGAATTAAAACTCGCAAACTTATTTACATTGTTATTTGTCTAGCACCCTAGGCGCTTTACTTCCATTATTATCATGTTGTTATTTACTTGTTGGTAATAAATACAAACACTCAAAACAACCTACGACCCTCATTAGTCCCTGTGGATTCGACTCGGTATCTTACCGGTTTATTTGTACTTGCCGCGACCGCGTGTTGTTGCGCGAGAGAGGGGAGGCCACTTTTTCCCCCCAACAAATTGGCACCGTTGCCGGGGACTAATTGGTATTAGGTTTCTTGATTGCTTGTGTTTGTTTTCTTTAGTTTTTGATACTTGTTAAGTGTTTTTTTTAGGTACTTTGTTTGGTGTACGATCCGGAGCTTGGTTAGCTCTAAATAGAACAAGAGTGGAATAACTACGATGATGATCTAGGATGCGAGGTGCATTCAAGTTGGCCAAGATGGGGCCAAGAAGAATACTATGGACAATATGAGAACTACGGTTCTCAAGAGGATTTCTGCAGCAAAGACTACGGCAATGGCTTCGATTATGGTTATCGTGAGCCGCCGTCATATTTTCAAACCGGAGATGATTCTCCACCACTTCAATCCAACCATGAAGAGGACTCGCTAAGAGATGTTTTAGCGACTTTTATGAAAAGCCAAACGGCAGCGACCGACGAGCTTAGAAGAATGATGAGGAACACCGAGGCTAAGTTTGAGCAAAGAAGTGCTCCTTGCCCGATGGAGGCTAATGAGGAGCATGCCAAGGATGACGAGAGTGAATTACAAATGGAGGTTCGCATGATTAATGAGGAGTGGGCCAAGGAGGACGAGTTGTGGCAATTGCAAATGGAGATTGACAAGGCTAACGGGGAGAGTTGGGCCAGCATGGACGAGGATGAGTCCACTGTGCCTGAGTCGGAGTTCGACTTTGACTCTTCTTTAGAGGCCGATGACGAAAGAGAAGATGACATTGAATTAAATGTCATGATGTATGGTGAGCAAGAAAGGGTCGACGAGCCCGAGTTCGAGCAACTTGGCGTGGTGATGGACGAGTCTAAGGAAGTTGAGCAGGAGCTCGAGGAAGAAGCCCCAAAAGAAGCATGGGGACTAGTGGAGGAAGTGCCACAGGAGACCGAGAAGGAAGTCATCTATGAAGAGGCTTTGTCGGTAAGGGAGCCCGTAGTTAAAGCAGAAATATGGGCTCCACTTCTTTTTCAGACTTACGATAACCCCTGCTTTGATTTAGAATATATCCTGCCCGAGAGAGTTATTTTTAAGCAAATTCCGGTTCCGGAAAATTCTAAATATGCATTTGTTGACAATGATTTATCTTTGCCTGTGTTTATTTCTAACACATTGTCTGAAAATCATGAAAGATACCTCTTGGCGAAGCTTGGAGAGAGGAAGCAGGAGGTGAGAGAAATGGGACCTATCTTGGTGATCCAAGATGGAGAAGAGGTCCTGGTTAAGAAAGAGAAGACAGAGGAGTCGGTATATGTCTACACCAAAGGTGACATCTTGCCTTGTTTCTCGTATGCATCAAGTTTACATTCGATGCATATAAATGTTGATAAAATGAATGGTAAGTGCTTCTATGCACTTGAGAATGTTAGTACCTCCGGGCACAGCTTTCATCGCTTGCCCTTTAAAGAAAAGTTGTGGAGGCGGCGAATTGTTATGCGCCTAATGGAAATCTCTTCCGCCTACATCAGGAAGAGATTGAATGGTTTCAAAATGATTGTGTTTGATAGAGGAAAGTGTTTTCTTTCGCATGTTTGTGTGTATATAGTATGTTTGTTTGTGTTAAGTCAAGGCTTAGTCGAGTCTTAAGTGTGGTGTGTACCCCCGTACACACCACAATCGAGTGTCTTTAGTTGCGGGCTTGGTAGAGCCCTAAGTGTGGTGCGTGATTGATCACACACCACAATTGAGTCTTTAAATTATGTTGATAGTTGCATGTTAGGAAGAATAATTGCTTGCTTTATTGAACATTTGTGACATCTATTAGCTTGATCATGGATTCAATTGCCTATTTTGAGATTCCTATGCGTGTTAATGTCTTGTGGAGAAGTTTTTTTTGGGCTTGTGATGGTTTGGAATGAATGCTACTTATTTGCGAAATGTGAAGTATGGTTGCTTTGCAAAAATGTAGTAACTTGTTTATTAGTTGGCCAAGAGTTCTAATTCAAGTGCATGAGTTATTTTTGAATATATTCACACACTAGCACGTGATCTCGAGTTAGGGTTGGTGATGGTGTTAAGGGAAACCAAAAGGGGTTAGGAGAAAAGAAAATATCGAGCAAGAGTTGAAGTGAGTTGAAAAAAAAAAGAGTGTTTGAATTTGTCCCTTGATCCCCAAACTCGGGCATGGTCCGGGGTAAAAGGCAAGGGGGGAGATTGAGAGTTGGGTTCCACAAGCCAAATCCCTAACGTCTACATGATGGGTACAATGAAAAAGCTCACAAACCCTTGTGCAAAAAAACCATTCCTCACTCAAAAAGCTACAAAAAGATCCCACAAATCAAATGCCTAATGTCACAATGACAAATCGCTACACAAAGGCCAAATACGGGATAGTCTCAAATCATGAGAAGTAGGAATGTGAACAAAGGGAAACACAAACACACTCGGGGAGAGAATGTAAGGAAAAATGCTCACTCCATAGATAAAAAGCGACCTCCCCTTAATGTCCATCATGAGCTTTTAACTCGAGTGTCACAAAGTTTCCAACACGTGCATCATTCAAGATCTTGTAGTTGGCATAGTTACTCTTGGCAAACTAGACATAAACTTGAGAAACATCTAGCTAATAAATCGGATATTCGCGCATCTAATTTAGCATTTGGGTTTGTGTTGGTATGGTGGAAAAAGGTGGCTCCACGGGTTATTAACATGTTTGTAGGAGTAGAGGCCTTTCGGATTTGAACGATTGTCCATATCTTGTGAATAAAGTCTTAATGTGTTGATTAGGCAAGCTAGTTTGTTTTGCGTATTTTCGGTTCGGGGGTGTTTTTCCTAAAACCCCTAGGAGATGCCGAGCTCCTCCTATTGAGTTGACTCAGGGTTCTTAACTCGGCAATTTTGTGCTTAATTTTGTTTTCTTATCGAGGACGATAAGGTTTTAAGTGTGGGGTGTTGTTGCGGGTCCGAATGTGACCTCGCAATTACACTTTTGACCCGCATTTGAGCACCGAATTGTCCTCGTTTCGGCTTTCTTGAGCCATTAATTTGGTACTTTTGATCATTTGTGTGTTTTTGACATTTTATAGGTGCAAGACACAATTAGAGCATAATTGAAGCTGAAAATCGGTTAAGAATGTTCTGCACAACAGCTGAAACTTCCCGGTGGTGTAGATTTCTCGTCCGGAGTCCGATTGGGGCCCATAATATGTCGATTTGAGCGGATTGTGAAGATCTAATCCAGTGGTGAAGATTTCAAGGGGTCACGATCGTGTCTAGGGGAGGCACGATCGTGCCTAAATGTATTTTCTGCCGAATTTTGCTGGAAACTTACCGTGGGCTCCCACGATTTGAGTCACGATCGTGCCTAGGTGAGGCACGATCGTGCCTACCAAGGCAAGATCGTGACTAAGGCGCGAAACTGCTAATAAAGTGCAGAAATCAGATATTTTGGAGGGTGGAGAGTTGGGCAAAGACCAAAAACGAGTTGTGGAGGATAGAGCTTAGTTTAAGAGCTCCAACCTCTTGTTCTTCATCAAACTTGAAGAGTTCTTCATCTATTCTTGACACTTTGGGAGTTTTGGAGTGGATTCCACCATAGAACCAACCTTAGGAGCTAGGAAAGGAAGCTTTGGAGGGATTCCTACCAATCAATCCACCAACCTTGAAGAACCGTCTTGCTCAAGAACACCAAGAGCAATTTCTATCCCTATTTACTAATTTATTTTGATGTTGTTGTTTCATTTTGTTGATTTTATGATGATGGTTGATTTGAGCACCATGGTTGAGAGCTAAATCCCTTAGCCATGGGTGCTAGACATTTGTAATGTGATTATTGAGTTTATTGAGGTATTAGTTATAGGATTGAAGACTTTGTTGTGTGGATTGTTGTTTGAATGCATGTATTGTTTAATTGACGCTTTACAATATATGTTTGAGGAGTTCTATCCGATACCGAAAGGGAAGGAATAGAATCCGGATGTAGGCTCAAGACCGTGTCTTGGCACCTCGTAATAACCCATAGCTTATTATTGTCGATATAATGCGGTCTCGAGTTGTTCTCAATACCGAAAGGGCACAAGGAGACTCAGGATTAGGCTAACCTCATTACCGAAAGGCGAGGTCGGCACTTAAGACATAGGCTCAACATTAAATTCAATCCGAAGGAATTAAAACTCGCAAACTTATTTACATTGTTATTTGTCTAGCACCCTATGCGCTTTACTTCCATTATTATCATGTTGTTATTTACTTGTTGGTAATAAATATAAACACTCAAAACAACCTACGACCCTCATTAGTCCCTGTGGATTCGACTCGGTATCTTACCGGTTTATTTGTACTTGCCGCGACCGCGTGTTGTTGCGCGAGAGAGGGGAGGCCACTTTTTCCCCCCAACAAGGAGATGAGAGATGCCTTTGATATTTCTTTTGTGGAAGTTGAGCTTGCTTCCTTTCAAGAAGTTGAAAACAAAAAGGTCTGATATGACCTGGTTGACCACAGTAATGACATATCCATTGATATTGATAAGCTGGTCTTCTGTAGCTTTGTTGTCTGCGTGGAGGATGTCTTCTGGCAGTTACTTGACAAGAACATGTTGTAGACGATGTTATGGCTTTTGTTGTAGGTCGTCCTGTAGGATGTGTTGGGGCATCCAGTAGTTTCTTGTCAGCCATGGCTTGTTGTGGGATAAACTTTGTCCCTGCCGTTGAGGGGACAGCATGTGTGTACCCTAGTACCGTCGTATCTTTGGACTGTTTTCCCACCGATAAAATCTTTTCAAGGCTTTCTGTGCTCGGATTCATCATCTTTACCGATTTAGTCATGAGACTAATTTCTCCATTAAGTCTGGTGATCTCTCGTTTCGGCTCCACGATCGTCTCTAGAAATCTTGACTTGTCGTTGGTAAGACTAATGATCCTTTCGCCTTGTTGATCAAGTATCAGAGTTTCCTTGATCCATCTGGTATGCAAGCCTTTATATGCCTCGACTAGTTGCTCTTTAGTCTAATTCTCATTTGGAGTTGGATCATTGTTGATGTCGACAGCATTATCAACATTACATGTAGGAGTAGTAGTAGTGAATGCAACAAAGTTGCTTACCTCTTCAGATCCACTATCTTCATTGTCATCATCTGATAGGGTGGCATTGTATCCCCGTTTTTGTTGTTTGAGGAAATTTGGACATTCTCTACGGAGGTGGCCGAATCCTTCACATTCATGACATTGAAGTCCTTTGTTTTTGTTTTCTTCCCCACTCCTGTTTGGTCTGTCAAGACTACCTCCAATCTGAGCTTTTTGTGGGGCTTTGTTTCTGGCATTTGCTGTGACATTCCGTCCACCCATTCGACTAAATCTTCTCATGGCTTTGTTGTAATTTTTTGTGAGAAGGGCCATTCTAGCTTCGATGTCTTCATCAGAATCGGAGTCCTCAGGATCTGGTTGCTTGTGTGTTGAGCTTTTGAAAGCAACTCCTTTGTTTCTTTTGTCGATGTTGGGTAGAGACAACTCATAGGACATTAGAGACCCCATCAGCTCATCAAATTTCAAGACCTTGAGGTCATGAACTTCCTCAATTGCTGTGATCTTCATCTTAAACCTAGGGCTAAGAGCACGTAGGGTTTTTCTTACCAATTTTTCATCAGACATTGGTTCTCCCAGAGAATAGGATTCATTGGCTAGATCACGAATGCGAACATTGAAATCTGCAATTGATTCGTCTTCTTTCATGATGAGGGCTTCGAAGTTGGTAGTCAGGTATTGCAGTTTTTGTTCTCGAACCTTAGTTGTTCCTTCATATGCTACGGCCATGATGTCCCAAGCTGATTTGGCAGTTGTGCATGTGTTGATTAGTCTGAATACGTTCTTGTCAACACCATTGAAGATAGCATTTAGAGCTCGAGAATTTCCCAGTGATTCTTCATCTTCATCATTGGTCCAGTCTTTTTCTGGTTTTGGGCCGATAGGATTGCCATCACTGTCACTGAGTTGTGGTGCATTCCAACCATTGAGTACAGCCTTCCATGTCTTGTTGTCTAGTGACTTCATGAAGGCACACATTCGAGCCTTCCAATAGCCATAGTTGCTTCCATCTAGAACAGGTGGTCGATTTATGGATCCTCCTTCTCTGGTATTGTCCATCTTTGATCAAAATATTTGTTTAGGAACTCACCTAAAGCTATAGGTGCCCCCTCTGATACCAATTGAAATTCTTATCAGCTTAGTCGCGCAAGATGCCACACACAATGTTACACAGAATGCTATAACGTTGTGTCTGACTTCTTGTGTAGATAATGCAGGACAGTAAATATAAAGCTATAAGTAATGACACAGCAGATTGTTTACCTAGTTCGGTGCAACGTCACCTACGTGACTACAAGTACATACAAGTACAAGTACATCTCTCAGCCTAGTGGAAAGATTTCACTTATCAGTAATCCGTCAGAACATACAAGTACATGTGATCACCCCTAGATCTATACTTTATGCTACGTCTTACAGTGCAATCTATCTCAGGGTCTCCCCCTGAATCCAAGAACGTCTTGATTCCACTCTTCGAGCAATCGCCTTGCTTTGTCGTCTTCAAGTCTTCTTCAAGCTTGGTGGTTGCGTGCAGTCTTCAACTCATGACTTCAGTAAACCCTCAATCACCTAACTCTCTATAGTTATATGATACACAACATCCTAAGCTCAATCTGCAATTTCTCAGCCCGCAAACCTTCACGTCTAAGAACCTTGCAAATTGTTGCTAGGAAACAAATAAAGAATCACACGATTGCTAAGGGGGTAGCCTATGCTTTTATAGCAATCGTGGATGAGTACTAACCCTAAAGGGTTTCCTATTAATCGCCGTCTTTCTTCTTTTCAGATTAGGAGTCGTTCTGCACTTTCCTAATCGTCTTCTTGATTTTCTGCCGAATCTGTACTTTCCTGATTTCTGTCGATCAGGATGCTTGCCGAGACGCCGTCAACAATGTCACACAAGATGTCATAGAAGATGCTTCGACATTCTTTGTAACATGTTTCTTCGGTTCCTTTAAAAATCAGCCAATCTCTAAAAACGTCGTAACTACACACTTCGTATAGAAATCAAGGTGGTTACGAAAGTAATCGAGAGAGCTATTTCGAGCAAGGTAGCGGCCACTACCCCTATCGACATGAGCCCCACTATGGCTACGCCTACAAAGAGCTACCTCCAAATTTTCAACCCCGACATGACCCTCCGTCGTCTTATCATGAAGAACCACCACCCGAATATTACCAAAATGATGAAATTTTCTCCCAAGACGATTATTCCTCCCACGAGTATTATGGAATGCAAGAGTGTCAATATAATTCCCAAGACCATTCTCCTCAAGAGGAGTCGTGGGAATTACGAGATGCTCTTATAGCATTTATGCGAAGTCAAGAGGCCACAAACAAGGAAATTGAGGCGGGGCTTCGTGTAGTTGCTCAAGATTTGAAAAGAGTGGGAGTGTTGGTCCGCGACCATGTTGATCGTCTTACGAGAGAAGCAATGGGGAACGGTGGTGTGAATGATGACATGGCACCAAATGGTATGATGGTTGAAGAGTCCGACAAAGACCCAAAAAGTGCCGAAGTGGATGACGGGGCTAAAGAAACCGATGATGAGGTACGTGGGCTTGAAGCCCAACTTGTTGATGAATCTCCGCAAGAGATCAAGGATGAAGTGGTCGAAGTGCCACCACTAGCTCAAGAGGCCGAAAAAGAGTCACAATTGCCTCAAGGAGTGATTGAAGTCCACTATCCTCCTTCTATTTCTCCAACGACTCAAAGCTTAAAGACAAGTGAGGAGAGCAAGAGGAGTAGAAGATTGAGGAAGAATGATCTTGATCCGGGAGAAGCGGAAGAGCCTAATGTTCAAGAGATCAAGACCCACAATTGCTCGAGTAGCAATTGTCTCTGGAGTGGAGTGGTTTGCACTCACTCGGCCCGAGAGGCGGCCGAGTTGAGCGGAGCGGTGTAGACCATCGATCCGTCGAGCTAACGACGTTAAACACGTGCACTATTGGGAGGCACCCCAAATTTCTATCATTTTCCTTTGTAAATACATCATTTTTAGATTATAATTTTTTATGCCATGAAATCTCTAACTTATAAATAGCATTGTGACATTAGGTGAGAAGTTTGATTATGGCCCCAACATTGATGATGGAGCTACAAGACAAGCGTGTCGACTTCTCGCACATCCTCATAACTATCGCGGACGACAACCCGAGGCCAAACCACCAAGATGGAGAAATCGAGTGTGGACGCACATCTCGAGATTCTCGACAAAGGGAAGTGATCCTCTAGTTCCTTGGATTTTGTTTGATCGCCCCTCTACGTGGGTTTGTGCTTAATTGAGAGATTTGGCATGTTTTATAGATAGTTAGTGCCTAAGACTTGGTAGAGTCTTAAGTGTGGTGTGTACTTCGTACACACCACACTATGGCGTTTTTTCTAATTTTAATGTAACTTAAGGCCTAGCAAAGGTCATAAGTGTGGTGTGTACTTCGTACACACCACAATCGAGTTTATTGAGTCAAGGGCCTAGTCCGGCCCTAAGTGTGGGGTGTGATTGATCACACACCACAATCGAGTTTTTATTTGATTAGTTATATTATTTTTTTTTATGAGTATGAGCAGGTGGAAGCGAGTTCGTAATTCACGGGAAGAAATTGAGCAAGAAAGGAAAAGATCCTACCCGATGTACAACCGCCAAATGCTACTACCAAAGCGGTGAACTCGTTCCTTTGAACATACTAGTTTTTAGACTTTTTGTGTTTGTTTGTTAGTCTTAGGTTTAGGTAGTGACTCTTGTAGATTTGCATAGTAGGCAAGAGTTACTTGCATGTTAAAATGATGTTTTTGAATATTTTGGGTAAGGATTAGTATTTGTTTGAGCCGGGGTAGTTTTCAAGGATGATATTGCCATTGATGTGTTGGTAGGATTGTTTATGATTAGCTATATGTGGGTCAAGAAGTTTTATGAATGCTTTCGTGTGAAATTGATATGAATTGTTTTGATCTACCCTTGTTATCGCCCAATGCACACATAGTAGCCATGTATCCTACCTAGGTGTTGAGAGTCCTTTTAATGATGTCGACCGTTTAGGACCAACCCGGGGAGAGATTCCGTAGGCCATCATTGGACCGTTTGAGCCTAAAAAGCTACCTTGACATTTTATCCTTAGTACCCTTTCGAGCCAAAAAGCCGATTTTAATATCCCTACATTACAAGCCTATGTGCCCTCTTGTTCTAATATCCAATATACTCTCTAACCCTTGCATCATGCTTTCTTGCTTTGAGTGTGGGTTTGAATGTGGGATTGGTAGATCATGTATAGGAACGGGAAGGGGTTAAACATTTTGGGGGAAATTGGCTTTGAAAAATGATTTGTCGAACCGCAATGGTTTGAAAAAAATGTTTTATTAAACTTGATTTGAAAATGCTTACAGCTATGATCCTCAAATTTTGGCAAAAGAAAAAAAAAGAAATGAAAAATGAAAAGAAAAAAAAAAGTGAATTTGTGAATAAAAGCCCAAGTCCGAAAATTTTGATCTTCAAAGCACTATTGGACATTTCGGGTTTGAAAATAAAAATTTGCAAGTGTTAGACATTTTTACAATAAGAGCCATAATTTGGGAAGAAAAGGGAAAAGAATTGAGTGAGATGAGGGATAGAACATCTTTTAGGACAAGAACACTCGGGGAGCGATTATGTAATTGGGGTTGTGAGGATAAAAGCAACTTTGTGGTGATGCACCATTTAGCTCGTTTTGATCTTCTAAAACTCCTACCCGAGCTTAAGCCTAACGTTACAAGCCATCCGAATAAGTCCTACAAAATTGGAATCGCCCGAGACCCTAGATTAATCCGAAAGCGTGGAAAACTCGGGTTGAGTATATTGATTGGATAGTTTGATATTTAGGTGGGCAATATGTGTGAACGCATGTGTGTATCGTTGATAGCGAGGTCCTACTGAAAAGATGATTTGTGTTTCTCATTACACTTTGGTATTTATACGATTTCTTGAGTCCATATCTCTTTTCATAAATAATCATTATTGATGTGTCAATGGTTCTGAGAATTATTACCCCGTAAGTGCTCAAACATGTGCTAGGAGTCGAAAATAAAATGATATTGTTTTTAGTATGTTCGTTGTGTTTTATTGTGTCTTTAGTTATGGGTGTTGGACTTGAAACCCTCGGGAGAAGCCGAGCTCCTCCCACGTGGGTTGGCCACGGGATACCTAACTCGGCAAAACCGTGCTTTTTCTTTTTTTCTCTCTTTTCGGGGACGAAAAGTTGTTAAGTGTGGGGTGATTTGATGTGGTACATTTGTGCCCCTTTCCGGACCCAAATAACCCCCATCTTAGCACGCTTTTCCCTTTGTTTCAGTCACACTAGGGCCATTATTTTGATATTTTTGATTCTTGGTGTGTTTTCGGTATTTTGTAGGAGATGGAGCCAAATTGGAGCATTTTTGGAGCATGGGAGAGTGACACGGTCATGGCGCTAGCAGATCTTGCAAGGGCAATAACGTCTTTATCCGAAGTTCAAATGGAGCAAAATTATACATCACGATGAAGATATTTGAAAACTCTACAACTTTGAAGAAGGAAGCAAGGTCATCGGAGTTATAGATTACAAGATATTAGCCAGTCAAACTGGCTGACCAGCGATACATCACTAAATTCCAGCACGACCGAGTCATCTTGCGAGGGTGATATCTTTCACATCCAACAACCAAGTTGAGAATTTCTTGAGCCTAAATTCAAGAAAAAGAAGATAGCTACAATTCTCATGAAGAAACTTTTCCCATTGGAAATCTGAAAGAGGGTCAAAACGGCATCGGAAGGAGCTGGCAGAGAGGCAATCCGCCGGGCAGTCCGGTCCGGATTGCCCAGCGGACCTAAGGGTCCAAAATTCGGATTTTTGCTACTCAAAACAAAACCTAACTCATTTTTGAACCAAACACTTCACTATTCATCCATCTCCTACCTTTTGAGAGCCTCCATCTTCTTCATCTTCTCCCATCCTCCATTCTTCCTCCATAATAGGCCACCCAAGAGCAAGATTTGGCAAATGCAAGGAGGAGGAGGAGGATTTCTCCATCACCATACCTTGGAAGATTTTCAAGTAGCCAAGATTTATCAAGAGAGTACAAGATTGGAGGGTTTTTGAGCTCCCAACCCATTTTGGGTTCTTGGGTTTGTTTAATTTCTCTTAATTTCTTGAATCTTGTATTTTTCTTGTGGGATTTTGTATGAGCACCATGGTTTTGGGCTAAAAACTCAAGACCATGGGTGCTAGACTTTGTAGGAAAATATGACTTTCTTAAGTTTGATATCTATACATTTTTGAGTTTATGCATGTGAGTTTGCTTGATTTTAATGCTTGATGAAGACTTGTATTGTTGTTTGTGAGAGCATGTGATGATATATGTTGGATTCTTGATGCTTGAGCACGATTTGAATATACACTTGTGAGAGCTTGTGTGTGTTTGTAGTTGTGTTAGAGTAGTAGCTCTCAACTTGTCCGAGAGGAAGAGTTGAAAGCAGATTTAAGTAGATTCAAAGGGTTAGAAGCAAAACTTCAACCTTTGGTTCGAAATTGGTCGCGTCTAATGCTTCCTAACGTTGAATGTAACTTCCCGAGAGGGTATTTTAACGTTAGAAAAGGCTTAGTCCGAGAGGATAAGCATCTAAGACTTAGGCCGCTTGCATTGCTTGAATGTGATTAGTTGATAGCTTGGATTGGCATTTCGCCGTCGGTCTAGCACCCGTGGTTGCTAGTTGCTTGATTTTCATTCCCCCGCATTAATATTTTGCATCTAACTTAGTGTTCCTTTAGTGTAGTTTGCTTAACTTATTTGTTTGATAATAATTAGTTTCTTAATCAAAAATCCCTAAAAATTGTGTATTTACTTTTTCTTCCTCGTCAAACCTAAGAGAGAGCGCAAATCGACTAAGTAATCGACCCACAAGTTGATCCCCTAGTGTTCGACCCGGCAAAGCCGGAATATAAATGTACTTGGACGATTAAAGGGCCTCTTTTGCGAGGGAGCTTTTTGGCCTTTCAATGTGGCCATCTTCGGGATGCGTCAACATTACCGAAAACAAATAAAGTCACATATATATCTCTGAGTTATTTGAAAGAATAATAGAAACTCAATACTAACCTTGGTTTGAGAGGGTTGGACCATAGAATTTTCTTGTGAACAAGCGGTACAAATAATTTTATCGGACAATAATATCTTCTGGATTTTCAATGAATGTCCACATGAATTTCGAATAATTCTACACATTATCGTTGATCCAAGACGATTATGAAAAATCACAAATATTTGAGATAAATAACTTCAGGTTCGATATTACGTAAGTGTCAACTATTCATCTTACGCTTTTCACCATATCATTGAGGTCTCAATATGATATCCATTTCGGCGGATATATCAAGGTTAGACATGAGAAATATCACTTTTGGGATCCATACTGAAAACCGGTATTTTTATCTATCCTGCAGGAAATGTTTAGAACTTCGAGTTCAAAATAAATTTTCATCGAGCTTGATATTCCACATTTGACAACTAATCCGATTATTTTTAGAACTTCCGGTTCTAATAAATTTTCGAATATTGGTATCACGTGATATAATACATCGATTTATATTTTTAATCAAAATATCAGAATTTTAAATTCTGTATATTTTATGAACTTCGAGTTATGGAAATTTTCATGATTGTATAATAAATCAGAACGGCAGATTTTGTGTATATATGAATTTTGAGTCATATGTTTCAATAAATGCGCATTGAGTCAGAACTTCGAATTATGTGTGTTTCGAGTCTGTATGAACTTCTGGTCAAACATATTTCAATAATTAAATCAGAACTTTGTGTTCTGTGTGTTTCGAGTCTGTATGAACTTCTGGTCAAACATATTTTAATAATTAAGTCAGAACTTCGTGTTCTATATTCATGACTTCTGGTCATGTATCTTTGAATAATTATACATCCAATTAGAATTTCGGGTTCTATCTAATACATGTCATGATAATTCAATAAGATATATAGTATATATAAATAACATAATATAAATGACATGTATAAATAAATACAGTACCACACTTTGAGCACCGATGGAGGTATAACCTACCGTAGGTTAACTCACGGGGTTTAAATAACAAGAATAAATAATAATAACATATAATATAAATGACAGATATAAATAAATACAAACTTTAGGTTTCAGGCTTCGGGTCTTTATCTTTAGGAACTCCTAGTCGAGAGATGTATCAATTTCGTCTTTTGGCTTATGGCCTAAAAGATACATTAATTCAGATGTGTGCAACACAATCAATTGTACAGAGATCTCGTTTGTTGAATTGCATACAAACTTCAGATTCAAAAATATATACCACGATACAAAAAAATTCGATTAAGACAACAGTATTTTTGTTATTTGCTTTTTCACCTCTTTGCTATCTCGTAGCAATATCATCAGATCATCATAGTAAGAGAAACAAAATTTTGGTACAAAATAAATATGTATAAAATAACCAACCTCGTAGTATACAAACAAAACTCAGTTCGACAGAGTCTCGTGCTGATAACGTGTTGTAAACAAATAATAATAAGTAAAGAATTAGAAACTGAGAGTTGAGTAAACCAACAATTATAAGCAAAATAAATAAAGGGACGGAGACAAGAGATAGAAAGAGCAAGACTTTGTTCAGCTTCTTTATTCATTATCTTTTCTATATGTTACTTACATGCTCTATACATAGAGCAAATTAACTGACTATGAAAACTTACCCACCAAGCCAATCCTTTTGAGGTGGGGTCCACATAGTTAATTACAACAGGTTGTGCATTTTTCTTTGGGAAAAAACATTTTTGTGTACCTGAATATACATTTTTGTCATTTTCATAGCCTATTTTTTTAGTACCTTAAATTACATTTTGGGACACTTTACTCCTAAAATATTAAAAATACATCAATTACTCCTGAATTGAACCAAAATTAAATGTGGTTTAATCTGGTCCAATTTTAAATGTGTAAAACACAAAATTACTCTCAACTATTCATCAAATTTTCAAGGGAATGTCACTCTTTCCACCTCCCTCCTCTCCTCCTCCGCCGCCCCTCCACAAGTCTCCGACCCACCACCGCCTCTGCCTCCTTCTTCGCAACAACAACCACCTCCTTCCCCAGCCACTCTTGTTCATGTTCATGTTCCTTCCTTCCCAAACCCTAGCCCTAATCCAAAGCCCCCAACCACATTGTCTCAGTCTCAGCCCCAACCCAAACCTTCCACATTCTCTCGATCGTGGTAGCCTCCTTCCCATTTCCCCATTTCTCCTCCCACCTCTCAACGCTCCCTCCTTCTTCCACCGCTCCCGGCACTTCTGTGTCGCCGCCGGTGACCTCTTCCGCTACGCCTCGTGGCGGCGGCATGACCATTGGTGTCCCCGCCTCTCCTTCTCATACGCAACCTCTTCCCTTCTCTTCTTCCTTCGCCCACCAGTTCGCTGCTCCCACTCTGCCCGAACAACCCTCCAATTTCACTTCTAGTTCATCCCAGGTCAAATTTCTTCTTCTTAGTTGGACCTCTTTGTTTACTAACAAAACTAAACTAGAGTTGAATCGGAATCGAAGTGGATGTTGGCGGTGGCAAAGAAGAGGACGGAGGCGAGGGGGAGGAAGAGGAGGGGGCGGCGACAACGATGGCGACGACGACGGAGGAGAGGAGGTGGAGAGAGTGGCATTCATTTGAAAATTTGATGAATAATTGAGGGTAATTTCGTATTTTTACACAATTGAAATTAGACCAGATTAGACCACATTTAATTTTAGTTCAATTCAGGGGTAGTTTAGGTATTCTTAGTATTTTAGGAGTAAAGTGTCCAAAAATGTAATTCAGAGTATTGAAAAAAAAGGTATGGTATAAAAGTGACAAAAGTATATATTCAGGTGCAGACAAATGTTTTTTTTTCTCTTTTTCTTTTTGTCAGAAGTAAAAGTCAACTTGCCATTTTTTTATTTTTGCTAAATGGTATATTTGTCCAAATTGACAAAAATCATCTTATTTGAAAAAAAAAATATATTATTTTATTAACTCAAATTTGCCATTATATTTCTTCTATCGCACAGTCGATGTCCACACACAAGATTTTAAATGTAGATGAACTTGGATTCGAGAAAAAAATGACGACTTTAAGTTGAAAATAATTACTCTCTTAATTTAACTTAGATATGAATGATAAGCTTTCCAGTATTTTTTTTTCGTGCATACAAGGACGAGAGTTTGTGAACGGTGATCAATGTCGGGATTTAGAAAGTTTATAGACTAGGGGTACATTCATCTTTATACAAAAAAAGTTCGATAATAATTTATCAATTTTTGCCTTAATTTGTTTTACATTGCTGTCATTTTTCATCTGGATTGCTCAAAATAAATTAATGTTAGAAGAAAGGTTAGTAGGAAGGGAATCAATTTGTAATCTACTTACAAAGTTACAAACATTAATATATATGCACATGCTAGAGAGATTATGTAACTTTCTTAACCGATTATCCGGTAATTTTAAATATTATAATTGAGATGTTAACTTGACGTGTCATTAAAATGTCACCGTTTATACCCAATAATTAATTTTTTATTTTGATAAGTTTATTAATTCTTTAAAGGGTAATTTTAGAAAAATACAATTGATTGTCTGATTTTTTAACATGACTACACTACACTCGAGTTGAAAATATTTGTAAGTGGTCGATTGAATTTGTTTTAGCTCACTTTACTATTTGTTTGTAGTTCGCTTCCTTCTCTTTCTCACATCTATTCTTCATTCATCTTTTCTTTCTCAAAACAAGAGTAAACTACTGATGCAAAAACAAACAAAAAAATGTCAAGTTAAACTGGAAAAATGGGTTTTTAAGCATAGAAACATAAATGGTTAACTAAAATCTCATATCAAAATTTGTCCCCAGGAGAATTTGTGTATGTGTCATCTTTCTATCTACAAAATGGATGTTTTACTAAATCGATTTCAATTAACCCGATTCATGCACAAATTAAAAGTTAAGTTGTTAATAGACTTTGTGCTTCTTCTTCCTCACACTTTGAAAATTTTCCTTCACTGAAGCTCTAAATTGTTGAGTTGTGATGCATACTTGTTGAAAGCGGAGGAGGGATGGGACCTAAAGAGGGCCCGAACTTCTCCTACGCATTTACTTTTGTAGTTTTGCCTTTCGTTTACTTTTCTAGGATGAGAAAATGTTAAGCCTTGGTTATTTGACACCAAAGATTTATTCGTATTCTTTTGTGGCAAAACATTGAAATTAAACTTGATTTCATCCTCTTTTGTAATTTTCATGCCTATTAGTGTTATACATTGTTTTACGTGTATATGTTGAGTGTATTTCAGGCAACGCATGTCGTTTGTAGGGAAAACGGCCGCACATTGCAAAGTCTAAATAACATTCTCTTGAACGCAAAAGCTACATGGGGACATGTAAAAGTCGTCTTGCTTTGGTCTTTGAGAGCGATGTGACTTTGATTATAACTGTTATAACCATCAAGAAAGCAGTTAAACTCGTTCCCAGCTAAGTGGTCTAACATTTAATTAACGAAAGGGAGCGGGAAGTAATCCTTCTTTGTCGCCGCATTCAACATCTAGTAGTTCATACAAATACGTCATCCAATCATGGCGTTTGTTGGCACTAATTCGTTCTTCGCATTTGGGACCAAAATTATGTCTGCCTTCTTTGGCACACATTGCACTATAAAAAATTGAAAAAATAATTTTGGTTGGCTTGGCACTTGATGATTTCCTTCTTAGGAACTTACTTCATTGTAAAATTGAGTTGTACATATCGGGTCGGCCTCCACAACTAAAAGCTCAAGCCACGTGAGGGGGAGTGAGTTGATAAAAGACCCTCGTGTATAATACACGTGATGAGGAGTGTTGAGAATATAAAGTCTCACATTGAAAAAATATGAGATCAAATGGTTGTATTTAAAGGAAAGGATCAAACTCAACTATAAGTTTGAGCTTTTAGTTGTGGAGCCCGACCCGATATGTACAGCCTAGTTTAGTTGTGGGCCTTTTATCAACTCACTCCTCCTCATGTGGTTCATAGTAGGACGTGTTCTTTTTGCACGCAGGCTTATTTCCCTCCTTACGCGGGCCACAATATCGGGCTTACAAGGAGCGGAGCCACAGGGAGGCGAGGCCCACCAACACAGGCCCAAATAAGCCCGCGTGCAAAAGACACGTCCTACCATGACTCACGTGAGGGGGAGTGAGTTGATAAAAGGCCCACGTGTAGAATACACGTTTCTATACGTGAGGGGGGGGGGGTGTTGAGAATATAAATTCCCACATTGAAAGAATATGAGATCAAATGGTTGTATATAAAGGAAATAATCAAACCCAACTATAAGCTTGAACTTTTAGTTGTGGAGTGGGTTTGATCCTTTCCGTTATATACAACATTTGATCTCATATTTTCAATGTGGGACTTTACATTCTCAACATTCATGGCCAAATTTAGCATCCGTTGATGTTCCATGAAACTGGCTTGCTCATTTTCCAAAAAAAATTGTGTTGGAAATTGAAGGGCTAATCCCTTTAATGTCCGCTATGCTCCAACCTCTACCACATTTGTGAGCGATCGATACCTTCATTGATTGCTTCTCTTGCTCTTGAGTGAGAGCCGAAGATATAATCACCGAGAGGTAGATATTTGAAAACTTTTTTACCACCTCCTAAGTTATCAAAATTCTCAAGTTACCCCTCTTTGTTAACTTGTTTAGAGTTATGTTAACTTTTTTTGGAAATGTTGAAAATACCACTTATTAAAAAAATTTAACTTGTTTTTTTATAATATTTTTATGAAATAAATAATAAAAAATAATATTATTACATTTTTAAACATTTTTTTTAATTATTAAAAATGCTAAACAGTTTTTAAACATCGTGTCAATTTTTAATAATATTTTATATATTAAAATCAGTTTTTCATTATTTTTGGAATAATGATACTTTGATACACCTAAGTATAGCGAAATGACATTTTCATACCCTAACTATTTTTCTCTCTTTTTTAGTACCTTAACAATTTTTCTATGACAACCTAACTTTAAAATGTCTAAAATACCTAAACTACTATTGGTGTAAGAAACTATAAATTGAATTGGTTCAATTTTTTTTATCTCTGATTCAATTTGATTTGTACTTAAGATGCAAATACAATTATACCCGAAAATGAAAAATTAAATTTGAACCATTTCAAATATGGTTTGATAAATCATATTGGACTAGTTTTATTTTGATTTCTAAAATTAGGGGTATTTTAGTCATTTTAGCATAGTTTGTCACAAAAAATTTGTTAGGGTACTAAAAAAGAGACAAAAATAGTTAGGATATGAAAGTGTCATTTCGCTATAGTTAAGTGTAACAAAGTGTCATTATCACTTATTTATTTTATAAAAAAAATATGTTCTAAAAGAGTTAATGTTTTTTAATCTTCTAAATGTTGGGGTATTTTTCGTGATTCTAAAAAATTAACAGAAATTTTATTCAAATACCAATATGTGATTGACACGTGGCAGCTTTGTGGTTACAAACCTATTTTCTTATGTAATTTTCAATAACTTAAATTTCTTGATAACATAATTATTTACTCTTTTTGAAAAAAAATCTGAACCCTTCATGGCTCATCTTATGCTTCTTCTTTTTTTTAAGGAAAAACGAATTTATTAATTAAATAGCAATTAACTCAACATCAAACTAGACAGTTGGAGCTACAGATGGTAGGACAGACTCCTCACCATAATCCCAACTACTGTTAGTTAAAACAAACATGACCAATTCGTGAGCCATTTGATTACGAGAAAAATAAAGAACAGAAGTTCCGATAATGGATAGTACGCAACACCATTCACTAATAGTTCCTCCAGAGTTGTTCAGCTCCACCCGTTTAGCATCATGTAGAGCTACGACCTCCAAGTCATGCGAATGGAGAAACCCTGTGATCTTGCTGCGGAATATTTTATACAGATATCTCTGATAATCCTGGAGACAAATCGACTCAAACCAATTAGCATAATGCATAGCCACAGCCTCCAACTCATACGGATGGAGAAGCCCCGTGATCTTACTGCAGACCGACTTAAACCATCTTCCTCGATCAACCCTGCGATCAATGTGAGCATCGTGAAATTCAAATCCTCCCAGCTCATTGGGATTAAACGGATCAACCCATCGACACCAGGGATCCCCCGTTTCCTTCCAGTACCGATTCCAATAAGACACGTTTAGCATCATGTAGAGTCACGACCTCCAACTCATACGGATGGAGAAATTCTGTGATCTTGCTGCAGGATACTTTACACAGACATTTATGATAATCCCGAATACGAATCGACTCAAACCATTTAGCATAATGCATAGTCACAGCCTCCAGCTCATACGGATGGAAAAGCCCCGTGATCTTGCTGCAGACCGACTTAAACCAACTTCCTCGATCAACCCTGTGATAAATATGGGCATCGCGCAATTCAAATTCTCCCAACTCATTGGGTTTAACCGGATCAACCCATCGACACCAGTAACCCCCCGTTTCCTTCCAGTACCGATCCTAATAAGACATATATTGAATTTTGAGCAAGCCGAGGCCCCATAGTTCGGTGTGCTTGCATAAGTCTGCCCACCGACGCCAGATAACTCTGATTCCCTCCCAGTATCGGCCTACCAACCAACCAAAAGCAAAACCCCCAAGCCTTCCATGCTCCGTCGTCACAACCCAAGCGCGACCCATCTGCAACTCCAGCTTCACCCGTTTCATCCCATCCCCAAACCAACCGACCTCGCCTCTATCAAAACCCGATCTACCACCCGACCGTGCCTCCATCAGACCCAGATCTACCTTCACATGAGCTCTGCTCCTACCGCCGCACCACGCTGACGTCGCCGCCAGTACCACGCAGACGTCGACACCCGTAGGAGATCGGCGTCTCGAGATTTCGCTCAATTGTGGCGAAACAAACCCTAAGACTATGGTACATGCCGCCAGAATTCTCCTCTTATGCTTCTTAATTCTTTGTTTACTAATTTTGAAGAGTCACCTGATTTGACATTTATTTGGTTCTTGGATTTTAATTGCAATTATTTGAAATTATGGAAATAAAAGTGTTTTTGATGTTGCGCGTTTTGTAACCAAATGCCAAGGGTAGGGTTTGAAGCAAAGTTGTGAAACTCAAAATTCGGGATATATTGATCAATTAACAAAAATAGAAATATAACAAATTCGGAGATATCGCAAAAAAACGCGTTTAGTAATAAATAATTATATAATTATATACATATACTCATATATATATATATATATTATTTATTAAAGAAAAAATGAATGATATTTAATCATTATAACAAAGTTTTAATAATCACTAATTTTAATCACATATATTGAATCACAACACGATCACGGAGATTGTCGACTGACGATACCGATTGGCGAGTACGAAAAATGCGAAAACGGGAGAAGTTTCGTCGAAATTAAAACAGAAATCGCAAAATGAGAGGTTTGACTTTTGGATTATTTAATTGTTTATAACTTAAATTTCAAACCATAATTAACTAAGTGAATGAAATTAGATTTTATTAAATCAGTATAATTAAATTTAACCAAAATCAATTGATTTGGATCAGATTAAATCATATTTAATTTAATTTTTTTCGATTGACTGGTATTTGACCGATATTCATTGTGTTGTCTTAAGAAAGTGGAAAATTTTGATATATTACCGATATTTACTAATATTCATAACACTGGCTTGAGGGCTAGGTATTTGAAATTTTGAAACTGGAACGACGGTAAAAAAAAATTCATAAACAAATAGTACTATAAAATTTTAATGTGGAAAATTTAATTTGTAGGCAAGCAACGATAAAATTTTACTTTGCATATTAATGCACATGGATAGCGTGTATATGTAGTCATGCGCAATTATCCTTATCAGTGGTGATTCAAAGTTTTAACGAGTTGTTTGATCTAAATTCTATAAATATTTAACTAAAAGTAATTATAATTTAACATAAGCCAAATTCAAGCTAAATACTAATTTTATTTAATAAATGAGTTGAATTCTAGCATATCCTTTTGAGATTCACCAGATCATCGCTTAATATTTAATTTACTTGATATATTTATATATAATTTTTAACTCTTAAAAAGTACTACGAAAACAAAATTTGGGTTTAAATATTTTTTTAGACTCGAGTTCAAATATATATATATAGTCAATCAATTTTTTGAGTCAATTCGTATTTGAAATTGATTTTTTATGCAAGTAGATGCCAACAAATGTAAACTACGTTATTGTTGTTTACATCCTTTTTTGCATTTTGTGAAAGTCCCTAAGTTACCTTTTTCTATTAATTTTTTTTTAGAAATGACAAAATTATTATGGTATTTAAAAAATTTGTTATGAAAATAATAATAATCAATTATTTTAATATTGTTTTACTAAAATTAAAAAGGTTTTCAAACGTAACTTTTTATAATAAAATAATTAAAATTTTAACACTGAAATCAGTTTTTATTATTTATTTTTACAAAAATTAATATTTTAGAAAAGGTTTTAAATCATTTTAAAAGTATTTTTTAAAATCTTTTAGATGCATAGGTATTTTCAATTTGTTATACTAAAATCAGCTTTTATTATTTATTTTTATAAGAAAATCATGCTTTAAAAAAAATTTAAATATTATTTAATACATGAATATGTCTCTTATTGTCAAAATTGTCAAAAGAATTTTTAATAAAATTAACTTTTGATAACTTTTATAAAATGCATTTATATATCAAGAGCATTAAAGTTAGGATTCTAAAAAATGTTAGGCACTAATCAGGCGGACAACACTTTAGAAAAACGATGATTTATCGGATTAGGCGTAATTAATCATATTTGTATTTATTCATTTATTTATTTTTAATATAAAAATAAATTATGCTTTATAAAAACATTTGTTTGGGCTCACATTGTTACCAAAAAATCACACGCTACTATTTTTTTCATTCAACTTAACTTGATTTACTTTTTTATTTTTTTAAAAAATATCTAGAATGCCCTTCTCCCTATCTTCTTCTCCACTCCACTCAATTTTTGAATCAGTCCCAAACACTCGTTACTCTCCAATTTTCAGATCAATTTCTCAATACGTTAGGAATCAACTGATGAATTTAGCATATAGATCTACTAATTGAAAACTGAATATATATTTGGATTTGTGGTCAAATATTGGGGCTTTTAGCGTATTTTTATCATTTGAGTTTCTGAGTATTGTTTTCGAATTTGATCAATTAGGGCTAATTTTGTTATTGTGGCTGTTTTCTGAATTGGGTTGATGGTCAAATTTTGTTCTCTATGGATAGTCTGCCTGACCGATTTGTTGCCGCCTAGCCCACCTAATCGTCTCCACCGTTTTTGACCACCCGCCTAATGAAAAACAGAACAGCCTAAGCGGCGCCCCCTAGGCCGTTTTTAGAAGGGAAATGACACTTTTGTGCACCTAAATATACAATTTTGACACTTTGATACCCTAACTTTTTTTTCAGTACCCTGAATTTCATTTTGGGACAATAATTTCAAAATACCGAAATACCCCTAAATTGAACCAAAATTAAATTTGGTCTAATGAAGAGAACCGACCCAGTTTTTAAAGAGTGTAAAAAGACGAAATTACCCTCAATTATTCATCAAATTTTCAAGTGAATGCCACATTTTCTAATTTTCTCTCTCCATTCTCCATTTCTCTGTCCTCTCCTTATCTGGTGGTCATCCCTCTGCCCCAAGACTTGCTGTCACAGCTCGACCTTCTCCGCCTCCAAGGCGTGTGCTCCAAGAGGCGGTCCTTCATCCCTCTCCGGTCGAACACCAAAGGGTCACGTGCGAGCTTCGACAAGCAATTGAAGAGCACGTGGGAGATGATGAGGTGAGGTTGTTCGTGGGCAATTGCATGACTCACTACAACCGTCTTTTTAACCTTAAGAGCTTGACGGCTAAATCCGATGTGTTCCATGTCTTTTCCGGTGTTTGCAGCTCTCCGGTCGAGCGTTGTTTCTTTTGGATCGGAGGTTTTCGACCGTCCGATCTCGTTAAGGCTTGGTCTCGCATAATCATAAAAAGAGAGAGGGGATAAGAAAGAATTCAAAATCTTCACTCGCTAGAAAGTGTGTCGGAACATATTTTTCGGCACACTTTCCGGTGAGTGAAAATTTTGAATTCTTGAACACTTTCTGGCACTCACCATCACCGTCTCAGCTCCGGCACCGACCACAACCACTGGCACCGCTCCGGCGACCTCCATCGGTCCTGTGTCGCCGTCTTCGTCGGGTGCGGGGTCCACCACGCCCGCCTCCAGTTCGGCTACTTCCGTCGGCGTCACCAGAGTCTTCAAAGAGGAGGAGGGGGAAGAGGAGAGGAGAGGGAAGCGGAGGTGGAAAGAGATGGGAGGAGGGGTATGTTTTGAAATTTTGAAGTTGATTTAGGAGTATTTTGGTATTTTCAACAATTGAAATTGGACCAAATTTAATTTTTGTTCAATTTCAGGAGTAGTTTATATATTTTTGGTATATAAATGATCAGTTGTCTTAAAAGGAAATTCAAGATATTGAAAAAGGAAGAAAAAAATAAGGTATAAAATTGAAAGTGTCAAAAATATAAATTCAGGTACACAAAATTATCTTTTTTTTCCTTTTTAGAACACTGATTAAGGGATACTTGAGTGAGGCATGTTAACTTATAGAATAATTCCATATGACATACCCTGGATATGTCCCATTATCATATGACATACCCTACAATTTTTTGTATCAGGGTGAGTACCCAAGAATTTCATTTTTCTCACCGTTACTCATTCCGTCCAATTTCGTTAGTTTTTAACATTTTTGACATGTGAAATGACTAAAATACCCTTAAGGGTATTTTGAATTATTATAATTGGACTGAAAAGACAAAAATGCCCTCACATATTCATCTAATTTTCAAATTAATGTCACTCTTTCCTCTCTTGTCTGTCTCCGTCCTCTAGCCTCCGACGGCCTGTCTCCGTCCTCCGACAACCTTGTCTTAGGCCTCCGGTCGTCTTTAGCCTCGCTCCAATGGTCTCGTTATGGTGGTTTGACTCGTTCTTTGATCTCGAGGCCACACTCGCCGGAATGAGGGAACACTTTCTGTTTTCGACAGTGGCATTCTCTCCGACGCTGGGCGTGGCAGGAGGTGCTGGGCGTGGCCGGAGATGGGGTTGAACGGGCCGGAGATGAGGCTGGGCGTGGACGGAGGTGTTGGGCGAAGCTAGAATCTCGACGGCTCGATGGCTCCGGTGACCTCGACGGTTCTAGCTCCGCCCAGCACCTCCGTCCACGCCCAGCCACATCTCCGGCCACGCCCAGCGTCGGAGAGAATGCCACCGTAAAAAACATAGAGCGTTCCCTCATTCCAGCGAGTGTGGCCTCGAGATCAAAGAACGAGTCCAACCACCACACCGAGACTATCAGAGCGAGGCTAAAGACGATCGGAGGCCGAAGACAAGGTCGTCGAAGGCCGGAGACAGGCTGTCAGAGGCTGGAGGTCGTCAACGGACAAGAGAGAAGCGAGTGACATTAGTTTGAAAATTAGATAAATATGTGAGGGCATTTTAGTCTTTTCAGTCCAATTATAATAATTCAAAATACACTTCAGGGTATTTTAGTCATTTCACATGTCAAAAATGTTAAAAACTAACGGAATTGGACGGAATGAGTAACGGTGAGTCAAATGAAATTCTTGAATACTCACTATGATATGAAAAATTCTAGAGTATGTCATGTGATAATGTGACATATCCAAAATACGTCATTTGGAATTATCCCTTAAATCATCCATGCATATTATATCTCACATTTATTATATTGCTCTTATTGTCGGGCATCTTTGTCATCTATGTTCTGTTAAATCTCTTATTTATTGTGTGAAAAAAGATGCAAGCCACGCTCCAAATTGGCACAGTCACCGAACAATTGGTTCTCAATTCTCGATAGATAATACAAATTATTTTATTCACCAATTAAAAATTAGTTCCCTCTGCTTTGATTGAAATAGCTTTCCATTATTTGCAAACAATCCAAATATGATAGAAGTGGGCAAGTCAGCGGGTTGTGTGTACCTATTGGGGAATTGTCTTATTCTCCGAAGATCTCGTCACCCATGACGTTGGCAATCGTAGTCGCAGCTTTGTCGCTAACCCATCAATCATTCACTCTCACTCCCTATTGTTGCCTACCGATTCTGTATATGCGTCTCTGTGATTCCCTAAACTCCTCCATCATATATACTATAAATACCAGGACATGCATGTGCCTCATTTGCTCATGAGATCTTCACTTTCGTCCGTGACTCTACCACAACCACTGTCCTGGACCTCACAAGGTATTGATTTCAGTGAGAGGTTGCTTGTTTATTTTGTTCTGGGTTCAATTGGGTTTGCTGAGTTTATTTTGTTTCACTCAGTTTTGATTGGAGGGTAGGTTTTTTTGTTTGTCAGGATGTGTCTTTTGAAATATCAACATGGTTTATTGTCATTTGCAGGAAGTGCATTGTGTGCAATATAAGCACTTTCATGTGACTTGGCCTTGGAGGAAGTAGGATTGGACGTGCACAACTCCATTCACTTGTCATATTTTGGAAAATGAGCCTGTGATTGTATTGTGCTGTAGGCGTTTGCAAGTATCTCCCTGACTGTAAAAACAGGACTGTTGGTGTTTTCACTTTCAGTGTGGTGATTGGAGATGGGTTTTAAGCCACTGGATTGGTACTGTCGGCCTGTGACAAATGGGATATGGGCTAAGGAAGAGGGTAGTGTTTTTGGTGCATGCGCACCCTGTGCAATCGATTCTCTAGTTATCTCTATTTCTCATTTGGTTCTTTTGGGTCTCTGTTTGTACCGGATATGGCTGATTAAGTCAAGCTTCAAAGTTCGTAGGTTTCGTTTGATGTCCAATCTCTATAATTACATGTTGGGGTTGTTAGCTTCTTATTGTGTTGCTCAGCCTGTAATGAGGTTGGTAATTGGCATTTCAATCTTTAACCTGGACGGGCAGACTGGGCTTGCTCCATTTGAGGTTGGTTTTCTCGTCATATTGATTTCTTTGGTTGATTTTCCATATATGTCTCACTATGGTGGCATGTGGGTCTTGAGTTTAGCATTGTTAAATCCCACAGGCTAAAAATTCATTACCCGTACAAATGTGCTCAAATATTATAGCTTGTTAACTTTGATGAAGTAGTTATTGCTCTTCAATGATTTGCTTTGGCCATTGTTTTTCCCACACCAATTCATCCATAACATATGGAACTCGACTGATGATTATTTTTGTTCCACTCAGTGGATTGTTCTGATTCAAAGTTATGTTATTTGTCTACTTCATTAAGCTTGGTAGGCCATTCTCTCAGGCTGCAAATAACATTTCTTTCTGCTGCAGGTGACTTCTCTTCTCATTGAGGCTATTGCTTGGGTCTCCATGGTCATTATGATTGGTTTTGAGACTAAGATTTATATCCGCGAGTTCCGGTGGTATGTAAGGTTTGGGGTTATATATGTTTTGGTTGGGGATGCTGTGATGCTCAATCTCATTCTAACAGTGAAGGATTACTACAGTAGGTTAGTTATTTTGCTGTCATTAATTGAATTTATTTTTCTCATATAAACTTCTGAGGTTCAGTGTTCTCTTCTGTCAATTTTCTTCCTCCTAAATGTATGCATTAAGTTTATGTGTCTTACTTTCCTGCATTTTGTAGTCATTAGAAGCTAGAAATTGGAAGTACGTTCATCAAGAATTGAGCACTAAGTAGCTAATTAGAGGGCGGTTTATATTTCTTCATATGCATAAATGTTCTCATCTCTAGCTTAAACAATCAGGAAATGATGACGATTAATGACCTTACCCAAAAATAAGATAATCAATTGATTTCAGCTTTAGCTACTTCACGAATAAATTTTAATATTTAGCTAATAACAACTACAAACACCTCAGTTTGTACATGTCTTTTTATTTGTACATGTCTATTAGTAGTTTACAATGCAATTATGCTACAGTTTTGTGGAGCAAATCACAAGTTATTAGCGTACAATGGTAATTCTAACTTATAATTATGTGTACTCATGCAGAACTGATCTTTATTCATACATCAGCATGATCTTCTGCCAGGTTTGTTGTTCACCCATTGTTCTTTCTTCTTCCTACCACCACCTCTTTGTGCATGGTGTCCTGCTTTTTTTTGATCAGCGATAAGAAAGATTTTTATTGATGAAACCAACAAAAGATTCCAAGGAGGAAACAAGAGCCAGCAAAATACATCAAAAAGAAAAGTGAGAAAATGAAACAGATAGAAAACGAGCAAGAAAATAGAGAAAAAGAAACGAGGAATCAGACAACAAGGGGGGAGGACTCAATGATTGAGTTCCGCCCTGTTTTTTATTTCCATTTCCATTTCCATTTCTTCGATGAGATTGATCATTTTACAATCGGGAATGTCGCATGAAATCCCCATTGACTTGAATGAGCGACCGTAGGAATCGATTCCTCAACTGAGTGTGGAGTTTCTTTGGTGGAAGAGGAGTCCATTGGCCGCTGAGAAAATCTTGACTGATACATATCAAGATGCTGCCTCAAGATCCAGTTCAAATAGGAAACAGCCTCTTTGCAAAAGCAAGGGGGAAGGCTGCTTGCTTAGATGACCCTCCCATAACCCCATAAAGTGGGATCCTTATGCACTGGGCCCGCCATTTATTGTAAACAAGATGTCACATACTCATCACCAAAAATAAAAGAAACAAAAAACTTTACTCAGCAAGCTGATAGGAATTGATTCTGCCAAGTGTCATAAAAATATGAATTTTAAGATCTGCTATGGGGTTCAACTTCAAGTCATTTAAGAGCTTATGAGTATTTTGTCTTATTCTGGTTATTGTTATCATGCAGGTTTTATTTGGAGTTTTACAGCTTTTGTATGTTCCCAGTTTGGCTCCTTATCCGGGTTATGCGATGGTGCATTCTGAGGTTTATGACAACACTGAATATGAAGCACTTCCTGGAGGAGACCACATCTGCCCTGAGAGGCATGTTGGCATATTTTCCAGTAAGTAGTTCATAAATTGAGTCTCACAAAAGTGACAGTACATTTCCCCCCAGATATTAACCAGCTTTAGGTTATGGTCTAAATATTATACAGTAATTTTGATGATTAGCCAAGTCTAGTTACCCCTTTTCTTCTGACTGATATTCACTGCGTCCTGGTAGAGATATACTTTGGATGGGTGACCCCGCTTATGGAGCAAGGTTATAAAAGGCCCATTACTGAAAAGGATGTGTGGAAGTTAGATACATGGGATCAGACCGAGACACTGATTACAAAGTTTGTATTCTTCTGCTTCCATGACTTCCAACTTTTTTTTGCATTATTTATTCCCTACTACTACCATCTGATATGTAAATTATCTGTGCTTTTCTAGGTTTCAGAGATGTTGGGTCGAAGAATCAAAAAGGTCCAGGCCCTGGCTTTTAAGAGCATTAAACAATAGCCTTGGAGGAAGGTAAGAGATGTCTTTGCATGAAATAAAATAAAATAAAATATATTTCTTTAGTACTTCCATTTTTAAATAGATGTTCAAAGCAATATTACGTGTCATGTGCATTCCACTTAATTATCTTTTGTTTGAAACAAACTCTGTAGGTTTTGGTGGGGAGGGTTCTTCAAGGTAATGAACATGTTATCTTAAATTGCATTGGATATTGTTTCAAATTCATAGCTTAAAAGATAAAAGGAAAACTTAAAACAAATGCAGCATTCATGGAGGACAAACACTCAAGATTGACCCAGGAATAACATTCTAACCTCTTAACATTAATAGAACATCGTGGACACTGTATACCGAGGTCTAGGATTGAGTTCATTGCATTATAAACATGGATATATAATAGATAAAACAAAAGCTGTAGGAAGAGCCAGTGAGGAAGATAATGCTTATGGTCATAGGATTGCAACCACAAAGATCCTAGCAAATCTGGTTATTAGATGCTGATACAAATTGAGTATTATACTCAAAGTTGCTTGTTGATCCCCTCTTTGACCGTTTTGTAGATTGGCAACGATCTTTCACAATTTGTGGGGCCAGTTCTATTAAACCATCTCCTAAAGGTTAGTTACTCTCTTGCTGAAGCTATTTGTATTTTTAATTGACTGTAGATCTCTTCATAAGTTGTTTAGGGTTGTACAGATCATTTGCAATTTGTTTACTATAGTTTTTATTCGTTATTTAATCAAGATAGTGTGGTGTATTATAATGCTGCATGCAGCATATCATTTTCCTTTTTGAGTGAAAAGACACTATGCATCTTTGGACTACTTTGTGATTGTAAGTCCTTTAAGGCCTCCTTAGGATCTCTGTTTTTAAGATGTGATATACTTGTGTCCCCACAATGAGTTAACTGATAACTTAGATTAAAATCTATTTTTATTTATTAGATCCATACAGTTGTATGTAAGCAATGAACCTATTATACAATGCTTGTTCTTATCTTTTCTAACCCTCTCTTCCTTTCTTTGTATGATGTGTAGTCAATGCAACGAGGTGATCCAGCTTGGATGGGTTACATTTATGCCTTTTCAATCTTTGTTGGGGTGGTATGATTTCTTTTCTTAACTTCTTATTTCTGTAAGATATAGTTGCTTCTCTGTAAAGCATTTGATATTCAATTAAGTTGAAGATACATGTTTATGTTACTGACTTGACTTGCTGATTTCACTTTCAGTCATTTGGCGTACTCTGTGAATCTCAGTATTTTCAGAATGTTATGCGTGTTGGATTTCGGCTGAGGTCAACTTTGGTAATGCCATCTTTCTATCTCATTAATTTTGTATATAGCATACATCTGGAATGGGTTGGGATACATTTCGATCAAGTGCATCTGATAAACTGTAACTTTTTCCATATGAATATAAATGTTCTTCATAAATTATACCTTGATTCATGTTCACCTGGCATGTCCCTGCTCTCTTTCTATCATATGGCTATAATATATATGCTTTAGAAGCGTATATTCGCTCTAGCTCAGTTTAGGTGCCCAATATACCTTAAAATGGATGCCATATCCACTTCCCTTTTGCATGATAAATTTGAATTTGTTAGAGTACAGCTGATAAAAAAAAGATTAAAAGTACAAGTGAAAACTGGGAAATCAATCACTAGCAAAGTTATCCTTAGTCTTAGCAAAAATAAAATATGAGTCATACTGGGATGGAGGGAGTGAGTTATAATTGTTGATGAGATGGTACAAACATACATTTTATTCAGGACTGCATAAAGTTATCTGTTGTAAGCAGTATCGTACTTATGTTTGTTGTATTGCCATGTAGGTGGCTGCCATATTTCGGAAATCATTAAGGCTGACTCATGAGAGCCGGAAAAATTTTCCATCTGGAAAGATTACAAACATGATGACAACAGATGCTAATTCACTTCAGGCATGTTTTCTGCAACCAATTTATATGTACCTCAAAATATTTCCAACAAATTGATTTTTTTTCCTAATAGAAAAGCTTTAAGATGCTTAAAGCACTCAGTTCCAGATTTATGTTATTTGAATACATATATTTTGGGTTATCATTCTCATGAAAATGCTTTGTTATTTATTAAACAACACTTCAACAAGTTGAATTAGAATGTGAAATGGAAGATAAATTTATACCTAGAAAGCAAAATTAGTATTAAATAATTTAAATCATATTTGCAATTTGCAGTAGATATATCTTGACTCGGTCTGATTTTTGTTTAAATTCAAGGCAATACCAGTACCATCTGTCATTGTGCTGTGATATTATTTGAGAGGTGGGGTTGAGCTGGTGCTAATATAACCTTTGCTTTGTTCAGCAATTATGTCAACAACTTCATGGACTATGGTCTGCGCCATTCAGAATAACTATAGCCATGGTTCTTCTTTACCAGCAACTGGGTGTTGCTTCACTTCTTGGCTCATTTATGCTAGTTCTCATGCTTCCTCTACAGGTGTGCAAGTTCTTTTTGGCTATCTGTATGAATAAGAACTTCATTATAACTTACTAGTCTTACAAGATGATAAAACAGATTCGTATTTATAACTGTGGCTTGAATTCTCTGTTCTTACAGTAAAATTTTGGATAGGACAAGCACTCTTTCATGAAGCAATGGATTAAAAGTACAACACATTTGACTTAATATCATTGTATATATCTTGAAAAAATAAATTTAGATTCTCAAAACAATGATTATGTATGTGAAGCTCGAAAGATGGTCTACATGATCCACATAGTACACAATCATGGCAACTCATATTATACCCGATAGTAGTTTGGGGCTCTGGCTCTTAGATTTCCCCATACTTTAATGCCTTAGAAGGGATTTGATTCTTCTGACTTGACAGTTCTCGTGACTTCTATGATTTCGGTTCTCTTCATACAAATATTCTCAAAAGGTTCTTCTAAATTTAATTTTTCCATTCAGACATACGTGCTTAGCAAAATGCGAAGACTATCAAAGGAAGGATTGCAGCGTACTGACAAAAGAGTCAGTCTCATGAATGAGATTTTGGCTGCCATGGACACTGTGAAGTATGCCCCATTAGAGATATTTCAACCTTATACTTTACAACAGCAAAATTAAGTGAAGTGCAATGATTTATCTGAATATGCTGAAAATGTTTCAGATGTTATGCATGGGAGAAGAGTTTTCAATCTAGAATTAACAACATTCGGACTGATGAGTTGTCATGGTTCCGAAAAGCGCAGTTACTTCAAGCTGTAAGTAACAACACTTAATATCGGAAATAGCCTCCATCGATCTATCTATTTCATGCATACAAAATCATCATAAACCGTCCAAGTTGCCACATAGTCTTAATTAATCATTCTTGAAGTGCTGCACTTGCTAGTATCAAGTGAAATTGATAAAGCCATATTATGTAAATGCATGGTCAGTATGAACTGTTTACATAGACAAGGCAAGATCACATTGCAGTTTTTTTCACTTTAGACGAGATGGAAATGATGTTGAATGAAGTCCTTTAGATAGCTTGGTCGTTGAGCTATCATATTGTAGCCTTAATGCTAACTAGAAGATTGCATGCGTAGTTGCTAATCAACACAAACTGTTTAGTTGCATAAGCAGTTCAGAAATGATTGCACTGGTGCAACGTAAGAAAAACGGTTATTGTAATTGCCAGCATGGGCCATATAACCCACCTATGAAAACGGATGGTAATTCAATTAATATTTTTCCAGTAAATTTGTTGGAGTAAGTTAAGAGAAAAGCCATTTGTTCTTGCATTATTCTATATGCTCAATAATACAGTTTCCAGTATAGAGCTAGCAATATACTTTCTGTATGACTATTACAACGATAGTATTCTTATTTTAGGAAGTAATGCATGTAGATTGACCACCTGACATCTCAGTTTTAGCTTTATGATTTCCTGACTTGTTGTCAGTTTTACCTTTATGATTTCCTGACTTGTTACCTTTTTGTTGCAGTTCAACAGTTTTATACTAAACAGCATCCCAGTTATTGTGACAGTTGTCTCATTTGGGATGTTCACCTTGCTTGGCGGTGATTTGACACCTGCAAGGGCATTTACGTCACTCTCCTTGTTTGCGGTGCTTCGGTTTCCTTTAAATATGCTTCCCAATTTAATGTCTCAGGTTTCCTTTTCTCCTCTTTAGTAATTATACTTTATTCTGCAGAGTCTGATTTTTATTTTTTCATGTGAGAATATTGTAATGAGCAATCTGATATTGAAAAGTAACATATACTCTTTCAGGACTAGGGTGTCCAAAAATCTCAATCTGTTGTTAAAAGCCTTGCAATGATACTAAAGTTGGCTGTATTGATTTCAGGATTCACAAATTGTACTTTTGTTTGATAGGTTGTAACTGCAAATGTATCATTACAACGGTTGGAGGAATTATTCTTAGCCGAGGAGAAGATGCTTGTGCCCAATCCACCTCTTGATTCAGAGCTTCCAGCCATTTCAATCAAGGATGGGTACTTTTCTTGGGACTCAAAGGTACGCTTGTCAGATTCTCATTTGTTATCATTCAGACTTTGGCACACTTTAATTAAACATGCTTATTCAAACTCGACAAGAAGGCAAATAGTCTTTGCACTTGTAACTAATGATGCTAGTAACCTTGTAGAGTTCAAATCTGGTACTTTTCTATATGAAGCAACAATATCATATATCCAACATTTTTCCAGGCAAAGGAGCCAGCATTGTCAAATATCAATTTGGACATACCAGTTGGTAGCTTAGTTGCAATTGTTGGTGGCACAGGAGAAGGAAAGACATCACTGATCTCAGCAATGCTTGGGGAGCTGCCTCCTGTTGCAGATGCAGGTGTTGTCATCAGGGGAACTGTTGCCTATGTTCCCCAAGTTTCTTGGATTTTCAATGCTACAGTGAGTTGCAGGCTATATAGGCTATCAACTTAATTCTCGTTGTTAAGTATCATCACTTATGGACATGTTCATGTTTGGCTTCCAAATGAATTTTATGGTTCATTTCTTACTGTTATGCATGCTTCTAACCAATGGAATCCATTTTTAGGTACGTGATAACATTCTATTTGGATCTGAATTTGAGTCAGCTCGATACTGGAAGGCTATTGATGTAACTGCAATGCGACATGACCTTGAATTACTTCCAGTTGAGTCTATTCGTCAAGTTAATTGACATCAAAATGTAACACGCCCCTGAAAGTGTATATTCCCTGAACTTACCATGTGTCTCAATATTGTCAGGGCCATGATCTGACAGAGATTGGTGAACGAGGGGTTAATATAAGTGGCGGACAAAAGCAAAGGGTTTCCATGGCTAGAGCTGTATATTCTAATTCAGATGTGTACATATTTGATGACCCTTTAAGTGCTTTAGATGCTCATGTTGCCCGACAGGTATTATTTGATATATTTCATTCTCAGCAGTAAAATAAATCAGAAGCATATATATTTACTTCTTTTGACATTAGACTTCTTGAGCATAGCTTTCAGTCTTTAGCAAGGGGAAGTGATTTTCAACTTTCATAATGTTGATTTCTGGTCCACGTTCTATAACAGGTCTTTAATAACTGTATCAAGGGAGAGCTGCAAGGAAAAACTAGGGTTCTTGTCACGAACCAGCTACATTTTCTTCCCCATGTGGATAGGATTATCCTGGTTTCTGAAGGTATGGTTAAAGAGGAGGGAACATTTGAGGAGCTTTCAAAAAACGGCATGTTATTCCAGAAACTAATGGAAAATGCTGGGAAAATGGAGGAACAAGTAGAAGAAGAGCAAGTTACTAACCATACTGACCAGAGAAACTCGAAACCTGGTGTGAATGGGGAGATAAATGAGGTGGCAAAACATGAAAGCTATGCTAAGAAAGGGAAACAGAGTAAATCAGTGCTTATTAAGAAAGAAGAGCGGGAGACAGGTATTGTCAGTTGGAGAGTTTTAATGAGGTAATATAGTGTATTTAAAAGTTTATGACTCAAAGCTGTGTGCCTTTTATTTGTTCACTCTTTCTAATTCTAAAAAAAATTGCAGCAGTTGGAAAAATAGTTTCCTCAATGCCTTACTGTTGCCAATTGCATGGTTTGTATAACACCTGAACATTTAAGTCAAATCAGACAAGAGTGGCCCATAGAGTCGGGTCTCACTTCTAGTTTTCATGTTTCCGACCAGTTAAGAAGAAATTGTCATTCACTGTATTTTTTTCATTTTTCACCCCGAGGCTCAAATTATTAAACCATGGTTTTTCATTTTGTTCTTCACTTGTACTACTTACTGTTAAGAAAATATTTTCTGTACAGAGCTCTGAAACTGTTAATGCCAAATGTCAGTGACTTTTGTTCAAAAGTTGTTTGCATATAGATTCAAATGCTTATATCTTTTATGTATCTTGTAAACGAACTATTTTGGAGAACTCAATATGTTATACATCATGTGTCTTGCAGATACATGAATGCATTAGGAGGTCTGTGGGTGGTGATGATACTTTTTGCTTGTTACGTTTTAACAGAAGTTCTTAGAGTTTCAAGTAGTACATGGTTAAGTGTTTGGACAGATCAAAGCACTTCAACAAGTTACAGACCTGGATTCTATATCCTCATTTATGCACTGCTTTCATTTGGTCAGGTATGTATTCGGGTTTTTCTGAGAACAAAAGAATTTCATATTCATCAATTTCTTAGATTTAAAAGTGAAATAGGGATGCAGAAAAACTTGATGTATAACAAAGTTAAAAGTTTCTGTAATTATTATGACACTGGAAGGCTTACCTTATATTTGCTGGATTCAGGTAACGGTGACTTTGTCAAACTCTTTTTGGCTGATCATATCAAGTCTTCGTGCAGCCAAAAGATTGCATGATACCATGTTGGGTTCTATCCTAAGAGCTCCCATGGTATTTTTCCACACCAACCCAACAGGACGGTTAATCAATAGGTTCGCAAAGGATTTAGGTGATATTGATCGAAATGTTGCCAATTTCATGAATATGTTCCTCGGCCAGGTGTGGCAGCTTCTTTCAACCTTTGCACTGATTGGCATTGTGAGCCCAATATCCCTATGGGCGATAATGCCACTTATGATATTGTTTTATGCAGCTTATCTATATTATCAGGTATGTGAGATGGATCATTCAACTATCAACATGTTTCCGTTTCTTATTTTTCCATCAACCGTTTTTTTGTAATTATCATCGTACATGTTTTACAGAGCACTGCCCGTGAAGTAAAACGTATGGATTCCATCACCAGATCTCCTGTCTATGCTCAATTTGGAGAAGCACTAAATGGGTTGTCAAGTATTCGTGCATATAAAGCATATGATCGTATGGCCAACATTAATGGAAAGTCCATGGATAACAATATCAGATTTACCCTTGCAAATATTAGCTCAAATCGGTGGCTTGTAATAAGATTAGAAACATTAGGAGGTGTCATGATTTGGTTGACGGCAACATTTGCTGTCGTGCAGAATGGAAGAGCAGACAACCCAGCAGCATTTGCCTCCACAATGGGTCTACTTCTCAGTTATACTTTGAATATCACAAACTTGTTGAGTGGTGTTCTTAGACAAGCAAGTAGGGCTGAGAATAGTTTAAATTCTGTTGAGCGTGTTGGCACATATATAGATCTGCCTTCTGAGGCTCCAGCAGTCATTGAGAGCAACCGCCCCCCACCTGGGTGGCCCTCATCAGGGTCCATAAAGTTTGAGAATGTTGTCCTACGTTACAGGCCTGAACTTCCTCCCGTCTTGCATGGTTTGTCTTTTACAATCTCTCCAAGCGAGAAGCTAGGAATAGTTGGAAGAACTGGTGCAGGAAAATCTAGCATGCTCAATGCATTGTTCCGAATTGTAGAGCTGGAAAGCGGAAACATCGTGATTGATGGTTGTGATGTCACAAAAATTGGACTGATGGATCTACGGGGAGTTCTTAGTATAATACCACAATCTCCAGTTCTTTTCTCAGGTACACACCTTATGTAATTGGACTTGAATTGCTCCCCCTTTGAGTTTGAGTTTGTATGATTTTCTGTCCTTTCTCCTTCCTGATGATATGTTGTCCCGTATGAGGTATATGCAAGTTATATCGTTCATGGTAGACAATTTTGGAGGAATCCGTTGTAACATCTCTTTAGTTCTAACTAGTGTTTGTTCTCATGATTGCAATACTGCAAATATTGGTTATTGATCAGTAGACAGTAGTGCTTTGCTTAGTCAGAGCATGATTTTTTTTATCAACAAAGAACTGGTTTATTGGTTTATTGGAGGAGTCCGTTGTAACATCTCTTTAGTTCTAACTAGTGTTTGTTCTCATGATTGCAATACTGCAAATATTGGTTATTGATCAGTAGACAGTAGTGCTTTGCTTAGTCAGAGCATGATTTTTTTTATCAACAAAGAACTGGTTTATTGCTTAACAGAAAGACAACAAAAAAAGCAAAAAAAAGTAGAGAACAATAGAAAGAAAACCCGAACACAAGCCTATAGCTACTGTTACCCACCCAAAGAACAAGAGAAAAAAGGAACATCAAATTAGAAAGGATACAAGGTCCCTGGACAACAGAGAGACTTTCCAGGTAGAGAGGGAATGCTGGATATGAGAGGGGTCTGATTTGTGAGTCAGGTGAATAGTCAGAGCATGATTATGATATAGCATCTATGTTATATTTGCATCATACTCAATAAACTCCTTAAACCGACAGCATTAATTTATGCCTACGTTTTGTATTAGCATAATGCTTAATGCGTCTATAACAGTGCCTTTACTGTAATGAACTGTGCAAACCTAATGCTCACTTCATCCTGTCTAGGTACTGTGAGATTCAATCTTGATCCTTTTGGTGAACATAGCGATGCTGACCTCTGGGAAGCTTTGGAGAGAGCTCATCTGAAGGATGTCATCAGGAAGAACTCTTTTGGTCTGGATGCTCAGGTATAAACTCATATCTAATTAAATCCTAATGTTGAGCGAGATCCAATTCATATTCTCATGTATATCCTTGTCTTTTTCAACAAAGCACTGGCAGTATCGCTAATTCATCTTGCCATTATGGACATTACTATCAACTTGACCATTAATTACGCATGATCATGGAAGGCCAGTAAAGCTGCCTAAAGTTCCGCCATATAACTAAAACCCAAAACTAGGAGAAGAGGCCCAAATCTTGACACTGTTGACAAAAAAAAAAGTTAATGCCATCAGGCTAAAAACTACTTGCCTTCTATTCTAAACAAAGATAGGTTCTAAATTTGCATTCATTTCCTTGTCTTGTAAGGAGTGTAAAGTATTACAAGTATCAAGTCCTATAGGGCATATTGACGAGTGCTGGTAATTTTCCATCTCAAGGTTTCTGAAGGAGGGGAGAATTTCAGTGTTGGTCAGAGGCAACTATTAAGTCTTGCTCGAGCATTGCTACGCAGGTCAAAGATTCTTGTTCTTGACGAAGCAACTGCAGCTGTGGATGTGAGGACTGATGCTCTTATCCAGAAGACCATTCGTGAAGAATTCAAGTCGTGCACAATGCTTGTAATTGCTCACAGACTAAATACCATCATTGACTGTGATCGAGTTCTCGTGCTTGACGCTGGACAGGTACGGATAGTTGAATTTAGCTTTATGAATTTTACTTTTCCTACTTATTAGGGGTAAAAGTTTGTGATATATATCTTTGTGAAAGTAAAAGTTCCATTGTTAAATCTCCGAGCAAGTAGCAGTAAATCACGTTCATGAGTCATGAGGCTGATTATAGTCGGATAAGTTTGCAATATGACTCCAAATAAGTTGTATTTGTTCTCTGTGTAAATCTGTGACCTTGTTGTTCAGGTTCTAGAACACGATACTCCAGAGAAATTGCTGTTAAATGAGGATAGTGCATTCTCTAGGATGGTTCAGAGTACTGGACCTGCAAATGCGGAGTACTTGCGTAGTTTGGTACTTGCAAGTAAAGAGAACGATATTGACAAAGAAAGCAGGCAGCATGATGGCCATAGGAGATGGCTGGCTTCGTCACGCTGGGCAGCTGCCGCCCAGTTTGCTCTAGCAATTAGCCTTGCTTCTTCACATAATGACCTTCAAATGTTAAATATTGAAGACAATGACAATATCCTCAAGAAAACAAAGGATGCAGTTATAACTCTGCAGGGGATTTTGGAAGGGAAGCATGATGAAGCTATAGATGAATGTCTACAGGAGTACCAGGTTCCTAGAGAGGGCTGGTGGTCGGCTCTCCACAGAATTGTCCAAGGTAAATGTCACAACTATAACACATATATACATATCACCAAGACTACTATTGCTGAGAAATAGAATAATTAGAGCCAAAATTCTTGACCTTTTGTTTTCAGGTCTGGCCGTTTTGAGCCAGTTATCTCAGGAAAAGCTTCAACGCTTTGAATATGACTTTGATGACAGAACCCCGGATTGGGACAATAATGCCTAAATGTAGAAGACAACCACCGTAACTGATGATAGTTCAGAAATAGTAAAGTATTTAGCAGATAGATTACTCTAAATGTCTGGCATTCCTGTGCAAGAAATTAAGCATAGATGTATGTCTATAGCTGTAATCATGTGCAAGTAATGAAGTCTATATTTCGGCATCAGCCTTATTTACGAACTTACTACCAGACTTTTAAGTTGGACCTGTGACCTCTCAAAAAGGGACCTCTACCAGAACAACAGAAAAGTAGAAGCATACAGATCTTTAACATCAGCAAATGAGCATTGACCAACCGCTGGCGAGTCATAAAACATGTGATCATCAATTGAATTTGAAATGCCACTTCGTTTTCATTTGGTTCACAAGCATTCCTAATAGTAATTACCCCCCTCGAATACATATTCTTATAGCAGTAATATGCCACCAATTTTCTTTAAAACCAAAATCAGCATTTATATCTGCCGATGTACACAATTTTACTATATTTAATTAACATTATATCACAAGAAACTTGTGCAATAAATATACCAGTAATCCAGGCCATAGCTCAGTCAAGTTCCCATCACGCTTGCAGCATCTGAACAGCTCAAGTTCTCCAATCCAACATCAACAGTATCTACTGGTTTGTCGAGATTATGAATGACTTCGAATGCCTGAATGCAAGCACTTGAGAATCCCGTTAAAGCCTGGAACGCACTGGGGAGGGTTGCTTTAAGGTTATTCAAAATCATGGCTTGAGTAACCTTGACAGAGTTTCCATATTTTTCTTTCTCGCATTCAACAAGTTGCCTCAATGACTCAATTTTGGCACGCTTGATCGACAAAGGATGTTTAGGGCTCAAATCGGAGGGTGCATCTCCACCAACCAGGCTCCCCTCAAGCTTATACTCCATCTCATTTAGCGAGTACAACTCCTTTTGCAACCTCTTCTCGAGCTTATCACTTTTTTTTTGCTGGTTGTGTTCCTCTACCATCTGTAAGAATATGGAGTGGATAGCAGACAGTAAGCTCTTAATAGCTTCCGAGGCTACCTGTAACAACACTAACAAATGGTCAGGAGCTGTGAATACTTTCATATAAATGACGTGTTAAAGCATAAATAATGCTTTAGATGCTAAAAGGTCTGCTATTATGATCATATTACCATAAATGAGTTAGAAGTCGGAGAATTTAGTGAAACCAAGCACGTGAACGTATGAAATTAGTACCTTATCAGGTAACTTGTCGAGGGTAAGCAGCCATTTTTCACAAAAAGCATGGAGTGTCGACACGGAACTATTCTGTTGATCATCCACAAGACCATCTGTGAGTTGAATCCACCTGCAGAGGGTTCTTACATAGTCTCTTTGGGACTTGACAACCTTGCAAAAGCTGTTGTACCAATTAGCGACCTCGGTTTCAAGCTGAACAACAGCCTGATGATGGTAGTTGGTTGTTGGTTTCCCATTTTGATCATTGGTTAGATGATTCATATGCTGAGAAATATGATCCTGAGTTTGATGACAATCGTACATCCTTCTCCATATATGCATCAGCCTATAGAAAAAAATTCAAGACATGGTTACATGTGAGAACAGAACTATGATATCAACTTCGCGCATTGTTCATACAAATGGATTGGAGCCAAAATGCCAACAAGGGAAAGTACAGGTATATTGTGAAGCTCAATTCAACTGGCAGAAAACCTCCATCAACATATTTCCATTAGAAATTTGAAGAACTCTTTAATAATAGTTTTCATTGCTCAATTAATCATTTTCTGCTGATGAAAAAATACACTGGTTTATAAAAAGGAGAACCAAATTCAAGAAAAGTAAGGGATAAATGACACTAGATCTTAGTAATGGCTTATCACACCACACCACATCAATGTCAAACCAACAAGACCTAATGATACACACTTCTATCAATACCAATGTTAATGACTCATACCCGGAAGTTAATGCGATTAGCTGAGGATGCAGCTCATCATCAATAAGCTGCAATATAGATGTACATGTTCTACTTATGGATTGTTGCAGAAATAGCACATCAGATTGCAAGGTCGCGACACCCAGTTGAGTCTTTTCAGTCAACTCATGATTTTCATCAAGTTTTTGCAGTAACAACAATTTTCTCTTGAACTCTAACTTTGTTATCTCTTCGTCCTGCATAATTTTTGAATTATCAATGAGATGAGGTCCATGAGGATAAGTAGAAGAGATGGAAAAAAAATATTGTCAGGAGTTGTTTTCTGTAGTGGGGGAAAGACCGAAAAAAATGGAAAATTATTCTAAAGAATAAACAATCTCACTTTTTCACAACAAGCTGTCCACCATTACATGTTTGAAGATACATACAAGTCATTGATACTTGTTGAAGTACCACATCTAAACAATGTGGATTGATTGACCACTAGACAAACATCTTGAGGCCTCCACCTATGAGCTTGAGCTTTTAGGTGGGTTGGGCTTTAACAATACTCAATATTGTCTTGTAAAGACTTGGTTTAGGGTGCCTTTCCCGGGCACTTCCTTTTCATTATAATATTCTTATTGCTAATAAAAAATAACTCAATATTGTCAGGGGTTCGTTTCAACTGACCCAAATATGTTTACAATGCACGTCAAATATTTATGATATATAAGGAGGAATAGCACAAAGTTGTAAGATAGCAACAACAATCAGATGTAACTGGCCAATCTGTCATAATAAAATAAAAGTTTACCATCTGTTGAACTTGAACACCGGCAACATAATAGTTAAATGTCAAAATGTTTCCAAGAAAAAGATGAATATCCCAAGAAAAAAAGCTTCACTATTAGCCAGAGAGTTGTAAGATCTCGCTCATAGAAACCAAGTATCTCACTACTTGGCCCAAGCATCATTAGCTGTTTGTTTAACTTGACAACATGTGTTCTTTACCTTAGCGAGTACAACCATGGAATGAAGAGTGTGTAATGGACCATTGTCATCTTCCCCAAGTATCATAATACATAATAGTAGATTGATAATCATATTTATCATCACATTTTTTTCTAACAGAAATAACCTCTATATAATTCAAAGTTTGCTGCTAATCTTGTCATGAATGAAACAAAAACTATGGGATGAAGAGCGCGTAAGATGTGAAATTGTATTCTTCACCAGGTAGCACAAAACATTGTTAAAGCCATATAATCATATTTACAATTTTCTGTCTCACTGTTAGGATGGTTTGTTAGCTTGTTTATACTTGCATTTTATATTGTGTTCTGGATAAACATATGTATTAGGCATTCTTTATGTCTTTTCTTTATTGTGCCTTCTTTTAAAGTGCAATAATATCCTCAGTTCATCAAAAAAATAATTCATATGTACAATTAATTTCTATATATGACAACTATCTCCTATGAAAGTTCAAATTTATGGTTCTTTTCTATTTTACAATTAAGAAGTCGAGAAAGAAGAAGAGATTAACTATCATTTATACTGTATGGTTCCAATCTCTACTGCACTATGCATCACATTATGCGAGAAATATAGGGAAACAATAAAATCATATTCTAATAGAGTTCGTTATACCAAACAAAAATTATGACATAACTTTTCAAGCACAACTTGGCTTGATAATTCAATTCAAATAACATAATTACCTTCAATTCCTTATAGAGCCTTTTCTCCTCGGCATATAACTTTTCAAGTGTAATACGATGAGCTCCCGGCCTGCAGGGTTTGCTAGGAACACCTACATGAACATAATCTCTTGACAACTGAAGGGACTTTGAAGACCAGCTCCGTGCCAGTGCGCTGAAAACCTTTGAAGAATTGCTTCGCTTCCCTGCAAATGGAACAGTAAGAAACTTAGTTATGGACTTACTATAGTATGCTTGAACTGGATAGTTGATATGCACACTGCGAACACAATGCCAATATGCAAGAGGTTAACAAGAGAGTAACCCCTACAAGATATTTACAATGTAAAGCACATATCACTTAGATCATATGAAATTATGAATATTTACCAATCCCAAATAAAAAAATGTTTGGTACTCTAACCATGTATGATGCATACTATATGGTCAGACCGACAGACGTGTCATGATTGATCTCAAAAACTTGGTCTTGCCCAAATCTTGACCAAATTGGTTCGTTTCGTATGCTATAAACAGTGCACCAACAGTTAACAGGAAAGTCGGTGCACTAAAGGAAAATTCACCAGAGATTACACCATAATAGACACACTTGTCAAATGAAATAAATTTCCGACAGCAAAAATGTCTTGGACAGTCTAAGAGCATGGATCACTTAGTATCTTATATTCATTTATGATGATGAAGATTGATTACTTTTTTCAAACTACTAATACGGATGAGGAACTTCAATTGGGATCAAACCGATCCCATAAGAAGCAACAAAGAGGAAGATAATCTCAACTTAGCGTGTTGCCAAATGAATATATTACAAAACTAGAGGTGAGAAGATAAAAACAGCACTATAAATATGTAAGAAGTTTCTGTAAGTAAATTTTCCATAGTCAACTTCTTCCATGTCAAGATATGCATATAAAGAGACAGTGTTCAGATAAGTTATATATTGCTGAAAGGATTTAATATTTACTTTTACTTTCTTTAATGTTGATTGGCAGAGAAGCATGGCCATTGTTTATATCAATTAGAACTGCTATTTCTTCCGAGCCAGCTGATGCTTGCAGGAAATAATCATCTAACTTGTTAACAATACCCTCCAAGGTCTTCTTGTCCTTCCATTGCACCACAGCTATCTCTGTGTTGTCTTTAGTGCACCAGCTCACCATTGGCATATTATCTTCAACTAAAGCAGAGCTTTGCGGTTTCTTGGCAACCAAACTTGAAGTATTATTGGCTATGCTTCCTTCCTCAAATTCAGCATGACTCTCTGCCCAATTTTCTTCCTCAACCTGGTCATTTTTTTCTGCCATATGCTGCTCATGTCGAGAGGATGATTCAGGAAGATACCAGGAGCTCCAATGCGTATTTGGATGTGGAGGTGGGAGCGGGATAAAACTATCATCCTCTCCTGCTTCTGAGCTTTCTTCTTCTTCTCGGGCACATAGGTCAACCTCTTCCACCGGCATGTTAGTAAACTTCCTCAACTTTGGGCTAAAGGGGGGCGGTGGTGGAGGGGAAGGAGGTAAGGTGGGAGGTGGTGAGGGGGCCAATGCCTCGCCATGATGAGTACTTCCAAGGTCTAATGACTCTGACTCCGTAAATTGCCTAAGGGTCACTCCAGTATTCTTCAGTGCCCTCATATAAGCTAACTGAGCATCTGCAAATTCTTCTCTAAACTCCAACAGCTGTTTCATTAGTTTTTTCCTCTCCTTGCAGATCTGCACCTTCCCTTCATTCTCAATGGTCGAAGCTACACAACCCATTCTCCGAAAACAGAAACAGCAAATGAGATCAGAGATTTACTCTCTCGATCTCGAATATATATAACCAAGGAACAAAACCTAAATCCAGGCTACACTTTGTGCTTCTATGCCTGGATCATCCACAGAAATAGTAAACAATAGAGTACTTTGTTCCAAATTCCTTAGAAGGAACTAGATCAAATGAAAGAGAATATGAAGATTCACAGTTACTTTGCCTCGAACCACATAAAGGAATTGCACCCAATTACAAAATCTCCACCAATTTACAAACCCAAAATATCAATTCATTTCTTCAAAAAAACTGAATCCACTGTTGGCCACACAAATTGAACACAGTAGTAGAAGAGAACGCCAAGATCCAAACCTCAAACTCTGACCTAAAAATTCTCAAATGGGAATAGCCTCCTCTTTTTTCCCAAATTCACCCCTACTTTTTCTCAGTTACATAATTCATTGCATGAAAGATCAACAGCCCATGTAGAAACCAGAGAAAGCAGTGCTCATCTCATAACAAATATTGTCAATGGCAAAAGGAAAGCAAGTACCAAAACAATCTGCGGCTCAATCGGCAAAGAAATCGAAAAACTATAGACGGTTGAGGAAGAAAAGACGAAGAAAAAGGAAGTGGGTCTAGCAGAAAAGGGCAGCTCAGGTGGTGTGAGAGAAAGGGACACGAAAAAACAAGCAAAAGCAATGACCTGATCAGTAAGAGAGATTCACAGTGGTGTGTACTGCAAGAACAACAGATGGGTATTTAACAATTTATGCTGTGATGTGTTGAAAACGCCAACAGAGGAATGAGAATCTTCGATTACCCACCAGTATCCCCCACAAAGCTCATACCTTTCAAACAGAAATCATCAAAAACCAGAACAAGAATGATAAGCTCAAGACCCAATAAGGAAGAGAATCATCCACGCAGGAACTAGAGAAAATAAGAAAAAGAAATGTAAAAGGAGAGGGCACAGCAGTGCAAGCCACAAACTACAGACCAGAAACCATGTGTCTGTTCTATGGGTGACCCGCTCTCACTTGACGGATCAACAGATTTTTTAAAGGACACCAAATTTCATATGATTAATTAAATTTGCATATAATAGAAAAGGAAAATTACAAAAACGTACTAATACAGTTGTATCGTGTATGACATTTTAATACAAATTGTCTTATTGTTTGTTAATAGCAAAAATGTACCAAGTTGTTTTATCATTTTTCAAATGTGTATTTGTATATAAAATGATGAAATTGTCTCTATAATTAAGAATTATTAATATTAATTAAATATTTTTTAAAAATTTATTTTATTTTTATATACTGACTAAAACTTGTATTTTTATTATTTTGATGAGCATCGAAAATTTATTGCACTAAAAATCAATACGATAAAAGGTTAAACGGCAAGAAAAATAGAAAAACATGAAAAGTAAAAACTACCTAGAACATAAAAAGGGGTGTCAACCCAAAACCCTGAAAAGGAGACAGATGCTCGGAGTAAAAAATGCTCCAAGAGATTAATACTGGTGTTGAAACGTCTCCCGGGTATAACAAAGTGGAGATTGATACCAAGCCTGGAGTGATTGTTGTAGCCTGCTCTTATCCAAGCTGCGTGCGAGATGAATCATGAGAACAAGGTGTTTGATTTTTAGAAAGGTGATGGATGGAGTTGTCGTGATGCCTTCAAAAATGAGTGTGTTTCTTGTCAACCAACTATGTCTGAGAATAATGCTAAACACTTTCCGCGTGAGCTCTCCGATAACTTCCTCAATGTTGCGGAAATCGGTTTTGTTCCATTAATTCAAGGTCTGCATGAGCAACTTCAGTTTCATCCATAGTTTGACGTGAGAGGGCCATCTACTGAAAAACTTTCTCAACTTTCTGCGACTAGAGGCATAAATTCGAGCTCGTCGAACCAGGCATTTATGAAGCGAAATGGTCGCGGGCCCCACTCTTCTATCGGTGAGCTCAGTAAGATTGGGCAATGGTCCGAGGTTGTTTTGTCGAGTGCAGACTGAGTTGGGTTTGGAATCAGGTCGAACATTGAGTGTGATAGCAGGAAACGGTCTCATCGGCTTGACCTCGATCCTGACACGTACCAAGTATATCTACGACCAGGGATAGGAAGGTTGACAAGGCATGCTGAATTAATGAAGATTTGCAGATTGCATTAAAGTCCCTAGCTAGCATAATGTTCGACCCAAGGTTGGGTAGAGCCTGAATCAAATCTGACCAGATGAGCACCCTGCCGAAAGAGGAACATGGAGGATATATATTCAGAATAGTGCAAGCGACACCCAAAAATTTGAGAATACCTGAGAGGGTAATGGTATTGCTGATAGATGTCGTACTTAACATGAAAAATTCTGGTTTGAACCAAGCTGAGAGGACACCTCCCGAATTCCCAATAGATGACTAAAACTTGTATAATGGAATTTTGTAATTTAAATTTTAGTTAAAAATTAATCTTATAATTCTGTTATGAAAAATCATCTTATTTTTTAGGGTAAGGATTTGGAGCTAAATGGGAGCATAATAGGAGCAGCTTTTTGGACAGTATAAAAGTGTGACGCACGTCATAAAGCAGTGAGATGTGTGTCACAACCTGACAGAGAGTAGTGACGATGGAGCTGTGGCGCGAGTCACAAGCAGAGAAGAAGAGAAGTGTGATGCGCGTCACATAAAGTGAGGCACATGTCACGGTCAGATAGAGAGTTATGATGATGAAGGCGAGATGCGCGTGCAAGAAGACCAAAAGCTGGAGTGTGATGCTCGTCACACCCACATGTGACATTATCACATTATATGAAACACGCGTCACATCGTGACATCAGCTGACCCGATTTAAAGGCATGAGACCCTATAAATAAAGAGAGCTCTGATTTTCAGCCACTTTCCAGTATTTTTTGGAGGGCTTCTACTGTTCCATTGGAAAACCCTCTCTTTGAACCTTTTCTTCATCATTTCCACCACAGATCTTCTATATCCAAGCTCCTATTGAAGATTCTAGCCACCACAAGAAGAAAGGTTAAAAGCATTTGGAGAGCATCTAAGCCCACCATGGGTCTTTATTTGTGCATATTATTTGAGACTAAAATCTCTAAATTATGAGTGCTAGACCTAATATAGTTCATTTGTTGATTTGAGTATGGTATTTGATGATCTTTGCATATATTGTAAATATACTTTATGTTTTATGTTGATTGATACTTAGTTTAACTAGCCTTCAATCTTTTGTCTCGACTCAACTCCGAGAGTAGCTTGTAGAGACTAATCTAAGTAGATTGAAGGGATTGTCTCTTAGAGTGATTTCTCTTGAACCAAAAATTGTTCTACATTCAAGCCATCAAGGAGTTGGTTATAACATCCCGAAAGGGTTGCTGACTCCGAGACGTTTCCATCACCAATGTCGAGAGACGGAAATGGTATTTGAGCATAGGCCACAATCATATTATTGCATTGATCATTGTTTATCTATCTTAGATTGACAAGTTGTTGTCAGTCTAGCACCTTTGGTTGCTAGGTATTTGTCGATTATTCTATGTGTTTGGTGATTTTGTTACTTATTGCTCATTCTCGACTATGTTTACTTAATTTCGTGAGTATTTGATCGTTGACAGTTTTAGTTCTTGAAACCTTATAGTTTGATACCTGTGATTTGTGATTGCTTGATACTTGTTTGCACTCACACACCAACCAAAAATTTGTGTCTTTTCATACTTTTTGCACTCGAAACACTTTTTCTTGCAACGCATTCGCATTTGATCCTTGTGGGACACAACTTCGGGTTCGAAAACCAAATACTTTAATCACTTGAAAAAACATGATCACGCACTCTCATAGTTGGTGCGCCTGTGAACATGGGGTCATATTTAGAGTGTCAAGTTGACGTGATCAAAGTGTATTTGCAACATTTGAAAGTTTTATAACTTATTCCATTAATTTATTACTAATATTAATAAACGCGCCATTGGGTACCCTCAATAGACAAGCTGCTTAGATGATCAAAACTAACAACCTCAAGATTTCATCGACTATGCCTCATCAAGCTCTGTTCCTCTAGTGAAAACGGACACTCCAAAAAAATATGCGAGCCTTCTCAGTTGCCCCATGGGTTGTTCCTTGAATTCCTCGTACTTCGAGAACAACACTTTGTGGGGAGTCTCCTAACTTCCCTTCCAATGCCCCAAGACATGGTCCCAGAAGGGTCCATATTGGTAACATACTACTCAACCGCGGGTGGGGGAAATGGGTCTCTCATCCTCTCTCAATTCTAATGGTATCTTTTTCCTTTAGATCTACAATGACAATGCCAAGCAGCTCGTTGACGTCCTCGGCCATGAGTACTTCTCATTGTTGGGTTTTTGTGCCCTAACACAATGTATTTTCAATCTAATCATGTGATAAAGATTATTAGTTGAATAAAATCGGCATTCATATTACTAAGTGTTGTAGTAATATCTTAAGTATGATTTGATTTGTATCATTGATGTGTCAACACATAATAGTATATCTACATATCACATAAAATATTACTTAAGTTGTCCACGATCAGAATAGCTTCATAAGAAGCGATCGGTATGAGGCTAACTCTAAATGATCACGCTCTACTGATCATGGCCAGAAGGGGGTCAGAGTTAGGTCATAGTATCACCAGTCAGGGGTGATATACGACGACCCAATCATGAGTATGTTACATAGACACAGTCATGAACATACTCATATGTCGGATCATGAAATCACATCCTCAGACAGAAGGACCATTGAGGTCAATATGTAATGAGTGACGAGTTTGACTCAGTCTAACGTCTCCTGTAAAAGGGTTACAATAACGACTGTGATTGGCTCGATCACAAGTTACATAAGTTGACTCAATGGATCGCTGAAGGATTTATCCCTCATACGGACGTGTGAGCAGATATCATTTTAGGCCACTTGATGAGTACAACTGAAATACAATAGCATGGTCATGCAGTCGATACGTAGTATCAGTTATAATTCAGTTAACTCAGAATCAAGAAACAGGACAATAGAACGGGGATGACTTGTCTATGCCTCGTGGTTGTCAAAGATATCAAGAGGATAAAAGGATAGATTCATGTACGACAAGGTTAAGTCGAAATCTCGATAATCACAAGCGTTGGGTAATCATGATGTCTTGCTAGAGGCCACTCATGATGGAAAGGGTAAAATGGTAATTTTACCAGTCCGCCGACGTGTTGTGAGCCTAGAGGGTCACACACTAAAGGTTGAGTAAAACGGATGGAATCATATGGAGGAATCATGAGAGAGACAAAATCCGGTTTTGGATTAAACCGGATTAGACCGATTTCGGTTTAGGATTAAACTAGAAATCAAGAACGGTTTAGCAGGACTAATTAATTATAATCTAATTAAATAGATTTAATTAAATTAGCTAAACTGGGCCTAGCCAGAATGGGCTTCTCTACACAATTAATTAAAAGCTTTGGGCTTTAAGCCCATTAAGGCCTTTAATTAATTAAAGTCCAAATAAGGGTTATAAAAGGGTGATTTTCATATCTGAAAATTAAGTGATTGATTTCTAAAACCCTAGCCGTCACCCTCTCTCTCTCCTTGCCGAATTTCGGCCAGCTCATCCCTTCCCCGCTCCGTCCGTTTTGCTTGCTTCGATCTTCTAGTAAGGATCGTTGTGAGTATCCCCGGATTGCTCTTCCTGTGTGGAAGATCTTTAGAGATTACTAAATCCTATTTAGTAACAAGGAGATTTTGATTCAAGGTAATTTATTGAATTTATTCTAGTCTAGATCTCATGATCATGTAAGATCCGTATTAAAACATGGAACTTTGAGGTTAATTTCTTGTATGAGCATGAAATTAATTGATTGGAACCCTCAAATAATTCATTCACGTCCTGAAGAATTAGATGGAGGCCGTCAATAGGCCAAGATCGACGTCTTTGAGGCAAAGATGAAGGCAAGATTAACGCCAAACTCCGTGATGGAAAGACCTAACAGAATGTCGCCTACATTGACGTAGAGAGCCGCATCGTCACCGCCTAGCACCAGGGCAACCACGAGCACCTTCAATCTCGTCACTTCGGCTTAGATATGGAAAATAGACGAGCTCTTCCGTCGCAAATAATAAACTTTGGTAATTCACATCTAATGCAAAAACAACATGAATTTGTTTATGAATCCCACATTGATACACGGTGGAAGTGGAAATAAAGTTAGAACATGTAACAATAATTTTTTTAACTAGATTGCCTACAATAATTGGCACAATAATGTAAATTGAATAACTATAAAGCAAGAGCATGATCCAAATTGCAAGGTGAGCAAGTGCTATGAGATATGGAGGTATAGAGGAGATTGATCTTCACCTCCACAGATTTTTCGGCGAGCCTTCGGTCATCTGCAAGCCTCCCGGTCAGCGGTGAGGAGGGCGAGGTTGGCCGGTGAAGTCGGTCGGAGGGTCGGAAAATAGGCCGGTGAAGAAACAGAAGATGGAGAGGAGAAAATAGAAGAATGGTATGTTTTGAAATTTGGAAGTCAGACCAAGGACATTTTTGTCTTTTCATTTCAAAATTTAACTGTTTCCATCCAAATACTTAACAGTTCTAGCTGAGTGTCAATTTCGAATCTTTGGGTGTAGTTAGGTGTCCACTTTTGTAGTTGGGGTGGTTAAGTGTCTTTTGGTCATATTTGGGTGTGGCTAGATGTACTTTTCCCTTAAAAAAAACTTCATGCGATGTCGTTTAGGCTTTAGTGTTGACCAAAATGAGACTTTCGCGTGACTTCATCTCTTCAGTTTCATTCCTTGCGATTCTAAACCCTAGCATACCATAGAAAGGCGAGAGCAAATCGCTTATTGATATCAATTCCAACGCCGATTGAAGCTCTTTTACTGAGGCGAGAGTCGAGAGGCGGGAGGCGAAATCGACGAGATTCCTGAAGAGGTGGACATCGGCGGCAGCGGGGGAGATAAGGTGGAGTGGTTGGTGAGCTAGGTGTTGGAAACCATGTTCAGATATGATTTTCCGACGATCATTCTGATCGACTATAGTAATCAAATTGGACTATGTGTATATTCTTTGTGTTCATCTCTTTGAGAACTAGAATTTAGGCTATAAACTTATAAAATGGGGGTAATTACAGATCACTATACCCATACAAACATCAATCTAGGATCACTATGCCTAAGTTTTGAATTTTTTTTCTCAATACCCTAAGTTTAAAAAGTTAACACTTAGCTAGATACTGTGACGGAAAATATTAAATATTTTTCTAATGACCAAAATGCCCTCGAAATATAATTTCAAACTTTATGTCATTATTGATATGATTATGAAATGACTATTTTACCCTTACTTAAATACCCAATTTAACTAAAAATTAAGGGTAAATTTGACTTTTCAAATAAATAAATAAATAAAAGGAGTTTAAAATTTAAAAAATATTGATTAAATGACAATATTACCCTCATCTTCAACCTCCATCTCCCTCTTCCTCTCTCTCTTTCATCTCTCTCTCCTCCTTCTCTTGAACTCACAGATATTAAACCTAAATTAATAGTTGTAGCATAAATCTATGGATAAACTATCAATTGAACTCATCTATTCACAAAATTAAATCCCTATGGCTTCTTATTCTTCGTTTATTAATCCAAAGTTGAACATCAAACAACTTGTGTTCAAAAAATCAACCAAACCATTTTTATGCAAATTCCTTGAATCAAACAACAACAAGTTTATGTTTAAAATTCTTATTTTGGGGTTCAAAAGTCTGTGTTTAAACAGAACAGACTCATTTGCGTTCATCAATGCCGTGGAGGTCGTGCCGGAGTAAGATTGCCGAGAAGAAATAGTCTAGTGAACCACAGTTTGGCTCGCCGAACCTGAGATTTTCTCGCCTCTCTAACTCTCGCAGCGCTGAATCGCCATCTTCCCGCTCAAAATTGGCAGTTCCGACAGTTTCTAGATATCCAAGACCTTTACTGCCTCAATATTCCGATGAAATAAGACCCATATACAATCTCCGGCACGAAGCCATCCGAATCCGCCAGAAATTGATTCAATCACGTCGAACTCGGCAATTTTGGAGAGCGAGCGTCTCTAATCCTCGGCCTTTATGGAGAAGTTGAAGGGTGGGACGAGAGGGACTGATTCTTCCTCAAAGGATAACCCCACATTCCAGCGCACCGCTCCCCTCCATCCTCCCCTCCCCGAACCCTAAATATGCGACGGTCGCGCTCTGCTCCCTTCTCGAGCCCTAAATCGAAGCTTCCCCGACCCATCTCCTCTCGCGAATTCTTCGATTTGATATACTACGAGTCTGAAACGAAATTCGTATGAAAGAGTTATGATATTCGAAAGTTTCAATATATTATTAATATTATTTTAATTTTAACATTTTTTATTTTGAATGTATAGTTATTAATGTCATTCGAGTCTAATTATTAAAAAATTTATAAAAATTATATAATTAAACAAATTTTTTTATAAAAAGTTGTTGATCTTCCGAATTTCTTCGATTTGATATACTACGAGTCCAAAACGGAGCTCGTATGAAAAAGTTATGACATTTGAAAGTTTCAGTATATTATTTTAATTATTTTATTTTTTATTTTTTATTTCGAATGTATAGTTATTAATGTCATTCGGGTCTAATTATTAAATTTTTTATATAATCAGACAAAAAATTATTTTTTAAAGTTGTTGATCTTCCGATTCTCTTCGATTTGATATACTACGAGCCCGAAACAGAGCTCATATGAGAGAGTTATGACATTCGAAAGTTTCAATATATTATTAATTACTTATTTATTATTATTATATAATTTAATACAGAACCGGTCCAATTAAATTTGGTCCAAGTCAAACTAGTTGAAGGGGTATTTTCGTTTTTTGAAAAAAAATTAGGTTTCCGTCCAAATTTTTAGGTTTCCATCCGATTTCTAACAGAATTGTAAACAATATATAATTAGCGTATCTTAATTTAAATTGTTTATTATAACTGGGGCAAACTGTAAAACGCGTCAGTATAATATGAGCAAACTGTAATGAACCCAAATAATAATTCTTTTGAATCATGATTACATCATTCTTTTTAATTTAAAATTAAAACTAAACCATTAATTATGTCTCAATTTTTTGAATTTGATTTTAGTTCATAACCGATTTAGTGTCTAAAGTGACCAACCACTCCTATGATTAGGGGTGAACATGGGTTGTGTTACTTTAATTATTAGACTCAATCCGGAAGGAGGGGTTATAGATATGAAGGCCAGTCACCCAACTCGTTTGGAGCAGATTCTAGCGGGTTGCGAGCAAGTTATATCCGAGTGGGTTGGGTTTTTCTAAACCAACTCTGCTGTCATATTGAGTATTTATAAGGTTTTGAAACCCAAAATCAATTTAAACCAAGCATAAATTAGTTCTTTTTACCAAATTAATGCCTACCCAAATATATTACGAAATAAACTACAACAATATATCCTCAAGAAATATAATAAAATACAAGTAAAGTACCCTGCCACAAAACAAGGAGCTAAAGTATGTCTCCGAATAAACACCGCAACAGTTTGAACTTCACACTATTAATAGAGAGATATGAGTCTCAAACTCCTTTGTGAATAAACGGTAGATTGTTTTATTAAGGAAAAATTCCACTTAACTCCACCTAGGTTTTCAGAAATCTCACTTACCTCCCCCCCACAAACCTCTTCTTCGGGAAAGGAATTGCGAAATATTGTTGTTTAAAATGTTCATCACCTTTTCTACATCTTCTTGGCGAAAATGCGTAATTTTCATAAGGCCGTCTGTAGGTATTGCCAAAATACCATTTAGCCCAACTCTGTTAAAATTTTTTGAAAATTCGGTTAAATTTTTTGGAAATGACGAAAATGCACATGTATTTAAAAAATTATTGAAACTTTCAAATGACATAACTCTCCATTTTGGGCTCATAATATATCAAATCGAAGAGAATCGAAAGATCAACCACTCTGAAGAAAGATTTTTTTATTTTTTTTAAATCAATAAAGATTTTTTATTAATAATTAATATCATTTTAATAATTAATAATTAATAATTATAATAATAATAATAATAATAATAATAAATTTAATTATTAATAATATATTAAAACCTTCGAATATAATAACTCTCTCAAACGAAATCCGTTTCAGACTCATAGTATATCAAGCCGAATAGAATCATAAGATCAACAATTCTGAAGAAAGATGTTTTTGTCCAAAATTTCATCCAACGACAGCAAATTTTTTACGATGTTTAAAATAACTTTAATATAAAAATTAATTTTTAAAAAATACATAATTAAAAATTAATTTTATTATAAAAATAATTTATAAATAAATAAAAAACAATGTTTAAAAATCGTTTTTCATTTTTGAATAACATAACTTCCTCATACGAGTTTTGTTTCGGGCTTATAGTATATTAAATTGAAGAGAATCGGAAGATCAATAACTTTGAAGAAAGAAATTTTTGTATATACATTATTAATAATTGATTTAACTTTACTTGATAAATAATTATTACCAAAAATATTAATAATATAAATAATAAATTATTAATAATTTTTTTTAATATTTTGGTCTAACACCGTTATATGTTGGACGAAAGTATAAAATTTGTTTTCGTTAGATGAAATTTTGGACAAAAACTTTTTTCTTCGGAATTGTTGATCTTATGAGAGAGCTATGTCAATCGAAAGTTTTGAAATATTAATAATAATAATTATTGTTTTAAGTATTACTTATTAAAATAATATTAATTATTAATAAAAAAAATTTCTTCAAAGTCGTTGATCTTTCGATTCTCTTTGATTTGATATATTATGAGCCCCAAATGGAGCTCGTATGAGAGGGTTATGTCATTTGAATGTTTCAAAAAGAAATTTAAATATAGGGGCATTTTTGTTATTTTCAAAAAAAGTGAACAGAGTTTTCAAAAAAGTTAACGGAGTTAAGCTAAGTGGTACTTTGACAAACCTACGTGGTCTGTGTGTTAGTATCATTTTTTCGAGAGAATTAAGTGAAATTTCTAGAAACCTAAGTGGAGTTATGTGGAATTTTTCTTTTCATTAAAAACTCTTTACATGGTTGGTTTATGTATTTGGATGAGCATGAGGTTGGACAAGGTTATTATGCATCTCCAACACCTTAATCATGTCTAAGTACTAGCACTCGTTAGTCGTTAGGAATAATTCCAGATGATTACACATGAATATGTCACATTATCACATGAGTACACCTAAAATTTTTCGTGTCAGGGTGAATACCCAATAATTTTATTTTTCTCACCGTTGCTCATTTCATCTATTTCTGTTAGTTTTTAACATTTTTAATGTGTGAAAATACTAAAATACCCTTCGGAGGAAATGGTGGTCGTGGTGGTCGTGGTGGTGGAGGAGGGGGGGGGGATGGTGGTGGATGAGATGGAGGTGGTGGTGGTGATGAAGGAAAGAGAGTATGAGGAGTATTTTTTTTTAAAATTAAATGAATAGTGAATGGTATTTTAGTTTTTTCATTTATTTAAAAATAATTATTTATCTTTGAAAAGTATTTTAGTATTTTCACACGTTAAAAATGGTAAAAGAAACGGACGAAACGAGTAATAGTGAGAAAAATGAAACTCTTGAATATTCACCATAACACAAAAAATTCTAGATATAGTCATGTGATAATGTGTAGGGGTGGACACTTTTTACCCAAAACCGAATCGGGATCCAAACCGAAACCGAACTAAAGAACCGAGAACCGTGGGTATCAGATCGGATTTGGATCTCAAAATTGAGAACGAATCAATTCGGTTCGGTTCCGATTCTAAGAGTGTAGAACCGCTAATTAACCGTTTCGAAACCGAACCGATTTTGGGGATTTTAATTAGTATTTTTTGTATTACAATTTTTTGTTTTAGCCTAAAAAGAATTTAGATATGTATAATTTTCAGCATAAATTGAACAATATTTAATATCACATAATTGGATTTAATTAAGCAAAACTATACAACTATATTAAAGAATCGGACCCTTAATTTCACAACTAATCATTCAATTGGGTCTAATTGGTAGAATCGAGAACCGCACCGTAGAACTGGGTCCATAACCGAACCAAAATCCATTTATCAGGTCTAGATTTGAGTCTCCAAAATAAAGAACCGATTGATTGGGATCGGTCCGATTCAAAAACCGCGTCAACCCAAATAATGTGACATATTTAGATGTGCTCATCTCAAATTATCCATTGTCGTTATACATTCGGATGGCATTGAATTGAATTTGAAAGCCGGTTGACAAAGTTTCTTGCCTACGACTAATACTAATCCAGCCCCGTTCCTCCTCAGCAATTGCGAGAAACGAAACCCAGTCGCAGCCAAAAGCGCGTGGAGTGCCAGAACACCTCTGCAACTAAATGCAAGCAGCAAATTTGCGTTTACTCGCCTAATTTCCAAGTAAAAGCTCGTCTCCTCTGTTCCTTACCATTTCTCTCATCTCTTACAGACACATACACATACGCATAGATCTTTCTCTTTTTTAATCCATCTGTTTCGATTTGATTCGATCTCGTTCTGGATCCACTCTTCAATTCTTCTTCTCCCTCCTCCTCATAGATCCAATCGGCTGGTAAGGCTTTCGTGTAAGCTGCAATGATCAACGGAGACATTGAAGAAGGTCCGGAGGACGATTTCCACGAGCAGAGCGGTCGCAAGTATCGACCAGTCGTCGCTCACGACCATGACCGCGCCGTCCTCGAAATGTCCTCCATGGATCCTGGTGCCTCCTCTTCATCGATCAAGTAACCTCCTTTCCTCTCCTCTTCTCTTATCTACCCCATGTATCGTTTTGTGCATGTGTATACACTTCTCTGGTTTTGCATTGATGGAAATGAGCTCACATTGAAAATGAGGACCTAGTTTTGGCCTTCTTGTTTCTTTTCCGTTTATATGTAAAAGTGAGGAATTTGGACTTAGTTTGACTTTAGTTAGAGTTGAGCTGTTGTTGCAGTAGGATTTCTTCAACTGGGGATAGTTTTAGTAGTGGTAGAGTTGCCAATGTGCATGAGAACCGAATGTTGTTTAGGAGTGGATGTGGATGCACTTGTTTTTTTAGTTCTATCTTTCATTGGTACCAACCACCATGAAGTATATAATACAAATATTGTGAAATATCATAAATTCATAATTCATATGTGCATAATATTTTCAAGTTTGGATGATAGAAATTGAAGAAAATGCACAGCTCTCTCGGGTTTGTTTTATTTTCCAAAAATGTTCATTTTTACTGAATTCATTTATGAAAGAAAGTGCCTCCTGTGTTTGTACGGTACATGACCTTCTCCAAGGTAAACCATAAGAGTTATTTGATAAAATATGGGGATATACTCGATGAAGATGAAAGCTGTAGACATATACAAAATAAAAATTTACAATATCCTGTGGTTGCTAGGAAATTATCTATCTCCTTATCGTGTGCACTCAATTGATAGAGGTGGCCATTAACAGTTTAGAACAATGAAAAAAGTTATTTTAATGTAGTGCACTTGTGCAAGAGATATGTTTATGTTCATATTCTGTAGAAATTTCAAATTTTAATTGCTTCATGCCATGAATATCATCCATATTTTCTTATATACTGTAGCAGAAAAATGCAAGCAAGCTCTCAAGCAAACACGGATGATGATGCCAAAGGACTGGCTCCAGTCAATACTTCCCAGACAGAATCAAAATTAGAATTGTTTGGTTTTGATTCGCTTGTCAACATTCTTGGTCTTAAGAGGTCTGGCTTTTTACCTGTATTTTCTGTTTGGTTCTCTCACCTTTCATTTTTGTGTAAAAACAAATATTTGCTTATTTGGAAAGAATTGTTTTTCCAATAACCTTTAGTTAATCTGTTAGATCTACTTTTGTTCCAACTTCCAACTTTATATTTAGTAAATTCCCCTTCAACTTTGTTTTTCCAGTATGACAGGAGAGCCAATTCAAGCACCATCTAGTCCTAGAGATGGAGAGGATGTTTCTACTACCCTTGGACCCCCAAAGGTTTGCTAATTTCTTGTTAGCCTTAAGCATTTCCTGTTATAAGAAATTTACATACTTTTCAACTGGTACACATTGGTTGGACAGATATTAGAAATAAGAGAGGGGTGATGCTGATTTTGTAATGATTAAATGGATAGAATGCTCTGTCATATCATATCTATGACTTTATGGAACTCCGACTTTAATTGACGGTATCACAATTCACATCCCTTTTGAAATAACTTTAGTTATTATGAATTTGCACAAAGGCTGACCATATATAATACATTGTCCGTACTTGACTATTAGATTTCATAATATTTCATCTTCTACTTAACAAAAGGCTTGAGCTCCGAGGATTAGAGCACTTGGCTACAATTAGGATGCATGGTTGGGGTTGGAATACCTTTTAGCTTACAACCAGTTCTTTTGCAAACATAACCTTCCCAACCAAGATTTTTTTCTTCTAGGCATTGCACCTTGAAATAAAAAATTATATTGTTACTAAGTATCAAAAAGACATAATAATGAAAGGAGTAAACATAACAAGTCAATAATGTAATGGTATTTCCATGTTTTTTATGGTTACTTCTTGAACGATCAAGTCATCTCTACATAACACATTTATTTTTTTGAAGATAAGGTTGTGGATCATATGTCTATAACTGTTTGAATTCTTTAGTAACATGATTTTTCCTTGTGTTTCGTGTACAATTTAGACAGCTGACAAAGTATTTGTCTAACGACCAACAGATCAATAGGTGAGGTGACAAATAGAGCACATGGTCAATAATGCCCATAACCATGATCAACACCTTGTAGTTGTTTTTTTAAATTGGGCTGCATGTATCAAATCATGTTTCACAATTAAAAAGTTAATTTTCATACTTGAATTTGACTCTTTTCTTTCTATTTTTGTTCGATGTGACTCTTTATACTTCAACACATATAGAGGGAAAAGTTAAATCTGACTATCAAGGTTGACCTTTTAGTTGTGGACTCCAACCCAAAATAGGTAGCTCGATTTAAAACTCTAGATGGTTTTCAGAGCCTAGTTGATTTGACCTTGTGAGCATTATTGACCATGAGGCCCATTTTTTCGCCTCCCCTGTGGTCTCTAGTGCATATGCAAATGTGTTTTTAGTTATGACTCACGTGTAGAAGTGTGGCCTCACACGTGAGGAGAGTGTTTAGTTATGCAGTCTCACATTGACTAAAATAGGTACACATGTAAACTCACTATTTAGGTTGACCTTTTCGTTGTGGAACATGATCCTATATACGTAGTCTGCTTACACTATCTTAAGCTTTGGAAATAGACAGTGATTGAGGATTATGCATTATTACAAGTTTCATTGACCCCAAGTATTACACTATAGTTCATTTATGAGGTTCCTCTCTTTCTCTCAGGCTTCTGATGGGAAAATGGGTACACTGATGGGCGTATTTGTTCCATGCTTACAAAATATTATGGGAATTATCTACTTTATCCGGTTTTCCTGGTAATGCTTGCATTCCATTTTCCTAAGAGCTATTTTATATGTGACGTGGGAAGTAATTACTTGCATTTTTGCATATGAATAGTTTAATTTTGATTTACTTGATGTAAACATATTCACTTTCTAGTTTCAGTGTTAGCATGAATAATTGTAATGAGTTGGAACTTTGCCCTTTTCTTGTTAGACTAGCTTATTGCCGTAAATTTTCTAACTTGGGAAACCACAGGATTGTCGGTATGGCTGGTATAGGTGAGTCACTGGTGCTGGTATCCTTTTGCGGCTTGTGTACTTTCCTGACTGGAATTTCACTGAGTGCTATTGCTACTAATGGTGCAATGAAGGTATACAATAATTATGATTGAAGTGCTTTTCTGTCTCATATCTGTGATGGGTTCATCAATTTTTTATTGGACACAATAAACTGGTTATGAATTTGTCATTCCATATACATGCTTCCATTACTGGTTGTGAGGATTTCTTATGTCATTTGTTTTTCAAGCCTGCCAAACACAAAACAAAATTATGGGATAGTCAACTGGCTTATGCACCATTTTGTACCCTATTTTCTGATCTAGGTTTTTGTGTTTAGAATTATAGCCTATTCATCACTGAATTCTTCCCCGCTTGGTTCAATATGTTAGTTTCTTTTTAATTTTACAGTTTAATTATAGAACTGATGTTTATTGACTTTCTTGGTGTTTTGGTCACTTCTAGGGGGGTGGACCATATTACCTCATAGGTCGGGCCCTTGGTCCCGAGGTTGGAGTTAGCATTGGACTTTGTTTCTTTTTGGGGAATGCAGTTGCTGGAGCACTGTAAGTGACACAGCCATAGTATATAAATATAATTGATGTGGATAATGGAGTAGAGGGCTAGAGTTTACTTGTATATCTTAATGTGTGATTTCTTGGCTAATATAATTCTCTAACACCTACAATTTTATTTTCTTGTGGTCTTAGTTATGTGTTGGGAGCTGTTGAAACCTTCCTGAAAGCTGTGCCAAGTGCTGGGATATTTAGCGGTAATGATTGAAAACTAATTGTTCTTGTATCCAACTTCTGAGCATTTTATTGGAAACCTGTCATGGATAAATTACAATCAGAGATAATCCACTTTTCCTTGGCTAAGCTAAGCAGGGGGGTTGTATTGATAGAGTGAAATTATGTATGGTTTGTGCAATATGAGAGATATAGTTGAGAAGTTGTGTAAAGTTGTATCAGGAATCCTGTTTCTAGTGATTACTAGTCCTTCCTGCTGACATGGAAACTATTTCATACTCAATATACCTTTTATTTTGTTTCAAACACTCTCCCTTCAGTTTTTTCTGCTTATGTATACAAGTGTAGCCTGAAATGTCTGTTGTGATCATGGAAGTACACTATTCATAAATGTTGAAAATTATTTTGTACTAATGTTTGTGTCTTTCCCTGTTAATGTAGAAACTCTCACCCATGTAAATGGGGGACCAATACAGAGTACGAGTTCACATGACCTGCAAGTTTATGGGATTGTTATAACTATCATCCTATGCTTTATTGTGTTTGGAGGTGTCAAAATGATCAATCGGGTTGCACCTGCTTTTTTGATACCTGTCCTGTTCTCTGTGGTATGCATTTTTGCTGGGATCTTCTTGGCCAAGGAAAATTACCCTGCTGGTGAGTTCTTACCATATATACATTTCGCCAGAGATAGCTTCTGTGTGTTATAGCCATCATGCTTTTATGTTACCTGATATCTTGCTATTCTATTAGTGTTATCTAGTTCTATGTTTTTAGTTCACGTTTTTCATTTAATTCATTTTGAATTCTTATCATTTCCTATCAGACTTCCAGTTAGTATATAATTAATTTACTGGTACAAGATTCAATCGAGATATTTAGTGCAACATCAGAATCTAGTTCTAGGTACACACCATAAGATCTTTATATGTGTTGGGGGGGGGGGGGTATGTAGGCAGTGATCCAACCAATTTTTGAGTGTTCTATAATTAAATAATTGTTCCTATAAATATCTGGTTTGAGTGCATTTGTTTAGAACTCCAATTTTTTTTCAAACTGTGGGCAAGGTTGACATATCCTCTATGATTCATGGCATGCTCAAATGTCTGAAATTATCAAGTTGCTGCTAATATCCATGTCTAGACTCTATGGAAAAGGTGGTCCACATTGTTTTTCTCTTACCTGTGGTATTGAATGGACATTATTATGGAACATTAGTGGCTTTCTCTGCAATAATGTATCACGTTCATTACCAGTTATATTATATTATATTATATTATATCAGTATATGTTGCTTCATGAGGACTAGTTTAACTTAAATTGTCAGTTGCACATAACTATGAGTGGGGGATTCTATGACAAGCCATGTGCCATTTTGTGTATTTATCAAGTCCTTTCTTTATAGCTTGTCCTTCTCTTCCTTGTGTGCCCATCTCAGGTTTTGTTTGGTGAATTAGTTAATTACATTATCTTCTCGTATTTGTGATACAGATGGAATCACTGGTTTGAGCTCGAAAACATTTAAAGATAACTGGAGTCCAGATTATAAGAAAACTAACAATGCCGGAATTCCTGATCCTAGTGGATCTGTTGAGTGGAATTTCAAGTAAGCCATGACGTTAGTCTTTTCATGCTCTTATCATATTTTTGCTTGGCATTTTGGTATGGATTTGCATTGTAAGATGCATCACATGCCTGATTTTTATCATTTTTAGCTGTATTGTTTTGAACTTTAATTTTCATACTTTATTAGCATAAAAGGGTTCTATGGATTACTGACACATTAAACATGATATCTGCAACTATTATATGGGCACATTTTTCCAACTCTTTATTAACACATTCTATTTAGGTCTAACCAGACATAAATACATATGCGTGTTAATTTGTAGATGAAAAAAATACTATGTTGAAGTACAATATTACTATGGAATTGTGGAACCATACACCAAGAGAAGCACAGTGTAACATTCCCATTTAGTACATTGGGTTGCAGCCCTTTTCGGATAATTGAATATATATTGTAAATCATATTTCTTTGATGGGAAATAACATCAATGTAACTGATCACTATCTCTGCCAATGTCACTTAGATGACTCCAGTATTATCCGTAGCTTATAAAAAAAAGATGACTCCAATATTAAATTATTATTCTACATTATTTCCCTTCCTACTCCCTGCAGCCCTTGCAGTGCTCTCAATGGCACTGTCATTGTGGCTGACAGGTGAAAATCTTACTTTTTGGATGGAAGTAGACATAGTATTCCAGGTTGATTGTGGCATCCACCATCACTGTTGATGACAGTGGCCATGGCCCAAAACACATGGTGTAATGAATAACCCAAAGCAAAGCTGAAGATGGTAGTGATGGATTTGCAAAGTTATCGAATCTTTTTTGGTACTCTTGCCAAACATAATGGGCCCTTTGTTCAGTTTTGTATGGAATTGTGGTTAGAAAACGGTATATAGGGGTTTGTGCGGTATGTAGGTTGTATATTCTACCTATGGGGAGTCCAGTCTCACTTAGTCTACATGTAATCTTAAGATTAGTTGGGGATCGGTCAAAATCCTATAACTTCTAATATGTTCAGTTTTACTTAGTGGAAGGGACTGGAAAATAGATTGAAAAATTCATGCAAGATAAGATTGAAGAAAATAGATCCACTGACAGTAGAATGTCTTTAAGGGTTTTATTCCACTAATTGGAATACAGTAGCCTAATTTGGGTTGATAATCAAAATTTGTATGGTCCATTGTGTTCGTTATATCAGCTTTTTCACTCCACTTGCTCATTGCGCTGATCAGACCGTCCTGCAAAAGACTCTCGTGGTGCTATCATCACTTTCCCTTGACTCGGCCTCTCCCTCTACCCAACCTCTCCCTCACTGGCTCTCTTTTGGCTTTGTTTTTGTTGGGTTAGCTTTGTTCAGTTGGGGTTCTCTCCTTCTTTTTCGGGTTTTTGTTTTATTTGTTTATTTAATACCTTTTCCCTTTTTGCTGATAAAAATAAAATAACAATACACTTGATGAGCCAAGTTACTATTTCTAAGATGCACATGAAGCTAGTAATTTGCATGTTAGTTAGTTTTCTTACAGATGGATCAAAAGAAAGCAACTTCTTCATGGTTACTGGTGTTGGTGTGGTACCTCAAAAGCACTTGGCATGAAAAAATCCTAAAGTAATTTATTTCGTTTAGAAAGTGTCAAGGTCCTGAATTCAAAGTATTATTAAAAACTACTTCCAGATTAGTTTTGTCTTCCCTTAAGCCCAATAACTGGTTTTCAATGTTCTATTTTATTGCTGCTAGCATTATATAGACAACTTTTCATTAAAATGGGTTTTGTAAAGATGCCAATATCTGTATCTGTGTCTCTAATTGTATTTTTTTAAAACCTTTTCCAGTGCATTGGTCGGCCTATTTTTTCCTGCTGTAACGGGTATTATGGCGGGTTCAAACCGTTCAGCCATTCTAAGAGACACTCAGCGATCCATTCCTATTGGAACATTAGCTGCAACTCTTACAACTACTGCTCTATATATAGTTTCCGTGTTAGCATTTGGTGCACTTGCAACCAGAGATGAACTCTTGACGGACAGGTATCTGTAGTAGCTATTTTGAAGTTGCTTTTATCACAAGTTTGCTTCTCTTGCGCTCATTCTGTCCTGTTAAACAGGCTTCTTATGGCAACAGTTGCTTGGCCTTGGCCTGCGATCATTTACATTGGAATTATCCTTTCAACCTTGGGTGCAGCTCTTCAAAGCCTTACAGGTGCTCCACGCTTACTTGCAGCAATTGCAAATGATGATATTCTACCAGTACTTCACTACTTCAAGGTAGCAGATGGGAGTGAACCTTATATTGCTACCCTCTTCACCGCGTTCATATGTATCGGGTGTGTCGTGATTGGGAATCTGGATCTTATCACACCAGCTATAACTATGTTTTTCCTTCTGTGTTATGCTGGTGTGAACTTATCCTGCTTCCTGCTGGATCTTCTTGATGCTCCCAGCTGGCGTCCTCGGTGGAAATTTCACCATTGGAGCCTCTCGCTTCTTGGTGCAACACTTTGTATAGGTGTGTGCCTTTTCATTATGCCGCATTGGTAGCTTTATTTCTAAAAGGTTGTGCATTTCCTTTCAAGAAGGAATACACCAAAGAAGAAATACCTAGTCTGAAGTTCTGTTTTTTCCTTATTATGAAAAAAATGTTTGCCAAAAAGAACATCATCTCTATAATTGCATCTAAACTCTTAAGAGGTTAGAAGGTCAAAATTAGTGGGTAGGTGGGGGTTAGGGGACAGGGAGTTTCCCCCCTTAATATATCGAAATCCTATATTAATATAACAGGAACTCTATGATAAAAAACATCAGGTGATTGATTTCTTAGGTAGAATTAGCATCCACTTATTTGCTAATTAACTATTCACATGCCTGCATGCATTTGCGAATCTCATTACCATATTTATTTGTTGCTTTATTTTGTGTGCAGTGATCATGTTCCTGATCTCTTGGTTATTCACTGTGGTGTCCTTAGCCCTTGCAAGCCTTATATACTATTATGTCAGCATTAAAGGTAAGGCTGGGGACTGGGGCGACGGTTTCAAGAGTGCATATTTCCAACTAGCTCTCCGCAGTCTTCGATCGCTAGGAGGTAAAAGTTTTGCTTACAAACCTACATAATTTAGGTTCCCTATAATTGCATATATCTTTTTTGTTTTATTTTGTGTTGGGTCCAAGGCTACTTTATTCAATCTGCTGCTCTATTATTAGGCTGGGATAGTTTTTCCTATATACACCATTGATTTCAATCACATTTCCCTTATTCTCTTATGTACCAGATTGTGCCATAAATCTACTACACCCACCCACCTACCCACCCGCTGATTTGATAGCCTGTCCATTTCATTTCCTGCCAGTTGTACATACTCGCGATGCATGCATAAGTATTTGTCCATGAATCTATATTGTGTTCTTTGAATTAAATTCATATTTGCATTGCAGCAAGTCAAGTGCACCCGAAGAATTGGTATCCAATCCCTCTTGTATTCTGCCGGCCATGGGGGAAGCTGCCAGAAAATGTACCTTGCCATCCTAAGCTTGCAGACTTTGCCAATTTTATGAAGAAAAAAGGTCGAGGAATGTCCATCTTTGTGTCCATATTAGACGGAGACTACCACGAATGTGCTGAAGATGCAAAGGCTGCATGCAAGGCGCTTGCATCTTATATTGATTACAAAAACTGCGAAGGTGTGGCAGAGATAGTCGTTGCCCCTAACATGTCCGAGGGCTTTCGGGGCATCATCCAGACCATGGGTCTCGGAAATCTCAAACCCAATATTGTGGTAATGCGGTACCCTGAAATCTGGCGTCGTGAAAACCTAACTGAAATCCCCGCCACGTTTGTCGGAATTATCAATGATTGCATAGTCGCAAACAAGGCAGTTGTCATCGTAAAGGGTTTGGACGAATGGCCCAACGAGTATCAGAGGCAGTACGGCACCATTGATCTATACTGGATTGTGAGAGACGGTGGCCTCATGCTGCTACTTTCCCAGCTCCTCCTTACCAAGGCGAGCTTCGAGAGTTGTAAGATACAGGTCTTTTGCATCGCTGAGGAGGATTCTGATGCGGAAGTCTTCAAAGCTGATGTGAAGAGATTTCTCTACGATCTCCGGATGCAAGCTGAGGTGATCGTCGTGTCAATGAAATCGTGGGATGTGAAAGTGGAGAGCGGATCTCAGCAGCCGCAGGATGAATCAATAGAACCATATAATGCAGCTCAGGGGAGGATAAAAAATTATTTAGCGAAAATGAAGGAGACATCAGAAAGGGAGGGTACCCCGCTAACAGCTGACGGGAAGCCTGTGGTTGTGAATGAGCAGCAGATAGAAAAGTTCCTTTACACAACACTGAAACTGAACTCGACGATACTGAAGTATTCGAGGATGGCGGCTGTGGTGCTGGTGAGCCTGCCTCCGCCGCCTCTGAATCACCCGGCCTACTTCTACATGGAATATATGGATATGTTGGTTGAAAATGTGCCCAGGCTATTGATAGTAAGAGGGTACCGAAGAGATGTTGTAACTTTATTCACATAATATAGTAGCTGCGGTTGCGGAAAAGATTCAGTTATTGGACTGTAACACACTAACAGCTGCATTTCTTACTGTTCATATTCTTCTTTGTTCCTTGTAGCTTAAATTTTACTTTCATTCTTTTTCCTGCAAAAGCAGCATCTTGTTCTTCTCTCGTTACCAGATTTAGAACGGGATCTTCTGACTATCATTGATAAAGTTACTTATAATTCTTTGGTCTTGCATTGTCCCCTATCTACTGGGATATTCCATATAGGAGTAAATTCCATTCAGTACTTTCAAGTATGACCCTATTTTGTGTAAGTGTTTATTGTGTCACCTTGAACATTAGGTTCGATGTGTGAAATCTGTATGGTACATCTCTACATTTGAAGTTCAAGTTAACATGATTTAAATATATGATATATTTTACTTTTCATGTTCATGCCTACAGCTAGAAAAAAAAACACCAACAATATAACTATTTTCTTGCCATAAAAATATAAGTATAACTAATATAAATCACTAATATACAAGTCTCTAGAGACATCTCCTCTACAAGAGAAATTCCGGGCGAGCTAATTCATTCTGATACTGGAGCGATTGCTAAGGCAAATCGGACTTCCGAATGTGCACATCCGAAGCATGTTTTCTTTTCCGAGCACCTTGCGTCCCTAACTCCCCTGACCCTGCAAGAATGCTATGAAAACTTGAAAATTCTATGACTGATCCCAGACTTCTTTAGATTCAAGAGGAACATCCAGGGCCATCAGAACATATATAGGCCCTTTAGCTCACCTCATTTTCTTGTCTTTCCCATTTGTAATGTCTCGTAGGACTTCCGTTTGCATTTCTTTCTCGCATTTCCGTTCATTTAATATAATCGTTTTGTTGGGTGATAAAAAAGTAAATTAAAATATAGTTGAGATGTCATTATATGCTTGTATTAATTAAGAGTTACGATGTTTTAGCTTTATACGTCCACGGTCCATCCACTACAAATGTGATTCAACTTTATGCATTGATCATGACAACAAAAATTGCCCAATATTATTTATCTGTTAGTGTTCTTTTTATGGATTGGAAGAGAAAGTGGAAGCAAGAGATTTAGAAATAGAAAGTAAGGAGATGAATTAACAAAAAAAAACTTATTATTAAAATTAAAACTAAGTCCTAGCTAGGTCTCGGGCTACACAATCAAGGACTCTTCTTCTCCTACTACCTCCTATATAGCCAAACAAAACAAAAAAACAAAACTAATTTCATGCATATATATATATGATGTTATTATATTCATCAACTCATCCCCCCCATGCATGCATGTGCATGATCATACCCTTACAGCCTGCTCCGCCATGAACTCCGCCATCGCCTTGCAATTGGCGTACTTCCTCTTGATCTCCTCGTTCCTGGACACCACCTCCGCGAACACCGCCTCTCTCCTCTCCCCCCCTACGAACGCGTTCCCCACCGCCCTCCCGCACCGCTCCGTCGCCGGGAACGTTGCCTCGAACACGTCGTCCACTATCTTCTCCGCCGCCTCCGCGTACTCTACGTCGGTGTGCGCGTTCGCCCTGTCGAAGTCGATCCCGTAGTTGTACTCGTTCACGTCCTCCATCTCCGCCGCCGCCCTCGCGTACATCTCCCCGCACGCCCCCAGCGCACGCGCCCTCACGCGCCCCCCCTCCTCCAGCAACGCCTTCCCGAGCCCCGTCCAGACGGCGTCGGCGATCCAGATGGATGTCTGGACGTCGCGGACCATCCTCATGAACACGTTGAAGGGGGTGACGTCATCCTCCGACGACGACGCGTGGGCGTCGGGGTACGTGTAGGGGCCCACGCAGTCGTCGGGGCTTGGGACCACCGCGCACACCTTCCTCACCCTCGCGATCAACCCGCTCGGCGCCTTGTACTTGTACGTGAAGCCGTCCGCCGGCGACGACGCCGTCAGCGGGGACGACGGGCCGTCCTTGACTAACGGCGACGGGGCGCCGTCGTATATGGAGTACATGAGCGGCGACGGGGCGCCCGTGAACTGTGACGGCGGGAGCGTTATTGACGACGACGAGGACGAGGACGTGGAGAAGATCAGGACGGTGGTGATGATGATGAGGTAATATTGATGAAACTCCATTTTGGTTGGAACTTATAATTAATGAGTAAGTTTGTTTGTTTGTTTGTAGTATCTGATAATGATGGGAATTTGAGGAATGAGTGCAAGTGGAGGAGGTATTTAAAGATGATACAAATTCGAAAAGAGAGGCTGATTATTGAGTTTCAACAAAATCACCCACTTGACCAGCTCCACTCTAACGGCCTTGTTTTTACCCATTATATATATATAGATCACTTCATGTTAATAATGTCTATATATATCATACTCCAGAGACTATATATATATGCTTAACTAATTAGGTTATAGGTTGGCAAATGGATGTCACTTTGTTTGAATGTCTTTCAAATCACTTCATCTTAATTGTTGGCTCTCATGTGATTCGAGACTCCATGGCGCCCCGTGACGTCGGTTTACCGCCCACCGCTGCCGCTTCGTAAAATAAGTCCCGATCCTCCTCATGATCTTTTGGTACTTCCGGGACCCTCGGAAGTCATTAACGAGTCAACTGTCAACTCCTTCCAACAATGCCTGCCTAAGACTATTAATTTCTCAACTAAACACAATCCTCGAAACAGAACAATTCAAGGTTGGGATGTTCCTAAATTCTTAGGATTAATGGCCGGCTTTTTTTCTTCTTGGAATCATTAGCAGGTTTTCATCAATAATTAATTGATGATAAAAAAGACAGGAGATAATTAATATTAATATTGCAGAGATCTGTTGGTAATGTAATTTTAACAAGAAAATAATGATTATATCTTCACCATTTGAAATAAAACATATTTAGAAATGAAAAACACACCATCTATACACAAAAGCAGCAGTAGGTTAAAGACGAAACGAGGAAGAGAGTTACATTTTGCTAGAATGTATATGTAGACACTCAAGAAAATGCTATTTATTCTATACAAACAGTGCCGAACTGAACCATTATTATCCATGTTTACAACAATAGGAATGCTGCAAGGCCTAACACTAAATATCCTTGGCCATCTATTCCTACCCTAAAAAAGCATAACCAAACCAAACAAATATTAACAAGATTCTAATTGCCATCTCTTGCAGCAGTTCAAGTGATACTTTGCCTGCTTTCATCTTCCCACCTTCCCTATGGTACTGACAAAACCTATATGCACGTGGTGATAGTTATAAGCAACGGGGCTAACTGACCTACAACCTGTAGTGGAGCTTCTGAGGTTGGTTTTGGGCTATACCTTCAGTGCACCATTGTGACTGAATGGTGGAGTGGGAAATCCTTTCACAATGTCAAGATGTATCATCAGATGAAGTTGGGTTATTTTTATCCACGCTGAGATTGGCATTGGGCTGCGACTTGTCACCATTTACCCCCTCATTTTGTTGGTTTCTGTCACCCTTCTTCAAGTTCAGAAACCTACCCCCAGTTCCCCTAGCTCTTTTTATTGCATGTAAATGCCGTGATTCATGTAAGTAGGGCTGCAAGTTCAAATTCAATCACAAGTCAGAAGAGACAAGTAAAAACCGAAAATGGCATTGAAAACCAAACAAGGCAGTCAAGGCAGTAAGCAAGCATAGAGAAGCCCATTGTAACCGACCAAAACCTACAGTTAAATAAGTCGAGATAGAGAGAGACCAACAAGTTCACTGTTCTAAACATACCTTCCGAGACTTGAGAGCCTTATTTTCAGATTCAGCTTTTGCTCGAGATTGTCGACGCCGCAAGATTCCATGATATTGTTTTGCATTGACAAATACTGGCTCATCAACTGCATCGGTTGGCAGAGGAACTCCAGCTTGCTGTATTCCCATTAACTGCATATGGACCTGACAGAGAATATATATGCATCACGGTATAGACGTCACAGGAACCAGAAAGCTACATCTTTCAATGATAAATAGAGTAGCATACCATTGGTTGCGCACCATAGGGCTGTGAGGGATAGGGTTGTGCATCACAGGGAGCAAAGATGCTTCTATAGTAAGGATCTGGGTATGGGTAGGCCGTTGGTGCCTTCGTACCATAAAGGAAAAGGATAGAAGTTAGTCCATAGATGAAGTTTCCTCATGTATTCTGATGGACTAGACTAAGACTACTAGCTATCTTAGTTGTGCAAGTGCAAAGAATCAAGTCAAATGTGGTTAAAATTAGTTGTTTCATCAGCAATCTAGTTTCTTTATCAATGGAATTTAACTCTCATAATTTGTTGGGAGGACTTCTTTCCTTGTTTCTACATACTATTTGAAATCATCACTAGCTATATAAACTAGGAAAATTTATTGATGTCCAATAATGTATTTGAGCATACTGATCATGACATTTTAAGGACTATGATAAGGAAGTCATATATAGTCCCTATAACGTAACTTTGTAAGGGTATACCATCTTGATGGTCACAATAATTTGTATCAACAAAAGAAAAGGTCAGACACAGAATCAAGTGAAAACTTTGTATTTCAACACAGTACACAGTCAATAACTCAGTCATAACAAGTTAAATGATGTATCATTGAAGATTTTGTAAACATGCTTTTGCTAGAAAATATTAAAATGATTTGACTAAAACATGCTACCATAGTAAGTCCAGCTCCAAGTTGTTGAGGTATTACGTAATGAAGACTTGGGTCTACCATGCCGTGGTGAGACACTCCAGCTGCAGGAGTTGAAGACTGAACCTGAGGTTCAGAATGCTTTTCATGCTCATCTGATTCACTATTGCCTAATAACGTATAAGGTATAAGAAGTACAAAATGTGGATTAGAGGGGAATATAATCAAACACTTGCATGATGCTCTAAAAATAAGGGAGATCCATAGATGTACATCAGAAAATGTGAATGGCAAGTACAAGTAAACTAGAAGAAAACATAGTACATACATGACTTTTAAGTATCATACAGTTCCAACAGTAGTCACCTGAACAAACTCATGGGTTTCACTTCTAAAGCTAGCAACGAGGACATGATCCAAGCATTTCAACAGATTCAGGCAGAAAAAAAAAAAAAAGAGTCTTCTCTCCTAGCCGTTCCTCAGTCTTGCTATTTTATTTCATTTATTTCTTTCAACTTCAATGTACTGCTCTTAGAGATTTATTTTCCCATCTTGGGAAACGTATTTCGTTTTCTTTAATATAATCTTTTTAATTGCTGATCAAAAATAAATTATCATATTCAAGTTTTAGGTTCAGCAAAAATGACGACTAAAATAGATCACAAAATGTTCCAGGCAAGAATCCTCAATAGCAGAACCAACACCCTCTTACAAAATACAAACAAGGGGGAGGGGGTTGGGGCATCAATTCACTTGATAAATATATACATCTTAGGCTTCAATGTGAAACTAACTAGAAAGTCAGAGAACTCAATGGATGAAATGTTTCTGTATCCCGACATGTATACCAGAATATAACATGTGCATAAGCAAATATAAATAAAAAGATTATATAGATCCAACTTAGAAATGAAGATTAAATAAAAAGGGAGCCAGGAGAAAACCAAATTCCATCCCAGATCCATAAGCAAATATAAATGTGCATCTTGTTTGGAGAGAAAATAACCTGATTTTGGTTATTTCTTTACTACAAGTTGCAAAAAGAACTAAATAGCAAGTGATTCAACTTTTACAACTGTTTATATACTGCATAATCAAAATGCATAGGATAGTTAATGTAGAATTAACATTACCTGATATTTCGTGAGCTGAGGAAGTCATGAGACTGTTATGCTCACAGAGCACACCAACTAAAATCTGTCAACACAAGCATTGAATCTATGACTAACAGATAGAATCAATAGGTCCAGCCCAGGCTCTAATATAATTCAATATCAAAATAAAATAAGGAAAAAAAGTTGCATCATTTCATTGTCTTCCAAAAGAGCTAAGATCTTGTGATTAAAATTGACATATAGTCTCAAATCAATGCATAGTAAATGCATCCAAAGCTACATACAGGAATGCTATCCTAGGCACACAGAAAGACCCAAAAAAAAACTAAGGACTATAATGCATACCATACCATCTACCAAGGAGAAGGCCTTAACTCTCTTTGTTTTACTACTCCTACATAAAGATTGTCTAGAACTAGAAGAATAGTATTGAACAATGCCATAGACTCCACCGGTGACAACTCAAAAAGTCACTGATTTGAACTAATTTCAAATTAAAAATACCCATAATTCATTCACCTCAGACTTGAATTGTCAGCTTCTTGGAAAAGACAATCCAATAACTGATACCAGCTACAACAACAGCTCGATTCACCCGCAGTCAGTTAAATCATAAGAACGCAACAAAGAGGGATATAAAGCGCGAGAAAATAAGATGCAATGAAACAATCCAAATCAAGCACCACTCGGATTTGGGGAATTTGAATTTTACCTTCTTCAATATCTGTTTCTTTTTTTTGTTTCCGTTGCAGGTGAAAAATAATCAAAACCAGTAATTGGAATTGGAAAATGCAGAAAAAGGAACCTGAAGAAATCGGATTTATTTTTACTCGGGCAGGGGAGATGCTGACCGGACACAAGGGATTCAATGTGACCGCTGACCGGTAGGGCAGTTTGAGTTCAGTGATGTACAACTTTGGAATTAGGTCAATGGCACTTCCGTAATTCAATGCCTAAACTTAATTAATCGCCTTGGCTTTTGTGTAGAATTCATCTACTCGATCAATGGACTGTTTTAAAAAAATTATGGTTTATATAATTCAACATATATAATTTTTATTATTATGAACTCAATTGTCTTCAAGGCTTCGAGTGATTAGTAAATGCGCCAAACATAAAATAAAAATTCTCTTACTAGTACATGAAGGCCACTGTTCTTGTCATCACATAGACTGCAACAGCTAATTGCATGTACAAGAATCAGGATGACTAAAAATCTTAGCAGTGAGTGTGGGTAACACTTAGAAACCTTAACTCTCTTTGTTTTCCTGTATAAAGATTGTCTAGAACTAGAAGAGTAGCATTAAACAATGCCAATGCCATGGTGAGTCCAGTGACCTCAAAAAGTCACTGACTTTAACTAATTTCAAATTAAAAATACCCATAATTCATTCACCTCTGACTTCAATTGTGAGCTTCAACATCAAGCTCAATTAAATCGCAACAAAGAGGAATAGCAAATTCATACAGCGCGAGGAAAGAAACAATCCAAAGTAAGCAAGCACCACTCAGATTTGGGGAATTCGAATTTTACCTTCTTTTCTTCTTCAATATCTGCCTCTCTGTTTCTTCTTCTTTTTGTTTCTGTTGCATGGAATTGAAATTGGAAAATGAAGAAAAAGGAACCTAAAGAAAATCGGATTTAAAAGTGGGATTTTCTCGGGCAGGGGGAGATGCTGACCGTACTCGAGGTATTGAACGTGACCGCTGACCGTTAGGGCAGGTTGAATTTAGTGACGTGGATCTGCTCAAACGGAAACAAGGTAGTATTTGATAAACGCCCATGGGGCCAAAGTTAGGGATCGTCGAAGAATTGGATTGCGACGAACCCTCAACAGTAAGTTCGGGCACTACGGGGACTGTTTGGGCACCTAGGGGTAGGAGGCCTAAAAATCAACGTGGATGGTGGCGTAGATGCAGAGGATGGTTTATGGAATATATGGCTCGTCTCTAGAGATTCACAAGGTCGGTTAAAGGGGACTCTTGGTAAACGTTTCTTGGGTATTCTCCATCCAGAATAGGTGGAGGTCGTGGGAGTCAGGAAAGCTCTCTCGTGGGAAAAAGAAAAGAAGTGGACGAGGGTGAAAATAGAATCGGACTGTCTCAGGGTGGTGAATCACATTCAGCGCAGGATTCAAGCTACAAACATGTTCGGGGGTATTACCCTTGATTGCTGCTGCATGCTCACCGCTCTAGGACCATGCACGACTTTTATCTTTTGCTTGTCGCGCTTGTAATGAAGTGGCTCATGAAATAATCAAGTTTTCTTTAACTAATATTATTTGGGATTACGGTGAAGGGTCTGTCCCACCAAGTATTGTCTTGGTTGTTCAGCGAGATGTCGAGTTAGTTGATTAATAATATTTAGAGGTTTCCTTCAAAAAAAAATTCTCCCTCGTTTCTTTGCCTCGAATATTATAATTTCACAAACATTTTTAAATTAATAAACAAAAAAACCAATAAATTATGAAACCAAATCTCCATCATTAAGAATGGCGACAAATTCAATGTAATTTACGATTTAAACAATAAACACAAAATGTAAAAAAAGAAAAAAATGAACTTAATTATTTGTTGCTACCGAAATTCAAAATGAATCCGGTGATGCCAAAATTGAAATTAAATCAATTAAAAATAGTATTTTCAAAAATACCTCGTTCTCGTCAAAGTGTTGAACGAGCCACCGTTATTGGGGCTTCTTCCCTCTTAATGTCTTGGGAATCCCATTGCGGTTTAGTTTGTTCGGGTCTATGTAGATGTTGTACAAGGGCTTCATGTTTGATTTCCGCTCCTTCTAAGCGGTCACTAGGGGTGTTCAAAATCAACCGGGAACCGAGAAACTGACCGGAACCGGTCAGAATCGCACCTGGAGAAATCGGAACCGGTAAAAACCGGCCTAATTTCGGTTGGAATTGTCAAAAACCGGTCAGTCCGCGGTTTTTTGGTTGATTAACCGCAGTTAATCGGTGAAAACCGGTAATATATTGCGCATACACGTGTTTTAATCACAACCGTTGATGGAATTTCATTAACGACTTTCGTCCCTCTACGCGGCTCCTCTCCCACCATACATCTTTTGTGTGAATCAGCCCTAATGTCACAACTCCTCATCTTCTTTTGATCTTATCCACTCGTGCTCTCGCCTCTCGGTCTCACTCTCTCACACTCACACGACAAACAAAACCCTATGGCCTACTCCCTTCTCTCTCAGTCTCAATCTCAGATTTGCATCTCTATCTCTCTCAGTGTCTCTCACATCTCTCCTCTCTCGACTCGAATGTCGAGCTCGAGTCTCTTGACTCCCTCCCTCACTCTCGTCCTCTATACAGCGCCATCCTCCTCCTCTCCTCTCACATATTCAATTCCCCAAACCATTTTCATCATTGTTTTTGTACTTTAGGGTTTGGAAAGCTTGTTTGTGGTCTCCACCACCGCCGTTCCCTCCTTTCCTTCTCAATCGGTCCATCCCATAGACTCCAAAAGCCATTCTCTTCCCTCTTTTTTCTGTCTCTGTATCTCTCCTCTTCACTATCCAATTTCCTCCCCTCTCCTCTCTGCGGTGATCATTTGAATCCTCCGCATTTAATGTGGCAATTTTCGACGCCGAGACCCATACTTTTCGCCCTGAAAACGTATCCTCTGCATTCAAGACTAGATTCGAATTCAAAATACACATATAAAGGTATAATCTCTTCCTCTTTTCACCATTTATGCATAGTTTTTCCTAAATTTCATGTTTCTATTCTTCGATCTCTTCATTGTAGGGTTATGAAATTAAGGTTTACAAAATTAGGGTTTATGTTTTAAAAATTAGGGTTCCAATTTGTTTATGCAATTTTCGATATATAATTAGGGTTTCTAAAATTAGGGTTTTGATTTGTAAAACTTTGGGTTCAAGTTTCGTTTTAGGGTTTATAAAATTTAGGGCTTGTAAAATTAGTGTTATGATTTGTTCAATTTAGGGATTTAATATTTAATTTAGGGTTTCTATAGTTAGGGTCTGATATGTAATTATGGTTTATTTTATAGTACTACACTTGATGATTATTACTATTATATCTTCTGCTTACTAATTCAATGTTCTGTTCTGTGTGTATAGGGAGGAGCTACTATTGGAGTTGAAGGTGAACTGGGAATAGTAGCTGTTGGAGCTGGAGTAGATGGGCCGGAGCCACTCCCAGCAACAGCTCCTGGAGCTGGAGGAGGATCAGGAGATAGAGATGCAGTTGCTGCAACTGCACCTGCATCCCATGGTAAGACCCGCAAACCCCGTAAATCTCGTAAAAAATCTGTTACAGTTAAGTCTAAAGCTTGGAAACACTTTTCAAAACTTGATGTTGATGGTGAAAAAAGGCTAAATGTTTGCATTGTGAAGGTATTTTTGCGGCTGATCCAAACTTAAATGGAACAGCTTCACTCTTAACCCATATTAGAATTTGCCCAAAAAATAAGGAAAATATTGATAAGAGGCAAAAATTATTATTGTTTAGGAGTGAAGCAGAAGGTGAACTAACATCTTGGCATTTCGACAACAAGCTTGTCGAGATGCTCTTGCCAAGATGTTAGTAACTGACGAACTGCCATTTAATTTTGTGAAAGGTGCAGGGTTTAAACTTTTTATGGAAATTTCATGTTCTCTTTTCAAAATACCATCTAAATATACACATGTTTAAGGGATGTTTTTGAATTATATGAATCTGAGAAAGCAAAGTTGCATGCATATTTTACTTGTTGTAAACCGAGAGTGTCGTTAACAACTGATACTTAGACTTCTAATCAGCAACGAAGCTTTATGACTCTAACTGCCCATTATATTGATGTTGATTGGGTTTTGCACAAGCAAATCCTCAATTTCTGTCTAATTCAGCCTCACAAAGGCGAGGATATTGGCAAGGATACTGAGGCTTGTTTGAATTCGTGGGGTATTGACAAGATCATGACCGTAACTGTTGACAACGCTAGTGCCAATGACAAAGCGATAGAGTATCTGACTTGTCGCATGAACTTGTTGTCCACCAATGTTTTGGGTGGCAGGTTCTTGCACATGCGCTGTATTGCTCATATCATCAATTTGGTGGTAAGTGATAGTATTAGTATGTTGGGTACATCAGTTGAAAGGGTAAGTTTTGTGGTAAGATTTATCAAACTCTCTCCTTTAGGATTATCTCGATTTAAAGATGCTGTTTAGAGAGCTGGTATTGAATGTAAGAAAATGTTTTGTCTTGATGTTTCCACTCGTTGGAATTCTACTTACTTGATGCTTGATGTTGCTTGCAGGTTAGAGAAGGCATTTGAAAGGTATGATGTTATTGATCCTATCTTGGGGATTGAGATGGAAAGGAAACTGAGGAAAGACGGTACACCTCTTGGTCGACTAACTTATTCTGATTGGTCTGATTTACATTCAATTATGTCGTTCTTGAAATAAATTCTATAACATCAATGTTCGTGTTTCTGGTTCTTCATATGCAACGTCCAATTCTTTTTTTGACGAGATTAGTGATGTTTTCCATTTTATCAACATGGGTCTCTCTAGTGAGAACAGAGACGTGAAAAGCATGAAAGGTAAAATGAAATTGAAATTCAATAAATGTTTTGCTGATCTTGAAATGCTTAACATGTACATTTTTATTGCACCTATTTTAGACTCTCGAAAGAAATTGGATTGTGTTATTTACATGATTGAACATATTTATCCTCTTAATCTTATTGACCAACTAACACCTTATGGCAAACAAGCTTTGGGTGATTTATTTGTTGAGTATGTAAAACTCTATGGGGTTACTGTTGAGAGTACATCACAAGCATCATGTTCTACTGCTGATGACCTGGACAGCCACGTGATGTTCACCCAATATAAGAAACAGAGGGTCGAAGAAGAAGGTAGTATGAAGTCAGAACTCGAACGATATTTACGAGATCCTGAGGAAGAAAGTTCAACTTCATTTGATGTCTTGCAATGGTGGCGTATGAATGGTCATCGATATCCAATTATTGCACATATGCCTCGAGATATCTTGGCCATTCCTATTTCCACCGTGCCTTCAGAATCGGCCTTTAGCACTGGAGGGAGGATCATAACTGATTTTAGGAGCTCTTTGAACCCTACAGTTGTACAATGCCTAGTGTGCACTTAGGATTGGTTGAAGGTTCCATTGAATACAAAGGATTTGGAAGAAGAGCTTCTTAAGCTGCAAATTGTGGATGAAGGTAACTGTCTCTACTCTACCATTCTCCTTTTTTGTTAAGTTTATGTTTAGGACCGTTTCTGTTTTGGATAGATTCTAACTTAAGTTTCTGTTTTGCCAAAATTGGTGAAACAGCAAGTCCCGTTGGTATCCATTCTCTCATATGAAACCTTGAAATTTTTTGTGTTTTTGCGGAAAAATGTAACTTTCTCTACTCTACTATAGTCTATACTCTTCTGTTTTTTTTTTAACTTTATGTACTCGTCTCTATTAATTAGGTTTTTGTTTTCTTAAGTTAATGTTTTGTTAAGTTTTATTAAACTTCTGCTTTGTTCACATTCTAATCAGGTTTCTGTTTTGTTAATTTTTATTAACTTTCTGTTTTGTTAGTTCTTATTAAACTTCTGTATTTTTGCACATGCCAATTAGGATTTTGTTTTGTTAATTCTTATTAAGCTTATAAGTTTCTTTTCTGTTAGTTTTTATTAAGTTTCTGTTTTGTGTACATTCTAATTAGGTTTTTGTTTTGTTATTTTTATTAAGTTTCTGTTTTGTTAGTATTAAACTTCTATTTTTTGCACATTCTAATTAAGTTTTTTGTTTTGTTAAACTTCTAACTTATGTTTCTGTTTTGCAGAAATTGGTCAAATTGCAAGTTCAATGGTGCCCCTTCTCTTCTCTCATGCGAAAGATTGAAGATTGAAGACTTTTGTATTTATGATTATGTTTTATTATGATTTTGAAAGCTTGTTGTAACATGTTGTACTGTTTAACAACTCTAAACGGTGTAACTCTCTATTTGGTACTGTAATATATTTTAGGTGTGTTGTATCATTAGGGAAAGACCAGATTGAGGACCTTTGAGCCCTCTATGATCAATCCTTAATGGTTTTCACTATTAGGTAAGAGTGTTTCTTAATTATTAGGGTGAGATCAGATTGAGTGCCTTTGGGCACTTTTTGATCCATCCTTGATGGAAAAAAAATTTAAAAATGAATCTTGTGTTATTTTCAATTTCGCCCAATTTGGAGGCAAATATGAAAATTTAGACTGTTTGTATCAATTTCGGGTACACCGAAAAACTGGTGTAATTTTCCGGTTAACCGCCCTCCTGGTAACCGGCCAAAATCCGGTCGGTTTTGGTTCCTAATTCTAAAAACCGAACATACCCGGTCCGGTTCTCAGTTCCCGGCACCGGTTTTGGTTAACCGGGAATGAGCACCCCTAGCGGTCGCAATCGTATCGCGAATCCACGTCTTCTGGTCAACGGAAGTATCATCCACTTGATACAAGCGCTGAAATTTAAAAATGTCACGTCAATATCAAAAATACGATGTTGGAAACTTCAAAAAAATTGTAAATATTAAAATTACCCGAAATTTCTTTCGAAATAACTGATAGTCAGACGGTAGAAGATCGGACATGGTCTGGTAGGAAACGTCGCATTCGCGAGCAAACTTTTCTACAACACTGATTAAACTCATAAACTTCCACGATTTTTTCGAATAGGCGAAAATGTGGGTAATAACAGAAGAGGCTCTCCCGTCGACCACCGTCCCAAATCTGGGTAAACCAGACCTAGGCCAGTCTTGAAACCCCAACTCCGCCCACCCCGCACCTAGCCTTGATCCTAAGCTCGGCGGCACCGCCAGCGGCGGCTATGTATTATGAGGAAGTTGATTTGCAAGACCAACTCCACAGTAAAGCTGAAGTAAACAAAACTGAGGCTTTAGGCCCACTTTCAAGATAAGCCAAATATGTTAACAGAAAAGTCTTACATTTTAAATTTTAGACCCAATTTAAAATCAGTTATTTATCTCCTAACAAATGCCTTATTCTTGCTTTAGGCCTCAATTTTTGTTGGGTGGGGCCTGTTGGTTTGAAACAATGTTTGGTTTTAACACAGAAACAGGAGAGAAGGGTAGTGTAATATGTGTGTTGTGTTCATTGTTATTGTACCAAATAGAATGAGATAGGATGTACATATATATGGTCGTTAGGGGTTGAATCACTAATGAAGAGATCAACGGCTCGATCGTTTCCATATATATATATATATAGATGCCACATATATATAGGACTCATATTTAGGTGAAGCTTATTCAACCTATCTCACCCAACAATCACAGCTCCTAATAAACTGCAAATATAGACATATTCACGCCTCTATCGTGCTCACCGATTCAACTTCTACATATATTAATCACAAACCGCTCTTGTAGCTCACTCTCGACACTTTCTATTCAGCAATAAACACGTCATACTCTACAATTCACTACAATCCATTTGTATAGTTTAATGTGCACTAATAAAATTGTTAGAGTTGGGTCGCACAGATCAAGAACCATGGTTAACCGGTTTAAAATCAAACTCATTTTCAACGTTTCGTCAATAATATATTATTTTTTGTTTTGAAACTTTTTTGTTTATAAAATTTATATCACTTATATTAATTAAATTTTAACATTCAATTTTCGTAAATCATTTTTTATAATTGCAAATTTAAAGTTTTTTTTGCTATAAATCGAGCGTCTAATTAGACACATAAATCATGTATATATTAAAACTCGAAAACCAAATAGCTCGGTTCAAACCAGTAAATATGGGAGTCAAATCGAACAATCTTAGTAATAAGGATAAGAAGACTATTTTCGCACGTAAAAATTCCAGAGTTGTTTATAATAATTGAAAAACCGGACGGTACAGTCTGATTCCTAACAGATCATGTATAGTATGGTTAATATATTTTAGTCTCCACTTAATAGCGGAGAGGATTTAGAAAATTCCAAAAACTGAAACATTTCTTACTACACAATTATAAGATATTTTAAAATGGAAAAGCAATGTTAATTTATAATAGGTCATATGATTATTTTTAACTCGAAATATTTTCTTACCACTTCAAGTTGGCCTATAAAATGAATGGTAGTACTAGTAGGCATATAATAATAGCACAAAGATAATTCAAATGACATTCTTCAATACATAGTTGATTATAAATTCTTGCTCAACCCTCTCTCTATAACATATTTTCTATTTTTGTGCACCACATCAATATTTGTAATGGCTCACCCAATTCACCAATCAAGCGAGGACAGCCCATACGGGGACTTGACCAGAGAGCAATTCTACGAGAAGCACCAAATCATCCACCAAGAGAGCTTCATGGTGAACAGCACCAACATGAGCATCTTCACTCAGTCTTGGAGGCCCAAATCAGGAGACCCCAAGGGCCTAGTGGCCATGGTCCACGGGTACATGTCCCAGAGCAGCTGGCTGTTCGAGCTCAACACCGGGGCTCTAGCCAAATCTGGGTTCCATGCCTTTGCTCTCGACCTCCAAGGCCACGGCTACTCCCAAGGCACCCCCGATCACATCCCCGACATAGACCCTCTTGTTTCCGACTGCATTCACTTCTTCGACTCTGCCCGATCCCAAAACCCGAAACTCCCAGCTTTTCTCTACGGGGAGTCACTCGGAGGAGCCATAGCAATCCTCATTTGTCAAAGGCAAAGGACAGAGTGGAGGGGTTTGGTGTTGAGTGGAGCCATGTGCGGCGTTTCGTCCAAATTGAAGCCGATTTGGCCAGTAGAGAAGTTACTGCCCGTTGCTGCTTACGTGGCGCCCTTGTGGAGGATCGCGATCACGAGCCCTCTGGACGCCAAGTCTTACAAGGGGGAGTGGCAGAGGAGGCTAGTCGGGAAGGGCCCGAACCGGAGGGTCTCCGGGAAGCCACGCGCCGCCACTGCATTGGAGCTGATGAGGGTGTGTGAGCATGTGAAGAGGAGCTGTCACGAGCTGCAAGTGCCTGTGCTGGTGTTGCATGGTGACGCTGATACGGTTTGTGACTCCGCCTCGGCCAGGTTATTTTATGACTCTGTTTCGAGCCAAGACAAGACACTGAGGATCTTCCCTGGCATGTGGCACCAGCTGATTGGCGAGAGTAAGGATGACGTGGAGCTTGTTTTTCAGATCATTCTGTCTTGGATCAGTGAAAGAGCCAACAGAGACGGTATGATCATCACTAGTCATGACTCTACAAATGCCTAAAACATGTTACTTAGTTTTTGTTATGATCTAAGAACACAAAATTTTAATAATAGATTCATGTGCATAGTACTGGTGCCATCGTACAGATTTTATTTAGTCGCATTATATATTGAGTCGAAAAAACTAATTTTATCATCAGATCACATGAAAAACTAGACTTGAGTACTAGCTAGTCATGTAAAATGAAGCTATGTTACATACTCTATTCGTTTATGTATGTGTGGAGTGGTCAATTGTAAGTTGAATAACCTAAATTTTGATGACTTTGTATGTTAATTTAAAATGAATAAAACTAAAAGATAACTTCAAATGTGGTTCTTGTATTGATATATCCATCTGATCATAATTTCTTATATTTCAACAAACAAGCCATGTATTAACATAATGATCAGATACATTGGTTCATGTATTGTTAGATATATTTCAACAAACAAACCAGATGGTTCTTGTATTAAAACATAATAATGTATGTCATGCAGAACAAACCAGATATGAACAAATGTGTGAACGACATTTGAAAACATCATGCAACAATCTATGTGTGACATCTACCTTAACAAATCGAACAAGAAGCAGGTACATACATGCACATGTTTTTTGCATTTCTCAGTACACATATGCATATGACAGTTTTATGTTTCTTAGAAAGACACTCCACTCATTAAGGTTAGGCACAAAAGATACTTTGGAGAAATTAAACCGCAAGATATATATAGAATGATGACAAGGATACATAATGAACCTAATTTTATATAGGAGATCTATTCCGGGAACACAAGTAAAAGCAACTAAATCTGAATTCACAAGACTAACATGAATCTTAATTATATCAGTATGTTAAGGTGTTTCCGATGTCAATGACGAAACGGTACCGGACATCTCCTCTGGCAAGCCTGTCCATGGCAATGTTGACATAGTCCATAGCGATAACCTCAGTTTGAGCTGTGATGTGGTGCTCTGCAGCAAAATCTATCATCTCTTGTGTTTCCTTCATGCCTCCTGCCATACTTCCTCCTATAACCTTCCTCTCTGCATTAATGTCCATAGTACACGTTTTATTATATTTGAAGTTACAAGTAACAAAGATTTAAAGACTCAAGGGCTTACTTAGCAGAGGCCAAACCATCAACTCAACTGGTTTGTTCATATCTGGTGCACCCAACAGTATTAGCTTCCCACCGGGTTTCACAAGATCAACCAAAGACATCAACGGATGCGGCGACGAAACTGTATCAATTATCCCATCCATCGTCTCCGTTGCGCCCTGTGAAGGATTTTTATTGATCATAGCTCTTACTAGGTGGTGTGCGTTCGTTAGTCGGTCAATTAACTAATCAAAATCATTAATCATACTTAAATTGATTAATAATCACAATATTTATACTTAGTATGTTGGTCAGGTATGTTGATTTATACCCGACCAACATTGTTTCATTGTTGGCCGGGTATTGGTACTCCCAACCAGCTTCTACCGACCGACCATATCTGACCAACATGTGTTTGGGTATTCATACCCAACCCACTATGTTGGTCGGGTATGACATTATTTTTAGTAGTGATAATATAGTTACGACTTTTATATTACGTTATTAATCAAACTAATCAAATAATCAGAATCATTTAGTTTCTTGGATTCAAATAAGTTCACTTATTTTTAGTTCTCGAAAGATTTGACCGATATATTTAGTTTGATTTTACTTGCATACCTGCATTTGGTTCGAGTCATGACTAATTACAAACGAGTCAGCTTTGAGTATCTCAATTGCTTCGTTCTTCTTGTCCTCCGAAGTACTGATGACAGTGACCTTCATACCGAAGGCCTTAGCAAACTTGACGGCCAAGTGCCCCAATCCGCCAAGACCCACCACCCCCAAATGCATCCCCTTCCGGTCGAGCCCATAGTACCTCATCGGACTATAAACCGTGATCCCGGCGCAGAGCAGAGGAGCTCCTCCGGCAAGGGGCAGCTCCTCCGGGAACCGCACGGCGAAGTGCTGGTGGACGACGATGCTGTCCGAAAAGCCACCTTGGTTTATCATGGTTCCCTCCACGTGGAAGATGGACATGGTGACTGTACTCACCATTTCAGGACAGTAGTTCTCCAAGCTGTTGTGGCAGCTGTCGCAGGTGCCGCATGAACCGACCATGCACCCCACGCCTGCCCTGTCTCCTACCTTGAATTTTTCTACCTTAGTGCCGACTTGGGTCACCACACCCACAATTTCGTGCCTGCGTGTCCAATTTATTTCATTTGAATTTATGGCCAAAAGTCACACTTACCATATATATGTACAAATGTTATAAAGGAAAATAGCAAAATGGTGCAAAAGGGTCATATAGAACATCATTTTGCCATTTTGTATATTATAAACTTGCGAAATTGAATTGCTTGTTACGTAGGGAACATACCCGGGAACGACAGGATAGAGAGTGACTCCGGATTCATTCTTGACCATGTCGAGGTCCGTGCGACAGATTCCACAATAGAGAATGTTGATGGTGATGTCGTTTTCTCCGTTAATTCTGGTGAGAAGTGAAATGATAAATTAATGCATATAATCTTGTAAAATTTAAAAGCCGTGGATTGAATTGAGTACCTTCTACTGAAATGAAAAGGAGAGAGGATTCCCGAAGGGTCTCTTGCAGCCCATCCGTATGCGTTTTGAGTATGCATTTCTTATTATGATCCAAACAAACAACCCTTAATAGTATGTATGTATATATTTTGGCATTCATAAATCATATTTATAGTTACAATTACAGAGGTCAGATAAAGAAAATTCAGAGGTCAGAGTCTATTCTTGGCTGCTACTTCTTTGCCAAGTAACCATTACTTTCAATTTTCAACCTCCTAAACCAAGACCATATGTTTACTTTTCAAAATTTATTCTCCGGATAAACAGAAATGACCATTCTTAACCCAAATCAGCCCAATATCAGTCAGGCCCATATTTTGATATTCATTTTTTCAAGTGCATATGGAAAAAAGGAGGGGACATTTCATAATCCAAATCTACCTGCATTCTCAAAGAAACCTTCCCACTTGTCTGCATCTTTCACATTAATCATCAGCTGTTGGATAGTAAATCGCCTGAAACATGAATAGTAACATTTAGTTCCAGCGCAATAAGGCATCATGTATGTACTTACAGAGAAAAATAAAATGAGTGTGCATATATCTCAACAGATATGCTTGAACATTGAGGAGAAAGAACAAATTCACTAACCTCAACCATATCACGGCCCATCACAGTAAAACTGAGGGTCAGAGCTTTTAGAGCAAACTGTCCTCTGGGAAGGCAGTTGCACTGCTTGCTGATTTCGTCCTCTCTGTCGCCTTCATTCCTCTCTCTCTCAATGTCGCTAACCTTTCGTTTTCTGACTAGCACGTTGGGTTCTTACAGATAAGGGACAAATATGTTAATATGTGCGAGGGGTATTACAGTCTTTCTCCATACACGTGTGTATCACATGTCCAAAACTGACGGAAAATTGGAGGAAAATTGCTCTAGGTACTTACGGTGAGAATTTTGAAATTTCAGAGTACCCGTATTAATGCCAAAAATATTTTAGGGGTATTCAGCTGACATTATCCCTAATATTTATTGTTATGATTTGTTCGAGTTTTTATTTTGTAACATGGGTAACTATTTCTATAGCTACTCTTTTATTAAGTCATGGTTTGAGTGTGTTTATTTATTTGTATGATTGATTATGTATTTTGGGGAATTTTTTTTGTTTGATTGTAACTTGTACTTAAAATGATAAATTCACTTCAATTTCTAATTCGAATGGATTCAGGACGAGTATTGAAAGAAAATATACCCAGGATGTCTTGCAAATTGATAGATAGATTGATTTTGTGTTTTGTATAAAAGAATGGTAAATCTTTGAAATTTTGAATCTAAACCAAGGGTAAATTTTTCATTTTATAGAAAAATAAACAGTCATAACGACGTTTTGATATTTGAGCAATATGAAATCTTTTTTTTTTCGCACTTTGTTGACAGTGGTCAATTTATATATGTATTTAGTGGCGGAACTGTAGGGGCAGCTGCCCCTCCTTAACTCTTAAATATATACTAATGATGAAGAGCATCTCCAATGGTGCTCGCTATATTTAAAATAATATAGGAAGTGACTTGCATTAAAATTAGGGTAAAAAGTCATTTTTTCATGTTTAACTTCAACCATATTCTCTACATTTAAACTACATATATTAATTCACTAATATTTTCTACTTTTTAATGATAAAAATTTGGTAGGGGAGAGAGTAAAGTAAGATAAACTATAATTAAAAATAATATGAGAGAGAATGTGTCGAGGTCTATTATAATGAGTAATGTTGGGAGTTTCATTAGAATGCAATTTTTATATTTTCAATTTTTGCAATAGATAAAAAGTTATTGTAGGGTGTCATATTAGATATTAGAAATGGTTCAGTTGCTTTAGTTCAGTGGGTGTGCCCATGCTTTGCTGTTCAATAGGTTGTGGGTTTGACTGCCAAGTCCTTACTTCTTGCTATTCTTTTTTTTTTAATTCTTCTTGCCACTCAATGACTATCCACAAATACCACTTGTATTCAAAACAAATATGTTTATATGCCATATATAAATTACTTTTTGTTATAAAAATTATAATAATTTATTTCATACAACTATTCTTATAAATATATTTCAGTTAATATATATTATTTTATTCAATTAAACATTAATAAATACTATTTTACCTCCTTTTGAAAGTAATATTATTTTACTTACTTTTTTTACTATAAACATTAAATAAAATTCAAAATTATATATGAGCATATTAAAGAAAAAATATAATTAATTTGATACAAACAACGACATGTCAAGTTTTAAAATGGTTAGTTTGAATTTGACTCACTTATCAAACAAGTCTCACTTTAAAGTATACCTATTGATTATAAAGAACGTTAAACAAATATTTATCAAGTAAAGACTTGTTAAAATTTTGACCTTCAAACTTATCGAGTCTTGAAAAATTACGGTCTATTTTAAATTTAAACTAAATTGAGCCTAATTTTGAATTTGAATTTGGTTCAAACTCGATAATAATATATTTAAATTATCAAACGCTGAATGAATTGAGGTATATAAATTTTGTTAAAAAGTTAACCTATTCAATAAAAGAAACTGCCCTTCAATTTTAAATTTTCTGGTTCCGCGTGGTGTGTTGTGTAGAGAAGATGGAGGTCCTGTGACAATAAGAATAGAGAGAGAGATTAGTAACAACAAAAAAGATAAGAAATTAGTAGTAATTAAGTTAACGTTTGAGGAGAATAGATGATCGACCTATTAGTTGCACGGTGGAGAAGACCTATCCAGACAAGTGTATGGTTGTCGTAGGTCATTCGCCACGTAAGAAATCTCCTGACAATACAGACAAGTATAATGCTCGAGTACCATCGGCAGAAGCTCTTCTATAAGGTGCATTACAACTTCTATGAGAATACGTCTAGACTGGCTCAACATGATGAATAAGATTGGTTGAGAAGAGAGTATTGGTGTACTATTTAGGGATAATGACACTTTGATACACCTAACTATAGCGAAATGACACTTTCATACCCTAACTATTTTTCTCTCTTTCTTAGTACCCTAACAATTTTTTTGTGACAACCTACCTCTAAAATGTCTAAAATACCTAAACTACCCTTGGTGTAAGAAACTATAAATTGAATTGATTCAATTTTTTTTATCACTGATTCAATTCGATTTTACTTAAAATGCAAATATAATTATGCCCGAAAATGTAAAATTAAATTTGAATCATTTCAAATATGATTTGATAAATCATATTGGACTAGTTTTATTTTGATTTCTTAAATCAGGGGTATTTTAGCCATTTTAGCATAATTTGTCACAAAAAGTTTGTTAGGGTACTAAAAAAGAGACAAAAATAGTCAGGGTATGGAAGTGTCATTTCGCTATAGTTAAGTGTAACAAAGTGTCATTATCCCTACTATTTATATACACATCCTTCCTTCCTTTTTCCTTCTTACTCTCCACACTTACTCCAAACTAAAGAACAAAACCACTATTTTCTCTGTCAAGTGAACCTCGGTTCAATGGGTGGGTTGTTGGAACTGAAATTGCGGTGTGTCCAAATCAACATACAAATGTATAATTTTTTTTCAAGAAACTATTAAACAACAATAACGAGATCAATATGTTTAAAACAATATTCTAAAAAAGATTAGGCGAAAGTCGGAATGATAGAACGTTTGAAGATAAATAAAAAAGTAGTTTGCAACACATACAAGTAGCGTGAAAACAACACGCATGTAGCATGCAAACAACATGCAAACGACATGCACATAAAATGCAAACCACTTTATGTTATAATATTTTATATAAGAAAAATTTTATTGACTCATTTAAAAATAAATGTTGCCCCCCTCTTTTAACATTTTATGGATCCGTCACTGTAAGTATCCGTCTGACTGCAACTAGCCCAAGAATAAAATCCCCAATTCCTTGTCGCCATTTCTTTTCTTGCTAATCACCGAAACATGTCTTCTTTGTATTGGTAAAACACTCTTAAGATTTTCGAACAAGTCAAATTGATCAACAGATAGATGAGTTTTACCATTTTTCGGCGGACTCTCCAAATTAGGACTTTAAATGTAGATCGATTTTGTAATTAGGTTGTTTTATTTATTACCACAAGAATGTATATAGTCTTACCCACTACTTTGTATATGTTGGTTTCCTGCTTTCCCTTTTGTCACAAGAATTAATATATCAGTATATTTATTTCTCGCATGCATACTATTGTTTTCTTTCGGTATCAGAATTCTATATTAATTCTCATATATGTGTTTTGCATGATGGAAGAAAAAGTGCGCAATCCCATTCAGCCGAAACCTGTTGAGATTAAATTACTTTAATTTATGTGCATTTAATTTCTCTATTGTCAAACACTAATTACTAATATCTATCTTTTTTGCAGGACTTGTGCTCGACGATGCCGATTTCTCCGATTCTATTTTTCAGAAGAAAAAACATGCCACCCAAACTAATTTATGTGGATACCATGACGTGGAGTTGCAGCTACTCACCACGTGCATCTGGTTTACAGTTTTCATATCAGTTTTATCCATATACATATGGATACACTGGTATGGTTGCACGACATTGTTAATGACGACATGATGTATCATGCTCGTGGACACCTTTTTCACAGCCTTGCAGATGATTAGGAGATTGGTCATTGTGATCGTGATTATGATGCATGCGACAAATTATTTTATAAAGTCTGTTTTATTATGCTACTTATTACTTAAAGTTATATTAACAAAAAAATTTATGATTTTTGCAGGTGATTCCACTCTATTTATCTATGTTGGCACCGAAAGAGATTACAACTAAACTCGGCTATGTATTTACTTTTGCGCAGCTAGTTGGCACAACCCTAGCAGCTGGTGTCAACTTGATGGAGTATGCCAAACTGATGGGGGCGATGGAGGATACCGTTAGGAGTGTCATATGTACATGTGATTCTTTTGTTGGGAGTCCTGTACTTCTTCGGACGTGAGAGCCTAGTTTGGCTGATCGAGCAGAACCGGACAGAAGAAGCAGCTGCCGTCTTGCGGTGGAGTAAGGCTGACATGGATGTAGACGCACAAGTTGCCAACATCTACACTATGTTGGAAGCTCAAAATTTTCGAAATCAGTGAATGAAGATTCAGGAGCAGTCCGGTCGTCGAGTGTTGATTGTGAGTACTGTTAGGGAGATCATTCTCCTCTTTCAGTGGTTTGATGTGGTAGTGCGCCACACGCCATTGTTGCTTTCATCTTCAGGGTTTAGCTCGACAAGTAGAGTAGTCCTTGGGGTTGTTATTTTCGCATGAGTTGTTTTCATCACCTCTTTTGCTACAATCTTCATCCGACCCATCAAGCAACCTCTTTTTTGGGGGTTTGGTTTCTCGGCTGTGGGAGCGGTATGTACATTTTTAAGCGCAAGGTTTTACATCCTTTGTCTTTATACATATTATTAACTTTTTTTTTATCTTGATTAGGTGGCTTTATTGTTTGAAATCTTCAATGCTAGCTCGGTGTACCTTCTTTCACGGTTGAAGTCTGTTAGGATTGTAGCGTAGGGCATCCTACACATGATAGGATATGGCGCTGTATCAGGATCTCACACTTAAATCGAGAATGGATATGTCGATGACACTAGCATGCTTGGACAAACATGGAGCGTCATACTTCTATGTTGTATGTCTGTTACATCAGACTTTCTCGTACGTAGGCTTATGTGTGCACCACCTCAGGGAGACATGCTTTTTGTGCTGATTGTGTTTGCAGGTTGTTTCGTATCACTCGTTGTTCCATAGTCAGTGGGTGTATAAGAGGAGGATATGCCATCAGAAGTCTAGAACAACCACTGGTTATGAAAGCGGTCCAAAGGTTAGGTCATATGTGTTAGATTGATTGATACGTAAGAAAGATGTTTCACAGATTTATATTATAGTGTATGGACTTAAATATGTAATAATGTTGTATGGATTTATTTTCTATGTTTACTCATTTTTTATTATTATTCTAGTTTATGGAATAATAATGTATATAATCACTTGATGAAATTGCAGAGAAATTAAAAACAAAAAGATATAATACAAAAATATCTATAACATTATTATTTTCTCAGACGAGAGAATGGATGAATTGCTTGAGTTTTACAATATCTTAGGATAATCTGATACTTTGATCAGATTGTAAGGTTTTTGAAAAATAAATTTTGATTCAACCGGACGGGTATAATCATCATGTAATACACTTCCATAACACATTCTCGAAATTTAATTTAGACTCTAATTGAGGTATGAAATATGAAGTTAAATGTCATTAACCAAAAAGTCAATATTTTGACTTTTAGGGCAACACATATAACACGTGTGCTGCCATAACATTAATGACATCACACTTAGCTTGTGTGCTGCCCTTACCACTTTAGAAATTTTGATCGAACATGCGATTTTGTGAAAATTGACTAAAACACCCTTCTTATGGCAGCTCACCTGACGTGCGATGCCGTAATCATTTTTATGGCAGCACACGTTTGAGATGTACTGCCATAATGACAGTCAAGGGCAGCACACTCATTTTAAGTGTGCTGTATTTTTCCCCAAATGGTGTAGTGGGAGCTTCTTTTCAGCGTGGTGGGTCTAGAACCCAACCTCATGGGGTGTGACGAAGGAACTTTCGTTCTCAACGACAACAAATTTTATTTCGCTGAGCTAGTGGACAATATTATAAAATAATATTAGTATTTTGTAAAATGAATTTTATTTTTGATGTTGTTAGATTTCCCGCATAATCATTTTATTATTATTTCAGTTAATTCATTAATAAATGAACTAATGAGAATAATTAATCATTCCTATCACAGATAATATGTCTTTTTTTTTATTGAAGTGTTCCCTGTATGATATATACTGTTTACAGAAACCAAACCATAAAGTCAGCGTGAAATAAAATGTCATTAAAAAAGACCATAAGCGTTTAAAAAAGGAATAAAAATGAGGCATCCACATTTGAAATGCTATAACATACACCAGAACGGACGGACCCACCAATTCCATAGCTATCTGATAATTTTCCCACCCTTTGGCGGCCACCAAGAAGGAGCGAGCGAACGAAAACATGAGAGAAATTCTCCATATCCAGGGCGGGCAGTGCGGGAACCAGATCGGAGCCAAGTTCTGGGAGGTGATCTGCGACGAGCACGGCATCGATCAGAGCGGCAGGTACGCCGGCGACTCCGATTTGCAGCTGGAGAGGGTCAATGTCTATTACAACGAGGCCAGCGGCGGGAGGTACGTCCCACGCGCCGTCCTCATGGATCTCGAGCCCGGCACCATGGACTCCGTCAGATCCGGCCCCTTCGGCCAGATCTTCAGGCCCGACAATTTCGTCTTCGGCCAGTCCGGCGCCGGCAACAACTGGGCCAAGGGCCATTACACCGAGGGCGCTGAGCTCATCGACTCTGTCCTCGACGTCGTCAGGAAGGAAGCTGAGAACTGCGATTGCTTGCAGGGTATTGAGTTTCATCCTCTTTCTTTATTTGCATATTTGTTAATCATATTCATGTATGTGCTAAGTACTTGTTTATATTGTGAGATATGCCGGTATTGAAACATTGTTTATGTTAGACCAAAAACAAGTTTATTATGCTTTGTTAGTCTTGTGGATTCTTTTTTGGTATTAGTTACAATTATTCTGTTGCTTTTGTTGTGGAATTTTCCAGATTTTTATGGGTATTCAAGGACTGTCCTTAATTTTGCCTCTTCCCTCTTTATTCTGCTTCCCCCTTGAATTTGTATCCAAAGTGGTTTATCGGCCTTTTAATTTTCCTTTTGTTATTGCATGATACAAGTGTTATATTTGTCATATGATTAATTGCTTATGCTTATCTATATGGTAACCTGACATGCTTTGCTATAGCCTATTGGTGTGATTTAATTTTGATCACGGTTTGTGGAACCAGCTTGAATTTGTGTGTCAGTGCACTGAGAAATTATGTACACAGGAGGAGCTCCCACTTCTTGGCTGGCCATTAAATATTCACATGTCAAGTTGTTTGCTGTTTTATTCAGGATTTCAAGTATGCCATTCTTTGGGTGGAGGCACTGGCTCTGGCATGGGCACACTTCTTATATCCAAAATCAGAGAGGAGTACCCAGATCGCATGATGCTGACATTTTCAGTCTTCCCTTCCCCTAAGGTGTCTGATACTGTTGTTGAGCCATACAACGCCACCCTTTCTGTGCATCAGCTTGTTGAGAACGCTGATCAATGTATGGTGCTGGATAACGAGGCTCTTTACGATATCTGCTTTCGAACTCTTAAGCTTGCCACCCCAACATGTGAGTGCAAATTTCTATCTCTACACGTTCAGTTTGTTGAAAGAGTTTTTCAAGATAAAATTATGTTATGTGAAGTGGCTATAGTATTTTAACAAGAAAATAAGAGGTATAGCTTAATGTTGTAGCTTGTAATTCACGTCAAATGCATCTTCTAGAAACAGGGGAGAAAAAGAGACTGGGTTTACCTTGCAATTTGGTATTTTATGGCCATCATAATTGTCATTGTTGTCCTCTATGCTTTTGTTCATTAATAAGTTTGTCATTATGATTCTTGGCTGCTTGCATACTTTTTCCATTGGTAGGTACATAGCTGGCGGCTCATATGTCCCCTTCATTATTGGTAGTTTGGATGACAATCATATTAAATATGTAGACCATGATTCTCAGTCTCCCTCTAGAGATAACAGACATTAGTGAATTACAGATGGATGAGAATTTAATAAGCCAACCAACATAGTTTCATGAACGATTAATCACCATGCATTTTACTTTTACTTTTCTGTTACGAGCAAGTTCTTATATCTTTAGATTATGAGAAGGATGATGATCTGATTTAAATATGTCTTGGCTTGTTGAAGTTGGTGACTTAAATCATCTCATCTCTGCTACCATGAGTGGGGTCACTTGCTGTCTACGGTTCCCTGGGCAGCTGAACTCTGACCTTAGGAAACTTGCTGTAAACCTCATTCCATTCCCACGTCTCCACTTCTTCATGGTGGGCTTTGCACCCTTGACATCGAGAGGGTCCCAGCAGTATCGTGCCTTGACTGTGCCTGAACTGACACAGCAGATGTGGGATGCCAAAAACATGATGTGTGCAGCTGATCCCCGTCATGGACGTTACTTGACCGCATCCGCAATGTTCAGGGGAAAAATGAGTACCAAAGAGGTAGACGAACAGATGATCAACGTGCAGAACAAAAACTCGTCATACTTTGTAGAGTGGATTCCCAATAACGTCAAGTCTAGCGTATGTGACATTCCTCCAAAGGGTCTAAGGATGTCATCCACTTTTATTGGGAATTCAACTTCAATCCAAGAGATGTTCAGGCGGGTGAGCGAGCAGTTCACAGCCATGTTCAGGCGAAAGGCTTTCTTGCACTGGTACACTGGTGAAGGAATGGACGAGATGGAGTTTACAGAGGCAGAGAGCAACATGAACGATCTGGTGGCAGAGTACCAGCAGTACCAGGATGCCACTGTTGACGATGATGAGTACGAGGAAGAAGAAGAGGAGGAGATTGGCACTTGATGGGGTACATCTTTGTAACTCTTGGTTTGGCTTGAAAAATATGGCTTCAGTTGTCTCTATTTGTGAATGATGATATATATGCTTGTTGTTATGGAGTCTGTTAGGTTTTGACAATTTGGGAACCCTTAGTGCGTTTGATTCTTGTGAGTGCTTTGGTTCTAATATTGGGCATGCTATGTTTATATATATGAAATAGATTGACAGAGTCTCTTGTGTTTTTCTTCTAGTTGCTTTGTGTTCTTAGCATGAATTGAACACTACTGTTTGAACTGTTGTTCCTTGTCAAGAAAGAAAATAAAAGAAAGAGTTGACCAAAAGATTAATAGATTATTATATGAGTGCCATGTATGATAAGCTAATATACCAAAACTATAAACCAAGTCTAAGTAGAAACTTGCAATTCTCATCCTCTGAAGGGGTGAGGAGGCAAGAAGTGAGGCCTGAAGACAGACCTAGGGCTAGGACCCACCGGACCATAGTAACAACCTGGTCTCGGAGGCAAGAGCTGAGGCCGGAACGCTAACCTGGGACCCATCTGTGGCGCCATCATCGGCGGTAATGCTCCAATGGGCAAGGGTCGGCTGATGGTTGAAAAATACTGCCTGAGCTTTGCTTGTCTTTGCTCTTTGGGCTCGGCCACCCCCACGTACAGTTGTTTTCTTCCGTGGGTTTTCCCGTTCATCTCTTGAACTGCTTTTGCGGCTTCCTCCGGTGTAGAGAAGGCAACGAATCCAAAGCCGCGGCTCACTCCATTAATATCCACCATGACCTTGCAGGAAGTGATGCTCCCAAACTCGGAGAACATAGCTTCTAATTTCTGATCATCAATGCCATCATCAAAATTCTTCACATACAGATTTGATCGGTTTTGGTACTTCTTTGAAATCTGGTCGCGCGTAAGGGCCCTCTCCACGCTCCAAACCTTGCCGGCGATGTTGAGGTCTTGACCGACGGCCGAGAAGGCAGATTCAGGAGTGAGGAATTGCACCAAGCCAGAGCATTTGGAGTTGCCAGAGGAGTCTTTGTAGACGATGGAGCTTGTCACTTCACCGTATTCTCCTAAAACTCTGTTGAGCTCTTCCTCTGTCGTTGAAGGCGACAAGTTCTTGACATAAACGGTGTTGTTAGGGTCAACAGAATCCATCTCACTGGCCGAAGCAGCAGCTGAGCAGTGATTGAATAAAAATATAACAAGGGAACTAATATATGTGCTTCAAATTCTCCGTATACAAGTAGAATATGGTAGGAAAAAACCCAATACCACTACAAATAGGAAACTATAAATTACAAAACAAGATTAATTTAGTCAAGTTACTAGTTTTTTTTTAAAAAAAATAAACCCAATGGGCCGATGATTGATATGGACACTTCTAAACACTTGAAACTCTAATAAGTAAACTTAAAATTAAAATTCAATTGATGGTCATGGGTTCTTCTTCACGTGATGGTCTAAGTGGGTACATAATTAGTATTTCAATTTCAATAGAATAAGATTACAATAACACTGAAAACAAATATAGATGTATCGCTAATGTCTACTTAATAAATTACCTCCTCATAAATAAATAAATACTCATGTGCATATTTCACAATCCAAAATAAAAATATTAAAACGGTTCATTAATCCAAGATCAAAATATTTAGAAGACTCTTCAAACTAATATATATATAATTGTCAGTAAAGTTGTTTCATTTTTTACTTTAAATTTGAAGAACTCTTCTTACTTTAAAGGGATAATGACAGTTGACTATACCCAACTATTTCACGTTTCAAATTTAATATTCCAACTTCTAAATTTTTATTTGGGATACTCAAAAATTAAATAAGCGACTAGTTAGCCCAACGTCTGTTAAATTTAACTGATTTGGTTTGTCAAAAAGTCTAAAATGCCCTCAATAGTTTTGGTCTGATTGGTTCAATTGATACGGTTATGAAATGACTATTTTACCCCTAATTGAACAACTCATTTAACTAATAGGTTGAGGGCAAAATTGACTTTTCAATAATAATTATAATTATTTAATGATTAAATAAATATATAATATATAATTATTAATTGATTATATTATTATTATTGTTAATTATATTATTAATCATTAATTAATTATAATTAATTAATCTCAAACCATTCGTCTTCTTCAGCACCACCGTCTCCGGCCACGACTCCGACCGGCGAGGAGTACCACCGTCTCCGGCCGCGACTCCGACCGGCGAGGAGCACCACCGACTCCGGCCGCAACTATGACTGGCGAGGAGCACCGCCGTCGACAAGCAGATCTGGAATCACCTGCTCCAATTCGCGTCGGGCTCGCAGTGGTTAGCGTCACCGTCGGGCTCGCAGTTCTGGGCGTCGCCGTTGGGCTCGCATTGGTGGGCGTCGTCGTTGGCATCAGTCACGATGGAGAACGTCTTCTCCGCCGGGCTCGTGATGGTGGTCGATCGAACCCTAATCGATCGACCAAACCCAGTTGGAGAAGACGAAAACGTCGGACTCGTGATGGCTTCGATCTGCTCGACCCAGAGCCATCGTGACCCTCCGCGTCCCTCCCCTCCTCCAGCCCAGCCCCTCCCCTCCGTCGCCAGAGCTCCTTCGACCCCGACCCTCCGCCTCCTCCCCGACCAGCCCAATCCCGACCCCCATTACTGCGAGCCCGACGCGAAGTGGAGCAGGTGATTCCGGATCTTGTTGTCGACGAGGACGCTCCTCCGCCGAGGCCCGACGCCCAGATTCCCACCGAGCAGGCGGTCGGAGACGGGAGTAGGCGGCGGTCGAAGACGGTTCATGCGACTGTCAATTAGGGTTAATTATGTTTAGGTTTAATTAATGATTAATAATAATATAATTAATAATTAATGATTAAAAATCAATTAATGATAGTATATATTTAATTATTAAAAAATTATAATTATTATTTGTGTAATTGAAAAGTCAATTTTGTTCTCAACCCATTAGTTAAATGAGTTCTTTAATTAGGGATAAAATAGTCATTTCATAATCATATCAATTGATTCAATCAGACCAGTTTAACAGACCAAAACTATTGAGAGCATTTTATACTTTTTGACAGACCAAATCAGTTATATTTAACATACGTTGGGCTAACTGTTGCTTATTTAATATTTAGGTATCGCAAATGAAAATTTGGAAGTTGATGTATTAAATTTAAAACGTGACATAATTAAGTGTAGTCAACTGTCATTACCCTACTTTAAATGTAGGTCATTGATTGTACAAATTCTCTATTCAAACTACCCAACTCAAGAAAAGGTAATTATTCGAAGATTTGTAAGTTTTAAGCAGATCTGAGCTTTTACATCCACCAAATGTAAAGTTTGAGAAGTTAATAGAGGATTGAGCTATTTGGGTAATTTTGGGGTTAGGTCTTGCAAATGGCCACTGATAGATATTTTCTTATAATGCTAATTTTTCATTCTTGAGTTTTTATAGGGAGGATATTTGTAAGTATTAGAAGCTCAATTCACTTAAAAATTTAACTGATATGTGGATGTCTAGATTGTTATATAAGTTATCTTTCAGATGTGAGACTCTAAAAGTAAGTTTGAAGAATGTTTTCCACTTGTTTCTTAGCCTCTCCTAGCTGTATTGTGTTGCCTATTGGATAAACTTTCAAGTGTTGTTTGAGTTTTTGACTGAGAGATCCACTTTTTTGTGGTTTTTCTCAAATAGATTTTGTTCCTTTGTTGGTTTTGAGACGTGTATATTAAAGATTTGGGCATTAGATTTTGGGTATGTAGAGATTATTGTGCATAAGTTTTAGTTTGTTCGAACCCCAAATTCTGTATTGTTGAGATTGATGTTGAGAAGAGTCGGGGCAAGAATGAAGAGCAAGTCACAAGATTCGGGAGAACAATCAGAAGCTTATAATGATGTCGGGAAGAGTCTCGAGTACAACATTTCTATGAAGTAATCCACATTCGAGTAATGTTAAATACAGTTATCTATGAGTGGATATTGAGGCAATGGTGGTGAAAAATACAATTTACATTTCTGCAACACAAGTGCAAGCTCTTATAACCCTAATAACTTGGACAGAAAAATTCAAATAAACAAACACAGTCAACACAGCTGTGCCCTGTCCTTACATTTATCACTCAACACACACTTGCCTGTTTTGCAATATAGCAAACAACAAATTCAAATTCACATAAAAAAAAACAGTTGCTAATTCAAGAAACCAAGCCATACAAAATTCAAACAACCCTTCACATTACAAGAGAAAATTACAGTTAAAACTTGAATGTGTACTTATGATCTAGTCACTACTCGGATTATGATCTAGTTTTTATATTGTAATTGCAACTTACATGTGTGCTTATGATCAAATATATATCCTATCTAAGTGGTTGTTACTCTTACTAGTATTTATTCTCACTTTGTTTCATATATTAAAGTTTTATGTACAGTACTGGTCTTTAGAGATAATTGTGTTTATATTCAAGGGGAGAATTTTGTTCTTGTCTCTGTTTATAAATGTGATTAGTTGATTGTTAATGAACACACGAGTTAAATTAAAAATTAGGATTAACGGTAGATGTGTACGATGATAAATTTAACATACGCAAAGTAATTTTTTTTGTAATCAACCATTTAGTCAAGCAATTGTCGGTGTAATGGAATACTTTATTATGAAAACTTGCGAACTCGTTTCAGCTATTCGACTGTGTAATGGACAACGATCTGGACATGGACGAATACCAATGGCACGGGACGGTAACTTTGACAATAGTATAATAATTTAAGATGGTCACTGTGTATGCATAAGGAGGACTGATGCAGCGTATGTGGCAAAGAAGAAATCTTTATCAAGATTCGTTAATTCATAAGAATACTGAAAATGATAGATATAGAGGAAAACCTCGAATTTTATTAATTCATCAAAAATAACTGAATAACAAAGACCGTATGAGAGTGCTTAAATAATAAAACACAAATTGTAAAAAAAAAATCATAATTTGCTAGTAAAGAAAAAAAAAAGAAAAGAAAGAAAACAACTATTAAAAATTATAAAAAAAACTGTCCGAAACTTATAAAACGCGATTTTGACCCTCCAGATGATCTCCGGTGGCTGAAATTCGTTGTACCATATGGCATAACCATGATATCGACTCAGACCGTCGTTTCTGCCCGAAAAACACTAGTCTTTTGTCTAAATCTGACATTTTCGCGATAACTTTGGGTGTTCTAGCTTCTGCAAACCGACTTCCTCGACCGCACCACATTACCGTCGTTTCTGGACGAAAAACACTAGTCTGTTGTCCAAATATGATATTTTCACGATAATTTCGAGTGTTCTACTTTCTGCATACAGACTTCCTCAACCGCACCGCATCAAAAACATATGTGTAATTGCGCCAATGGTGTCATTATGGTTTGCAAATGGGTTATGGAAACTTTAATTAAGGTTTCAAGTGTTTGTCATTATAGTGTTAAGTGGTCATGTGTGCTTATGTTGTCAATAGCAAAAAAGAGGGGAATGTCTGTGTATGTAACCCTTCAAGTGGTGATGTTGTAAAACTCAATGATTTTATGGAGTGCAAGAAACAAACTAGATATTCACTTACAATTGATCGATCTTTAGCCATCTTTCGCTATATTTATTGTGTTCTTTTCACGGGAGGCATTTATTAAACGATTAGGGAGTCCACGATGCAACATGCACTTATTAAATCTTTGTATGTCGTGGCTCGCTTCAAATTATTGTTGTTTATAAATACATATGGAGAAGGATAAGAGAGTTTAATCAATAATTACCTTTGGTTTGCTTAATTTAATTGCTTCATTATGTAGAAATTAGAATAGTAATTTCTATTCAAATAATGTTGTAAGCATAAATTTGTTAAGTGAAAATAACTTATACTTAAGAGGCTGGAAGTAAAATTATCAATATAACAAACTTATGGCTTGGAAAATGTACATCTCTTAATTAACCAATCCATATATTTGTGTCTTTTGACGATGAATTATTGTAACCAATTTTATTACACAAGAAAACAATTTTATAAGGTGCCATAAGAAAGAACTATATGAAAATTTGAGATAAAAGAGTCTTAAAATTAGTGTTCAGACATTGGATCATTACCTATTTTATCATTAAATGTCAATTTATAATGAAGACTTAAAATCTTAATTTATATTATCATCAAAGTTAATTAATAAAATTTTAAGTTATAGATTTGGGCAGCCTTAGTGGTCTGGCCTCCACCTTCTTGGTCTCAGAAGATTTTTTAGGATAAACACATATATTATTGATCAATAAATTAACCCGATATCATGATAGACATCTATATTCTGCTATTACTCATGCTTAAATGACCAATTGAGGGTAACACAAATAAAATAGGTAGTTATAGGCATAAAATTGATTATTGATTCTTAGCCGGGCCAATAACAAAAGAAACAATTACTTCTGAAACAAAATCTTTTAATTACAAAACTGAATCTCATTTATTTAATCTGATTAATAAAAATTTAACCTCCTCGTAAATATTTTAACTTGGAATGGTTTTTTATTTGCAAAATTATGAAATCTCATTAGAAGGTTAATGAAATTTGTTATACAAGAATAGGATTTGTCCTGTCGGCCACTGAAGTCAAAGACCAATGAAGATTGAAGAAACGTATAAATTGACAAGCTATGAATCAGAAAAATAAGTCTGAATAAAATATATTTTATTTATAAATTAAAGATATTAATTGATTTTATCTTTAATTTCATATTGAGAATTTATTTAAAATTAAAACTGCATTCAAATTTAGATACTAAATTAATCAGTATACACAACATAAGGTAATAAATAATAGTTACTCAAAATAAATATATATTAGAGAATGGTATGATCATGAATTATAAAAAAGAAACTGATTTCATCACCAACCCCAACTACTTTTATTAATTGCTGGCTTTAAATTTGCACTCATTTTATCGAGAAAAACAGTTTCAAGCTTCGAACCCTACACGCCTCACAGTAATTTCCTCTTTTATTTTCGTTCCGCAGAGTTGAGAAATTTCAATTTCTGTATCAATTCAAGTCACAGAAACTCCAATTCCATGCCTCTTCCTTGGAAGAAGCACAGAATTTCCCAGCTCGTCGCCGATCTCCGGTCTCCGGCGAAGCGCCGCGGATCGATGGTCGTCGAGACTGGATTCCCCGCCTCCCTCGTCGATTTGTTCGTCAAGAACCGCGATCGAATCCACTCCAAGAAGCACGCCCGCCGCCGCCGCGGGATCGATACGGATTCGCCGCCGATTGAGGTTCCGGTGACGATTCCGCAGCCGAAGGAGGCGATTGACGGTGGCGGTGGCATTGAATCGATACGGTGTCGTGTCGACGGAGACGGATCGTTCGCTATTAGAGCTTCGGCGGCGGTTGTGAAGGCGTTCGTGGTGGTGGCTCTGGCGCTGAGCACGAAGAAGCTTGTGTTTGGGATCACATTATCTGCATTTGCGTTGCTGTTGCTTGAATATGTTTGCAGTTACATCGATATAGATGTTGGTTTGTGGTTGAAGCCGTGCGAGAGGGTTTTGGATTTGATCCAGAGGGGTTGGTCACTTTTGCGGCTTGAGAGATTGGTTTTACAGGAAAGTGATGTGGTTTGTGAATCTGTTGGTGAGATTGAATCAGTAGGAAATAGTAATTTTGAAGAAGAAGATATTGGGGTTAGAGAAGAAGGTGGTGTAGATAGAGAGCAGAGTTGTGTGGATATGAGGATGGCTGTGGAGGGAAATGAAGAGGGTTTGCTGTATGTTAAGAAGCAAAGTCGGAGCCGGAGAATTAAATCCAAGATCATTAAGAAATGTGTTCAGTTGCGAGATTTGAGGAGGAGGAAGAAGAAGAAGAGCACGGGGACAGGGACATGGTCGGAGGAGGATGAGTGGGTAGATGGCAGTGAAAAGTCCGGTTACTTGAGTATTGAAGATTGTGAAGAAGACAAGCTAGGAGGCAAAAGCATCAATGTTGAGTCTCAAATTCCTTGTGAACCGCCTCGGAAGAAGTCGGGAAGAGGAACAAGAGAGGCACATTCAGGGTATCAAATGCTGGTTCTCATTGCACTGATCGGACTTGTTGGTGGTCGGGTTTGGGGTTTTGTAATCACAGTTGTGTGGTGCCTGGCTTTGAAGTCCCTTGGAAATCGAGGGACAGTACAAAATGTGCCCATGATCAAGTGGTCTCTTGTCTCAGTCCAGAGATAGAATTTTGAAACTTAGGGGGCAATGCATAGCAAGTGTTGTTCAACTTGAGGCATGTAAATTAATTTTCACCTATACAAATTACAGATCATTCTTCTTGTATGCTTATGCATGTTATTTGGTACCCTAAGCTTTCCATAACTCATATTAATTGTCCAACAATCAATGGATAGGCTGTATTGTATGAACTCTTTGATTCATGACTGAGAAATTACACTCAAACCCAAAAGATTCCATTTTGTAGAGATTGATCTCCAATGTTAGAGCCTGAGCTCCAAATATAGTTAATAATATCTTTAAAATGGGATTGGCCCCATGGAGTGGTTGTTGTCCGTATTTCACCAGAGCATAATGTAGAATATCCATCAGTACAATAAAAAAGGCCTTGTTTGTTTGAGACTGGAAATTCAACTTCTGACATCTTAAAGAGGTAAGTAAGAGGCTATCTTACTTTTTCAATATACCATATCGCATATCTCATTTATCAATAACTTCGATGGACAATACAAAATCTCACTTTTGTTGACTTCTTGTATATTCTTTAATTGAAAAACATCTTCTTCTATCAAATGAACATAATTCTCGTAATGCAGACTATTATCTCATATCATCTGTTAAATTAACAAAACATATGTCTAAGTTTGAACCTATAAGCAATTTAGGTGAATTTACTTTTCTTGAATGCCTTTAATGACGTGTATTAATCACAACCGTTCATTCATCAATCTAGCAATGTTCTTAATTTACCCTAAGTGATAACTTTTACTAAAACAACAGTTCATTTTTATGTTATATTTTTATCACAAGAAAAGTTACATTAGGAGTGCTAGTTGTTGTTGGTGGCCCGAGCTTTTCAATGACTGGATACACGCATTATACAATAAAGCCCTGTAAATCAATATTGTTTTTTTTTAGGAAAACTCGACATATCATTAAATTATTAATTAACTAACAAGGTATTACATCGGACCTTCGAAGCAATAGATGGTGAAATAGACACCGCACCGTGATCTCAGCTACTGTTAGTTAAAACATATATACATGACTAATTCATGAGTCATGTAACTACAAGAACAACGAGCAAAATAAATGATAGCGCAACGAAATGTCTCTTGCAAACTCACAGCCTACACCTTTAATGAGTTGAGACTCCCCGCAAATCTATTACAAGAACCACCCCGAATATGACGAGCAAAACAAATGATAGCGCAACGAAATGTCTCTTGCAAACTCGCGGCCTACACCTTGGATGGGTTGAGACTCCCTGCAAATTCGTACAATAATCACCCTAAAAACACTTCCACACGCACCACAAAAATGCTTATGTAAACCTCGCGGCCTCCACTTTAGTTGGCTGGAGAAACTCAAGAGAGTTCCAACCGACCCGTGCCCCCTCGGTCTTCCTACCTCTGCCACCCAATCCCAACTGCCATCCCAAATCGTCGTCGTCCTCATCCGCCGCGCCTCCGACCACATATGCCGACGATCCTAGCCGTTGGCCTCCGCTCGTGTCCTCTATTGCGAGTCCAAGCCCAAATCGCACTTTCAAAATGCGACCTCTCTCCTGCAAATCTACCACGTCTTAAATCCCAGCACCCTCCGTGTCCCAGACACGCAAAATCGCGAGAACAACGCCTCCCAGAATCGTAAAATCACAAACACTAGTCAGAAGCCGAACCGCATATCTCGTTAATTTGGCGAAACAAATCCTAATCTCTATGGAGTAGACCACTCTTCTAGTTGAATTATCGAAATTAATCAGAAGTCAAATCCTATAAATCATACTAGGATATTTTACAAAGATATTGATTTTAAATAAATTAATATTTATTAATTTAAATATATTTCTGTAATTTATTAATCCAACATTTGGCCGTGTGCGAGTCTATGTTGCTAGATCTTTTTGTTTTTGAATAATATTGCTAGATCTTGACTTTGAAATTTGCTTCACAAATTAATTATTTGTGGATATTTCGAAAGGACTTTAGGATAAAATATTAATACACTAATATAATACTGAAATAAAAATTGTCTAATACACCATTAGGTAGTTGTGATTTATCTGGTTTGTGTTTACTCATTTTCAGATTCAGACCATTCTTGAAAGGATAAATAAAACCGTAAATATCCCAGAAAATTCTTATTCACAAGTGTATAGATACATATGTTTTGGATGCATCAATGCAACCAAATAAATATGCCATGCCATGCCTATTATAGTTACAGATTGGGCCATATTTTTAAATTGAGAATTAATACAAAATTGGCCCCAATAGTAACACATGGAAGTAGTTGTTTATTTATGAGTGGCCTTCATTAATTATGGCTGCTTCTTTCTGGAAAATTCAATTTCCCTTCGAACCGTCTCTGTTTTTCAACAAAGCATACCTGAAAAAGATACAATATGGATAAATAAGTTGGCACTAGAAAAATGTAGAATCTCTAATTGTACAATTAAAATACATTGTTTTGGACATGTACCAACTAGAAATTGAACTTCTAACTTCTTGAAATAATAATATTAATATCTTTGCAAGGAAACACTATTAATTAGTTATAAATGTGTGTGTATTCTAGTTTTTATAACCTTTGATGAGTATTCAATGGATTTATTATTGTTAAGCATTGGAAATCGGTTTTATTTTGTTTAGCTTGACTTCAATTTATTTTTGTAATGGTAAAAATCGATGCTATGTATAAGGAATTCCCAACTCATGTAATTAATTATCAAATAATTTTTTATAATTTTTATCAAGTCATTAGAGAATATAAGCACAAGGAAGATTTATAAGATCAAAACTGTTGTGATGCCACGTCAAATATAATATATAATATTATTGATGAAAGATTTAATGTAGAAATACATAACTAGAGCAAAAGTTCTTATATATAATAAAATCTTAAACTCATACATATAAAACCCTAACCGTCATATTTTACTAATAAGCCATAAATACATGGGCATAACCATATGCCTATTCTAACACTAATGTTACAAAAAAATTCAACTTATTGTAAGCTTCTACTTGTCTTTGAAGGACATTTTTATATTTACAACCCAGGTCAAAAGTATTACAAGTATAAGTTATGAGAAAGATTTCCTAATCACACAAAGCCACGAGATTATGTTATTATGTAAATAAAGTTGATGAAGTCTCTTTCTTAATAGATTAATGTGTTGATAGATTAGACTAACTAATAATAGAATAAAATTGGGTCGGCGCGTGAGATAGATTAGACTATCACCATCAACCATCCAATTGGTTGGAGTTGGAGACCCTTTAATTTTTGAACACTTGCATACGGTCTCTTAATTCCTTGAAATTTTGGATGATCAAGAATATAAAATATCTATGATCAATTAATGGTGTAAAATATCTAATGTTTATGTCTGGCGTTATTATATTTTTTAAAATATTACATTTACGACTGAATTCATCTCTTGATCGATTGACTTTAATCGTTTAACCTTGAATAGTTAAATTAATCGTGGTGTAATTAATTTTTTTATTTGTTTTCTTTTTCATACATTTAAATTTAAATTAAGAAAAATTGTTGATCACTATTTTTTAATAGGCAACTTATACATGTCATTATACTCTTTATTTTTTTTAGTTGCACGTTAACATTGTAAGATTTCACTTAGTTGCATCATCGATCACAGAACTAAGTTTGATGTAAAATGTCCATAATACCCCTATATTAAAAAAAAATTTTAAAAAATCTTTTGAACTTTTATAAAAAATATTTTTATCAGATAAATAATAAAACCCTGATTTCAAAATTATTTTAAAAAAAAAATGGGTTTTCAAAAGAATATTAAAAACTAAAAACTAATTTTAACAACATTTTTTTTAATATATATATTTTAAAAATAATATTCAAATCAATTTTTTATTATTTAATTCATAAATTTTTTTTTAAAATAAGGTAAACAAATGATTATTTTTTTATTTTTTAAATATAAAGTTATTTTAATCATTTAATAAAATTTAAAACCAAAATATTTAAATGACTGATATGAAAGCTAGTATGTACACTACATATTTTGGTCTTTTACCGCAATAAAAGTTGAAAACTAAAGAAGTATTAATGGTGGTGACAGTTTTGTCAAAGTTGGATATCTACCCAACCAAAAAAATATTTAAGTTTACAGTCAGGTGCAAAACCGCATATTTTAATTGTAGCCAAATGAAATTTTCTCTAATTTAGATTTCTTCAACCGTTAAACTGGCCAACTTGTAAATCGACCACACGATGAACGCTCCAAACTTTACTATGTCTATAGGTAAGTGGACAAAAGATTATATTTGTTAAATTTGATACACATATTTAACTTCAGTTCAAATTAATTCACCACATTATAGTGTTCATGTATTCTCACTTAATCAAGAACAAGTATGGCTGTTCATTTTTATCCGGGATCCGACGACCCAACCCGACTCAAACCCGTATGACCCGAGATCCAACAGAAAATCGGGTCGGATGGACTCAAACCCAACCTCAACTGAGTCGGGCCTCGGGTGGGATTTTGAAAACCACTGAATAACCCGACTCACCCGACACCCATATGACAAAATAGGCCAGAGTCCAGACCCACGTTTTCCCCCCAACGCCCAGCCCAACACACACTTCCCAAATCAACCCACATCAAATGTCAAGCCCATCTTATGAGTCTTGCAACATTGTCCAACACAGGAGCATATAAACGTTAGAAACGTTTGATAAGTTTTCGATGTGGAACTCTTTTAGAGAGAAAGAAAGTTGGTATAAATGATTGTAGACGTGGCCATCTCTCCTCCACCCATGACCTTACTCACTCAGCCTCACGCTCACGCTCACGCACACCAACAAAACAACATTATCTCTACTATTTTTAAATCTGAAACGCTCTCTCGTCTCCTCTCTGCTTCTGGCCTTCTCTCCATCTCGTCCATCGTCCTTCCCTCTTGTCTCTTCTCCATATACTCTCTGTCTCTCACAATCAAACCATCTCCGTTGTGAATCGATCTATTGGAGAAGCCTTTCATCCACCATAAATCATCGATGGTGGATAGAGGAATCTCCAACGGATCAATTCTCCATTGGAGACTGGAGATTCAAGCTTCACTCACCGACGACATGCACGGAACTCTGATAACGGTAATAATTGTTTTCTGTGTTTATTTTAGGCTTGGAGGTTAACTTTGGAGTCTTCGGGTTACGATTTTGGGGGTTAGGATTACGAATTGGGGTCAAATTTGGGGGTTAGGGATACAAATTTGGGGGTTAGGGTTATGAATTGGGGTCAAATTTGGGGTTTACTTTGGTTTATGTTTTAATTTAGGGCTTATGGATTTGATTTACCGTTTTGAAATTGAAGGTTAGGCTTACCAAATTTGGGGGTTTAGGGTTTCGAATCAGGGTCAATTTTGGGGGTTAGGGTTTCGAATTTGGGGATTTAGGTTATGTTAATTTCAATTTGAATTTGGGGATTTAGGGTATGTTAATTTCAATTCGATTGGGGTTTCGAATTGTGTGGATTCGAGCTGCAATTTTCAATTTTAAAATTCAAATTTCAGTGTTGTAGGGTGTGTTGGGTTGAACCCGACAACCCGACCACCCGATTGCATAGCCGAGTCGAGTTTCAGGTATGACTCCCTAGACCCGACATGAGCCGAGTTGAGTCCAAAACCGATCGGGTCCATCCGACCCGACCCGATGAACAGCCCTAAGAACAAGTAATTGATGCCCTAGTAATTATTCATTAACAGATAATAATGTTAGTTAACCAGACACATCAACCTTCAGTAGAGCTCCAATATTATACACATAATAGAAACTGCAATAATGTCAATCTTTAACAGATATTACCTCAACACAGATCAACACTAGTTAATAATAAATTGACACAAACAAACAACGGTCATAAGAAGTGTCTCTCCTCTTGAATCCAATGATGCATATTTAAAATTTGATTTGAAGATCATCCACAACGGCCTCGTCCACTTTAAATGACTTGGCCAGAAGATCATTAGCAATGGAAGGGTTGGACCCGAAAACAGCATTGCCAACAGTGATGACACCCGGGTTCTGGCTGCTCAGCGCAGAGATCGAAACTGCTGGGTATTTCCCAATATTCCTCTGAAAATGGACGAGCCCAACCGGGAACACGAACATGTCACCCTCGTGAAGAGTCTTGGAGATGAGCCTGTTTTCGGGGTTGGAGGTCACGAATCCAGCCTCGATGCTTCCTTCTAGGACGGTTAAAATCTCAGTGGCTCGTGGATGCAAGTGGGGAGGAATGACACCGAATGGCGCGTAGTCAATTCGGGCCATGGAGATGCCGAGGGTGTTGAGCCCGGGCACCTGGGCCACGGTCACTGGAGTCACCCTCGACCCAAGAGGGTTCGATGTGTTGCCGGTGGTGTGGAACCTTGTGAAGCTGAAATGGTCCGCTTGAACAAGCTTCGGCTCCATACAAGCCTGCCCGTTGACCCGCACTGTTGAGGGTTGAGAATTACATTACAAAAAAATGTGCAAGCACACACATAATAATATAAATTGATGTTAGAAGTTCAATCCACCTAAAAGCTCAAGCTGATAGATAGAGACTCAAACTATTATTTAATTTAGTTAACATATTCACATCTTTCAGTAACACTCCCTCTCACATGCAAACTGAGTTGAAATGCACGTGGAAACAATGAGCGGGGGGTGAAAGGATAACCTCTTATACATATCTATAGACCTTTAACTCGAAACAAATGGTATGGAGATCACATGCAAATCCATCAAGGCTCTGATTTCATGATATCGAATACAATACAGTTTATTCCTAAACCTATCGAGTGACATGTGACGATTGAGTTGGTTAATGTACCTGAAGTAGTGGTAGTGGTAGTAGCGACGCAAAAGTCTTGTAAAGGACTGGGCTCGTAAGCGATGGATAGAGTGCAGATGGTAGCGAAAAGAGTGGAAAACAGAATCTGCTTGGCCATTATTGATTAGTCTGTGAAGGAAATGTCGATCAAGTCTCTATTTATAGGAGCAGAGGAAGTGACAAACATGTCTTGTGATCGTCTCAGGTTAATTGAAAAGGTCTTGGAATATTTTCAAGCCGATTATGCGTACAGAAAATAACACGAGCATGCTCACAAGTTGGGTATGGTAGAGATTAGGTTGTTTGGACAAAATGTGATTTAAACATAATAATCCAGATTAAGGTTACTGGAAATGGTCCAAATGGGTGAAACATGGCATTAATTAGGCTATTATTGATTGCCATATATTGACCATCGATCCCTATGGTGTGCCGGCAGTGGCACTTTAAGTAATATTTATGTTTTGAACAGATGGTAGTAGTTGTTCTCAAGTGTTTCACTTCTTCTGCTAATTGACTTGATTCTGGTGAAGCAGAAAAAAAGTTTACTGTTGCTAAAACATTGTAAGATGGAATGTATGGAGCTATGATCACAACCAATGGCTAATATTGAATTCAAATCTTGTTAATAAGCATTACACGTGTTTGAATTCATTTTGGGTTTATTAAAATGGATGGACAACGAAAAAATTACCTATTACGAATGAATAAGAGATTGCGACTTGAAATCTGATCACCAGACAAAAATTCTACATATTTGATCACTTAATCAAATAAGTTTCACGAACGATTAATTCTGATTTAAGAAATAGACAAAAATTCAAGTATGAAACTTGCGGATTCACGTAAACTAAACGTTTGGAGGATAACGATTTGTTAAGAAGATAATTGGTAATAAATTTATCTAAACAAAACATGACAAGCTTACAAAAGCTCCATTTCGCACAACGTGGGGGCATAAACTAGTTTTCAAACCCAAAGGGCTTGCAAGACCATAATTTGCCCTCTAAGTGAACTTGTGTGTGTGAGACTTTTAACTTGATAGCTTCTTACATAATCTTCGTCTTCTTTTCACGTGAGAATATGAAAAATATCTGCATGAGTGCAAATCTCAACCTATCAATAATTTTATCTTACGTGATGAGATTTGAGTTTGTTTCTCAATTACCCAAAATTCATTTTAAGCTTGTGATATATCGGTACCAAAATCTCATCACGTAGGATATATGTATCATATATATAAAAACATTTTCACGTTATACAAAGTCGAGTCAAATCAAACTCAAGTTGACATATCCTCAAAAGTTAATATCTGTATTAACTTTATCAGTTATACAAATCGAGTCTAATTAAGAATGAAATTGACATATTTTCACAAACAACTTTGTAATTTATTTGTCCGATAAATCACCCTATGGACACAGTCAATAGGAACATGTTACCAACTGGGTGTAACTAAACCAACCTGAACTTGTAGTTTCTGCAACACAAGGCCTTGAGCGCAAAATATGAGGCCAGAGCACAAGAGACACATAATGTACATAACATTTAGTTTCATTCAAGGAATTTACTTCTTACAAATACATGAATCTGAATCATTGGAAACAAAACCTTAACTTCCTCAATCCTCAAAAGCCCATCAGCTTCATTTGTCCAGAAACCAACATCAGCCACATCAACAAATCCAAGCTTTTGAGGAGACTCCACAGTCCATGCCTTCGTTTGCGTTTAGTAATTATGAGCGAAGAAGAAGAAGATCAAGAAGAAGAAGAAGAAACAGCTGGAGACCCACATCATGAGAGAAAGATAGCTTCTGGGCTCTTCACCGCTGCTCCTTCAACACAATTTAACAGATGTGTTTTTTCTTTTTGAAAATTCAAACACATTAAATACTATTGCTTTGTAAAATAAACTTTTTTGTTTTAATTATACCCAAAACGTAATTAATGAATAGATTACAGCTCTTGAGTCCGAATGTTTCCTACCTAATCTGTCCTCCTCGTTCTGTTCCTCCCAACATTACTTCACTTATTTGTGCTAATACAGATATTAATATATTGATTATATTTATTGCAACGGTCCAAGCAACCTACAATTATGATTCATTTGAATTCTGGAAGCGGCAAAATATTGTACGTTTATGTGTCGTATATGGACAAACTTGTTTTATAAGAGGTGTGTCTATGTCAGATATTGTTTAAGAATGTATCACATTCAAATTCGTTTTAAGCTTCAATTTTAAAATTTATAAGTAAATTTATTATAAAATTATCAGAGACAAACTTGTTTTAGACTCTAATTTTAAAATCAAGTGTAAAAGACATTAAGCCACACCCAACAATTCACAAAAGACACGTAACTACTCCATTTTTTAAAATGGACAGTGAGGTACACCTGGAGATCATAAATTGACAGATAACACATGTTACAGGTGTTCACGGTTCGATTTTAATACCAAACCGACCGGTTTAGTTCTTGAAGAAATCAAACCGAACCAAAAAAATTTGGTCGTTTGAACCAAAAATCAGCCAGCAAACCAAAAAGTTTCATAAATCAAGCAAAAAATGATTAGATTTCGGTCGGGTTTTAGAGGAATTATGAATAATAATTTTACACTAATTAAAATAAAACGTTAATAAAGCTCAAAAAGAAAAATTCAGTTGAAAAAAAACCCTAAATTGAAGCATAAACCGGACGATTCATCATAATTTGAACTGGAGTTGGTGGGTTCAGTTTTTGATCGGTTTTGGTTAGTTGAACCGAAATCAAACCGACCATGACCAAAACCGACCAGAACCGAACCGACCAAAAAGGAACCGACCAAAATCGACCATTTTTCGGTTCGGTTCGGTTTGGTCGGTTCGATTTATTTAACACCCTTGGCATATGCTGTTAGAATTTTGGATGGAATACTTTAATTTTTGAAGTGAAAAGACAAAAATACCCTTAATTTTAATTCAAATTTTCAAAACATGCCACTCATGTGTGTTTGGGTGTTTCTCGACCTCTCCAATCTCGATCTCTCCGACACCCTCTTCCCCCGCCATCTCCTACCTCACCTCCGCCGCCAACTCACTCTCCAGAGATCGCTGGAAACTCATAATTTTCAGGTGGTCCTCTCTTTCTCTAATATAATTATTTTTGTTTATGACGAAAAAGTAACTTTTAGTTGTAAATTGTACATCATAGTCTAATTGGTATCTAATTCTATTATGGCAGAGGAGGATTTTTTATCATCATATAAAAGTAACTATTTTAATATACATTTTAAATGGTTTAGATGTGTAATAACTGACTTGTGCTCTGTTTTTCTCCAAAACCTAGAAACAGAGACCATGTTGCCCGGCAAGAGACCTCGCCCTCCGATGAAGAGGACCACCAGCATGACCAAGTTCATGTTGGACCTCAACGTCCCCACCGGCGAAGCTCCGGCTACGGACCCACAAAACCGAATCCTTCCAGAGACCCATCGAAGACAGCTCCGACGACCTCGATCAACGGTTCTTGACCTCACTCGTCTCGCCGAGGCCCAATCAGACACTCCGCAGATCCGTGCTCGGCTTCAGACCCAGCAATCGCAGGAGCGATCAGAGCACCAACTCGGCTTCAAACCCAGCGATCGCAGGAGCGATCGGAGCTCCAACTCCGTCAAGCTCCCGTGTTGGTCCCGGACGAAGGATCTGAAAATTTCCCGGAGCTCGGTGATGTGCGCATCATCTAGCTTCGTCTGTTTCTGATTGGTCATCACTAATTGTTCACACAACTCACTGTGAAATTGAAGCAAAAAAGTACTCAACTTGAGGATATAAAGTTGGAAACTTGATGATTATCTGGGAATACTGAATTGTGAGTGAGATCTAAGAAGAAGAGGAGGGATGTTGGTGGGTAGGTCTGAAAATGGAGATGAGGAAGGAGCGGTAAGTGTATAGATGAGAGCAGTAAACACCACATGGGTATTGAAGCTCATTAAATTGGGCATTCAGGTTTGGTAAATACTAGAAAGTCAACAATACCAGAGACCATAACAGCCCAATTATTTTTTGGGTTTGAATTTTATAGGAAAAGAAAAGTGTAAAGGACAATTGGGTGATTGAACTCTGTCAACCAGCGAAGTTGTCTTTGGCTTTGTAGGCCATTCCAACTCTTGGACAATTTTTCTGGCGACGATTCAATTTCTCCGGCGAGCATTTCCGGCGACGACCACAACGAGTATCTCCGGTCAATGAAGAGGAGGTGAGAACGACCGGAGAAGTTGTTCCAAGGTCGGAGATGAGGTCGGTGAAAGTTGAGGCAGGAAACAACCAAATTTCTCACAATGGCATGAATTAAAAATTCGAAATCTGACCAAGGGCATTTTTGTCTTTTCACTTAAAATTTTAACAGATTTCATCCAAAATTTTAACGGTAGGTCCTAAGTGTTCTTGGCCACTACGCTAGAACCGCTCTCTCTAAATAATTGAGTTTAATTTAAGTCTATCACGATTACATATTTAATTTCATGAAATTAAGGATTAATCATAGACATTTCCTTGTAAATTTAACAGTTGACGTGAATTTTTAGTTTTATTTTCGCATTAGAAATCTCTTATGATTTAATGTACACGATCTTAAATATATGCAATGAACTATACGTATTTCTCGTATAATTGTACCTTTTTTTTGTAAGTGAGAGACCATTTAAGAATATTTAGACTCATTTTATTACATTATATTATATTTAAAGTTAAATCCGTTAGTTTTCAGTACAAAATAATCAAAATACTCCTAATTGTCATATAAATTAACAAGTGATAATGTAGATAATTCCTTTAAGCAGACGTTCTCACTTAAGACCCATTACATAATAACGTTTCCTCTACACGTTTTCTTTTAATGCCCCTTAAATTAAAATGTTTCTACTACACCCCTTAATTTTTGCACTTTACTCATTTGTGTTAACTTTGTTTGAAATTTTATTATTTTTTAAATAAAGAAAATACCTTCGCATTGATTTATTTTTAAAAGATTTAAATTTTGTATTTTTTTTCGAGGAATTGAATTTTGTATTAATTTTAAAAAAAATACCTCTCAACCATAACTGTGAAACTGATTTTCAACGTCATCTAACTCCACTCTGTTATTCTGACGTGTCACAATCTCTGTGATCTATCGACTCAACAGGAGAATCCACACCGTCCGTCAAGCGTATGAAGAGTGAAGGTAATTCTGGAAGAGATCGTCAACGCAACAAATAAACGAAAGTCAGATTTCTTATGGAGCAATTCCAAATTGTCTTCAGTTTGCTGTCACATTTGCTTCGATTGAACGGAAAGCTGACTTCTTGGTAACGATTTGTTGTATTTCTTGCAATGAGAAACTGCCCTTTTATTTATTTATTTATTTGTTTGCTTAATTGCATCTTTTCCTGTTAATTAGCCAGTTTGAGTTCATCATAATCATATATATTCCCTTTTATTGCATAAAGAAGTGATTTTGTGTAATGGGTATGTGTTGTCTTGTTGGGTTTTTAATTAGTGGTGATGAATGACATATTGCTGTCATATCCTGTATATATATTATGGTTAGATTGATAAATTGGGGAATTGGAGATGAACAAAAAGGGAAAGAATATAATTGTTTGTCTAATTAGAGAATTGTGATGAGTAGATTCAGTAAAGTTGTGAAGGGCAGACCATGTATTTGCTTGCAGTCTCAGGCTGTTTTACATTATTTGTGATGTCTGATTAACGAGAAATTAGGGCTCTTCGAACTTCTTTTGTCACAAGTTTTGAGATTTTTTACAATTTTCTTAAGATGCTTACAATGTAAGGGGAAGGAGTTTTGGGAGCTATGCTGGTTCATTCAAAAGTTCCATAGTTGCCAGTGATTGATTTCTATGGCCAGCAAGCCTTTTGCAGTCCTCAATAAAGTTTTACATACCACATTTTCCTTTGGCGCCAAGAAGAGATTAGACTTGTCTACTTTTCCTAACAACTCCCCTCCTACATTGGTTGGAATGATGAATCTAAACTTGACTCGTTAAATTTGTTTAGAAATGCTTTCATGTGCGGTTTATAAATAGTATAACAGGAAGTTCTTGAAGTTGTCTGATACGGTTAGATAGATAGTTTAGCTCGATTACCTAGATAGCTCGAATCTCAATTTAGTATTCGTTGTAGAGAGAACACAAGATCTCAAAAGAAACCAATTTACTAATAATTTTCTCAATGTTTTATTCATAGAGCTCATAGATATTTATAGCCTACTTGAACCCTAATTCCAAATAGTAACCCAATTCAACTAGAAGTACTAATCCCAAACTAATTCCAACTCTAATCCAAAATTAATACAATAAGTAAAATATTACTTAGAATAATATTTCTCAAGGACTCATATCATTGTCCCTTCAATTGAACTCAGTTTCTTATTTCTTTTAGTATCTTGTGTACAATCCTCACTCTGATGGCTCTTCAAATGTATATAAGCTCTTGACCCTCTTTAAATGGTGGGTGGTTCCGCTTGTTTGGTTGCCAGTTATATGCTGGTCTTGGTGAAGTATACCTTGCATGCTTTCTTTTTCACAAAGAAACCAAAAGTTATTGATTAGTTCTCTTTGTATTTCTATCTCAACTTTGAGCCTATCAATATTGTGTGCTGAATCTAACTTGAAAAATGCACAGGGGAAACACTATGCCACTATCTTCTTCATGGCTGCCATCACAGGCACCCTATGGATGCTCTGTTATGTCCACATGTGAGTTCAAAATCCCACATCAAAAGATTATTAAGTATAAGGAGGGTTTATATACACATTGGACCCTAGACCTACTAGACTAGTCTTTTGGGTCATAGGTGGGCTCTATGTGTGTATGGGCTTTCCTTGGGTGCTCTTCCTAGGTAAGGCCCGAATCTCCCCAACAGTGGTATCAGAGGCTGGTTATTTAATCGGTATCATGTGTTAAATAATGGAAGCTAATACAAACAGAATGGTTAGTCTGAATGATTCAAATTATCATGTCTGGAAAGGGAAGATGGAAGATCTTCTTTATGTGAAGGATTATTATCTGCCGGTTTTCAGTGAAGCCAAGCCTGAAAACAAATCTGATGGTGAATGGAATTTATTACATCGTCAAGTATGTGGCTATATTAGACAGTGGGTGGATGATAATGTTTTGAATCATGTCAGTGGAGAGACACATGCACGCAGTTTATGGAGCAAGCTTGAGCAGTTATATGCTCGAAAGACTGGTAATAATAAGTTGTTCTTGATAAAGCAGATGATGAGTTTGAAATATCATGATGGGGCTCCGTTGACAGATCATCTTAATGCTTTTCAAGGAATTATTAATCAGCTTGCAAGAATGGGTATCAAGTTCGATGATGAGGTGCAGGGTTTGTGGCTTCTAGGTACATTACCGAACTCGTGGGAGACGTTCAGGACGTCCTTCTCTAACTCAGCTCCAGATGGTGTTATCACCATGAATTTGGCTAAGGGGAGTGCTCTGAATGAAGAGATGAGGAGAAAGTCACAAGGTTCCTCTTCGCACTCAGAAGTCTTGGTGACAGAACAAAGAGTAAGGAGTAAGAGCAGAGGTCCAAAAGGTAGAGACAGAAGCAAGACTAAGAACAGGTATACCAATGCAGAGTGTTATCACTGTGGTCTAAAGGGGCATATTAAAAAGTATTGCCGAAAGCTCAAGAGAGACAACTAACATGACAAAGAGAAAGAAAAGAAGGCAAGTCATGATGATGATTTTGCTACTATTACTGAAGAGTTTCTTCTCTTGTGTGATGAAGAAGATGTTAACTTGACTTATGATGAGACCAGTTGGGTAGTAAATAGCGGTGCCTCCATTCATGCTACAAGTCGAAAGGACCTCTTTTCATTTTATACATCTGGTGATTATGGCAATGTTAAGATGGGAAATCGAGGCATGTCAAAAGCTATTGTCATAGGAGATGTGCGATTGGAGACGAAAAACGGTACAATTTTTATTCTGAAAAATGTTAAGCATATTCCTGACATTCGCTTGAATTTGATATCAGTAGGCAAGCTAGATGATGAAGGTTTTCATCATACCTTTGGTGGTGGTTCATGGAAGCTCACTAAAGGTGTTATGGTCGTGGCTAGAGGTGAAAAGTGTGCTTCGTTGTACGTGACACGAGCTAGAGTTTGTGGTGGCATTATTAATGCAGTCGAGAAAGAGAGTACAACTGAATTGTGGCACAAGAGACTTAGTCACATGAGCGAGAAGGGAATGATGGTTTTGGGAAAGAAGAACCTCTTACCGGGAATGAAAGGTGAACCGTTAGAGAAGTGTGAGCATTGCTTGGCCGACAAGCAAACTAGAGTATCTTTCAAATCATCCCATCCCTCGAGAAAGCCAGAGATGCTTGATTTAGTATACTCTGATGTTTGTGGTCCTATGAAATCCAAGACACTTGGAGGTGGTCTCTATTTTGTGACTTTTATAGATGATCATTCAAGGAAAGTGTGGGCCTATATATTGAAGACTAAAGATCAAGTGTGTGGTGTCTTCAATCAGTTTCATGTCCTAGTTGAGAGACAAACTGGGAAGAAGTTAAAGTGCATGCGAACCGATAATGGAGGTGAGTATTGTGGTTCTTTTGATGATTATTGCAAGGATCAAGGCATTCGACATCAAAGGACGCCTCCAAAGACGCCTTAGCTAAATGGGTTAGCTGAGAGGATGAATAGAACGCTTATTGAAAGGACGAGATGCTTACTTTCACAAGCAGGGTTACCAAGATGCTTTTGGGGTGAGACTTTAAATACAGTGGTTCATGTATTGAATCTCACACCGTGTGTGCCTCTTGAGTTTGATGTTCCAAATGGAGTTTGGACAGGTAAAAATGTCTCCTACAATCACTTAAAGGTATTTGGATGCAAGGCATTTGTGCATATTCCAAAGGACGAAAGATCTAAACTTGATATGAAGACTAGACCGTGCATATTCATCGGTTATGGCGAGGATGAGTTTGGGTACAGATTTTATGATCCGGTGCAGAAGAAACTTATCAGAAGCCGCGATGTGGAATTTATGGAGAATCAGGACATCAAAGATATTGCGAAGTTTGAAGAAAGTGCTCCGCAATTTATAACTGACTTGATTGATTTTGATATAGTTCATCCTACAGTTGTGCCAAGTCAAGTTGAAGATGAAGTTCGTGATGACCAACAGGGTGCAGGTGATGTTGATGCTCCTACAGAGGTAGAGATGGATAATGAAGTCCATGAGCAGTTGCCAGTACCAGATGTTCCACCAGTTGTTCCACTCAGGAGATCTTCTAGAGATCGACAACCGTCTACAAGGTACTCAGCTAATGAGTATGTGTTAGTATCTGACGGGGGAGAACCCGAAAGTTACAGTGAAGCCCTTGAAGATGAGAACAAGAAGGAGTGGATTGAAGCCATGCAAGATGAGATGAAATCATTGCATGAGAATCATACTTATGAGTTGGTGAAGTTGCCGAAAGGCAAAAGAGCTTTGAAGAACAAGTGGGTTTACAGAGTGAAGCAAGAAGAAAATACTTCACGTCCCCGATACAAAGCTAGATTGGTTGCCAAGGGTTTCAGCCAGAGGAAAGGTATTGACTTTGATGAAATATTTTCTCCTGTTGTTAAGATGTCATCCATTCGGGTGGTTCTTGGTTTAGCAGCTAGTCTTGATTTGGAGGTTGAGCAGATGGATGTGAAGACTGCATTTCTCCATGGTGACTTAGATAAGGAGATTTATATGGAGCAGCCAGAGGGCTTAGGGGGAGCCTGCCCGATGTGATGAGACTCTATGTGGAGGGGGAGATTGTTATGTCCACATGTGAGTTCAAAATCACACATCGGAAGATTATTAAGTATAAGGAGGGCTTATATACACATTGGACCCTAGACCCACTAGGCTAGTCTTTTGGGTCAAAGGTGGACTCTATGTGTGTATGAGCTTTCCTTGGGTGCTCTTCCTAGGTAAGGCCCGGATCTCCCCAACATGCCCTGCACTCGTTTTCCCTCCTGCTGCTACTGTCATCTGAGTGTGCCGGTATGTTCTAATTTCCCTCTCCCATTGCTCCATTGCGTTTAGAGACATCACTCAACCTTTAAAAATAGGATAACATTATATTGAACCTTACATACTATATAACCTCAATTGACTAGAAGTAACTAACTTACAATCAACATATGTTACGGTCCCAAAGAGGATCAGGTTATGGGTTGATTTGCATAGGTGGGTTCGTTAGAGAGAACACCGATCTCGGGCTCGTTCGAGAGAGCTCCTACCTCCAAGATAACTCTTTGCTCAAATACTCGATATTTTAATTAATGATCTTGACAATTATTTATAACCTTCGTAGGCTTTAAATCCTAATCAACTAGAACTCCATCTCCAAACTAGATAAATCCAAACTAATATAATAATAATATAAATAAAACTGACACTTATCTAAACTAGTGATAGAATAATATTGGAGTTATCCATGAGATGGACTCCTAACAACATACTTATCGAAGCAAAATCTTCTCAGTCTTATGCCAATAGTGTGAAATGGGTTGAAGATCACTGTAATTTATGCTTTCCCCATATTGTTTGTACGATCAACTTTTGCTTCTGTTTCTGCTACGGCAATTTTAAGTGTGGCAGTATGTTCTTATTTTCCCATCCAGTTCGGTTCATTGCGTTTGGGAGACATAACTTCACTTTTCAAATAGTATACATTATATTGAATCCTTGAAGCAATGGGTTGAGAGAACTTTAATTCCAAGACATTGAAAAGAACTTACATATCATGTACCCAATGTTCTAAACTCTCCCGCTTGTCAGATTAATCTTCTTTCAATCCTAAATTAGTCCGAGTAATTCCCGATTGGTCTTTGATTAATCCCTAAGAGACCCTATTCGCCTAACTAGTGCCTTGCGTTTTTAGAACATTGTGTGTACCTCAATTGACTAGAAGTAACAAACTCACAATCAACATACTTATTGAAGCAAAATCTCCTGTCTTAAGTTGATATAAAAAGACTTATACTGTTTTCCTTACCCGATAGCAATAGTGGGAAATGGGTTGAAAGTTGAAGATCACTAAGTACACATTTTCCGCATTGTTTGTGTGATTAACTTCTGATTCTGATTCATGTGTGATAGAAATAAGAGAGAGATTTATTATTGGTGTGTGTATTGTGAATTACAAGAGTCCTCTATTTATAGAGGTAATAGGAATAGAATAGGAAACCCTAATATATGTGAGAAAGGAAACATAAATATAGGAAACTAAATATAGGAAACCTAATATAATCTAACAGTCTCCCTCAAACTCAATGCGGTGAAACAAGAATTGAGTTTGATGTTTGATAGTATTGAATTGTGGCGATGGTTGCGGCTGTCGAGGATGTTGTCGAAGTGATGCAACGAGGATTGAGGATAGAGGATGCGCGCTGCTCACGGCCGATGGCGGATGCCTGATGCCCGTGTGTGCTGAATGATGCATAATGCCTGATGGCAGATGGGGAGATAGCAGTTGCGCGATGATGCTAGATGACTGGTGGCGAGATAGCAGATGCCCAATGATTGCCAGATGCCTGATGGCTAATGGCGAGATAGCAGCTGCCCAATGATTGCCAGATGCCTGATGGCTGATGGCGAGATAGCAGCTGCCCAATGATTGCCAGATGTCTGATGGCTGATGGCGAGATAGCAAATGCTCAATGATTGCCAGATGCCTTATGGCGAGATGACAATGGATGATGACATATAGATGATGTCTGATGCCCGATGATGCCTGATGCCTGCTGGCTGATGGCGAGATGGCAACGGCTGATGGCATATAGATGATGCCTGATGCCCAATGATGCCTGATGCCTGATGCCTGCTGGCTGATGGCGAGATGACAACGGCTGATGGCATATAGATGATGTCTGATGCCTTATGCCCAATGATGCATGATGCCAGATGCTCTCCTCTCACGTGCGGTGTCCGAATTACGGGGATGTACACGTGTCGATTTTCGGATTACGGGATAACTTTCCGAATTACGGGGATGTACACGTGTCGGTTTCCGGATTACGGGATAACTTTGATTGATGAGTTGATAGGATTGCTTCGTGAGAGAAGATAAGTAAAGAGTAAAAAAAGAACAGATTGGTTTGAGAAAGATGGTGTTTGAACTTGGTAGAGAAGATTCGAGATTGTCGAGTTGATTTGTTTGCAGAAGCGAGAGGCTAGAGATTGAGATTTGAATTGCCTCGTCCACCCGAGTAGAGACGGTGTTTGAACTTGATAGAAGAGATTTGCTGAAAGTAGCGACGGAAGCTTACGAGATTGTCGAATTGATTGTTTGCGGAAGCGAGAGGTTAGAGATTGCGATTGAGATTAAATTGTCTCGCCCACCCGTCAGAATCACGAATCATCGACGAGTGGGCAAAGCGAAATTTACGTAGAGATTTAACCAATGATCGATTATAGCTTTGATACCATGATAGAAATAAGAGAGATTTATTATTGGTGTGTGTATTGTGAATTACAAGAGACCTCTATTTATAGAGGTAATAGGAATAGAATAAGAAACTCTAATATATGTGAGAAAGGAAACATAAATATAGGAAACTAAATATAGGAAACCTAATATAATCTAACAATGTGGCATAAAATGCTAGTTCTGGTGCTTGATTAAGATTCTATCAAGTCCACCTGTTGCTCCTGCTTTGTTTGGAGGCAGATTGTTGGGATATGTAATGTACGATTACACCCATTACTTCCTGCACCATGGCAACCCATCTAAAAGTGTTACTGAAAATTTAAAGGTAAACATTTTCTACCCATATATATTCGTTACTCTCTCTTATAGTATCTGTTACTTCCGGTGCCTTGTGAATGGAATCATTTTATCGGATTGGGTTGACTAAACCTTTGTGCTTGTATATATATTTGACAGAGATATCATATGAAGCATCCCTTGAGAATTCAGAACAAGGGATTCGGGATCACCTCTCCGGTATGGGACAAGGTGTTCGGGACACTTCCTCGGGCAAAAGTTGCCGGAAAATATAGATGAACATCCATTGTGCCATGAGGTGATGCATTCTATGTTTTTGATGCACAGCCATAATAGCTGACATGTATGGTGATTGTTGAAAGAGCTTAAAAAATTTGGCTTCTGTTGGATTTTTCTAGCTTCTACAGATCAAATTGATCAATAGTTTACCTACTGTAAATAGTTAATATTGTTTATGGCTACTTAATTTTCTATTTAATAGAAACCAGTTGGAGTTATATCAAACTTTCTAGTTTATGACTACTTCATTCTATTCAGGGTAAACTTACACAAAACCACACTCAAGAATCACCAAAAGACACTTAACTACCCTATGTTTCAAAATGGACAGTGAGCTATACTTAGAGATCATTAATTGACATATGACACATACCATTAGAATTTTGGATGGAATTTGTTAAAATTTTAAGTAAAAAAATGAAAATGCCTTTGGCCAGACTTCAAATTTTCAAAACCATGTTATTGTGAGAATTTTGGTTGTTTCTTGGCTCAACCTTCACCGACCTCATCTCCGACCTCGGAACAACTTCTCCGGTCGTCCTCGCCTCCTCACCATTGACTGGAGATGCTTTTCATGGTCGTCGCCGGAGATGCTCATCGGAAAATTTCGCAGAAAACAGATGGCCGGATCCAATTCGTTCCCTGTTCCTTCTACTTCTCTCGCTCTTCGGGTTACTTTATTTTTTGGTTTTCGTTTGGGCTTTGGTCAGCTTTCCCGCGATGGCTCTGGCGACTTCCTGCACCGTCTCTCTGTCAAGCCTCGAGTCTCCGGCCACCACAGTTTCAGAGTGTCAAAGCACATGTAAGTCGTAGATCCATGTGGTATTGTGCAAGTGAATGAAGTATACTTATTTCTCATAAAATCATTTAACAATTACAGTGTAGACATTCTTGTTCTAATCCCTACCAGAGTTTAATACTATTGAATTTATCAGTCATTTTTTGTAATTTATACAAAAGAAAATACAATAATTATATAAAGAGGTAAGGTAGTGTATTTTGACAGAGCAAATACTATTTATTAATTAATTTGATCTCCATGGCAATGCCATGCACATATATAAGCCTCGCTTGTCACATCGACAACAAAGAAACAAATTATAAAAAAAACAAGAAACAGAAAACCATAACACTCCAGCTTCCAGTTTATTGTTAGCCAAGCAAGCAGACACTCATCCTTGGTTGTGTCATGTCATGTCTGAAAATTTGATTGTAAATTGGAATGAATTATGGGGGAAGTGAAATGACCTGGTGTTAGTTGGGACAGGTGAGAGCAGGGAGGCTGCACTGAGTCGGGAGGCCAGAGGCGATCTTGCAGTTCGAGAGACTGATGCAGCGTACGTGGTTAGGAAGAATTTTTTTTATCAAAAATTGTTGATTTTTGCGACAACCGACCATCTGTTTTTTGTGAAATTTTCCGATTAGCATCTCCGAAGACGACCACGGCGAGCATTTCCGGTCATTGGCAAGGAGGCGAGGACGACCGAAGAAGTTGTTCCGAGATCGGGGATGAGGTCGGTGAAGGTTGAGTCAAGAAACAACCAAAATCCTCACAATGACATGATTTTGAAAATTTGAAGTCTGGCCAATGACATTTTTATCTTCTTACTTAAAATTTTAACAGATTTCATCCAAAATTCTAATGATACGTGCTATACGTCAATTAATGATCTCTGAGTTTAGCTCACTGTTCATTTTGAAACATGAGTTAGTTAAGTGTCTTTTGATAATTTTTTGTTGTGGTTTTGTGTCTTTTGCCCTTTTATTTGATGGGAACTAAGTTATAAGTGTAGACTAGGTCTGATGTACCTTTGTTTTTGTCAAAAGGTATTAAATTCGTGGAATACGTACGTGATATTGTGATTAAAACGAGTAAAGTTTATATTTAAATATACACACATTACCTAGCATTTGGAACTTTTCGTTCTCGAAAAAAAAAGAACATTTTGAACTTTTCAATCCACCTCGTCCTCATTCTGACAAGCTAGATCAGGAATCCACTTGAGTTTCGACAAGATCCGATCAAGTTCGAGGTCATGATGAATGATAGTGTCGTTGGTTTGGCGATCTCAACTCTATTTCTGTCAATTTAAATGTGGGTTTTGTCGTTAAAGAAAACAAAGATGTGATGCAGCGTACGTGGTTAGAAAGAATTCTTTATCAAAAATTCGTTGATTCTTGCGAATACCGAAGATGATAGATTTGAGGGAAACCTCGATTTTTTTTATTAGACTTCAAAAACTACTTAACAAGAAAAGTATAAGAGTGCTTAAATAGCCAAAACCTAGCCAAACCCTAATTGTAGAAAAGGAAATCCTAAACTTAACAAATTATTAAAATTGTAAAATCTGTCTGAAACTTAAGAAACTGCAATTTTGACTCTCTAGATGATCTCAGATGACCGAAATTCATTGTACCTCATGGAATAGCCATGAGTTTGACTCAGATCGCCGTTTCTTCCCGAAAAACACTAGTTTTTTTGTCAAAATCTGACACTTTCGAGAAAACTCCGGGTGTTCCAGCTTCTGCATACTGGCTTCCTCGATCGCACCGCATCATTCTCTCTTGGATGGAGAAGATTCGACCTCGAATCTAGACCTGTAGCATCCTACTCACAAGAAGAACCACCTCGGAATCCCATATTTTTGTAGCACCTCCTACCGAATTTTCAGCTGTATCAAGTACTCTCGCATTGCCTGCAAGCTGTATCGTAAATGTGTAGCACTTCATCTCGAGTTCCATGTTGAATTTATGGACTTTCCTTATCAAACTACATATCCCTTGAACGATTCAAGCCTTCTATCGTTGATACATGATCCTGGTATCAGGTTCTCGTTGCTGATTAAGAAAACAATATACGCGTAAGGCTTCCAATAATTTTCGACTACTCTTGCAAGACTTTCACCAACCACCTTGGTTGCTACACCACTTAACAACTCAAATTTCTCAGTCCTGCATTCATCGTACAAGCTCTCGATGCCCTCCAAAAACTGTTCGTAACCATTGTTGTATGAATCAGTTAAGAACAAGTATTTGACGCAGCATAAAGTTTCATCCCTTTCTAACAGAGCATCTCTTCCTCGAATGGTCTGCTCATGTTGACTCAATTGTGCTGCTACAATTCCAGCTTCCGTATCTGGTTCAACATAATCATCATAAATCGGGGGTGATAGTCAATCTATGAACTCATCTGGTTTAAGATTGTCATTGAATTGTGGAATTTCCACCTTGAAACCTTGTTCCCACCGTTGGTTAGGGTGTTCGGGTGAACGATTCCGGTAACCGGCGAAAGGACGCAATTCATCCACCGTTGGTTAGGGTCGTAACTCAGCATGAACATCATCAACACCATGGGGAGCGGCTCGATGTTGTTTACAGGGCAGCATACCTCAGAATCGACTAGAATCTGATACTAACTAATGCATCGTGCGTGGTTAGGAATAATTTTTTTATTAAAAACTCGTTGATTCTTGCGAATACCGAAGATGATAGATTTGAAGTAAACCTCAATTTTTTATTAAACTTCAAAAACTACTTAACAAAAAAGTATAAGAGTGCTTAAATAGTCAAAACCTAGTCAAACCCTTATTATAGAAAAAGAAATCCTAAACTTATTGGAAAAGGAAACAAATTATTAAAATTGTAAAAGCTGCCCGAAACTTAAGAAACTGCGATTTTGACTCTCTAGATGATCTTAGATGGCCGAAATTCATCGTACCTCATGGCATAGATATAAGTTTGACTCAAATCGCCGTTTTTGCCCGAAAAGCACTAGTTTTTTTGTCTAAATCTGACACTTTCGAGATAACTCCGGATGTTTCAGCTTCTGCATACTGACTTCCTCAATCGCACCACATCAAAATGGAAGAGAGGATTTAGAGTTAATTTGAATGAGAGCATCGTGAAGTTTATAAAAAGACCATTACAAAATTAACATTAATTTCGTGAAGAGAAAAGAAAAGAGAACAAATTTTCTGTAAAAAGTGTAACCGAAAGTGATGATGATTTTAGAGTAGAGTGACATACCTTTAAAATTTTAATTCAAGAGCTTTTGTAGGGTGCTTTTGTATTTTTGCTATAAAATTGAGTAATTTCCAGCTAAATATAAAGTTAGGTGATTGGAAGATCATAAATAATTGTTAGGCGTAACTAAGTGCAAATCAAACATATTTAATGGATCTAATGTATGATTATCTTCAGAATATATAGTGAATTGAGTAAGGACAATAACATATCTCCATTCTTATGAAAAGGGGACCATATCGATTACTCGGACAAAAACGTATCTCTATTCTTATGAAAAATGGACCACATCGATTACGAGTAATTATATCTATTTAATAGAAATTGATTGCATCAATATCGTGCAGTCTAGCGATTTTTAATCCCACCTTTTATTGAACAACTTTGCATCAATATTGTGCACTTTGTCACTGAATTTCTATTAAATAACATTTCAGTTAGTCATTTCTTTTTAGTCAGACCAATTAATTAAGTTACTTAATCTATACTATATAATAGGTAAAAGCTGATTTCCCAAAATTTTCATTTTTTCTGTGATAAAATTCTTCGTTATGAATCAGTGATCAAATTTAGAGAAACAATTAGTTAATTTGTATATGAGTATTTCATATACATGATACATAAATTTCGCCAGAAAAAGAGTGGTTATTGAAAAATTATTCAATTTCAAAAATAAAGAATATATTCACGGTATTTTTCTTGAAAGATCTAATACCTTGTTATTAGTAAATTCCATACAGTTAATATAGTTTCTTTGAATATTTGTAATAGGTGAAAAACCTGAAATTTTAGAATTCAAGGACCAAGCCATAAAAGTATGGGAAAACTTCACTTAGCTCCCCTGTACTATACGCGATTTTCACTTATTTCTCCCGAAAGATAAAAGTGGTCTGTGGAGTCCCTGAAGTTGTCGACTTTGGCACTTAGCCCCAACTCTGTTAGTTATTGGTCATGTGACCAGCGCATGAGTGCTGTATTTTATGAAATGACAGAAATACCCTTCGCTCCAACGGGTTAATTATTTCATGAATGTGAAATGACCATTTTATCCTAAGTTAAACTACAAAATTTAACTCATACTGTTAGGGTATTTTTGTCTTTTCATAAAACAAAATTTAAAATTGATTGTAAAATGACTCTTTTGCCCTCAGTTAAAATACAAAAATTAACTCATATTGTGAGGGTATTTTTGTCTTTTCAAATAACAAAATTTAAAATTAATTAAATTAAAAATTTTTGTAAGACGCCATCACCGACGCAGACCTCTCGGCGAGCTCCTCGCCGGCCATCCCCCGGCAATGACGACCAAGTGACCCCCGACCATCTGGGAGGTCGAACCTCCGCGCCAACGAAGGAGCGCCGTCAGCCACCGTCACCACCACCATCGGAGCAAGCTCACCACTGCCCCTCTTTCGCGTTGCACAGATCGACGAACCCAACACCGCCGACTGCAGCTGCACCACCACGGCCACGACTTGCGCTCCTCCACCGCCACGCCAGGTTCCGACCACCAGCACTGGTAAAGCTTGTCCAAAATTTTCAAATTTACCCAAATTTTCTCAAATTGTCCAAATTTCTCATATTAACCTAAATTTCTCACAAACAACACCCAAAAAATCAATCGAAACACCAACAATAGCAAATTAGCATGTCCTAGTACAAAACCCATTAACCTAAATTTCAAAAATCAATCAAATTGGAGATTTGGAAAAATTGGTTGTTTGGTAGAGGCTCGATTGTGGGTCGGTGATGGGTTTTTTTAGGTGTCCATGTGATTTGGAGTTCCTGGTGCAGATATGGAGGGTTCCTTGAGGTAAGGGACGGCCGATTTTCGGCCGAGTTAGTGGGGGAGGGCACGGCGAGGAGGTTGTTAGAGCGGCGTTGGAGGATTCAGGCGAGGCACGCGCGGGAAGGGTGGACTATGGAGGCTGCTGCAATTTTGTTGAAGAGGGAGAGAGGTTGCTGCAATTTCGTTGAAGAGGGACGGAAGTACTGTAATTTTGTGGTTGGAGAAGGAGAGAGGTGCTTCTGAAAGAGAGAATGAGTGGCAATTTTGTGAAAATTTAATGGTTAATGAAGGGCATTTTAGACTTTTTACAAGCAAACTAAAATCGTTGGGGCTAAGTGCCAAAATCGACAACTTCAGGGACTCCACAGACCACTTTTATCTTTCGGGGGAGGTAAGTGAAAATCGTATATAGTATAGGGAAGCTAAGTGAAGTTTTCCCTAAAAGTATAAAAAAAATTATTCACAAAAGTGACTAAATAAATTAAAATTAGTGGACCAAATTATTTATTTTTGAAATTCAACGGTGTAGGAACAATTGACCCCACATAGATCAGTCCTTAATCTCATGCAAACCAAAATATTTAATTCCATAGGGTCTTTATATTGTTTTGCAATTTGTGCTTCATCAATTATATATCCTATATATATACATATATATTATGCGGAAGTTTTCTCCAGGTTCATATATCAATTGTCGAGATGAATGTACAAAAGTTGTCTATTGATTTCGAAAAACCCATTGTCCACCAGGTGAAATGAAACCAAATAGTTTCTGTTTTTTTTCTCGAGATTCGTTATGTAGTATTTTTTTGTGTAACTATGACCATGATGGCATATAATAATATATATGGTTATATATAATTAGGTGGGTCATCTTGGAGAAGAATATCAAAGGTGGGTTCATCAGCCGATTATCTCCAAGAAAACACATAGGCTCTTCCAAAGTGATTTAATCGAGGTACTATATATACGCTTCAAATGGTCAAGGGATTTCATTTTTACTCATGAAATCATACTTCAAATTTCAGCAGTGGTAATAATAAATTTAAGGAAAATGGTAAAAATTGTTGTACGTGAAAAAGTTTTTAAAATTTTTATTTGAAAAACAATTTTCAATGTTAAGTGAAATTTCTTCATTTACACATATTTTGTATAAAATAGGGATAATTTCATTTAAATCCACCTAAGTTTACAGGATTTCTACTTACTTCCCATAAAAAAAGTACTAACTTACAGCACTCTAGGTTTCCTAAAGTCTCACTTAGCCTAATTCTGTTAACGTTTTTTAAAATAACGAAAAACCCTTGTATTTAAAAAATTATTGAAACTTTCAAATGACATAACTCTTTCATACGAGCTCCATTTCGGGCTTATAGTATACAAATCGAAGAGAATCGAAAGATCAACGACCAACTCTGTTATTATGAAAAATCTGTGATTTTTTTTGAAAATGACGAAAATGCCCCTAGATTTGAAAAATTATTGGAACTTTCAAATGACATAACTTCTCATACGAACTCCATTTTGGGCTCATAGTATATCAAATCGAAGAGAACTGAAAGATTAATATTTTCTATTGATGATATTTTTACTAATATTAATATTATTTTAATAATTAATAATTAATTTTAATAATATATCAAAACTTCCGAATGAAATAACTCTATCATACGAGCTCCGTTTCTGACTCATAGTATATCACGTCGAAAAAAATCATAAGATCAACAATTCCGAAGAAATAAGTTTTTTTCCGAAATATCATTCAACGACAACAAATTTTTTATAATCTTTAAAATAATAATTAATTATTTATATTATTAATATTTTTGGTAATGAGTAAAATTAAATCAATTATTAATAATATATTGAAAAAAAATTCTTTCTTTAAAGCTGTTGATCTGTCGATTATCTTCAATTTGATATACTATAAGTTCGAAACGAAACTCATATGAGAAAATTATGTTATTCAAAAATGAAAAACGATTTTTAAACATCATTTTTTATTTTTTTAAATTATTGTTATACTAAAATTAATGTTTGATTATTAATTTTTTTTAAATTAATTTTTATACTAAAATTAATTTTTGATTATTAATTTTTTTTAAATTAATTTTTATACTAAAATTATTTTACAGATTATAAAAAAATTTGTTGTCGTTCGATGATATTTTGGACAAAAACTTATGTCTTCGGAATTGTTGATCTTATGATTCTCTTCGACGTGATATACTATGAGTCCGAAACGGAGCTCGTATGAGAGAGTTATGTCATTATGAAGTTTTGATATATTTTTAATAATAATTATTATTTATTAAAATAATATTAATAAAAAAACTTTTGTTCAAAGTCGTTGAACTTTCGATTCTCTTCGATTTGATATACTATGAGTCCGAACTGAAGTTCGTATGAGAGAGTTATGTTATTTGAAAGTTTCAATAATTTTTCAAATCCATGGGCATTTTCATCATTTCAAAAAAACAGATTTTTCAAAATAAGTTAACAGAGTTGGTCGTTGGTTTTTGGTTTTTGGATTCTCTTCGATTTGATATACTATGAGCTCGAAATGAAACTCGTATGAGGGAGTTATGTCATTTGAAAGTTTCAAAAAAATTTCAAATTTAAGGACATTTTCGTCGTTTTTAAAAAAGTTAACAAAATTAGGCTGAGACTTTAAAAAACTTAAGGAGCTGTGAGTTAGTCTTTTTTTAGGAGGATATAATTAGGATTCTTTTTTAAGGAAGGTAAGTGAGAGTCTTGGAAACCTAGTAGATTTAAGTGAAATTACCCCTACAAGATAATCATGTTTTTGAGAATTTTCCTTAACTTTACTTTAAAAACCTCACTATTTGTGTACAATTTTCAATTTCTTGAAATGGGTACTCAAAGGAGTTGATATTTAGCTATACATTTTTCTAATACGATAGATTATTATTTTTTTTTCAGCGGGGAGGATAAGATGATTATTGTTATTTTTATCATGCTAAAATGATAAATGTTTCCAAGAAAATAATAAAAGAAAAGACAGAGGGAAGAGTGATCAATTTGAGATCTTTTGCCTATTTGTTTATTTTTAGCACAAATATACATCGTTGTGGTTTCATCAATCTTGTTAGATGGACAAATAAATATCTCTAGTTATCACATTTAAATTCCTATTTATATGATTTTAATGTAAGATAATATATCTCAACAGTTAATCTGTAAGTTTATCAATGAATTGCAATATAATATTTGACAATTTGCATTTTCTAATATATTGGAAACAGTTGCTGAGTAAAGCAGTGTGGTGGACAGTTCCAGTGATATGGGTACCAGTTGCGTTGTGGTGCATCTTCATGTCTTATGAGATGGGCCATTCGCTTCTTGAGGTTGCTTCAATGGTCGTTTTAGGCATTTTCTCATGGTCGTTCCTCGAACACTTTATTCACCGTTTCCTTTTTCACATGGAAACTATAACTTATTGGTTAGTTTTTGCTAGCAATTCTACTTTATTCATTTATCTCAAAACTTGAACTAATAGGAACAAGTGTGTTAAAATACGGAGAAAATTTCACTTAGGTATTCTGAACAATACTGATTTTGAACTTAACTAACCCGACTTTTATTTTGACTTGTGAAACACCTAAACTTGTCTAACGTGTCATTTAGACGCAACAATGTTAAATTTTGGTCACGTAACCAGCACATGTGTGTTCTTTTTTATGAAAATTCCAAAAATGCCCTTATGGGTTTCTAGTTTTAATCTATGAAGAAAACTTGATGCATTTACTTCTGCCATTGATTCATTCAATAAACTAAAAAAGAATTTTCATTCAATAAACTAAGAAAACTTGCTTCTGCACTTGCTGCACTTGATGGTTCTGAGATTCAATCTAAATCGTGGCTTCACGTCGTCCTTATTTCGCCCTCTCCGCCGCCTCTCCTCGACCTCCGTGCCCATGCTCCGGCCATCCATTAACGCCGGCCAGCTCTCTTAGTTCATTCTTCACGAGCAAAACTCTATCAACTCCATCGATGTCTTCCTTGACAATCTCTGCCTCTCTCTCTCTCTCTCCGTCGACCTCCTCCATCAGACCCGCCTCCGCCTCCGCCTTCGCCACAACCCCCAAACCGCCCTCCCCTTCAACTACTCCAATTCCAATTCCGCCCCCACTCTTTCCTCCTACAACCTCCACATCGACGTCCTCGTCAAGTCCAATCGATTCGACCAAGCCTCGTAACTCACTGAAATGGGTCGCACAAGGATCGAACCACATCAGAGGCCTTCTCGATTCTGATTTGGGGCAGCGTTGAGGAAAGAAGATGGCGATTTCTGTGTGTTGGGAAGATGATTTCAAAACGATTCAACGAAGAAGAAGCAACGTCATCCTCTTTCCCAGATAGAGGAATGAAATTCTCCGAACACCAAACCCTACTCGCCATCAATTTCCACGATCTAGACTCGGATTCGCCAGAGAATTGAGAAATCATATTGATTGTTGTGTGGGTTTATTGGAAATCGGAGGCCATAAGATAATCGCTCGTGCGACGATGGCGGTGGCTTGGGCGCGAGAGATCTTGAGAAATTTCCGTGTTAGACATATATATTTAATTATAAAAGTTTTATTGTCAATACTCATAATTAGATTTAGCTTCTAATTGAATCGCGCAGGAGGGAGGGAGGGTGAGGTTTAAAGAGAAAAAAAAATATAAATAGAGTGAGAATAAATGGCAAGCTTTTGAAAATTTAATGGTTAGTGGAGGACATTTTGGACTTTTTTTCAATAACTTAACATCGTTAGGTCTAAGTGACACGTTAGGCAAGTTCAGGTGTTTCACAAGCCAAAATAAAAAGTTGGGTTAGTTAAGTGCAAAATCTGTATTCTTCAGGATACCTAAGTGGAATTTTCCCTAAACTATATCGAACCGACCAAACTCAACTGACCAGATCGATTTGGTTAACCAACCGATTCGGTTATGGTTAGTTTGGTTTAGAGAGAAACTAAATGTGGTCAGTTTGGTTTTGAGAGAAACTAAACGTGGTCAGTTTGGTTTCGGTTCAATTAGTTGAAACCGATCGAAAACTGAACCGACCAACCCCGATTCAAATTACAATGAACCCTCTGGTTTACGCTTTAGTTTTTATGGTGTTTTTCAATTGAATTTTTCTTTTTGTGCTTTATTAATGTTTGGTTTTAATTGTGTAAAATGATCAACAACCCAAAGTCCATTGTTAAACATAACTCTTCTAAGAACTGAACAAAATCTAATTATTTTTTGCTAAGTTTTTGGTTTTGTAACTGATTTTCAGTTCAACTCGGTTCAAACCAAAAACTAACTGAACCAGTCGGTTTGATTTGAAAAACCGGCCGAATTTGAATTGTTTTGTTTAGTTTCTTGAAAAATCAAACCGGTCAGTTCGGTTTTTGAACCGTGAACACCCCTAAACAAGATGGTAACGGTGGGGTTTTGCCGCTCACTTGAACGGGTGTCCGATCTGCTAAAAACTTTCGGGTACAAGGTTTTTTTTGAAACCCAACCCAAAAATATAATATAATATGTAATATGATTTTTTATATAAATATTATATTATATAATGTAATTATTTATATAATATAATATATAAATTTTAAAACTGAAATGCGTGTGGGGCAGAATCAGATCGGCTGTAAGTCGACCCACACCTGTTAAAAAACACAACCCCAACTTAAATTAATTTTTTTAGGTTTTGTCCGTTTCAATTGGGATGGATGCTTCATCCATAAATTCAGATTTTTTTGCAATCCCTCTATAACTTGTATTGATACATGAGTTGCCATGTATAATTAAAATATTTATCAGGGGAAACACAGTGCATTTTGTTGTACATGGGTTTCATCACAAACACCCAATGGATCATCTAAGGCTCGTTTCTCCACCGGCCGCAACCGCTCTAATAAGTGTTCTAGTAAGTTCTCCACTTTACAACTTTTCATCATCTTTCACTTAAAAGGGCTCTAGCTTGTTATTTGCAAGAGTTTATCCTCATAATTTAGTTCACATTTTTCATATGAACTGAAATGACCAAAATATATTTTAAATTATGTAAAAATTAGAAATTTACATATTTAATTTGATAAATATAATTCTTTATATCACATATAAAAAAGTTAATTTAATTTTGTAGAGATAATCATGTCATTTAAAATAAATTGAAGCAGGGCGCGACCCATCTTTTTGTGTAGACGAATTTTGATAAGTTGTGCAAAAAAAATATATATAAAATGAGAAATATAATTTAGGATCTTAAAAGCGCTCCCTTAGATTGACATTTTTTTTCACTTTGCTCATTCATGTTAGGTTCCGTCAAATTTTGTTAAAACTGAAAGTTAAAAAGACTGAAATGCACGTGCTTGTATTTTAAGTTGATTAATGTTATAAATACTGATACTTATATGATTTGTGAGGTGTGGAACATGGTGAGACTTGTGTCGACTCCATCAACGACTCCTGGTCTGTTTGGAGGTATGGTGCTCGGCTATGTCATGTACGATCTCACCCATTACTATCTCCACTATGCTCAACCCACGATGCAATTAGCTCGCAACCTTAAGGTACATGATTAATTTCGTGGTGAAGAAGCTAGAGAAACTATTTAATTTACCGGTTTAATATTTGTTTGTGATTAACCTTCATTTTGTTTTGGTTTGTTTGTGGCGTGACAGAAAAATCACATGAATCATCATTTTAAGATCCACAATAAGGGATTTGGGGTCACTTCCTCACTGTGGGATTGGGTTTTCCGAACACTTCCTCCGCCAAATGCTTAATTGAGTGTATCTCATCTATAAAAAACCTTAATACCACTACACTTGCACAATTTATATTACGTATGGACTATTACATTTACTAAATAAAGGTATTTTGTTTAATAATGATATATAGCGAAGATGTACGTCCCGTATGAGATATGAATCCTCAGTGCAAATTAAATTAAAAGAATTTATGTAGGGAGAATTTCATATACAACCTCCTAAAATATACCAAATCTCACCCAACACCCCTTAAAACCATTATTCTCACTAGAACCCCCTTAAAATGGGAAAAAATCTCAGTTATCAAAAATTTATTGAAAAAAATACAAAAATACCCCTCTCCCTCACCATATCCTATGTCTCTCCTCCCTCCCTCCACCGTCGACGGCGAGCCTCCCTCCTGCCAATCCCCTCCCGCCGCGTGTCTACCGTCCTGGCGATAATGGCGAAGATTGAGTTGATGGGGAGGGAGGCGAGGTTGAGGGTTTGGAGGAGAGGAGTTCAAGGTGAGGATGGAGGGGGCGGAGGAGGGGAGGCTGACGGTGGCGGCGGATGTGTACGAGGTGGCGCCAGGAGTGGCAGTAGTGGAGGTAATTGGCCGGAGGGAGGCTCGCCGGCGACGGTGGAGGGAGGGAGGAGAGACAAAGGGTATGGTGAGGGAGAGGTGAGAGAGTGGTGAGTAGGGTTGTTCAAATTGAACCGGAAACCGAGAAACTGACCGGAACTGAGTAGAACCGGACCGGACGAAACCGGAACCGGGACAAACCGGTGGAAGATCAGTTTCAATTTTAAAAAACCGGGATAGAGCCGGTCGGTTTTCGGTTTTTATTCTTTAAAATCTCGGTTAACCGTTTAAACCGGCATTGATTTAACCATTTAATTTTTAATAATTCGTAGCCATTGATTATGATCCTCCTTCCACGCGTGTTATCATCCCAATGAAAATGATGATGAGTGATGAGTGAGGGCTACCCTACTCTACCCCACCCCTCTCTCTCTTTATCACCACAAAAACATTTCTATTCATCATCTCTCTCTTGTCTTTCCCACTTCCCAACACCATATCTCTTCTCTCCACTTCCCAACTCCTCATCTACCTCATCTTCTCTCTTCCACCTCTCTTAATAATTTGTCTTTTATTTCCATTGTTGGGTTTCATCTGTTGCTTACTCTCACAGGTCACCGGAGCCGAACTCGCCGGAAAGCCACCACCGTTCCAAGTCGCTGAACTCGCTGGATTTTTGTACTAATATGCAAATTCGGTGAAGCCTCTGTCGTGCTCCTCCACCTGATGTTGTCCCTGTTCCGTTGGCGCCGCCCCGTCCCCCTATGCACCATCCCCGCCCTCCACAACCTCTCCTTCGCCCTTGTCTCCGCCGTCGTCTTCGTCGGGATTCTCCACGCCGCAGTACCGGTTTCGGGTTCACTGGAAAACCGGTGTAATTTTCCGGTTAACCGGCCTACCGGTTACCGGCCATTTTTCGGTCGGTCTCGATTTCAGTTTCTGGAAACCGACCATACTCCGGTCGGTTCTCGGTTTCCGGCACCGGTTCCAGTTAACCGAGAATGCACACCCCTAGTGGTGAGGGACAGTGAGAGGGGTATTTTTGTCTTTTTTCAATAAAATTTTGACAACTGAGATTTTTGCTCATTTTGAGGGGGTGATAGTGAGAATGATGATTTTAGGAGGTGTTGGGTGGGATTTGGTATATTTTAGGGGGTGGTATATGAAATATCCCATTTATGTATTACCGCCCATATACGATAACTAAATAAGTTATTTATCTCTGTAGAGTACATTTTAGATATAAATTATCTTCACTGCAATTTATATTACGTATGGACTATTTAATATTCAAACATTGTGACTTGGTCTGGTCAATTATCGTTGAGGAGTTGCGTGAGACGTGATTAGTGACCACGTCTATTTTCGACTCCTGAGCGTTGATTGAGCAATTAATTATTTTTTAATTAATTTCTCATCGTTTTCCCCTCCCATATATACTTGAGCTGCACAATATTCTTCTACGTTTTTAGATACCAAAAAGAAGAAAAATCCTTTGCTCTCTCCCCACTCTGGCATATATACAGATTATCTAGACTTCGATACTCTATTCATTTTTCTGCGCTTGATCATACGATCTCATAGTATACATGCATTGTTGATCGTCCGACAATCTTGCATTTGTGGATGAGCTCTCCTTTCTCCTTTCTCTATTCGTGGGAATTGTCTATGCTTGTGTGGGGTACTGAGGTCGACCACACTCGTTTCTTGACCTAGCATGTAAGTACACGTGGTCATACAAGTAATAAATCAGATAAGTCCTGATCAAATTTCATAGAGACTAAGTTCGGGTTGTTTATTAGATAATTTGTGCATGCAATTGAAAATACTCAAATCAGTTGTTTGTGCGAAAAAAGTATAATCTAGACATGATTGAAAATTCAATAATTAACAATAAGCAAGTTTGGGTGTAAAATGAAAATTTCAAGTGGGAAAATAACCAAGGGTGCTAGATTACTATTTTCGTGAAGTAATCTATAAGGATAAAATCACTAGCATTTTATTGATTCAGATATGCTTTAAAATTTTAAATTCGCCCCTCGATACTAGGAATGGTCTAACATTGAGTCGAGGTTTACCCTATATGGACAAAATTCGTCAAGAACACAATGAACTCGACAATTTTAGGTCAATGACAGTTTGGGTGTCGTACTACGAACCCAAATTTACAAGGCTACCTAGATTCATTACTAATCCCTACTTTTGGAATCAACAAGGAACTAAGACTAACTATATATATATGTGGCAAAAATAGGAAACTTAAATTGAGATCAAGATAGAGTAAATCAACATGTATGCTTGAACCTTCAAAAAAACAACATGTATACTTGAGAACATTACCTCAAAGGGAAATTCCTGATCACTACAATGTCTTATGCATCTTTTGCATGTCATTACCCTTTATATTTTTTCAGTTACACGTCACCACTGTAAGGTTTCATTTAGTTGCACCGTCCATCACATAGTTAAGTTTGATATAAAACGTCCATAATACCACTGTATTAAAAAATTAAAAAAAATATCTTTTGAACTTTTTTTTAAAAAAAGAATTTCACATAAATATTAAAACGCTGAATTCAAAATTATTCTTTTTAAAAAATGGGGGTTTTAAAAAAATATTAAAAATAAAAAACTGCTTTTAACAACATTTTTTATTTTAAATAGTTTTTTTTAAAAATATTTTTTAGAAAATAATATTCAAATTAGTTTTTAATTATTTATTGCATAAAAAAATTAAAAAAATTTAATTGAACAAATGATTTTTTTTATTTTTTTAATTACCAGGGTACTTTAGTCATTTAAATATTTCACTTTCAAATTTTATTAAATGACTAAAATACCCTTGTATTTAAAAAATGAAAAAAAATCATTTTTAACTTATTTTGTTTTTTAAAAAATATATGGAATAAATAATAAAAAACTGATTTGAATATTATTACTTCTTTGAAAAAATAATTTTTAAAAATAAAAAACGTTGTTAAAAGTGGTTTTTTATTTTTTAAATATTTTTATGAAACCCCCATTTTTTTAAAAAAATAATTTTGAAATCAGTATTTTATTTTTTACGTGACAAAAATGTTTTTTTAAAAAAAAACTTCATAAGATATATATTTTAAAATTTTGAATTTTTTAATTATATATAGGGGTATTATGGACATTTTACACCAAATTTAATTCTTTAATGGACGGTGCAATTAAAGAAAATCTTACAGTGGTGACGTGGAACAAAAAAAAGTAAAGTGTAGTGACATGAAAAGTTGAATAGTATAAGGTAGTGATCAAGAAATTTCTCTTTACCTCAATATGTTAGTTAACTTATTGACCTGTGAAAAGATCCTCGGTCTATACAATGCACTCTATAGACTTTCATTTCGTCGCAACCTGGTCTCATTAATTTTACTCTATAAAGTTGAAAAATAATGTAATTGAGGTGATAAAGTTGTATTTACCTTAAGGCGACTTTAGTAAGTCTAGCCTATTTGAATGCTAGACTTTTTATTCTAAATATCCATTTTGTAATGAGCAAGAATATTAATAAAGTTTCTACGTCTCTTTGTATCATTATATTGATGAGTCTTTCGATATAAGATATTCAAGATTAATGTTACGTGAATGTTAAATCCATTAAAAGATTTAGAAGTTTATCCATCTTCGTGATCTCTCTGCTAATAAATCATCTAAATGTCAATTTTTTATGTGCACTGTGAACTTGACAAATTGTGTGAGAACTGAAGTTCTGGGTGGAGACATTTTTCATGTTTGTGAACACAATTGTGGAATTTGTAAGAGATATTAGAGAAAGGGTTTAGAGATAAACCAACGAAAAATGAAAGCAAAATATACCCAACGTTGGACAAAAATGATGTCGGCAACGCGCGCTTCTGGTAAAGCCCAAAGTGTCCACCCAAAAAGTCCATTACCCAATGAGTCATTGTCACAAAGAAAAGGCTTTGCAAGCCAATTAAACCAACAGTTTATCCTACAGAGCCTGATTCTTCCTCACCAACTCACTTGCGGATTCACATAAACTCCAACAACACAATATGGAAAACATACGTTTAGTTTCATTCAAGGATTTTTCTTCTTACAAATAAAAGACTGAATTACAGCAACAACTCAAACAAAACCTTACCTTCCTCATAAATAAGATTCAAACTCATGACCTCACATACGTTAGTATAAGCTCCTTACCACTTGACCCAACTTCTGATGACACTCCATAGTCGATGCCTTCATTTGCGTTTCCATTACTAGTGATTGTGAGCAAAGAAGAAGAAAAGTAGGAAGAAGAAGAAGAAACAACTGCAGAGCCACATGATGAGAGAAACAATAGCTTCTTGGGCTCTGCTACAACACAAGTTAACGGTCACTCTCTATGATTGATGATTACACATGCTCTAGTGCTCTCAAACACATTAAATACCATTACTTTGTAAAATATCTCTTCTTTTTTGCTTTAATCATACCCTAAATTTAATTTAATTAGTACGTCAATAATAGAATACAGCTCTTGAGTCCCAATGTTTCCTACCCAATCCATCCCCATCTCATTCCTCACAACCATGATACCCAATAATATAATAATATGTTAACATCACTTCAATTACTTGTGTTAATTCAATATGGTACTGATTAAAGAAACCTACTATTATGACTAGTTTGAATGTTGAATGCGCCAAAAAAATAGTATGTTTTTATGCGTCATATATGGACAAACTTGCTTTATAAGTTTGAAATAACTCATTAACAGATGTGCGTTTTGTGCAGGATTCACATTCAAATTAGTTTAAGGGTTCAATTTTCTATAATTCATAAGCAAATTCGTTTCAAAACTTTGATAGACAAACTTGTTTTGAAATTTATAAGCAAACTTGGTTTCAGATAAGAGAAAAGAACAGAGAGAGATTTTTATAAAACATTTTAATGGTAGATAAATTAAATTCAAAATCACTAAAATCGAATATATTTGAACTGATCGAGTAATTATTGTGAATTTAAAATAAAGGAGAATTAAAGATGGTAAAGAGAAGTATTTTACTAGGCCATGATATTCTCGGTGTCACAATCTCTGTGATTTATTGACTCAGAACAGCAGAATCCACCGTTCCCTAATCCCAGGTTTCTCATACAGTACTTGTTCTTTTATTGTATCGTTTTGTTTCCCATGTCCCTTGTATCGCTTATTTCATTGTGAAATATTTTGCAGGTTGGTCATTTTGGAAAAGGTTACAATGACTGGAATGAATTCTTGGAGGTATTGTTCCAAGATTTATACTCAAGGGCCTTGATACTCCTTGGTGATGAATATTGCATACTCTTTGATGCATGCATATATTGAATATATCTTGTTATTCCCTGCATGATGTTTCTGTAAGAGTGGTTTGACGTAAAAATTAAGATTACTCGCATTGAGTTCTTGTTTGGGAAGTATCCCCAACTACTAGATATTGTGAGATTGTGGTTTTAGTCGCACGTTGAGTCGTTTTCCCTCCTGCTGCTGCTGCAATTTTAAGTGTGCCGGTATGCTCTAATTTTCCCCATCCGTTCACTTCATTGCGTTTGAAAACACATCACTCAACCTTTACAAATAGTACATATGACATTGTATTGAACCTTACAAGTAATGAATTGACTTATATTGGAAACAACTTGCCTACTATGTAACCTCTATTGACTACAAGCAACAAAATTACAATCAACACACTTGTTCAATCAAAATCTTCTCACCGCCTTAAATTTGATATGAAGAACAAACTAGAATATTGTTTTCTTTACCGGTCGTGGCTCTACATTTGATATGAAATGGTTTGAAAATCACTGTAATTATGCCTTCCCCATATTGTTTGTATGATCAACTTTTGCTTCTGATTCTCATTCATTACTATTGGGATCTGTAATGTATGATCGCGCCCATCACTTCCTACACCATGGCAACCCATCTAAAGGAGTTGCCTAAAATTTAAAGGTAACATTTTCTACTCATATGTTTGTGTTTTATCAGATTCACTTTACCAAACCAATGTGTTTGTATATATATGTAATCGACAGAGATAACACATGAAGCATCACTTGAGAATTCAGAACAAGGGATTCGAGATCACCTCTACGTACCGTATGGGACAAAGTGTTCGGAACACTTCCAACGACAAAAGCTGCCGGAAAATATAGATCGATGAGCATCCATGAGGTGATGCATTCTATGTTTCTGATGCACAACAATAGCTAACATGTGTGGTGGTTGCCGAAACAGCTTCAACAATTTGGTTTCTGTTGAAATTTTAGAATCTACAAAACAAACCAATAGGTTGTAAATAGTCAAGCCTGTTTATGGCTAATTAATTTTGAATTTAATACAAACCAGTCAGATATACGAAAGTTTCAAGTTTATGCCTACTTCAATTTATATAACGGGAACCATGTTAAAGACGTATGGACAGAACCTGAATTTTTTGTCAAAAGGTTTTAATGTCGTGGATAATTGTGTTATGTTCACATGTGAGTTCAAAGTCCTACGTCAAAAGATTACAACGTATAAAAAGAGTTCATATATACATTGGACCCAAGACCCACTAGGCTAGTCTTTTGGGTTAAAGATGAGCTCTAATGTGTGTATGAGCTTTTCTTGGGTGCTCCTATTAGATAAGGCCCGGATCTCCCCAACAGTAGTATCAGAGCCTTAGTTCGGTAGACTCTCCTGGTTAATTAGGTCGGGTATTCTCCTATGGCTGATAAGACCGGGACCATGATCGCGTCTCCCCATGGTGAGGCTCAGATAGGAAGAAAATGGCCCTTGTGGGAGAGTATACTAAGGTAAAGTATGTGGGCTTAGGGGGAGCCAGCCCGATGTGATGGGACTCGATGTGAAGGGGGAGATTGTTATGTCTACATGTGAGTTCAAAGTCCCACATCGGAAGAGTATTGAGTATAAGGAGTGTTTATATACACATTGGACCATAAACTCACTAGACTAGTCTTTTGGGTCAAATGTGTGCTCTAATGTGTATGTGGGCTTTCCTTGGGTGCTCCTCCGGGTAAGGCCCGGATCTCCCCAACAATGGTATCAGAGTTTGATTCGGTATACTCTTCTGGTTAAGTGGGTCGAGTATTCTCCTATGATCCTTGAGTCTCATGGTAAGGCACAAATAGGATAGAAATGACCCTTGTAGATAAAGTATGTGGGTTTAGGGAGAGCCAGCCCGATGCTGTGGAAGGAAAGATTTGTTATGTTCATGTGTGAGTTTATCGGGACTTTTCTTGGGTGCTCTTCCTCTGACCCTAGACCCAATAAATTGATGTGATTTTTTTGGATAATTTTCGAAATTTAGTGCACTTAACTTTCCAAAGTCAGTCCATATATATTATTATGTATAATTTCTTTCCCTAAAAAACTAAAGAATAAGTGCGCCAAAAAAAATGAGCTTGCTGTTTTTTTCTGTCAGGCCAACTCTCTCCGACCTGCAATTAAAAAACATGGCCTAAAAACAATTATAAAAAATTGCACCGAGCCAAAACATTTTCTCGAGATTTTTTTAACTTAGAAAAACTGACAAGCTGGTTTTGGAATTCATATATTTATATTGTAGGGGTATTTTTGTTATTTAAGTTTTTTTCAATTTTGATAAAAAGAATGTAAATTAATTTTTACAATAAAAAAGTTTACATCTAATCGTAAAAATAGGATATTACCATGTAATTAGTAAATTTGATGCAGTTAAAATAATTCTTGGAATAAAGAAAGATATAGATTGAATATTTGTAGAAGTGAAAATTTATTAAAAATATATTGGACCAAAATTGTATATTCTCTAAAATTGAAAAGTATTAATGATAGTGAGACGTCATCAAGGGTACACACCAATCGGTTTAAGGCACACGCTTTTACAGAGCAAGTTGTGAATTCAAACATTGGAATGAAAGTGTGTAATTAATTCACGTGATTTGGGAATGATGTGATAGTTATTTTAAGGGATAAGAAAAATAAAATTAATAATAGTATCTACGATAGACCCCTCTATAGCCCTAGCTCATGCACGCCAAAATATTTAATTTCATAGGTATTTATTTTTATTGTTTTGCAATTGGTGGTCCATCAATCCTATATATATAATGCGGAAGTTTAATTTTTCCAGGTACGTACATATGAATTGGCAAGATGAATGTAGAAAACTTCACTATTGATTTCGAAAAACCCCTCGTCTACCAGGTGATGATCAAATGAAATTAACCAAATAGTTTGTGCTTACAAACAATCGTGATGACTTATAATAGTCGTATGCTTAATTAGGTGGGTCATCTTGGAGAAGAGTACCAAAGGTGGGTTCATCAGCCAATTATCTCCGAGCAAACACCTAGGCTCTTCCAAAGTGATTTTATAGAGGTACGCACCACTCCATCTCAATATATCTATGCGTGCATCTTTCGATTCATGTTTTATATAAATATATATAGGATCACGATCACGTTTAAACCAGTTCAAACGTTCGAATCGTCCAAACTGATAGAATGTTGGGGCAAATGAGTGGAATGTTGTGGGCTTGGTAGAATGTTATGCCAAATGGATAAAATATTACAAACCCGGTGGTAGAACTTCTTTGCCACGCATCGCGCGCTGGGACAACGGACACGCAGATTTTAACCGATCTAACGTCTAATATTGGTTCGGACGGTTTGGACACTCCACCCAATTTGCACAATCTGTGAAAATCCGTGAAAGTTAACGAAAGTGTTATGAACCGGACCGAACTGGTAAAAAATTGGACCGGACTGGACTCCTTGGTTCTCCATTTTAAGAACTAGAATAGAAACAGTTACCTGCGGTTCTCGATTCTCTAGTCCCGGTTTTGGTTTGATTCATATTCGGTCTCCAATTTCGTTGCCAAAGTACCCATCCCTAAGCATGTTTGAATTAACGCTTAAGTGACACTTTCATTAATTTTTACGGATTTGCATAGACCGTGCAAAAATAAACATGAATAAGGGAGAGTTTTTGTAAAAAAGAACATGGGTGAGAAAGAGTTTTTACAAAAAAATACAGTGAAATGAAAGTTTGTGAAAAAAACGTATAGAAAGACTTTTTGCCATACTTTCTATACTTTATATATAATTGTATCTATTCGAAAAGAAATAATGTATTATTATACATTGGAAATGAACAGTTGGTGAGTCGAGGAGTGTGGTGGGCAGTTCCAGTGATATGGGTACCAGTTGCATTGTGGTGTATGTTCATGTCTTATCAGATGGCTCATTCCATTCTCGAGGTTGCTTCAATGGTCGTTTCTGGCATTTTCTCTTGGTCGTTGCTCGAGTACATTTTCCACCGTTTCCTTTTCCACTTGGAAACTAAAACCTATTGGTTAGTTTTTGTTGGTCATGAGAACCACATTTCAAATTTAATTAACTTACCTACTCATAGAATATGAAATATTTGTTTTTAATTTAATAGGGGAAATACAATGCATTTTGTGGTACATGGGATCCATCATAAGTACCCGATGGATGGTCCGAGGCTCGTTTTTCCTCCGGCCGCAACCGCTCTAATAGCTATTCTAGTAAGTACTCATCTTTTTTTTCTCAACAAATAGAGATATGTATTAATGAAACCGGGAAACCCCTCTCAAGGTGGTAGAAAAGAGCCAACACAATTACATTACTATAATAAGTGAGAAATAGAGAAAATTGAAGGAACTGTGAGTTTAGGTAGCTAAAATAAAGATAAAACGATTATTCAATTTCTTTAGTTTGTGCTTTTGTTTTGACGATGAAAAAACGAATGATAACTGATATATGCTAAAAAGTTTTAAGTCTTGTTAGACTCAACCCATAATAATTTTTAGGAGTCCTTAGTTGAGATGCGTTTTGACTTAATAGACTTGCGTCGCTTAAATCGAATAAGGGTTATGTTCATGATGTAAGGTTGATCCTCCATCATGATAGTTGGTGAAGCATGATGCTTAGATAGGGCAAGTGTACCTTGATTGAGCCAACCGCCACATCTTCACATCTTCTCTTAATCTAATTTACTTATTTGCTATTGGGAGTGCTCGGCATGATAAGTAACTCCAAAACCAAAGGTTAAGTCTACAAAACATTTGATATCAATAAAAAAATCTAGTCTCGATCAAATTCATATGTTTAACAAATTGATAAATAGTTCAGAAATTTTCGCCATATAACACCTTTATGCATATTATCCTCGGCTTGAATCATCATATTTGATGTTATTGCTTTCTATTAAGAAAATTAACGATACGAGTGATTTATGTTAATTAATATCGATAATTATATGATATGTAAGGTGTGGAACATGGTGAGACTTGTGTCGTCCCCATCAACGACTCCTGGTCTGTTTGGAGGTATGGTGCTCGGCTATGTTGTGTACGATCTCACCCATTACTATCTCCACCATGCTCGACCCACCACGAGATTGGCTCGCAACCTTAAGGTACACATTTTCACCTTAACTAAGTTCCAATTAATTAAAGTGGAAACATATAGAAACTAATAATTAATCATCTAGTTTGATATTTATTTGGTTGGGTTTGTTTGTGGTGTGACAGAAAAATCACATGGATCATCACTATAGGATACAGAATAATAAGCTGTTTGGGGTCACTTCCTCAATGTGGGACTGGGTTTTCGGAACACTTCCTGCTTCGCCAAATTAATTCAGTATCTCTTCTTCAAACAAATTAACCTGAATTACACTTATATATATATATATGTATGGTCTCATTTATTTTTACTGAATAAAGGTATTTTGTTTTAACAATAATATATATACAGTGCAAAGGGAGCTCAAAATAAACCGGCAAATTTATACATGATTCTTGCATTTGATGTTTGTCATACATTTATCGAATTAGTATATGAAACCCACATTTTTAAAATACAAACCGCCTGAATTGAGAGGATTCGTGTATTACATAAATAATCTCCTCATATAACAATATATAATTAAATTTTCTCCAAATTAAAGGGATAGACAAAAAAGAGAACCCCAACTGTTGGTGACACATACCTGAAGAGGTTTTTTGGATAGAATATGAATTATATATGCAAGAATTAAAAAAAAAAATCATGCTTTAATTTGACTTTTAAGTGAATTGTATAAATGGCAACAAAACAAGTACACACTGGGTTTTGTTTGTCTGACTTGATCCATGCCCCACTAAGAACCTTGAAGAATTGTTAGATTTCCAAAATATATTATCCTCGATTTGCACATATTCGGATTGGAGTCATTAAGCCTAAAATTAAAAGGATAAACATCTTTTAAGGATAATTGCAAAAACTAACTATCAAACTTAGATTTTTTGTGAGTTCTACTAATTTCAATTTTTTCGCATGTTCCAACATTCAACTGTTTTACATCCACAAATACTGTTTAAATAAATGGAGATAAACAAATTGTTTAATATACACTCAGTTAACATAAGAAAAAAAGAAAATATTACTACATTTCTCGTACTATTGAATTTATTCATGTTGCTTATTTTGCAATTCTTTTTTTGAAAGAAAACGAATTTTATTTAAGAAATGACAACTAACCCGGTATTAAACTGGACAGCTGAAACTACAGTTGGTGGGACAGACCACTCATCATAACCCCAGCTACTGTTAGTTAAAGCGTACTTGACCAATTCATGAGCCACTTTATTACAAATTTTACGAGCGAAAGTTATTGTGAGATCAATCCCTGAGGCAGAAAAATATGCGCCTACAGTCATGGATGATGCCCCCGAACATGTTCCTCGTGTGTTTCCCTTGGCGGACAGTATCCACCAGCCGAAGACAAATTCGAGTGTCGCTTCGTTCCACTTATTTTCTTTCGCCCATGATATCGCTTCTTTGACGCATACGGCCTCCACCTCTTCGGAATGGAGATGTCCCGAAAACCGTCTTGAAAGAGCTCCCACAATACGCCCCTCCGAGTCCCTACATACCATCTCTATGCTCCAAAACCCCCTCTCTGCATCTATTCGAGCTCCCACAATACGCCCCTCCGAGTCCCTACATACCATCTCTATGCTCCAAAACCCCCTCTCTGCATCTATTCCCCCATCCACATTTATCTTTACTTTCCAAAGATCCGGAGGGATCCATACTTTTGGGGACTCTGCTACTAGTGTATCTGCACCGGAGCCCGTTCCTCTAGATTTAGTCGCAGCCGGGGTTCTTCGAAGCCCTTTTTCCATTGCCGCCACTCTTGCTGGATGGAAAACTTTTGATTTCCAAACAATTTGGTTCCTTGCACCCCAAATCGCCCATAACATGATAGCCCATAGGTTTGTCTCGTCCTCCCCTTCCACCCAATTAGAACAATTGCTCATTATTGGCTCTGCTCATATTTCCTTCGTATACCTTGTAAGAGTATGTCCCCCCAAATAGGGTTGACTACACTACACTTGAAGAAAACGTGATCAGCTGTCTTTTCTAGATGACAACAAAGGGGACACTGTGTGACCATTGGAAGCCCCTTCTCTGCCAGGCGCGCCCTAGCCGGGAGCAGATTTGAAATGGCTCTACATATAAAGATTCTAACCTTAAATGGAACTTGCAATTTTCATACCTCTTTCCAACCTACTGCTTGTGCTGTCGTTGCCCAAAGTTGTCCCATTTTACATAGATCACGATATGCACTTTTGTTTGTATAATCTCCCGTGTTTTCTGCTTCTCAATACCAATGGTTCTTTTGTTCGTACCAGCTAGGGATGATGGATTTGAAATGTTTTCTTTTTTCTTCTTCTCAATATCCTATTACACATGGCCTCGTCAAATTGCGCTCTCACTTTTACTTCATCCCATGCTCGGCACTCCGGTCTGTGCAACTCCTAGACACGCATATCTGTTGGGTGACCCTCTCTCCACTGCTTGGTGTAACGTCTCCTTGTAACCATGGGGTCCCTCGAACCAGACAATTTTCAGGCCCATTGTTCCAGCGTGCATTATGTGAAACAACTAATCTTCCTTCGTAGAGTCCTCTCCAAACAAAGCTTGGAGAAGCCCCCAATGGACCCTCTAAGAATGTACCATGGGGAAAATATTTGGCCTTTAGTAATCGACTTGGAAGAGTTCTGGTTTTGTAAGAATTCTCCAGACATGTTTTTCTAGAAGTTCCAAGTTGAATTTTTTGAGATTTAACAAACTCATCTCTCCTAGTTCTTTGTGCTTGCAAATATAAGCCCATTTCTTCCATATAATCATGCTCCTTCCCAAATTACCTCTCGTCCTGCGTAGGATAGGAACCTTGTTAACCAGGATGTCATGCGTTTGGTGATACATTCCTTAATGTAAGCCAGTGCCCGTGTCTTGTTCCGTCTGACCATGTTCGGCAGTTCTAAGTGGGTGGATGATTCATTCTCCTCCCTAAACCCCAACCTTGAGATGACATCTTCCTTTATTCCTTGAGGTGTATTTAGGGAGAAAAACGTTGATGGCTTCTCACGATTTATAAGTTGGCCCGAAGCCTTTTCGTAAATGAGGAGACACTTAATCATCTGTTCCACCTCTCCTCTAGTTTCCCTACAAAATATGTAGCTATATTCCGCGAACAAGAGGTGTGAAACTATTGTCGCTTCTGTCGCTATTCTTACCCCCCTCCTCCGAATGTGTCATGCCTTGGTAAACTCTTACAGAAGAAGAGATAGGCCTTCTACACATACTAGAAAGAGGTAGGGGAGAGCGGGCCTCCTTGTCGAAGCCCCCTAGACGGGTTCCGTATTGGTACCACGTGCCCTGACGTAGTGACTGAGAATGTGGCCGTGGAAATACATGTTTGAATGAGCCTGATCCATCTCTGATCGTAACCGAAGGTATGCATCATTTGAAGAAGGAAGCTTCATTCCACCCGGTCGTAGGCTTTGCTCATGTCAAGCTTTAGCGCCATCAGTTCTCTATTTCCTTGAGTCTTCCGTCTTACATGGTTTAAGATCTCAGCCGCCACTATTAGGTTATCTGTTATTAGCCTACCCGGGACGAAAGCACTTTGAGATTTAGAGATAATCTTATCCAGAGAGTCCTTGAACCTGTTTACCAAAACTTTGGAGATGATCTTGTATATGACATTACATAGTGCTATCGGTCTATAATCCACCAGGGAATCCGCAATCTTCTTTTTTGGAATAACAACTATGTTTGTCTCATTCGCTCCCTCCAGCAGGGATCCCGTTCCTACAAATTTTTGGATAGTTTTGACCAAGGCTGCCTTCATCATATGCCAGTTTACCTTAAAGAAACCTGACTTTAACCCGTCTGGTCCAGGAGATTTCGAGTAATCCATCCCAAATAATGCCACCCTCACCTCTTCCTCATCAACTTCCCTCATAAGGGATGTGTTTTGGTCAGTCGAGATAGTCGGGCGAACGAGATTCACCACTTCCATGCATTCCACCTCTCCCCCAGTGAAGAGACTCCTATAGAAATTAGAGATTTCGCCCTCAATACCTGTCCCCCAACCAACCGTGTCACCCCCTGCAGTTCTGAGGGTATCACCCCCTGCAGTTCTGAGGGTAGCAATATGATTCCTTCGTCTTCGCTCAGTTGCACACTTGTGGAAGTATTATGTGTTCTGGTCCCCATGTTCCAACCATAACTGCTTGGACCTCTGTCTCCAGTGAATTTCCTTGGCCAGTAGGAGGTCATTCAGTCTTGCAGATTCTCTCCCGTACTCCTCTAATCTCTGGTCGTCTCTTCGACTTCATAGGATAGAAACTGATTTCTGAAGAGTCATTAGCTCTGCCTGCTCCTTTTTGTGGTGTTCCTATCCCCGCTGATGCAACTTGTCTCTAACCTTTAGTAGCCGGTCTATTATACGACTTCCCGAACCCTCTTCCTTTGCTGATGAGGTAACCGCCGCACATTCCGGGCTTAGTATCAAGTCATTGTTAAACCGATATTGATATCTACTCCGCATGTGAATCTTCGGAATTGCAATCAATAAAATAGGGCTACGGTCAGAGGTAGAGAATTCGAGATTTATTAGCCTGGTGTTCCCTAACGCACAAATCCAAGCATTGTTGGTTAAGGCTCGATCGAGCCGTGCTTCCTTCCAATGGCTTATTCCCCGGCTCTTCTCCCATGTGAACCTGTGACCCGTCGAGTCCACATCACCTTGGGGGTACGGTTGGGTCCCTCTGACATCCCACTGACTTCCCACATTATTCATGTCACATATTAGACACCAAAGCTTAGAAATTCTTGCTGCTAGTGATCTTATCAGCTCCCAGGTGAGGTGTCTGTAGTGTCTGTTGGGATCACCATACATACCTGTTATGAATACCTTCACATTTTCTCCTAAGTAAGTCATTATGTGTATGTGCCTTTTTGAGGATGAGAGAACATATACTCCCTTGTCATCCTCCCAGAACAAAGTCAACCCCCCACTTCTCCCAACCGGGTCGACTCCATACACTCCTTCGAAATTCATCCTCTGACACAAAGCCTGTAGTTGCACCTGTGTGCAGTATGTTTCACAAAGAAAGATAAAGTCGGGTTTCTTTGCCGTTGACAAATCCAGCAAGAACCGTATGGCCCGGGCTTGTTTTCGTCTCCCTATTCTCTCTCATGGTATGGCTGTTTGTGAGGTACTTGTCCCTCATTGTGTACTTGTTTAGTTTAATTTAATTTCTTAACAAGGTCTGTAGGGCTTTTCCCCATCTCTCATATGTCTTGCCCTCCCATTCTGACACTGATTGTCCCGGGCCCCCATAGGATGCCACAATTGAAACAAAACGAGGGAATCGTTTTATACTTGAAGCCCACCCAGTAGCATGATCCTCTCGATTTCTCCACACGCATCCTACTCTTTAGAGATTTATTGATCTCCATCTCTACACGTACACGGATATATGAGCACCAATGACCCGTGAAGTTACTGTTTTCCAATCTTACCACATTTCCCTGTGCGTTGCCTATCCTTGTCGAAACTTTATCAGTCTTGAGATGAGTAGGTATACCATGCAACTGCACCCATATAAGAAAGTAACGAAATTGTACTCCTCTGGAGGAGATCTCACGGGTAGTCGTTCCAGTAGAACGTGAATCCTACTGAAGGTCCAGGGGCTTCGCTCCAGCGCGCTTGTCATGTCCTGTTCGTCGAAGAATTGAAAAATAAATAGATTAGGGGCCACCTCATTAATAGAAACTTTGCCATCCGGTTGTCACAGATTGGCAAGTAGATTTTTAAATGTTTTAAAGTCGTATGTTCGATCAGTAATGAACTTTCCAAGTAAGCTGAAAGTTTCATCTACTAGGTTATCTACCTTGCGCTCCTCGATAACAAAACCGACCTCCTCTTCCTTTTCTATGGATATTGCTTTCTATCTCTTCTGTATCTCCTCCAACCCATCCGGTTCTTTACCACTGCGACTCCCGATTCTCTATTACCACTGTGACTCCCAGATTCTCCGTTACCACCCAATTCTCCATCACCCCCAATTACTGCATTCCTCCCTTTGTCCCTGTCACGTACCACTCCCGGGCAACTCCCCATCATCGCTTTATAACTTTTTTTATTAACAAGATATATCTAATTAATCTTTTTCCGACAATTAATGAAGACATCAAAATAATAGGGAGATCAAAGAAAATAAAAATAATCTTTAAATACTTAGATTTGGTAACGATAAACTCATATATACCACTTCCAACACGTGGTCCCAACCCACCAAGACCGGCCCGAAGACCCTCGCTGAATCCATGGACAATGATATTTACAATTTATATGATAAATCAAGATTATTTAGATTATTAATTAAAATTAGGAGAAATTTCACTTAGCCTACCTCAAAGATATCACTTTTTCACTTACCACCACCACAAGTTGATTTTAGCCTATAAACCCCCCGAATTTGCCAAAAGTGGCACTGAAGCTGACGGTGTTAAGTTTGATGGTGAAAAGTCTAAAATACCCTCAACTAACCATTAAATTTTCAAAATTTGCCACTCTCTTCGTTCCTATTCCTATTTTTTTTCTTTCCCCATTCAAGCTCAAACTAAAACTCATTGATATTTCTCTCACCACTTTGATTTCTCTCTCCCATATTGAATTAAAAACAAGAGTTGGAGGTGAGCGAGCGGTTCGGCTCCTGTGGGGTTGTTGTTCTTCATCTCGTTCCTAAACTCTAAATCTACCCTTGCAACACAGACCGAACCAGCACAAATAAATCTGAATCATTGTTTTCTTTTGCATTATGTGAAGGTACAAAATCACAGAGAAACCCCGAGAAAAATAAACTACTTAAGATGAAGCCAATCAATGAACAAAAACAAAGTCACAAACAACAAGCTCAATAATTAAAACAAAATCACATGTCCCAGATACATCAAACCAAGACTAAAAGGCTCAAGCTACAAAATCACTGGGAAACCAATGCTCAATAATTAAAAGTAAAAACAGACAAAGTGAACAAAAGCACACAAAACCAAAATCAACATCTCCACAATTACATCAAAGGCTTTGAAGCTACAAAATCATACATTTCCCTGGTTTCAAGCTCGTTCTCTCCGAAAGAAGTTTCGAACCATAAATCCTCCTCATTACTCTCCACTTTCCCCGAATCCTGCTCCTCTTCTTTGAATACGATCAAGGACGAGCTCGAACCTGCGGCCTTGGGGCTTGCTTTCTGATCGCATCTTGGCGCCAACCTCGATTGTTGGTGCTTGGAGGCCATCAGAGAAGGCGATTTCTCGAGGTGGCGGCTCCGGAACTGGAGGTAGGAGACGAAGGAATCGTCAGGCTCCGCCTCGAGCCGTCGCTGCAACGCTAGCGTCTTTGCTCTGGTGCGAACTCCGAGAGAACAATCCATGGCCACGACGTCACCAGAGATCTTCGATTTGTCGTCGAAGATGAAGAAGAAGTCGAGAGACGGTCAAAAGAAATTAGAATTGTTGACTGTATCTGTGAATCACTGACGTCGATTTGGGTGAGGTATTTTTCACAAACCAAACATGAAGGAGGATATAAATTTTCCAAAAACGCCAAAAAGAAAGAGAGAGGAGAGGGTAGAAGGTTATTTTTGGCATTTTCACAAAAAGGAGTACCCACGTGCTAGTCACGTAACATAAATTTAACGACAGTTGGCTTCAGTGCCACTTTTGGCAACTTCAGGGAGTTTATAAGCTAAAATCAACTTGTGGTGATGGTAAGTGAAAAAGTGATATATTTCTGGTAGACTAAGTGAAATTTCCCCTTAAAATTACGAAGACATATATGATCACTTGACTTATTAATTAATAGTAACTTTTCCATATCAATTTTAACAAATTTTATGGATAAAGTTATTGTTACCCTCTTATAGTATATTCACATGAAAGTGTTTCTCGCATACAAAATTCAGGACCAAAAATGACGTTTAACATTTCAAATATCTAAATCTATGTATGGAATTTATTTTTTACGAGAAATATTACTCTTACAAAAAAAATTGATATTGCGCCCATGAGATCGGACCCTCGACATCATCATAAATAATGTAATGTTCAATTTGTTTGACTACTAGTTTCTTTGTAATTGGTGACATTTTAGACATCACTTTACCTTTCCAATAGATCAGCCTAAATCTACCCAATTTTATTTTAGAACGACTCGCTCCAAAAATGTCGTTTTCACACTCTCACTAGTTAAAACAACTAAATTGCATTAATTAATGTTATGTTTTGGCACTATTTTTTAAGTGAATGTATTTCTCATCATATTATCAATATTATTTATTATCGGAATTTCTGTTATTTGTTTTACTTGTAATCAAATGGCTCACGAATTGGCAGTGTTTGTTTTAACAAAAAGTATGTAAAATTATGGTGAGAGGTTTGTTTTATCATCTTTAGCTTTAGTTGTCTAACTTGATGTCAGATTGGTTTCTATTTAATTAATAAAATTCACTTTTTTTCAAAACAAATATTTATATATCGGTCATGTCTATTTCTAATTTCTTGAATATAGTAGCTTAGTTCGCTCCGATCTGAATGTGATCGGAGACATAGGTTTTGGTTGAGTTCTAGATTCTACATCATGTATCTATTACCAACCAAAACTCAGATTAATTAAGAATGACCGATTCTAACAAGAATGTCTTATTCACAGCTTCAACTAGAGTTAGTTTCACAGCAAAGCACCAACCCGAAAATAGCACTATTTAATTTGTTTGTATCATAGCTAGACCCATGTGATGTGGTTTCTTGTAAGATATATACTGAGTTTTGTTGCAAATTTTAATCTTATTTCATTTTTTAAACCTAATCAAGTTTTAGTGACATAATCTTTTTCCTCTTCCCTCACTCTAGCTATCTTTGAATACTATTAATATTTAGATTAGCAACTGCAAGCTACAAAATGTCAAACATCAAATTAATTATTAATAGAAGAAGATAATGCTACTGGGTTTAGATAATGTGCTATGTATTGGGTCAAACATCAAATTCATGTGTATAAAATGTGAACAGCCTAAGATAGATTGCAGATAAATTCTGTCTACCTAAATTTATGAAAGTTTTACCCAGCTGGCTATAGTCTAATTTCGATTGAACTATTAGAGTCTTGTGTATAGCTTTCTTTTGCTCCTTAATTTATTTTTGTCACAAATAGGAGATTTTCTTCACATGATTGGCTATAATTTGAGCCATATAAAATTTCAAGACAATTCATAGTTGAGCTTATTTTTTTTGCAAGTTGAGATTAATAAAGTTAGAATAAATTTTATTTGTGTAAGTCCACAATTTTGAAAATAATAAACTAGTTATCATTAATCAAAAGAAGAACGACAAAAATGTGATGTAAAATAAATATATTAATTATTGAATTAGAGGATGTAAATAATCTTGTAAAAATATTGTTACTTGTGGGGACTTAACTCATGACCTTAAAATAGTAAGAGAAAAATGTAACTTCTACCACTAAGCTAAGGAAACTTTTTATTGTCTTTACACAACTTCTAAATAATTTAAGGAGGGGCAAGTGTAATTTTCGGATTACACTCAACTTTATTTTATCGTCAGTTTACAAAAAAAGTTATATTTCTGTATATCTGTAAACCGACATAAAATTTTGAGTTTCTCATATTCGTTTTATTCTGGTTAAATTTGTAGTCATATAAGCAAACTAAGTTAACAACAATGCAAAAAGCAAGTTAGTTGTACATGATGTGCAAACATGTTTATTTAACTATAATTATCTCTAAAACAAATTAATTGGTTAGTCTTTTTCTATAATATGGGATATTTCCTTCCCAACGCATGCGTTCAACCCTCAACGGCTCAACATGAGCTATAACTAAGATAGGTATCCATATATATAAGCTTCAATAACATGTGATAATTAAGCGGCATGTTTCTAGGGGCTCGAAATTTATTTATTTATTTTTAATTATAAGCTACAGCCCAACGTGAAGATTTGTGGAGGATTTATTTAATTTATGTTGGCTCATAATAAAATACTCTTTGGAAATCCAAAGAAATATTTTTGCTAAAACCAAACCAACGGTTTCAAAATTTTGGATCTGTACCTTACGCACAATAGGCGATTAGAGTTTGGCCGATTTTGGCGACGTTTCACGTATCTGCGAGCGAGGAGATCTACGGCATGTTCTGGGTCGTGCAGAGGTGGGTGCCGACACTTTTGGGAGGGTCGGAGGAACGGTGGGATAGTGCGAATCTGGTGAGTCGGGTTAGGGTTAGGGTTAGGGTTGGATTTGATTTTGGGATTGGTTAGTTTGCGATTGTCAAATTGTGGGGTATTATTTTGATATTATCTGTGAGGGGAGACGGGTCCGGAAGAGGGTCATCGGTGGATGGCCATAGAAGCTTCGGCGAACAGCTGGGTGCGAGAATGGGGGTGATTGGGGCGGACAAATTGGAACCGGAGTTCTCTAGCGTTGGTGGGCAGATTCATGCAAGCATACCGAACTAGGGGGTCTTGGCTCTTTTAGGCTTCAGTACGTCACCTGAATGTCCCATTAGGATCGGTACTGTAGGAAACGGGGGGTCTCTAGTGTCGATGGGTTGACCTAGGTAACCACAATGAGCTGAGAGGTTCGGAGTTGGAAAGCCTGGAATGGTCCAAAACTCGACCCTCGATCTGGAATGGTCTTGAATCTGGAGGACCAAACTTCGGAAATGGCAACGAAAACCCCACTCACCGGTCGTCGATGTCTCTCCTATTCGAAATGCATATGTACTCAGTATTTAGTGGAAAACCAAAAATCATAACTTAATTTTGAAATCCGTATGTACTCAATTTTGCCTGTGTTTTCTCATTTGCAAAGGTACAAAATTAATTCAACGTTTTCTCAATTTCTGGTGGAATTCAATTCGAAACTTTCAATTTTCTATGAGGTCTCGACGTCGGAGCTGAACTCGTTGTAGCCGACCATAGAACATGTTCTTGATTTGGGGATAACGGCGACCGTTTGGATTTTGGGGATCGGGACTTGGACTTCCCATCGAAGCTTATTCTGAGGTGTACTTGCCATCGAAGCTTATTTTGGTATATTTACCTCAAAATCCTGTTAGATTTAACTCCATTAGAGATAAGTGGGACAAAATGTAATTTGGGTGACTTCAAAATCGAGTTTTATATTTAGGTGTAATTATATGAGAATGACGTATAGTGAAATATACTTATGTATAATTACCCTTTATTTTTATTCAAATTAAAAATTTGTAGACTTCATCCAAAAATTATTACCATATCATCCATTTTATAAGCTACCATTTATTGGCCTATGATCTATCTCATGCATATTAATTAAGCTTATGTATAAGCACCTACATAGACATAAGTACATACATATATTTTTGAAAAGGGAAAGGGATTGCCAATTACGTGAGAATCTGATGCAATCATCAATCCTATTGAAGTCAACTTATGAGAAACCTTGTTCACCCTAAGATAATAGAGCTAGATACAATTAATTATATCTCCTTACCTAATCATCAACAATTAATAAAACAAAATTGTATATATACGTGCACTTGAAAAGCATTCTCATGCACGTCAAGTCATCATTTGATTGATATAATCTAGTTTTCTCCGAGCGACATGTCTGTAAAACGCTTCGATGTTGATCTCCATAAACCCCTTGTCCACCAGGTGAACCAATCTTACAATTTAATTTCTTTGTTAATTAAGTGTCGTATTTTAATTACTTAATCATCATCGGATAATTAATGTGTAAATCTCTATATGTATATGGTAGGTGGGTCATCTTGGAGAAGACTACTATGAATGGGTTCATCAGCCCATCATCACCATGGAAGGACCTCGATTCTTCGAGAGTGACTTCTTCGAGGTACATGTAATTGTGTATATGTATGTATATATATCACTCTAGCTAGCTAGTTAATTAATTATATATGAGCAACATTTTATAATTGGATGTATGTATGTATGTTACAGTTCTTTACTAAAACGGCTTGGTGGGCAATTCCAGTGATATGGTTGCCAGTTTCATGGTGGTGCATCTTCATGTCTCACCAGATGGGCCATTCGGTTCTTGAGGTCGCTCTTTTGGTGCTTTCGGGAACCTTCTTGTGGTCTTTGCAAGAGTACATTTTGCACCGTTTCCTTTTCCACTTTGAAACATCGACCTATTGGTTAGTCTTTATTTTTAATATATATATATATACACTGTATTCGGTAACTATTGGAGTCATAACTTTTTCGGACCATTGTGTCAAGTGCACTTTCTTATGATGGTTTATATGTATAAGACCTTAAAATGGTATATATTATATGTTAATGATATAAGATGATTGGAAATTGTTACGACTTAATAATGATTATGGGTAATTAATTAGTTATTAGTGTTAATTTGCAGGGGAAACACAATACATTATCTTCTTCATGGGTTCCATCACAAGCACCCAATGGATAGTTTGAGGCTTGTGTTCCCTCCTGCTGCAACTGCTGCTATATGTATTCTGGTGCGTCCTCTACACTATATTTTATAACAAACTTTCATCATTTCATCTGGTTATGCTTTTCAATTTCACTTATCTGTAGATTTTATGTAACCTTTATCTCTTCTTTGAAAACCTTGGTGGCCTCAATAATATTCAATCCCATTGTTAAGCAAAAAAACACGGCATGATACATATATAATCAAAATAATGCTTCAAGTTGACCCAGTTGTAAGTTAATACACATATTGAGTCACCTTTTTGTTTAGCTAATTGACCTGATTTATTTATGTCATGAAACTTGTTTGTGTTAACTTGTAATTAACAACACATCATCATTTTGTTACGTATATAGTTTTGGAACATTGTTAAGGTATTGTGTACACCAAGTAGCAGCCCTGCGGTGTTTGGAGGTGGGTTGTTAGGGTATGTGGTGTATGATCTAACCCATTACTACCTCCACCATGGTCAACCCTCCACACAACTTGCCCGCACTCTCAAGGTACGTACCTACCTATTTCCTATTACTTATTAATTAATCAAACTCATCTGAATATATATAAATGATAATATGTTTTAATTTGCAGAAATATCACTTGAATCATCACTTCAGGGTCCAGAACATGGGGTTTGGGGTCACTTCCTCTCTCTGGGATTGGGTCTTTGGAACACTTCCTCAAGCAAATGCACCTAATTCCCAGAATTTCAAATCCACCAAAAAAATATAATATATGTATGCTTCTTAATTTGGCAGTCTAGACAAGTGTACTGACTGAGTACTCTACTTTATCCATTTGAAAGCTCTTTTTCCAATATATATGTTCACCGTTGTGTAAGAATTATATATATGGACGACTTAGATATATTTATTTGGCTTTATTATAAATAAATAATTTTAAAGTAAATGTTGATATACTTGTAAAATGAACATAAGAAAACCATCAGTTAAGCAAAGACCAAGCATCAATCATCATTCATGAGAGAGTGAACCTTAATGCCAAATAACTTTCCATCTTCAAGAATTTGGCGTTGAATGTCTTTCACTGAATTATTGGTGTGGACAAGCAAAGGGAAAAATAATAATAATAATATGGAGGAGATGATGGAAATGCTGATAGACGACAACCTTAGTTAATTTATAGGTTTTTAGTTAAAACATTGGATTTGTTTTAATTTTTGCAATTTGAACGAAATTGAATTTCAATTGGTTTTAGTTTTACCTGAATTCCAATTGTTTGTGTAAAAATATTTGCTGGTAAATGAACTGTTTGTTGTTGTTGTGTTTGTAAAATTGTTTATATGGTTAATTACAAGTTAATATATTTAATTGGAAGTATTTGACAAGTGATTTTTCTATTTTAAGTACTTTAATTTTCACTCATCTAGATCAGTTCTCCTCGAGTCAACGCCGCGGTCTTGTCTCTGTCTTCATTATCGTACCTCGGTTTTGAATTGAGTCACGATCGTGCCTCTCTCTTGGTGACGATCGTGGCTCCCCCGTGACTGAGATCGGTAGAGTGCTCTGTAAGTTGGGAAAATAATACCAGAAAATATTCGACGGGGCACGATCTTGCCTGAGGGGGGGGGGGGGGGGGGGGGGGGGTCACGATCGTGCCTAGTGCAATTTGGCCCCTTCTTCTTTCTTGCTCTCCAAGTCTCGCTATCCCGAGTCCCGTACCATAGCCTTCTTCTTACTCTTTCCTGCATATATTCTTGAAACATACCAAAAGCGTAAAATAATTCTATTTGGCCCTCTACGGCCACTACGAGGCAAATAAGTATCGAAATGGGGGGTTTATCGAGGTCAAAATGAGGTCGATTGACCCCTCAACAGTGTCATTTCGCTATAGTTAGGTGTATTAAAGTGTCATTATCCCTTAAGTGTAATTAACCCTTAATAATATGTTAGTTGCTTAATAGAACAAAAAGATAATGACATTTTGTTACACCTAACTACAGGGAAATGACATTTTCATACCTTAATTACATTTCTCTCTTTTTAGTACCCTCCAAATTTTTTTTTATGACAACGTATGCTAAAATGACTAAAATACCCCTGGTTTAAAACATCAAAATAAAACTGGTCCAATTTGATTTATCAAACTAGATATAAAATGATTAAATTTTAATTTTAGATTTGGGGTATAATTGTAATTGCATTTTAAATATAAACCAAATTGAACCAGAGATAAATAAAATTGAACCAATTCAATTTATGATTTCTTAAATTAAGGGTATTTTATGCATTTTAGAGGTGAGTTGTCACAAAAAAATTGTCAGCGTACTAAAAAAAAGTCAGTGTATGAAAGTGTCATTTCACTATAATTAAGTGTAACAAAGTGTTATTATCCCTAGAGCAAATTCGAATAATATTTTTTCCAAAATTCTACTAAGGTATATCCGTCGTACATACATCGGCTGCTAGCCGACGCATAATGTAATGATCTATGTGTCAGCCAAGTAACCATACATCCTTCGTACATGTTTTGTTAGATTATATTAGGTTTCCTATATTTATGTTTCATTTTCTTTCTTGTATTAGGGTTTTCCTATTCTATTCCTATCACCTCTATAAATAGAGGTCTCTAGTAATTCACAATACAATCAATTCAACAATACTTCTTATTGTCAACATGGTATCAGAGGCATATAGATCCTAGTGAAAATCTCTACAAATTTTTCGCTTTGCCCACTCGTCAATGATTTGTGATTCTGATGGGTGGGCAAGGCAATTCAATCTCAATTGATTCAGCTTTTTTCGTTTTGCCCACTCGTCGGTGATAATAGCGATAGGTGGGCGAGGCTACGAAATCGCTTCTGCAAATATTCGTGAGGCTCCGTCACCGAACACTGTCCGATACTGTAATCGGAAATCATATGGTTCTGTCATCGGCATCAAACCATCAAGTGAGCCTCTGTTCTTCGTTCCTCCGATCGGCTCACAACGACGACGCAATTTTCCTGCCAAATTCACTCACCGCCAGCAGAGTTGTTGATGCTTCTAATTGCTTGATTGGTCTTTCTCTCTTGTGCTTTCTTCCAATAACTAGAAAGCACCCGCCGACCATTTGTCGCTATCTCGATGTGTTCTCCTTGTCTTGCATCTCAACTAGCTTCGGTTGGAATATTATTTTTTTGGATTGCTCGTTTATTATCTGGCTCTGTTTTCGTCCTCTATGACATTTGTTTTGGCCAGCGGCCGAAGTCCATGTGTACAATCCCGTAATTCGGAAATCCCGTAATCCGGAGAATATATCCCGTAATTCGGAAATCGCACGTGAGAGGATTGATGAGCATCAACGAAATCCTTTTGAAGATCCCAACTCACAATGAGGGAAAAAGACCGGAACATATTATGATTAGTCTAGTACGGTGTCCGTTCAGCGCATCTGGTATCATACATCAGGCATCAGGCATATATCATTGGCCGTGAGCGGCGCGCATCCTTCATCCTCCATCCTCGCCACATCACTTCGACATTATTCTTAGCAGCCGCAACCCTCGCCACAACTCAATACTATCAAACTTCAAACTCAATTCTTGTTTCACCGTATTGAGTTTGAGGGGGGCTGTTAGATTATATTAGGTTTCCTATATTTATGTTTCTTTTTCTTTCTTATATTAGGGTTCTCTATTCTATTCCTATCACCTCTATAAATAGAAGTCTCTAGTAATTCATAATACAATCAATTCAACAATATTTCTTATTGTTAACATATTTATATCGGCTAAATGGTTACTGGGTCGATGCATAAATCCTTACCTCTATGCATAGGCGAGGTGAACCTTACAAACCATGTACATTGATATGTCGGCTATATGATTACCTGCCCAATGCAAATAGTCTTCTCCCTATGCGTTGGTTAGGTAAATTATGTAGTCGACGAATTTTGACCGTGTACGTCAGGTGTATTCAACACCGATCATATGTGTCTTGATGCATAAAGAGACCGTCATCGACATTTCTTGGGGTGATTAAGTCATAAACAAGATAGCCTCAATCTAGAACGGAAGCCAGCTCTAAAGTTGTGGGGAGGATCGTTGCCTTTTTTTTCCTTTTCTAATTTCTTCTGCAAAGAATATTTTGATTGAAATGTCAAATTAAAATCCACACTTTTATCTATGACAAGTACCTTAGTTGGAATAGAATAATTGTTCAATGCTTTAATTAACAATTTTGTTCTCCCACCGATACAAAAAAAAATCACTTTATTCTTTTCCTTACATTTTGATAAATAAAACCAAATTAACATGTGAAAAAAGAATTATTCAAAGTGCATTGCAATCTCTTGTTATCGTCAAATGTATTCTAGAAACAGTTCCTTAAATTCAAAATTTGAATACAAGGTCCATAAGTTTCAGATTTGAAAAGTCACAATCTTTTAAATCACAAGATGGTGACATAGTGGTAGAGTCACATGCAATAAAAAGCAACCATACATAAATTGTCAAAATTTTCTCTGTCACCAAACAGCCAAATCATAATTGTTGGCGCTGACTGTTAAGTTTGCGCGCGAACCTGATCAAACCAACCCAGATCGGATCGGACGGCAGAAAATAGGCTATCGACGCGCACGCAAACCTTAAATGTGGGCCCGAATCTTCATTATAAAGGCTGAGCTGTTAAATTGAAAGTGCCAGCCCGTCAACGGCTCTAATCCAATCATAGACCAAATTGCTTGATCAGATCTATTCAACGGTGGAGATGTCTTCTTCTTTTTTCTCAGCCAAATATCTGCCAGCCACTGTCTCTCTGCTCCCACCACTACTTCGAACCTCTGGTTTTCTTGAGGGACGATTTTGAGCGACCTTGTGGAGAAATCAAGTTGAATCTTCACCAATTGAGATCTCCGACCGGCATTGTTTCAGGTTCGTGACTTGACCCGATTTTCGATTGTGTAGTGGTGTTTTGTGGATAGCCTTCAGATCTGGGTCTGGTTTTCTCGCTCGGGAATTTTTTGGGTTGTCGATTATTTTCTTGTTAGGGAACTGGGTTTATCGTATCTGGGTCTGTAGTGATGTGCGATAGTTGGGTGTTTGGTTGGTAGGGAAATTTTGGGAAGTGGAGGAGCAAGTTTTTGCCTTTTGTTTTAGAATTAGGGAGAATGGGAATTCTTGTGTAAAATTGAATTGATGTATATAACTCTGGTGATTAAAGTTCACTAGAAAAGAATATGATGGGTCAGTTTAGAATCGAAATAGAGAATGAGTTTATTCTGGTAGTAACTTTAATTGTTTTTAAAACCAGTTTGCAAGATAATTTAGCTTTTGAGTTATTTCTAAGCTGTTTCTCTACTTCAAAGACTGTTTTTGAATGATGATTCAACTGGGTTTTAAGTGTTTTGTCTTTTCAAATGAGCAATTTGTTGAATTAATGATTGCTCATCCTAGAATGGATAGTTGTAACTCAATTGTGAACATTGTCGTTATACCAATCATCAAATCCAACCTATTTAATTCATGAGGTTGAGAGGATTGATGTGAAGAAAATGAAAGCAAGAAATGGAATTGTTTGATTACAAGAATTGTATCTTATGCTGCATATAGGTAGTCAAATAATTTTTCTTATCTAACCTAATTATTCTCTTGGTTATCCCTAGTTTCATAATAAGGTGCTACAATGGTTGCAAAGGGCTTCACGGTTGATTTGGATAAACCCCTTGTCCACCAGGTAAAGATATGCCCATTTTTAGCATTTCGTTATATGATCACATAGCATTTTCTTTATCTAATATATAAGGCACCAACTTTCTAATTTGTACCTTATTGAATCATAATTCTGTGTGGTGTACTAATAAATTGCCTATGAAATATCTGTTTGGTTTTCAAACCTGCTGTATAACTTGTATACAAATCTCTTATTTTCATTTCTACCATCTTGTATTAATTGCATTATATTACTTATTGATTTCTCTGGCAGGTAGGTTATCTTGGAGAAGAGTACCAGGAGTGGGTCCATCAGCCTATTGTTAGCAAGGAAGGACCTCGGTTCTTTCAAAGTGACTTTTGGGAGGTAATACCTTATACATTTATTTTGAAGTTATTCTGTTACCCAGTCACAAATATACATAGATACTGAAAGTGGTTGCACTTGCTAGTAACTGAACAATGAACATTTCTAACTAATGCGTTATCTGAAACAGTTCTTAACCCTCACAGTATGGTGGGCTATACCAGTTATTTGGCTGCCAGTTGTATCCTGGTGCATCTTCATGTCATATCGAATGGGCCATTCAGTTCCTCAAGTAGCACTAATGGTGGCTTTTGGAATTTTTATATGGACACTGATGGAGTATTCTTTGCATCGTTTCCTATTCCACATTGAAACAACAAGCTATTGGTTAGTTTATGCTCTGACTGGAATGCATGTTTTGTTATGACTTGTATCATTTTTCTGACTGTAAACATTCAAATAGAATACTGTTCTGATTTCTTGAGTTGTTGCTTTAGGGGAAACACTATACATTATCTTCTTCATGGCTGCCATCATAAGCACCCCATGGATGGTCTACGGCTTGTTTTCCCTCCTGCTGCAACTGCGGTTTTATGTTTTCCAGTATGTTTACTCAACTGTAACTTTTTATGCCTTGTCATTCGTGTGTTCAAAATTTTAATCTTTTACAAATACAGTCAACTTTTTATCCTTATTTCTTTCCTTATTCTTATATTGTTGTGTATGACCATTTCTATTAGAGTACTTGTCTTACATTGTCCTTGAATAGATAGTCATTTCTGTTATATTCCTTATCTGAATTTATCATTCAATGTAGTATTACAAGATTTATTTGTGTTTTTTTTCAAGTCATCTGATATTGGAATAGTTTTCATCTGCACGAAATTAACTTGTCGCCATGTGCTGTTATAGTATCTTTGGTGTTTTCAATAGGCAAGATGTCTTGAATATGAAAAATCAGAAAATTGTTTCCACCATTTGTACCTGGTTTCAACCAAATTCAGGTCATGCTAACTCTATTCCATGTTCCCTCCACAAATTCCTCAAAAATCAGATCAATGTGTTAACTTTAATCATAGATGTGGCTGAAATTTTATTATTATTCTCTTACTGTACGTGGAAACTATTAAATATGACTCTTGCCCATGTTGGAGTTTGAAGTAATTACTGTACAATTTTTTAATCATCTTGATCGTGACTGTAACTGTATTTCATTTGTCAGATCTGGAACTTGCTTAGCCTTTTGTCTACCCCAACCACCACTCCTGGTCTGTTCGGAGGTGGCCTGCTTGGCTATGTGATGTACGATGTCACCCATTACTACCTGCACCATGGCCAACCATCAAAAAACGTGGCTCGCAATCTTAAGGTATAATCCACTGTTTATTTCCAGTCAGTGTCAGTAAATAAGCATCATCTACGGAAAATTTCCAATGCCTTGGATCTTTTTTTGCTTTGTCAAAATCTTCCCTTACTCGATAGGCAGCCTTAACTCTTCAATGACTAATAATAACATTATGGTTTCATTGTGATGTTACAGAAATATCACTTGAATCATCACTTTAGGATCCAGAACAAGGGGTTTGGGATTACTTCATCTCTGTGGGACAGGGTATTTGGAACACTCCCCCAAACAAAAGCAGCCGAGAAAAGTAGTTAATTTGTCGGATAAAGGTGGTAATTACTGATCGGATGTGAGAAGTGTTACAGTAGTTTATGCATTCATTCTTCTTCCCTTGACCTATTCAATCTATAGTATGTTACTCTTGGAAATGTTTACCCGAGTTTTGTGTGCTTCTGTAATGGCAGAATTGTGTATATGGAATTAAAAGTCATTAAATTATTATCAGTCTAACATTTGTACTTGATACTTAGTACTAGTTACTGGAAAGCCATTAAAAAGCTTGTTGATATGATAGTTATGCTCATTTGTATGCCATGGATTACAGATTGTTTTGGCCTTTTTGCTAACCAGTTTAGTCCTTATGGTATTGAGGACAGTCTTATATTATCGTTGTCTGTATAGAAAGATGTAGCAAGAATGAAGGATGAAAATCCCATGGTGCCCTTCAATTTGACTCTGAACTTATTTAGAAGACAAGTGATACGGTCTTGAACTTCTGATCGAGTTATGAGTCACTATACAAGTATTTCAGGGTTAAAAGAGTTGAGAAGTTGATGAATGAGAACTTTAATCTCAATATTAATAGGTGGAAGGCTCAAATTATTTGAGAACTCAGGATTTCAATAACAGTTTTTTTGACTTAGGCTCATTATTTCACATCTGGTCCCTAAATCTTTCTACTGATGCAGGCTGAAACATATTTTTCAGAAGGAAAGAAAGTAAGTACTAGTAAAAAAGAAAGTCAATGTTGTAAAAGTTGGAACTTCTTCGGTTAATTCTCTATAATTCTCAATTTATTTTCTTAAAAATTCTTAGAAGACACTTTTCGAGCGAAAACTGTACTTTAATTTGCCACGTGTTTTCTAATAAATTGGACTTAATGGGATCGTCGAGCTCCCAACAATAAGTCTTCTTCACCCGATGTTTATTTATTTACAAAAATTCAAATGAGATGGTTATAAAAATCAGACTCTACAGCTTGACTGAACATCATGTGTTGATTAGGACAAGTTGGTTAGATACAAGATTACAAATTCTTTACAAACTATACCAAAATGACCCATTTTCTCATATTTAGAGTAACATCAATGAATACACAATTCCATGCTAGCTAACAACCATCTCAGAAACTCCACTCCATATGGGGAATTCCCCGAAACCAACCTGTGTGTCTGTGTCTCTTGAATCAAAATGTTACTTATAATACAATCCATAAATTGAATACAATGTAGGTAGCTTACATGTCGGAAAATCAAACCCCAGAAGAACATTGACATCAAAATAAAACACTCCACTGTTGCTAGAGGAGAGGAGACACAAATAAATACAAATACAATCTTATTACTCTGTCAAGCCAAATATCCTTCATCTGCAGTCCCATTCTTGAGCGGCAGCGGCGGGATGCTCTGTTCGTGCCTGAAGAAGTTGTCCGGATCAACCTTGGTCTTCACCTTCACCAACCTTATGAAGTTGTCCTTAAAGTACCTAAACCCCCACGAACTCGCCTCTATGAAGCTCGTCGTCTCGTTCCCCTTCTTGTTCATCCCCAGATCAAGATCCCTATAGTTCACATACGCCTGCCTAGGCATCATCGACACGTACGGCCCCATGTAGTTGTACACCTTCCTCATCCACTCGACGTGCTTCCCCTCTTCCTCCCCGCCATTCTGCCACGTCGTCAGGTACTGAATCTTGAAGAGCACCCCCCTCCGGTGCGGGAACGGGATCTCCGACTCCGATATCTTCCCCATCATGCCCCCGTACGGCGTCCATATGCTCAACGGCCCCTCCTCTTGTAAGAACCTCTTCCACAGCCCCTCCAACGCCGTTTCGGGGATTGGCTCCGTCACGAAGTCCGACTTCGCCTTGAAGTAGTTCTTGAACGAGGACTTCCCCTGGAGGAGAACCTCCGGGGGAGTCCCGCTCGGGTACCCCGCGATGTACAGGACGGATTTGATCCACGTCGTCTCGATGCAATCCTTCTTTGTAAGACCCAATTCAGGGAAGCTCTGTTTCATGACTGTCATCAACCTGTCGGCGCCTCCTAGGAACACTGCGTTGTAGGCGGTGCTTATGGTTTTTGCCCCCTTGTTGATGATCACTCTGATGAAGAGGTCTTGGTCGACCTCGGAAGCGATCTGCTGCCACTTGTGGAGGATGCTTGTTCCGTTCTGTTCCAGGGTTTTTGCAACTGTGAAAACCGTTACGGTCGCTGGCACCGGAACGAGCTTCAGCTTCCACTCAAGAATGACACCGAAACTCGCTCCTCCACCGCCCCTAATAGCCCAGAACAGATCCTCCCCCATGGAGGCTCTATCGAGAATCCTCCCGTTGGCGTCGACGATCTTGGCGTCCTCCACATTGTCAGCTCCGAGCCCATACTTCCTCATCAAGGTACCGTAAGCCCCGCCGGTGATGTGCCCGCCAATCCCGAGGCTGCTGCAGAGCCCGCCAGGGAAGGCGTGGACTCTGCTGCGCTGGGAGATCCTGTAATAGGCCTCCCCGATCGTGGCGCCCGCCTGGACCCAGGCGCTGTTGTCGTCGATGTTGACATTGACGGCTCTGAGGCTGGCGAGGTCCACGAGGACAAAGGGGGTCTCGATCTGGGAGGCGTAGGAGAGGCCCTCGTAGTCGTGGCCGCCGCTCCTCACCCTCATGTGGACTCCGAGCTGCTTGGAGCAGATGACGGCGGCCTGGACGTGGGCCTCGATCTGAGGCGTGAAGATGAATTCGGGTTTGGGGACGGAGGGGGTCAGGTAACGGAGGTTCTGGGCGGTGGATTGGAGGAGGGGAGTGAACGTGGAGTTGTTTTGGTTGCAGAATGTGGATGTGGGGACTGACAGCTCCGAGTTTAAGGACAGGCATTGGAGGAAGCTGTCTTGGAGAGATGTTGAGGTTGTCGGAACAACTGAGATCAAGAAGACAACAATTAGAAGACCAATGGAAGGTGTTGGAGACACCATTCTTTTCTGAGCTATTGGTTTTGTGTTTTAAGTTTTAAGGTTGTGGATGGTGTTATATAGGACTTGGAGGGTGTATATGGTGAAACCGACGTATAGTTGAGATAATAGAAACGTCACGCAAGAGTGTAGTGTAGGGTCATAAGGTCAAGTGTCTTCCTATAATCATGGGGGGTTTGGGACAAAAGTAATGATTTTTGATTTCATGGTTTTTGGGATTGTCAATATTCAAGACTATTTGAGACAAAGGACACTTCATCCATTTGAGATGTAACTTTCAAAGAGAAGGATGTGGTTCATAACGTTATGCCGGGAGTTAGGGGAGTTCACGGTTCAGTTTTTCAACCGAATCGACCAAAACCGAACCGAACCAATCGGTTCGGTTCTTGAAGAAATCAAATCGAAACCGAACCAAAAAAATTCGGTCGGTTTGTCAAACCGAACCGACCGCTTCGGTCGGTTTTCGGTTTGAACCGAAAATCAGCCACAAAACCAACAAAATTCATAAATCAAGCAAAAAATGATTAGATTTCGATCGGTTTTTAGAGGAATTATGTATAATAATTTTACACGAACTAAAATAAAACGTTAATAAAGCCCAAAAAGAAAAATCCAATTGAAAAACACCCTAAATTAAAGCATAAACCGTGAGAATTCCTTATAATTTGAACCAGAGCCAGTCGGTTCGGTTTTTGAATGGTTTTGGTTGACTGAACCGAAACCGAACCGACCAAGAGCAAAACTGACCATTTTTCGGTTCGGTTCAGTCGGTTTTGGTCGGTTCGGTTTTTTTTGAACACCCCTACTGGGAGTATTGGATGGAGAGGTTGTTGGGGTAAAATAAGAAAACTATGTAATTATTCAAAAAAAAGTTATTTAATGCTAATTTAAATTTAGGAAAGTAAATTATTTGATCTGACTTTACAATTCTGGAGACTGTTTCTGAAATGATCACAACTTTTAAAGCTATCGAGACAGAGAATATAATCAAACGCAAGTCAAAACATTGAGACCTATGTATTTTCTAGGTAGGGATAACAACGGGGTGGGTTTGGGGCGGATTTAGCAATCTCCGATCCCAACCCTGTTAAAATCGGATCGGGGATTCCCCGTTTCTAACGAGAACGCAGATTTCTCGTCGAATTTGAGGATTTCTCGTTTTTCGTTTTCAACCCAAGAAAATGTTAAAACATATTTATTTTTGTCAATCTCAAAGCTTTATTGATGATTGTTGTTGTTTATAATACAATGAGAGCAACCCTTTATATAGGGAATACACATTACAAATATAAAAGTATCTACTAAACCAAATTAGGAAATCCTAAATAGGCAACCTTAATAACCCTGACTGACACTCCCCCTCAAATTGATGTGGGTAGACCAACATCAATTTGACTATATAAGAAACTGATATGGTGGCGGCATTTGGTGGCTATGCCGGTGGAGTGACGTTGATTTGGTGTTTGAACTCAGAGAACTTGGAGACTTCAGGACTTCAGATACTCAAAACTCGAAGACGGAGACAGGAGCCTTTGGGAACTTATACCCAACTTGGAGATCATGGGGATTTATACCCATACCTCGGAGACGGAGACTCTGGGGATTTATACCCAACTTAGATCATGTGGATTCACATACCTCGGAGACGGAGACGGAGTGCGCGATGGCTTCAGCATATCCTCTCACATTCTTGAGTAAGAGGGATTTAAGATCGTTACAAAAACAAAAAAAAACAAAATTCTAACATCTCTACAAAACACCCAAATCATGTCAACAAACCAGGAAATTAGCCGAAAAAATCATGGTAGCAAACGGGATAATGAAGCAAATCATAAAGCATTGGGAGGAACCAGGGAGGGAGACGATCGAAAAAAAATTCGATGAACAGTACTCATGAATAGTGTCGATGAACAGTATGCATGAATAGTATTCGGTGAACAGTGAAATCGCTTTGTGAACAGTGCTCGGAATAGTATCTGATGAACAGTATTTCGGATTTTCTTTTTCTTGCCTTGCCCACTCGTTAAAACATAATTAACGAGTGGGCAAAGCCACACGCGATAGGATCGAACCTAACCCTCTGATACCATGTCAATCTCAAAACTTTATTGATGATTGTTGTTGTTTATAATACAATGAGAGCAACCCTTTATATAGGGAGTACACATTACAAATAGAAAAGTATCTACTAAACCAAATTAGGAAATCCTAAATAGGCAACCTTAATAACCCTGACTGACAATTTTTTATTAAAATTATTATTTCAATAAAATTTATACTTAAAATATTTTATTTTTCATTAAACATGTATTATGAAATATTATTTTTAACAAAAAAGATATTATTTTTTCTTAAATATGTAATTTTAAATATATTTTTAATATATCGGAGCGAAGCGTGGCGGGGATACTTCACCCCGCCCCCGCCCCATTTCCATCCGGATTCGGGGATCTCCCATCCCGTTTTTGTTCGAAGACGGGGTATTGCCATCCCTATTTCTAAGTCTTTCATTTTTTCTCATTTCTCATTTCCTTACTTCTCATGCTGTATTTTTCTAGTTTTGTTGACATAATTGTGTTAGGATCCCAACATTATTAGATAAGATTGAGTTTTTAAAATTCATAGTTATTATGATATATTTAGTTTTAAATTCTTAGATTTGAGTTTTGAAAATTAGTTGTTATCGGGATTATATCCTAATCACTTGGGTTGTACTTCAGGCTATAAATACCTGAAGAGAATGATCAATAAAAGGGGAATTAAATTAAAGTATAGAGTTAAAGGTATCAAGAGGTAGGAGCTCTCTCCAAACGAGCCCGAGGTAGGAGCTCTCTCTAAACGAGCCCGAGGTAGGAGCTCTCTCTAAACGAGTCCGAGGTAGGAGCTCTCTCTTAACGAGCCCAATTGTTCTCGCAAACAAACAAGCAACCAGAACAGACCCATAACGAGATCCAAAGTCGGGACCGTAACAGATTGGTATCAGGGGTAACGTTATGGGTCGAAAGGCATCTTGTATAGCTTTGGAATGCACTATCCAGTCTCAACCAAATATGGTAATTCTCGGAGAGGAGGTGGCTGCATCAAAGCGGACTCTATTTGACTTACCAGCACAAATATATGATGTCGTTCAAGCCATGACAGAGCAAGGGGAATCTGATTCGCTTTATGACGTGTATGATCCAGTAATTTGGCGCTTGCGGTCAAGCGCCATTTGGAAGGAGGGAGTGATGTTAGGATCCCAACATTATTAGATAAGATTGAGTTTTTAAAATTCATAGTTATTATGATATATTTAGTTTTAAATTCTTAGATTTGAGTTTTGAAAATGAGTTGTTATCGGGATTATATCCTAATCACTTGGGTTGTACTTCATGCTATAAATACCTGAAGAGAATGATTAATAAATGGGGAATTAAATTAAAGTATAGAGTTAAAGGTATCAAGAGGTATGAGCTCTCTCTAAACGAGCCCGAGGTAGGAGCTTTCTCTTAACGAGTCCAATTATTCTCGCAAACAAACAAGCAACCAGAATAGATCCATAACGAGATCTAAAGTCGGGACCGTAACAAATTGACTAACTTTTTTCATTCTTAGAAAACTTTTCTAGCTTCATTAATAAATTTTATCAATTTGCTTATAAAATATATTTAAACTCAGAATCTTAATGCAGATAACTATGACTTGGTAGTAAAAATACAAAAGGGTCATTTTAGTGTCTTTCTTTTGCTCTAAAGTTGCTTTTGTTTTACCCATACAACTTTGTCAACTAAATTATGCTTTGAATCCATAACTTGCTTTTGTCCACACACTACTTCCCATTGTTACAAAAATATGCTTTCAGTATAAAAAAAGGAGATAATTTTTCAATCAAGAACTTGCTTTGGTCCGCACACTACTTTAATCCCAATTATGCTTTCAATCTTAACTTTACTTTATCATTATTAACTTCACGGCAACATGAACACATGGACACAATTCCTTACATATTATTTTCCATTATCAGCTTTGATCATGATTCATGAGCCCATCTCGTTGAAGATCACTCTCACACATTCACTGACTATTCTGCATCAACGAAAAGGATCAGAAGCCAATCAATTTTGGCTGCTCATTGCTAGCTAGTCGAAGTCAAAACAAACACCCAACAAATAGTGTTATACAGAACAATGTGGAAAAGTGTTGCTTTTGTTTGTGTAATTCAATCCAAAATCTTGTGTTCTTATAAAAAATAACATTTACATTCACCTAACCTGGAAGTAGCATAGAGTGAAGTGCATGTGACTGAGCCATAAGAGACCCACCATGGATTGAACATTTGGCATTCTCCAATTTGTTTTGTTTTTAAAGTCATCTTCTAAATCTCAAACCCATGACAAGAAAGCTGAAGCACTGTCCTCTGTCACCAACAAGACACCTAGTGAATCAAGCATGCTACTTCTACAACATTAACTAGTCCTCCCATTATTTTTTTGTAAACACCGTGACCCTTTTGTTAATAAAAAAAAGGGTAAATTCCACATGACCCCCTTAACTATACGCGTGTCTCACATGACTCCCCTTAACTACAAAATCAATCTGTGAGATGCATTAACTATCCAAAAATCCCACTTTACCTTTTTTGTTGATTTTTTTCAAAATTCTGTTAATTTTTTGTGAAATGACGAAAATACCCTTCTATCTGAAAAATTAAAATAAATAAATAAAAATGATTTTGAACTTTTTTTTCTAATTTTCTCGTTGTACAAAATTAAGAATAAACTTTTGTTAATAGTAAAAATAATTTTAAAAAAGTTTTTTTTTACAAAAAAAATTTAAAAATAAAAAATTACTTTTAAACATCATTTTTTATTTTTATTAATTTTTATAAATAATTTTTATAAATAAAAAATTAATAATAAAATATTATTTTTATTCTTTATTTTGTACAACGAGAAAATAGAAAAAAAAAGTTCAAAATCATTTTTATTTATTTATTTTCATTTTTCAGATATAAGGGTATTTTCGTCATTTCACAAAAAACATAACAGAATTTTGAAAAAAGTCAACAAAAAAAAGGTAAAGTGGGATTTTTGGATAGTTAAGGCACCTCACAGATTGATTTTATAGTTAAGGGGGGTCATGTGAGACACGCGTATAGTTAAAGGGGGTCATGTAAAATTTACCCATAAAAAAAACATCATGGTTCTTAGCATAAATTAGTTATTTCAAAAACCCTTATTGAGTGGGCTTCATGTTCCCACACTGAGTCCAACCATATAATTTACAATTTTATATATATATATATATATATATATATATATATATATATTTGATTGGTTAATATGAGTTCTATTTCACTTAAAAATTAGAGTTAGAATTTTAGTGAGTCACTTGCTTGAGAGTGTAATGTTATGATAGATGATAACCTTTAGTTTATTGATTATAATTATCTTCAACTCACAATTCTTTATTATACTTGATAACCAAAATTGTTCACAAGCAAAAGTGAGATGACACTAACTTCACTCACTTCGCTATATCTCATCGAACAATGACCTGAATGTGATTGATATATTAATTCAATATTTGCATACAATCCATCTTTTTCCCATATGATACCACACTACCATACACAATAACAATATGCATTAACTTACGCGGTGTTATTGTTTTGTTATTGATTTAGGGGGTTTTCACATTTTGCTAATATGAATGTAAACAAGCAAGTCTTGTTTAGAAAAGCAAGTGTTGACAGATTCAAAATGGATTGCGGGATTGATATTGCCTTATTTAGAGGCTACTCCTTTTGTGATGGAAAATTGTCAATTTCTTTGGTTGAAAGTAAAGGCAATGTCCATTGACATATTGGAGTAGAAGTCACCATTTTTGTTGTGTTAATCAGCTGTTACTCATTGGGTGCACTCAACAATTGTTGTCTTTTCATGAAGCTACAAACATCATAAACTGTCCCAATTAGATGAGGGGCTGAGTTGCTTGAAGCCACAAACATCTAATTTTTGTGAACTATTAGCTTCAACTTTATAAGATTTTTTTTATAATATATACAATTCACATAATTTAATTTATAAAAATGGTGTCGAGTCGTATTCAAGTAAATAATTATTGTTTAATAAACATAAGATATTGGGATTGTGATTAACATATAGGGATGATGCTGAAGTAAGTTCGAGACAGATTTAGTGATCTTGTCTCATACTCAATCAATTTGAAAGTCCTGGTTCTCGTTAAATTTAGAGTATTTTGTCTTTCTATAATATTATTCAATTCAGATCGGAGACACCGTCTCCCAAGAAGTTCAGAAATTTTTGTCTTTCACGTTCACAGAGCAACTAGATTATTAATCAAGTCATTATGGGAGCTATATTTGCTAATTCCCCTGTGAGCTGAGAGTGATGCAAAGCTTGAGTCATTGTAGAGACTAAGAATATTGATTCATTTGCAATTTTGGAGTAATGGTCATATATATAGAATGTCAGAAAAGGAATCAATCCTACCAACCCATTACCCAATTAGCTCAGGATTGGTATTCAACACTTTGTTCTTCTTTTATATTATTTTATTTATTCCGAATCAATCTTTTTGTGCACATATATTTATTTTATTTGAAGCATGGCAAAAGTCAAGTCACGAGATCCACTTCCTGGTCCATTACTTTATCCATATACTATTAAGGATATTGTAAATACAAGTTGGTATGTTTATGGGTATTCCTTTAAATTATCATACATGTTTTGGAGTTTGGGTTTAGCGTATGCAACCATGAAACATTATGGTGGTGTCGCAAAAAATAAGAAAAAACTTAATTGTTTAAAAGACTTACGGTGACTATTAAATATTTCTCTAGTCAATAAAAAGCTTAAATTCTTGAAGTGTTTGGTAAGTGAAAAACATGAGTCTAATTACACTACTATTTTAAATAACATAAAACCAGGCCGACATGTCACATGTACATGTGGAATGTGAAAACTTGATTAAGTCGTGGGTGTAAATATAATTCAACTTTGACGAGAAGAATTAGAATACAAGCTATTTAGGGCATTACCCAAGTTTAGATTATAGGATAATTCATGATCACTACGGTGAAGTTTGACATATTTTCATTTTATCACTGTGAACTTTTTTAAGCATTACTTTAATACGGCGAATTTTTTTTAAGTGTCACAATTTCTAACTGAGTTAATTTTGATATGAAATGTCCATATTACCCTTATATTAGAATTTAAAAATAAATCTAAAAAAAAATTATAACTTTTAAAAAAAAATTATTTTTATGAAATAAATAATTAAAAATTGATTTCAACATTATTACTTTTAAAAAAAGGTTTTTCAAAAAAAATAAAAAATAAAAAACAAATTTGAACAACAGTTTTTATTTTTAATATTTTTTAAAAAATAAAAAATAATATTCGAATCAGTTCCAAAAAAAATGTTTTTTTAAAAAAAGTTAAAAAATAATATTTTTTAATACAAAAATATTTTCGACGGTTAATAAAATTTGAAAGTTAAATAGTATATTTTTTATCTGTATTAACATCGTCAGGATAAAATGACACATAAAAATAATTCTCTGTATTAAAGTTGCACATAAAAGAGTTCATTATAGTGACATGAAAATGTGTGAAACTTTACTGCAGTGACGAAGAATTGTTCCTCAAATTATCCATGGAGATGAGAGGACCAACTTTCATCTAAATCAGAGCAGGCTTCCACACAATATAGTCTTTGTTACAAGAACTCAGTCCATAGAGCTCAAGCCCAACCAGTAAGGCCCAAAATGAAATTTACATAAATGTTGTTTAACATAAAGTAAGAAGTTACATGCCAATCTTAAAATACAAACTAAAAACTAATTTGATACAATTTATAAAACCATTCATAAAATCCAGGTTGCAAGTACTCTTTTCAAGAAAGTAGAGAGACATAGGGAACACAGATGGTTACACAAGTTATTATAAAGGCATAGATTTTGGAAGATGCATCATGAGATTGGACTCTCCAGCATAATCAAGGAAGAGATTAGTCTCCGGTGTATCCAACGACGAAGGAATCACGTGAAAAAGAGACCGAACCATTTTGCACGCACCATATGGTTTGCGAATTATCGAAAATCTTACAATAATCCTAAACTAGCATGCATCAAGATTCAAATTCAGGATCTCACGTGTATTAAATGTGCTCATTGCCACTTGGCCCAATTTGACATACTCGTTCATAAAAAAGAGACCGAGCCACCTTGCATGCACCATGGTTTGCGGAATACTACGTGCCCTCTTTTCATTCACAATGTGGGTTGATGGTGTTTTTTTGTCGGTTGTAGCTTGGGACAGTTTTGTTCATAAATCATGTGGTTGTAGGTAAACAAATTTCAATGATTTTAGAAGTCCAACCCATTTAAAATTTAAAGTAGATAGGTTAAATTGGCCGATGGATTCACATCTTTTAGAGTGGTACTCTAACAATCCTCTTATGTGTAAGCCGGATTGAAAGATACGTGGAAACAACGAGCGGGGTGCCGAGACAACTCCACATATTAACTTTTTAGATGGGTTGATCTTATAATATGGTATTAGACTTTATATATTTTAAATGTAATACTCTGACAAATAATAATAATAATAATATATTATTAACAATTACGAATCCCAATATAGTGTAAAAATGTGATAAATCATTAGCAATATACAATCCCTAAACACATTCATACATTGCAAAATGATACCTTTTTATGTAATTTTTAATAATGTACAACTTTTAATTAACTTTTTTTTACAAATAATATAACCATAAAATTGAATAATACACTTTCACATACAATGGTGCACGTGTGTAGTACGCAATGAACTTTTCGTCAAAACACGACGAATGACTTATGAACAATCGAACGATGAAGAAATAACCTGCTTTCCCTTTCCTAACTCTGTATTAGAACTCGAGTCACCTTTTTAAACTCCTCGAGGGATAAAGTAGATCAAATACATCTATCATCATCATCATAAAAAAGACAACTCGATCAATCGAATCAGTTGACGAACATAATGTCATTTTAAACTTGATTTAGATTGAATACGTTAATATTCACCATCTGAAGGTGAGGTGAGGCGTGTTATGGGCTCACTGGACCCTTAGATGGGCCGAAACTTGTCCAATTGTTTGGGCCATTAAACCACAGGTGTGGGGCCGAGCCTTCACTTAGCTTTGCACGATAGGCACCACAGAATAAGAGCAAAGGTGTCATTTCCACAGCCACAAATTTGCAACAAACATGGTAGGATAGGATCGATCGAGTTCCTTAAGAGACCCGTGATGTACTTACGAGGCCCCCACAAGCAATTATTCAATATCGATCCATCCATAACAAAGACTTCACCGTCAGATTCAGATATCAATTTTCATTTCATATATTATTAGTTTTGGTTTATAAGAGACAGAGCATGACCTTAGCTACTGATATCAGACTAAGAGACCAAACAAATACTGTGTACTTAATTTTAGTTGTCCGATTAGTTCATAAACCCTCCGTGGACCCGACGCCAACGGGTATGCTCTGTTCGTTCCTGAAGAAATTACCAGGATCCACCGCGGTTTTAACCTTCACCAGGCGGTTAAAATTGTCGCCGAAGTACTTGGTCCCGTACACCCGACCCTCCTTGTAGCTCTCCTTCCCGTGGCTGTTGGTGCCAATGTCTATGTCTCTGTAATTCAGATACGCGCTTCTCGGGTTCTTCGACACGAACGGCGTCATGTAACTGTACAGCCTCCGTGCTTGGTTCAGGTACCCGGCGCCCACCTCCGGCGCCGCGTCCTCCCAGTTCACGGAGTATTGGATCTTGAACAGGTTCCCGGCGCGGTGAGGGAACGGCGTCTCCGTCGCCGGTATCTCGCTCATCTTCCCGCCGTAGCTGTTTAGGACCAGACCCGTTTTCCCCAATTCGATCATCTTCTTCCATATGAACTCCAACCCGGATTTTGAAATTGGGTTTTGGATGTAATCGGATTTTCTCTTGAGGAAATTGGCGTCGTTGAGGTTCCGGTCGAGGAGGAGTTTTGGGTCGTCGTCGATTTTGAAATTGGCCCACCAGAGAACGGCCTGGATCCATGTGCCTTCGATGCAGTCCTCCTTTTTGAGCCCGAGCTCCGGGAACTCCTTGTCGGTGATTCCTACGAGCCTGTCGGAGTCTCCGAGGAAGAGGGCGAGGACGGAGGCTCTGATTGTCTTTGTACCCTTCTTGGTCTTGGAGGTGATGGGTTGTATCAGCATCCTCATGAAGAGGTCGTGGTCGGTCTTCGGAGCAACCTCCTGGAACTGGGAGACCATGGCGGTGGCGTTCTGGTCGAGTGTCTTCTCGATTCTAAAAACGGTGACTTTCTCCGGGACAGAGACCAGCTTGATCGTGTAGCTCAGGATCACCCCGAAGCTCCCTCCGCCGCCGCCTCTAATAGTCCAGAACAGATCCTCCCCCATCGCCTTCCGGTCGAGGACCTGTCAGATGTTATACAATAATATTAACAAATTGCGGAAATTGATAAAATTACAAATACCCATATTCATCATCAGGTAGATTAACATGATTCACCTTCCCGTCGGCGGTGACGATCCTGGCATCGATCACATTATCGACCGACAGGCCGTACTTCCTCATGAGGTACCCGTACCCGCCGCCGCTGAGGTGCCCCCCGACGCCGACGGTGGGGCAGACACCGGCCGGAAAGCCGTGGACTTTGGACTTCTGCCAGATCCTGTAGTAGACCTCGCCGAGGGTGGCGCCGGACTGGACGGTGGCGACCTCGTTGTCGAGGTCGACGTCGATGGCTCTCATGTTGAAGAGGTCGAGGATGAGGAAGGGGGAGTCGGCGATGTAGGAGAGGCCCTCGTAGTCGTGGCCGCCGCTGCGGATCTTGATCAGCATTCCGAGGTCCTTGGAGCAGAGCACCGCCGCCTGAACCTGCGATTCCTCCGCCGGAGCGACGATCAGGACCGGTTTTCGGGTCGAGGAGGTGTTGAACCGGGCGTTGCGGATGTAGTTCTGGAGGACCGTCGGGAACGATGGGTTCGACGGGGCGTACACTATGTTGGAAGGGACGGACTTGCCGGAGAGGCATTTGGTGAAGCTGTCGGAGACAGAGTCGCCGGCGGCGGAAGAGACAGAGAGAGTGAACAGAGCACACAAAAGGAGGAGGAGGAGACTTGTGGGTCTTGCCATGCTTGGGATTGAGTTGTAAAAAGGGGATTGTGCTCATTTATACTGAAATGTATTTACTTGAAGGCAGTTTCCTAAATTTATGCACACACCATTTTGGTGAAAATCACTTAGAGGACGAAAAATTACATGGAATCGGGAATTACATTAAAGTGCATGAATGTTAAATTAGGAAATATTAGGGTAATTAAGGATGTTTAAATGAAAATTGACTGGAACGGCCAATGGTTTTCATTGCATTATCGAACAGTGGTTTTGTTTCTAGTTGTGGGATGGCCCAATTCATCTTTCAAAAATTTTATCTTAAAAATATTACATATTCTTAAAAAGATTATATCTCAATCTCATTTATAGATTTAAAAAAAATCTAAAATGACTCAAGAATCCTAAAATAGGAGCCAACCAATCATGATTCTATAAGTATATATTGGAAGGACAAATATTTTACAATTTGTCAACTAACCGACAAACAAAAAAGACATTCTGAGTGACTAAATGAGTGCACAACATGAGTGTATAGTTACAAACATTTTTGTCACATTTTAGTGTTTATCGTAAATGAAATCTTCCAGACTATGAAGCATCTATATATTGGATACATGTGCCTCTTATTCAAGACAAAAGAGACTTGGTCACTTTGAAACCTTAAAAATCAATATCCAAAATAGTGAGTTTTCCGCCCTTCTACGAATAGTTGTTTGTTTTTTTAATGTTGTCAAACATATTTAAGTCGTTTGTTTTTTAATGTTGTCAAACATATTTAAGTCGTCAATTTCTTATGTTTTATTTGGTACACTTAATTATGGTTTGGTAATATAAAATGTTACGGACTAAATTGATGAATGAAGAACCATCATCAAAATTCAACTTTGAACCTACGTATTTCAAACCATGGTCGAAATTGTTGAAATAAACTAGACCAACAATATATATTAAAATGTGGAGATTGTTGTAAAAAAGTTTCTTACAACTCATAACTTGTGAACAAACTTACATGTTTCATGAGATGATAATTCATGTAAGAGATTTGTGGTGGTCGTGGTTGATAGGATTCATTGGTTTTTATTACGGTGACAATTCATTACATAATCAGAAGGGGATTTTTTTCTAGTTGTAGGATGGCCCTTTTTATGTGTAATGTTCATGAAGTCAATGTAATTGACTCATAAATGTGATTTATGGTGTTAACTGAATATTAATTAATTAATTTTCTTCTTAATATTCTTAGCAAGATTACATCTCATTTATAGATTTTCTAAAAATCTAAAATGGCTAGAGAATCTTAAAATAGGAGTCACCAATCACGATTTTATTAAACAAAAAATTCGATCTACAAACGATTGAAGAAAAATAAATTACATTCTAAATAAATAAACGAGTGCACAACAAAAGTGTATAGTTCTTGACCAACTTTCTGGTCACATGTACCCATATTTATCATATATATGGAATCTTCCAGACTGTGGAGCACCTATATATTGGATATGCACTGACTAACCAAAACTTGTCACCTTCAAACCTTATATAAAAAAACATATTCAAAATAGTGGGTTCTTTGCTACGAAGTTGTGAGTTCTTAAGTTTCATTAAAATGTTATCAAGTGTTCTAAAAAATGTTGGAAACTTGTAAGCTGTAATAGGGCCTTTTAGAAATTAATGAAAGATACACATGTGATTAATTGAAAATAGGGAACACGGTAAAAAAAATGTTGTCTTATAGGTTTACATTTTTACAACAATGTAGTTTGTTTTTTAAGAACTCAGATTTATTAATTAAGCAAGCCGGTTAGCATCGTGCCCTGCCGCTACTAATAGATCCGGAGGAAAAAATTTTCCTCAAAAAACAAAGTTCGAGTTATACAGTCAAAACTTGGCCAGTATATTGGCTGCCATATTATAGTTTTCCAAAATAAAAGCAAAAGAAACATTAGATAACGGTAGTACGTTGATTGCAAAAATTTGCTTGGATGTTTAAATTTTTTTAGAAAATGCGGGTACTTTAGAAAATGATAAAATTAACCATAAAAATAAGAATTAAGAATTTTGTAATATAATTTTAAAAGTTCATTTTAACTAAAAATTAAATTTTACAAATTTTAGTTAGAAGATAAAAACTAGAAAATCATTTGAAAAATTAATTAATAATTTCAGAGATAATTTTGTCATTTTTATAAAAATACATATTTTGCAACAAAAAAAATATAAGAAAAATTACTTTTTTTGCAATCAGCAAACAACATGAGAACCTTTTTACAAAAATGTCAAATAATGACACATTTAATTATAAATTATAATTGGAGACTAATTAAAAATTAATTAGACGTGTCGTTGATTTTTGGAGTACAGATTTTGTGCTCGTAATATTTTATATTTAAATGATAATTTTGATAGGGTATGTTCTTTTCATTTAGTTCAGCTAATTATGGTTTGGTAATTTAGAGATTTGCGGACTAAATTGATTTACGAAGAACCATCATCAAAATTCAACTTTGAACCTACATATTTCAAACCATCAATAAACAAATATAGCCAACAATATGTATTAAACGTGGAGATTGTTGTAAGAGAATAAATTTCCCACAATTAACTTGTTAACAAACAATTTTTACTCTTAATTCTTTTACCTAATGCCAAAATTTGTATATAAATATTAAATATGAGCTTGATAAGTAAATACACCCGCCAAGACATAAGTTGTTATTTCCCTTTTGTCTTTACTTTTATGTGTATTTTATTTTAAGAATTACAGATGACTATGTATATAAATTGTCTACTAATAAATATATGCGAAATAAATTATTTTAGTCACGTGACTACAATATTAAATGTTCACCAGATAACTAAATACAAAATAAATTGGTTTAGTCACGTGACTACAATGTCAAATATTCACTTAAAAAATATGTAGAAAGTAAATTGTTTTAGTCACATGACTACAATATACTTCACACTTTTATATCCAAACCATCATTTACTAGATAAATAACAATTTTATCTTCTCTCACTATATGTGTAAACTAGATGAATTGAACATAATTTTGGAAGACTCTACTTAACTCGGTTAGTTCAACAAAACTATTTCTATCCAGAGTCGAATTAGAACTGAACACTTTCTTTTTAGGGAGGGTCAAACACTTATTTGTCGAGGCAAGTTCATGCTTGAAAAAATTAAGTTCGATTCTGATTGCTGACATTCTTATTGAAAGATACCAAAATTGGTTTATATATAAGAATAATATATAATGTGTATATAAATTTGATATATATCCTATGACATTATGGGTAGACAAACATTTCTTTTCTGTCTAAATGTTAGAAATTTGAAATTTGGACTTAATTTTCGCATGAATACTTAGTTATGTAGCCATATGACTTCATATTTGCTTATTAACATGCAAATATGAACTTAAATCAAGAACTACATCAATGATAATTCTTTCAATCAAGAACATCAATCACCTTGATACTGAATCACTCTTTCTTCTCATCTCTCAGGTTCACCAAAAGATTACCCCTCCTCTGTCATCTCTTTCTTTGCCTCTTTCTCTCACATATTGGGTGTACCATTGACTTTCTCCATCAAAATTTAGATCAAAGATAGACACTAAGTTCACGACCCTCTCTCGCTAAAACTCGAGATTGATCTGTAACCAAGAAACCTATGATTCCATCAATTTCACGGATTCAAAAAACAATCTCAAGAAATTTTCTCTCCCCCCCCCCCCCCCCCCCTAGCCAAAACCCTCCGATTTGTTCACAAACTCGCTTCCAGGCCTCGTGATTCACCGACCCAAATTGAGAAATTAGCAGAGACCGAGAGTACAACAACTCACAGCGGTGGAGGGTGCCCGCGGAACGCCGTGAGATTGTAGCTTCCCTGAGACCTGAGGCTCACCCTCTCCTAGTTGTTCTCTCTCTCTCCCTCCACGACGGCTTCCTCCTCACTGTTGCCGCCTTGAATGCTGACGTGTCGCCATCTGTCTTTTCGCGATTGACTAAGCCTTCGACGACAGAGATGCCGCGAGAGGGTTCACCGACGAACAATAGCGGCGGCGTGAAATCATCGGTCGCCTCCATGGCGAACCAACACATAATCCAACCCTATAATATTTGAATTTCTTTGGAGGGTTATAGTGTGAATTTTGGCCTTTTATATATTCTGAAAATGCAATATTGTGTGTCCACGGAATTTGTTGTTCTTATGAAATTTTTAATTTTTTTTATTGATAGGAACTGCTATTGGAGATTATATGTTTATGGTGTTAATTCAATTTATGTGTTGCGATGAACACTTGTGAAATAGAAATTTCTCTGATAGGTCGCAATCAATCAACATGGGATTGTTGGCTCATCATCATCCCATTGCTAGTTGTTGTTGGTGAGAAAGGAATTCCCCCAAATTGTACGAAGAACCAGAGAAAAGGAAGAGATGAGAGAAAGAGTTAGGAGATGAGTGGTAATGCTTTGAAAATTATAAGAATAGTGAAGCGTATTAGTGTCATTTCATTCAATTTTAAAAAGAATCAATTTATCTCATAGGGGTATTTATATCTTTTCACACGTTAAAAATGTTAAAATCTAACGAAAATTGACGAAATGACTAACGGTGAAAAAATTATCATTCATGTGTAGTCACCCTGACAAAAATAGTTTTAGGTGTGGCCACGTGAGAAATAGACAATTCCAGGGATATCCACTTGAAAATATCCCTAAAATAATTTACTTTATACTTCTTTGTCTGGAGCCTAATCGAGTACAAATGCTATATTCGTATACAAATATAAGGATATAGCGTGGCGCCGTGGCCATCCGATCTACAGATATGCGGTGCTCATTTAATGCCATTTTTATTGGCAGACCTTGTAAATATTAGCATTCAGGGGCACAAACAACATTAAATCAATGAAAGTGAGGGCAATATAGAATTTTTGTATTGTGAGTAAATAGAAATGATTCTTAATCACTTGAATCTCGGTGATTAGCAACACAAAATCCTCTTTCATTTTTTCCGATTTTCAAATCCTAATCTTACATCTCTCACAAAATCGGCAATCATTGTTCACCTTAATCACGCGACGACGCCTACTCTGGCCTCTTCGTCGCCGTCCACGACGGCTAGATCGACCTCTACTTCCACGGCCTCGCCACCGACTCGTCGGTGATTGGCTCAATCCATGTCAAGTAGATGGATCCATTGGCCTTCGACTTCGCGACTCTCGGCGATGGTTTCATTCTGGTCAACTACGACTGGTTCTCACGCGGCTTCGAGCAGTGGGGACCCGAATTCTGTTGGGATTTGTGCCCTAGCACAATGTATTTTCAATCTAATCTTGTAATAAAGATTATTCGTTGAATAAAAATCGGCATTCATATTACTAAGTGTTGTAGTAATATCTTAAGTATGATTTGATTTGTATCATTGATGTGTCAACACATAATAGTAGATCTACAGATCAGATAAAATCTTACTTAAGCAGTCCCCGATCAGAATAGCTTCATAAAAAGCGATCGGTATGAGGCTAACTCTAAATGATCACGCTCTACTGATCATGGCCAGTAAGGGGCCGGAGTTAGGTCATAGTATCACCAGTCAGGGGTGATATAGGACGACCCGAATCATGAGTATGTTACATAAACACAGTCATGAACATACTCATATGTCGGATCATGAAATCACATCCTCAGACCGAAGGACCATTGAGGTCAATATGTAATGAGTGACGAGTTTGACTCAGTCTAACGTCTCCTGTAAAAGGGTTACAATAACGGCTGTGATTGGCTCGATCACAAGTTACATAAGTTGACTAGATGGATCGCTGAAGGATTTATCCCTCATACGGACGTGTGAGCAGATATCAGTTTAGGCCACTTGATGAGTACAACTGAAATACAATAGCATGGCCATGCAGACGATACGTAGTATCAGTTATAATTCAGTTAACTCAGAATCAAGAAACAGGACAATAAAACGAGGATGACTTGTCTATGCCTCGTGGTTGTCAAAGATATCAAGAGGATAAAAGGATAGATTCATGAACGACAAGGTTAAGTCGAAATCTCGATAATCACAAGCGTTGGGTAATCATGATGTCTTGCTAGAGGCCACTCATGATGGAAAGGGTAAAATGGTAATTTTACCAGTCCGCCGACGTGTCGTGAGCCTAGAGGGTCACACACTTTAGGTTGAGTAAAACGGATGGATTCATATGGAGGAATCATGAGAGAGACAAAATCCGGTTTTGGATTAAACCGGTTTAGACCGATTTCGGTTATTTTAATCTAGTCTAGATCTCATGATCAATTCATGATCATGCAAGATCCGTATAAATCATGGAACTTTGAAGTTAAATTTCTTGTATGGGCATGAAATTAATTGTCTGAAACCCTCAAATAATTCCTTTCAGTGGTATCAGAGTCTTGGTTATGCATGATTTTGTATTCGAGCATGATAGGCTAGATTTAATTTTGCAATTAATTCGGTATTGTGAATTGGAAAATTGCAAACTTTAAGATTTTAGTTGATGAATTAATTGCTGGAATTTTTTTAATGTTGCTGAAAAATTTTATTTTGATCAAGTATGATTGGGATCGAGACCCGTGGAGAGCCGAGGCTAGCCGAGAGGCTAACCCCGGCCGAACCACGGGCCGATCGGCCAGCCGGGAAGGACCGACCAGATCTGCCCATGGCAGATCTGGCCGAGCCCCTCGGCTCCGGCCAGGGAAGGGCTTCGGCCCGACCAGACCAGGCCAGGCGGCCCGCCTCGGCCAGCCCTCACGGGCTGGTCGGCCACGGCGCGGCCAGCCCGGCCGGCTATGGTTTCGGCCGAACCCTAATTGGCCCTCGGGTCAATTTTGGTTCGGCCAAACTCGGTGGATTTGGGTCAAGATCCGACCCAGAAAATCCAGAATTTTTCCAGCAAATATTAATTAAAATTTCAGACCGGTTCGGTTTCGATAAACCAGCGCGTGAACCAATTTAATTTAGAAATTAACCGGTTCAAGAAACGGTTTAAATAAACCGTGTTTTATGATTTAAATCAAGATAAAATTGGAATTAATATGCTTGCTTGATAACATGCTTGTTTGATAACATGATTGTTTGATAACACGATGTTTGCAGCATGATTGCTAAGTTAGCCCGAATTAGGATTTAATTTCGGTTTGCAACCTGCGAGTTGCTTTTGGGTTGTAATTTATTAGTGACCTGCGTGTCACATCATTTATTTTATTTAAAATTAAATGTAATTACGAAGACCCAAGATGAGAAGAACCGAAGAGAAGGACGGTAATCCCGAGGAGGCGTGGAGCCAGTGGGAGTCTAGGAGAATGAGGAAAGACGAGACCTAGTATAGGTTCTAGTTTATTCCAGTAGGGTTAGCGGGCTAGCTAAAGCAAATTTACATTTATGTTTATGAATGCATGGATGAATGTGTGATTTAATTTTCATAAGTCCATGATTAATTAGATCATCACCCACATGTGTAAAGATTAATAATAATCAGTCAATCACGCACATGTAAACCGGAATTGAAATTATCTCTACATGGATTTGTAGATGGTAAGTTCATATTAAGATCAAATAATGATCAGTGACAATGAACATTTAAGAGGCAAATAATTTCAAGTCAAGCTAGATACCGCCCACTTTTCATCACTTCGATTAGCTCTCGGACTCATGGGTAGACACGATTAACGTGGATCCATGAGAATGGGTTCTAATAGAAGATGGACCAGTTTGCATGGGTGCGTGCGCATTAGCGTAGTAGTCATGCAGATTGGACCATGCGTTGAAAATTGGTTGACTTGTCTGCGATTCTCAGATGATCTGAGCCAGGGTATCAGATATAGGGCAATGCCGTATACACACAATGTATAAGCCCTAGCCAAGAATCACATGGAATTGTGAAAGGACTGGACTGTCCTACTCCAATGTCCAAAACTGGGGCGATGAGATTAACTCACTCTAGTTTTGGGTATGCAGAGATCTTGGTTTAGATTCAGACACAAGAATCAGTAATGTTCATAATCAAGTGTCTCTTACTTCAACTTAATTAAGAATCTGATCGAGTTTGTTTTCATGTATAGATTAGATGGCAACCTCGCTACCCAAAGCAACACGTTCTGGCAGTGAAGCCTTAAAGTCTCTTCTGTCGAATAACAGGCTGACTGGGACCAACTTCCTACAATGGGAGAGGAACCTGAAGCTTGCACTTCAGTATGACAGACAGGAGTATATCCTTACAGACAAGCCTTTAGTTGAGCCTGCTGATGATGCCAGCGATGCCGATAAGAGTGTTTTTGAGAAATACAAAAGCGATCGACAAGACGTTGGCATCCTCATGGTCGGGTCCATGGAAAATGAGACCCAGGACCAGTTCATGCATCTCATGGGAGAACCCCAGGAGATGATGGAGGAAATCAAGATATACTACCAAAAGAATGCCCGTGTCGAAAGATACGACACTCTTAGGGAAGTATTCTATTGCAGACTCAATGCTGGTGAGGCAGTTAGCCCACACGTCCTAAAGATGAAGCGGCTCTTTGATCGCTTGGCCAGTCTAGGTCATAAATTCACAGAGCAGCTGAAATCAGACATAGTCCTGATGTCGCTTCCAAAGGCTTATGGAGATCTGATCACAAATTACAATCTCCATAATATGGAAAAGACCATCAAGGAACTGCACGGAATGTTGGTGACAGCAGAGAAAGACCTCAAGGGCAAAACCTCTGAGGTTCTCATGGTCAATAAGGCTGTCAGTTTCAAAAGAGCTGGCAAACCTAATGGCAAGTCACCAGGACAATCCAAGAAGGGCAAGACACCAGCAGTGTCAGGTAAGGGTAAGGCGCCAATGAACCTAGCTGGGCAGATAAGGGCACCAAAAGGTCCGAGAATCCAAGCGGTTCCTAGAACCGAAGGGAGCACTTCGACCTCAGAGGTGGTCTGTTACTACTGCCAGCAGCCGGGACATTGGAAGAAGGATTGCAGGCAGCACAAGGATTATGTGAAGAGCTTGCAGAAGGGAGGACACCCTTCAGGACCTGGATCAGGTATTTACGTTGTTGAGTATAATCTCAACGCTACTTTCTCAGACACATGGGTAGTTGATACCGGAGCAGAATCTCACATTTGTGTTAATCTACAGGTTCTGGGAAGTAGAGAGCTCCTTGGGAAAGGCGAGCGGGATCTGAGAGTCGGAGACAACAATTCGGTGTCAACGACGGCTGTCGGTTCTGTTAGTCTTAGGATGCCCACAGGGCTTGTATTAGTTTTGGACGATGTCTTATGTGTACCTACGTTTTGTAGGAATATTATTTCAGTGTCCAGTTTGGACAAGCTTGGTTTTGTATTTGCCATAGACAATGGCTTATTTACTTTATCAAGAAATAATATCGTTTACGGCACTGCATCTATGGTTGGTGGATTATATATTTTAAATGTTGATAACACTAACTACAGTTCAAACTATAACGTAAATAAGAGATTAAAGTCGGATGACTCAAATCAGACAGTGATGTGGCACTATCGTCTAGGCCACATAGGCGAGAAACGCGTCTCGACACTTCATAAGTGTGGGCTCTTGAGCCCGTTTGAATTCACACCAATCGAGAGATGCGAATCCTGCATTATGGGCAAGATGACAAAGGCGCCTTTTGGCGGCTTAGGTGAAAGGGCAAGTGACCTCTTGGGCCTAATACATTCAGACGTATGTGGGCCCATGAGTACACAAGCCAGGAGAGGTTTCAGATACTTCATAACCTTTACCGACGATTTCAGTAGGTTTGGGTATGTCTATTTAATGAGACATAAGTCGGAATCCTTTGATAAATTCAAAGAATTCCAGAATGAAGTACAGAACCAGCTTGGTAAAAGTATAAAGGCACTTCGTTCCGATCGAGGTGGCGAGTACTTAGATCAAGAGTTTCTCAGTCACCTAAAGGATAACGGTATACTCTCATAATTAACCCCGCTAGGAACCCCTCAGATGAATGGTGTTTCCGAACGGAGGAATAGAACCCTGCTAGACATGGTTCGTTCCATGATGAGTCACGCCGACCTTCCAATATCGTTCTGGGGCCATGCCCTAGAAACAGCCGCATTCATATTGAATCGAGTACCTACAAAGACAGTGGAGACCACTCCATTTGAGGCTTGGCAAGGGAAAGCTCCCAAGTTGTCTTTCCTCAAGATCTGGGGGTGCGATGTTTACGTCAAGCGCTTGCTTGGTGATAAACTCGAACCCAAGGCAGATAAGTGTGTCTTTGTAGGGTACCCCAAAGGAACCATGGGGTACTACTTCTACAAACCCGAGGAAAACAAAGTCTTTGTTGCTCAAGGTGGGGTTTTCTTGGAAAGAGAATTCTTATCCAAGAAACCCAGTGGGAGTACTGTGCTTCTTGAAGAAATTCGAGAAAACACAAAACAACCGGCAGATATTGTAGAGGTGCCCGATGAGGTAAATGATCCAAGTCCTATTCCAACAGAAACTCCTGTAGGACCAAGGAGGTCTGAAAGATCTCGTCAAAACCCAGTCAGATATGGCATCCTAGCCACAGAGGGTAATGACTTGATAGTTGTAGATCAGGATGATCCTGCAACAGTTCAGCAAGCCTTGGCCAGTCCCAACTCAAAAGAATGGCAGAATGCCATGGATGAGGAAATGAAGTCCATGAAAGACAATCAGGTCTGGAACTTAGTAGACAGCACACCTGGATTAAAACCCATAGATTGCAAGTGGATATTTAAGTTAAAGACAGATATGGACGGAAAGCCTCAGACTTACAAAGCAAGACTGGTTGCTAAAGGTTATCGTCAAGTCCAAGGTATGGACTATGATGAGACTTTTTCGCCAGTAGCTATGATTAAGTCAATTCGGATGATGTTAACCATTGCAGCATATTTCGATTACGAGATATGGCAAATAGACGTCAAAACCGCATTCCTTAACGGGAATTTGCAGGAGGATGTCTATATGACCCAGCCAGAAGGTTTTGTCGACCCTAAACATCCCGAAAAGGTATGTAAGCTGCAACGATCCATTTATGGATTGAAGCAAGCTTCCAGGAGTTGGAACTTACGCTTCGACGAAGCCGTAAAAGAGTTCGGGTTCATCAGAAATCCAGATGAACCTTGTATCTACAAGAAGAGCAGTGGGAGTAACATAGTGTTCCTGGTGCTGTATGTCGATGATATACTAATCATGGGAAATAACGTCCCAACCTTGCTTGAGACCAAAGCTTGGTTAGGGAAGTGTTTCTCCATGAAGGACTTAGGAGAGGCCGCTTACATTCTGGGGATCGGGATCTACAGAGATCGATCCAAGAGAATATTAGGTCTGAGTCAGAGCACCTATATAGATAAGGTGTTGAGAAGATTCTCGATGCTTGACTCTAAGAAAGGGAACCTCCCTGTAAGACATGACATCAAGCTCAACAATAATCATTGTCCTAAAACACCTGATGAGCTTAAGAGAATGAATGGAATCCCGTATGCCTCGGCAGTGGGATCTATCATGTATGCCATGATCTGTACGAGGCCTGACGTATCGTTTGCCCTCAGCTGTGCCAGCAGATTTCAGTCTAACCCAGGCCAAGATCACTGAACTGCCGTCAAGTGTATCCTCAAGTATCTGAGGAGAACAAAAGACGCTTTCTTAGTGTATGGTGGGATAGAAGGAGAGCTAAGCGTCACTGGATATGTTGATGCTAGTTTTCAAACAGACCCAGATGACTTTAAGTCTCAAGGTGGGTATGTGTTCATGTTGAATGGGGGAGCTTTCAGTTGGAAAAGCTTTAAGGAAGCGACAATAGCCGACTCCACCACAGAGGCGGAATACATAGCTGCGTCGGAAGCAGGCAAAGAAGCGGTGTGGGTCAGGAGCTTCTTGAGAGGATTAGATGTACTGCCGCGAACGTTTGATCCCGTGAGCTTAAGGTGTGACAACACAGGAGCCGTAGCACTAGCTAGAGAGCCCAGATTTCACAACCGGACCAAGCACGTTGAGAGAAAGTATCACATCATCAGAGAGATGGTTGATAAGGGCGAAGTAGAGATAAGCTACATTTCAACGCATGATAATCTAGCTGACCCTTTAACTAAGGCGCTACCGCAGCCTAAGCATGAGGAACATGTCAGGGGAATGGGTTTAGATTGGAATACCAATTGGGTCTAGGGCAAGTGGGAGACTGTTGGGATTTGTGCCCTAGCACAATGTATTTTCAATCTAATCTTGTAATAAAGATTATTCGTTGAATAAAAATCGGCATTCATATTACTAAGTGTTGTAGTAATATCTTAAGTATGATTTGATTTGTATCATTGATGTGTCAACACATAATAGTAGATCTACAGATCAGATAAAATCTTACTTAAGCAGTCCCCGATCAGAATAGCTTCATAAAAAGCGATCGGTATGAGGCTAACTCTAAATGATCACGCTCTACTGATCATGGCCAGTAAGGGGCCGGAGTTAGGTCATAGTATCACCAGTCAGGGGTGATATAGGACGACCCGAATCATGAGTATGTTACATAAACACAGTCATGAACATACTCATATGTCGGATCATGAAATCACATCCTCAGACCGAAGGACCATTGAGGTCAATATGTAATGAGTGACGAGTTTGACTCAGTCTAACGTCTCCTGTAAAAGGGTTACAATAACGGCTGTGATTGGCTCGATCACAAGTTACATAAGTTGACTAGATGGATCGCTGAAGGATTTATCCCTCATACGGACGTGTGAGCAGATATCAGTTTAGGCCACTTGATGAGTACAACTGAAATACAATAGCATGGCCATGCAGACGATACGTAGTATCAGTTATAATTCAGTTAACTCAGAATCAAGAAACAGGACAATAAAACGAGGATGACTTGTCTATGCCTCGTGGTTGTCAAAGATATCAAGAGGATAAAAGGATAGATTCATGAACGACAAGGTTAAGTCGAAATCTCGATAATCACAAGCGTTGGGTAATCATGATGTCTTGCTAGAGGCCACTCATGATGGAAAGGGTAAAATGGTAATTTTACCAGTCCGCCGACGTGTCGTGAGCCTAGAGGGTCACACACTTTAGGTTGAGTAAAACGGATGGATTCATATGGAGGAATCATGAGAGAGACAAAATCCGGTTTTGGATTAAACCGGTTTAGACCGATTTCGGTTTAGGATTAAACCGGAATCAAGAACGGTTTAGCAAGACTAATTAATTATAATCTAATTAAATAAATTTAATTAAATTAGCTAAACTGGGCCTAGCCAGAATGGGTTAAGCCAGAATGGGCTTCTCTACACAATTAATTATAAGCTTTGGGCTTTAAGTCCATTAAGGCCTTTAATTAATTAAAAGCCCGATTAAGGTCTATAAAAGGGAAATTTTCAGATCTGAAAATTACACAATAATTTTGAGAAACCCTAGCCGCCTTCTCTCTCTCCCTGCCTAGTTTCGGCCGGCCCCTCCCCTCCCCGTGCTCCGTCCGTTTTGCTTGCTTCGATCTTCTAGCAAGGTTCGTTGCAAGTATCCTTTTGGATTGCTCTTCTTGTGTGGACGATCTTTAGAGGTTACTAAATCCAATTTAGTAACAAGGAGATTTTTGATTCAGGGTAACAATTTATTTTAATCTAGTCTAGATCTCATGATCAATTCATGATCATGCAAGATCCGTATAAATCATGGAACTTTGAAGTTAAATTTCTTGTATGGGCATGAAATTAATTGTCTGAAACCCTCAAATAATTCCTTTCAGTGGTATCAGAGCCTTGGTTATGCATGATTTTGTATTCGAGCATGATAGGCTAGATTTAATTTTGCAATTAATTCGGTATTGTGAATTGGAAAATTGCAAACTTTAAGATTTTAGTTGATGAATTAATTGCTGGAATTTTTTTAATGTTGCTGGAAAATTTTATTTTGATCAAGTATGATCGGGATCGAGACCCGTGGAGAGCCGAGGCTAGCCGAGAGGCTAACCCCGGCCGAACCACGGGCCGATCGGCCAGCCGGGAAGGACCGACCAGATCTGCCCATGGCAGATCTGGCCGAGCCCCTCGGCTCCGGCCAGGGAAGGGCTTCGGCCCGACCAGACCAGGCCAGGCGGCCCGCCTCGGCCAGCCCTCACGGGCTGGTCGGCCACGGCGCGGCCAGCCCGGCCGGCTATGGTTTCGGCCGAACCCTAATTGGCCCTCGGGTCAATTTTGGTTCGGCCAAACTCGGTGGATTTGGGTCAAACTCTCAAAACTTACCTTTTAATGAATTCCCTCTCCTCTCAAGTCTCAATACACATTGTTTTGTCCTTCAAGCCTTAAGGCCTACTATGTAGTCTTTCATCCAGCTTCACACCACTCACACTTGTCGACATTACAGAAAAACTTCATGAAATATGAGATCGGCTCGAAACCCATGCGAAGTCGAGAGAACACACACTAAAAGGAAAAGTCAGAAAAGAGAAAGCTTAAGATTCGAGAGCCGACTTTTTGTAGTTAGTTTCCTTCGATTTTTCTCTAAGCTCATGCGAATTCTTTTAAAATGTTTCTTCGATTTGGTTGATTCTTCATTCGTACCTTGTTCTATGTCTTTCACACAACGATTTGAGGCCGAAAATTCTTAGAAAGCTTCAAACTGACCACAAATCTCTTGATCTGTATGTTGGAATCGACCGACAACATATTCTCAATATAAAAATTTGGTTATTATGGGGATCGAGTTGGTCTTGTGCTTTTTAGAGATTGATTTGGGAAGAAGATTTCAAAGTGATGAGATTGAGTTGGTTCAAAGGAACCGATTTTTGGCACTTTTGAGCTCGATTTCAAGATATGGGCCAGTATTTAGATTAAATTTATTGGACCTTGAAGGAAACTCGGTTATGGTCTGTTTATGACCAAATCAACAAAGCTGATCAGTTCGATTTCGGTTAATTTTTTTAGAGAATTTAGCTTGCTGGTTCGGTTCTTGAACCTTAATATCCCTAACTACTACTAAACATTTTAAATAAATTTTTTGAAAAAATAAACAAACATTTCGAACATAATTACTAAACATATAAAAATAGCTACCTATAATTGTTTTCAAAATATATTATAAATATTATGACGATAATTAGTAAATAAACTAAATAAATACTCCTAAGTATTTTCTAAGTAAATAATAAATATTTTAAAGATAATAACCAAACACGAAAAGATAAGAAATAATTGTCCATAAATATTTTTAAAAATATTAATAAATATTATAATGATGATTATTCAATACAAATAAAAAATAAGTAACTACTCATAAGTATGGTAAGAAAGTGTATTTGAAAAAATGTTATTTAAAAAGATTAATAAATATTATGCGGCGAATACACATAAAAATTAATAAGTATAACAAAGATAATTAATGAACTTAAACCAAATGATTGAAAACAAATAAACCTAAACTAATCATATGTAACTGACCATAAATGAATTTTTTTGAAAACTAATAATATTAAGAAGATAATTAATAAACATAAATGCATAATTACTCTTGAATAACTTAAACATTATGATAATAATCACTAAACGTAAAACCATAATAAATAACTACCAAAAATCAAAATTAATAATTACATATAATTATATTAAATAAATGTTCTAAAAAAAATTATTATAATAAGGATAATTACTAACCACACAAAAAAATAAATAACTACCATAAATGTTTACAAAAAAATAATAAATGTTGTGAGGGTAATTACTATATATAAAACAAAAGTATATAACCTCTCATAAATATTTTATGAAAATGTTTGCTAGAAAACTAATGAATATTACAATGGTAATTGCTAAACATCAAATCCAAATAAATAACTTCATATAAGTATTTTCAAAAAATTAATTATCATGTAAATAACTGTAAAAATAAATAAGTATTAAATAGCTACCCATAAATATTCTAAATAATGTCTTTTAATATTAGAAAATATTATGAAGATAAATGCTAAAAATAAAAAATATGTACCTATAAATGTTTAAAATAAAAGTTTTGGGAAGTTTTTAAAATATTATGAATATAATTACTAAATATAAAAGAAAAATAAATAACTTGCAAAAGAGAAACTTTATTGATATCCAAAAATTATGCATTTGTTTATTAGAATTTTACATATATTGATTAATTTTTTCTTAATTCACTGACATTGATGTAGGGAGGGATGAAATTATTCCATGCTCTGACGGGTAGCCAACTCTCTACCTGGTTTGAGCAGGGACGAGGCAGAGACAAGCCAAATTAGAGCTCGAGGGGTCGTTTAATAAACGACCCAATCTCAAGTCTAACATTTTATGACTCAATAGGATTGCGAGCCGGCTCATAGTATTTAACCAATATATATTTTACCTTTTAATAAATATTTATAAGCAAATTAAATGAGCTGAATTGAGTCGGGACAACCTCGAGCTTACTCATTTAGTATTTAACTAATTATATATTTGGGTAAATTCCACATGACCCCCCTTAACTAAACGCGTGTCTCACATGCCCCCCTTAACTACAAAATCAATCTGTGAGGTGCCTTAACTATCCAAAAATTCCACTTTACCTTTTATTGTTGACTTTTTTCAAAATTCTGTTAAGTTTTTTGTGAAATGACGAAAATACCCTTGCATTTGAAAAATTAAAATAAATAAAAATGATTTTGAACTTTTTTTTTTCTATTTTCTCGTTGTACAAAATAAAGATTAAAAATAATATTTTAGTATTAATTTTTTATTTAACAAAATTATTTATAAAAATTAATAAAAATAAAAAACGATATTTAAAAGTAAATTTTTATTTTTAAAATTTTCTATAAAAAAAACTTTTTAAAAATTATTTTTATCATTAACAAAATTTTATTCTTTATTTTGTAAAACGAGAAAATTAGAAAAAAGTTCAAAATCATTTTTATTTATTTATTTTAATTTTTCATATATAAGGGTATTTTCGTCATTTCAAAAAATCTTAACAGAATTTTGAAAAAAGTCAACAAAAAAAGGTAAAGTGGAATTTTTGGATAGTTAAGGCACCTCACAGATTGATTTTGTAGTTAAGGGTGTGCATGTAAGACACGCGTATAGTTAAGAGGGGTCATGTGGAATTTACCATATATATTTTGATTTAATATTAATTGTAAATTTTAATAAATGTTTGTATTAATAACCAAGAAAACGTCGCTCGAGCTGAGCCGAGTCTAGCTCGAGCTTCTCTATATTTTTTCGAGCCGAGTTTGAACTTACTTGTATGCTTGTTCAAGTCTAAGGCGAGCTCAAGTCAAACACTTTAATTATGAGCCAAGCCTACATGAACAGAGGCTCGATTAGTCTTGCTTACACCCATAGTCATTACCAATTCGGGCTCTACCTTCATGTTTGGGCCTTTACTTAAACGACAGTAAAATCGATCAAGTGTTTCGAGAAACTCTTAGTATGTTGTTTTTAACTAACACCAAACAATGTCAATTATTTGAAAATATTATAAAATATTAAGGGCAAAATTGTCATTTCATCACAATATTAACAGTGTTAAATTAAGTAAGATGGAAAAATATTTAATAGAGTTTAAAATTTAAGTTTTTAGTTAAAGGGGTGAAAGTGCCAGGGGAACCGTGTTATCATTCTGTTAACCCATTTGTTAACATTCGAAAGAAAAACCCACATGTATGAAGATTTGCACTCAAGACTTCATATATATTAATGTGAGTTTCTTAGCACTTAGTCCAACTTGCGTTGGTTCTGGTCATATACATGTTGGTTCCGGTCACATACGTACCCGTGTTTATCTTAAATGACATCTTCTAGACTGTGGATCATCTATATATTGGATACACATGCCTCTTATTTAGGACATGCCATGACTTAAGAGATATTATCAACTTAATACCTTAAAAAATTCACTATGCTCTTCTACTAATAGTTGTTAGTTTTTAAATGATATTAAAGATCTTTAAATCGTCAAGTTCTTAAGTTTCATTGTAATTTTATCTCAGTTGTTTTTTTTTTATATTTAAACGTTAATCTCATCAACTCTTTGATATGTTTGTTCTTCCATTTAGTTCACCTAATTATGGTTTGGTAATTCAAAACTTTGCTCACTAACTTGATGAATGAAGAATCGTCATTAATGTTTAACTTTGAGCCTATGTATATCTCAAACCATGTACAAAATTAATGAAACAAGTCAAACCAACAATATTCATTAAAATGCGGAGATTGTTGTAAAAGAAAGAAGTTTCTTACAATTAACTTGTGAACAAACTTGCATGTTTCATGAGCTGATAATATATAAGAGATATTTATTTTCAATTCTTTTTCTTATGTCAAAATTTGTGTGTAAATCTCGAGGACTACTGGTATTGGGAACCAGACAGATTTGTCGAATATTTAGTAAGGAGTGCTTATAGAGTACTATGTTACCAAGGCAATGTTTGGGGTCCCTCACTGGAAGCTCCAGGCTAGAGATTGTGGTGGAGGCTTCAAGTTCCACCAAAGGTCAAAATTTGCATTTGGAGGGCTATGATGAATCTCCTGCCGATTAGGTCTTGCTTGGCCTAGAAGGGGGTTTCGGTGAGCTCCATCTGCCCTCGTTGTGCGACTTGGAAGAGACAATTAATCATGTCCTTCTAAAGTGCCGAGTGGTAACCCTATTTGGGGCAATAGACTCTTTGAAGGAATACGGGGTAGAATGGGGCAAAACCCGAAAATGAAGGATTGATCGACATTGGTAGAAGGGGAAGACGAAGCTAGCATATTAGCTCTTACTCTTTGGGCGATTTGGAGATCAAGGAACCGGTTTGTTTGGAAGGGGGAGGCATTTCAGCCGGCTAGGGTTGCAACGATAGCAAAAGGGCATCGAAGAATTTGGGCTACAGCCAGGCCTCCGGGCTCTTCGAATGCGTGGGTCCCTCCTGAACCCGGGGTGGTAAAAATAAACGTAGACGGTGGAGTAGATGCTGATAGGAGGTTTTGGAGTATAGGGCTTGTCTGCAAGAATGCGGAAGGCCAATTGATGGGGCTTTATGAAGACGCTTTTCGGGATATCTCCTCTCAGATGAGTTATAGACCGTGGGCGTTAGGGACGTCCTATTATGAGGAAAAGGGAAGAACTGGACGAAAGTGCAGATAAAACTATATTGCCTTAGGGTGGTGAATCATGTCCAGTGCAAAAACAAGCCAAGAACATTTTTCGGGGTGTCATCAGTGACTACTATCGCATCCTCTCAACCTCCGGATATGGTGTCTATCTCTTTTGCTCGTCGCAATTGTAATGTCGTGGCTCATGAGTTAGATATGTATGTTTTAACTAACAGTAAATGGAATTATGATGTGGGGTATGTCCCATAATGTATTGCTTCAGTTGTCCGGCGTAATGCCGGGTTAGTTGCTCTTTAATAAAATTCGTACTTTTCAAAAAAATTAGGATGAAAGTAATAAGAAAATACGGACATATTTTTTTTCTTTCCTTCCATTATCTTTAGTTTTATGTGTATATTATTCAAGTTTTGATTATGTTATCTTCTTTTTAATTTAATTTTATTTTAACACTCTATTTCATATATTTTTATAATATATTATCAACACAATTACACTAACATGTTTTCAATTTTAAGTTGGATCTTTTCCACCAAAAAGTTATAGATTATTATTATTATCCATGTAATATATTCGTATATTGTTTGTAATCTAAAATTTCTAACATCGTCGAAAAATATTATTATTGAAATTAGAACTTGAAGTTTTTAATTTTATTCAGAACATGAAATTTTAAATTAACTCTTATATTGGATAGATCAACATATCGACTTTACATATATTATTATAATAATCTTAGCATATAAGCATGATATTTTTTCATATTTTATCCATTTACGATTTCCATTAAAATCTTTCATATTAATCTTGCATTGAGAGAAACGTTGAAAAATATTTAAGTATATTTATTGTTGAAATAAAATGAATTATGTAACTTGTTTTGTCAACCACCATTCCCGTAAATAAATTAATTTGATGAGTTTGTTTAGGTTTATGGATTTGATGTTGAAATCGCGCTTATATTTTGATTGCTTGGAACTAGCTGTCTAAAGTGGTCGTACATGTAATTTATGGGACTGTCTCAAGAGATGCGGTTCATAACCGACTCAGCACCATTTCAGCAGCTCAACTCTTCAGAATCCCTATCTTATGATTGTTGTGCACATTGCGAAATCGGGATATAAGCTTATCGATTATTATTATACATGAAGTATATTTGTGTAATATTTGTAAGCTAAAGTTTCTAACATCGTCGAAAAAAGAAGGTTATTATTGAAATCAAAACTTGAAGTTTTTAATTTTATTTAGAACCTGAAATTTTAAATTAGATATATCAAGATATCGACTTTACGTACATCATTATATTAATCCTAGCATATAAGCATGATATTTTTTCATATTTCATCAATCTACGACTTTCATCAAAATCTTTCATATTGATCTTGCACCAGTTTAAGAGAAACGTTGATAAATATTCAAGTATATTTATTGTTGAAATAAGATGAACCATGTAACTTGTTTTGTCAACAGTTCACCATTCTCGTAAAAAAGTTAATTTGACGAATTTGTTTATAAGTTTATGGATTTTGATGTTAAAATTGCACTTATATTTTGATTGCTTGGAACTAACTGTTTAAAGTGGTCATACGTGTGATTTATGGGATTGTCTCGAGAGAGACGGCTCTTAACCGACTCAGCACCATTTCAGCAGCTCAACTCTTAAGAACCTCCATCTTAGGATTGTTGTGCGCATTGCAAGTAGTATATTTTTATAATGTTTGTACAAGTAGTATATTTTTATACAAGTAGTATCTTAAGCTTATTGATTAATATTATTATACAAGTAGTATATTTTTATAATGTTTGTAAGCTAAAGTTTTTAACATCGTGAAAACGAAGGATATTATTGAAATTAAAACTTGAAATTTTTAATTTTATTAGGACCTGAAATTTTAAATTAACTTTTATATTGGATAGATCAAGATATCGACTTTATATACATCATTATATTAATCCTGGCATGTAAGCATGATATTTTTCATATTTCATCTATTTACGATTTCTATTAAGATCTTTCATATTGATATTGCACTCAGTTTGAGAGAAACGTTGAGAAATATTCAGGTATATTTATTGTTGATATAAAATGAACCATATAACTTATTTTGTCAACAATATACCATTCCGGTAGCAAAACTAATTTGATTAGTTTGTTTATAATTTTATGGATTTGATGTTAAAATTGCGCTTATATTTTGATAACTTGAAACTAACTGTCTAAAGTGGTCGTATGTGTGATTTATGGGATTGTCTCGAGAGAGACGGTTCATAACCGACTCGCACAATTTCAGCAATTCAACTCTTCAGAACCTTCATCATAGAATTATTGTGCGCATTGCAAAATCGAGATGTAAACTTTCCAAAAGGGGTGATTGTTTTCTCGAGTCTAAGCCAACTTTGAAATGCCTAAAGCATACCAAGGCATAATATTACGTAACAAGCGTGTGTGCTTGCGCGTTATCAGGATTATATGAAAACACCGTGAACAGTCAAACCAAACACCCACCTTTGAAAAGTTATCATACGAAATCGGCATGAGTCGACTTAATAAACAACATAAGTTACTTTGTCAGCCATTAAGTAGAGAAACGATTAGAGTGGGCAATAATATAAATATGATCACTCTAAACTTAAGTGCTTTGCATTATATTTCTCTTATTTATGTTTTATCCAAATGAGTCTGCATTTGATAACTATATTTAGGGGTGTATTCAATTAGGATTTTAATGGATTTTGAATGACTTTTAAAAGTTCATGATTCTCAAAGTTTACAAGACTCTTTCAAGTCTTGAAAGAGTCTTGATGATTTTAATGGAATGATTTTGCAAATCTCATGATTTGAGATGATACTTCTAAAGACTTTTTTATGCCTACTGTTAGATTATATTATGTTTCTTATATTTAGTTTGCTATATTTATGTTTCCTTTCTTACATATATTAGGGTTTCCTATTCTATTCCTATTTCATTTATAAATAAAGTTTTCTTGTAATTCACAACATATATATCAATAATATATCTCTCATTATTTCTATCATGGTATCAGAGGAATAAATCCCTCTCTTATTTCTATCATGCTATCTCGCCATTAGCCATCAGACATCTGGCAATCATTGGGCATCTGCTATCTCGCCACCAGCCATCTGGCATCATCGGACAGCTGCTATCTCCCCATCTGCCATCAGACATCAAGTATCTGACATCAGGCATCAAGTATCTGACATCATACATCATTCAGCACACACGGGCATCAGGCATTCGCCATCGGCCGTGAGCAGCGCACATCCTCCATCCTCAATCCTCGTTGCATCACTTCGACAACATTCTCGACAGCCGCAACCCTCACCACAACTCAATACTATCAAACTTCAAACTCAATTCTTGTTTCACCGCATTGAGTTTGAGGGGGGCTGTTAGATTATATTAGGTTTCCTATATTTATGTTTCCTTTCTCACATATATTAGGGTTTCATATTCTATTCCTATTACCTTTATAAATAGAGGTCTCTTGTAATTCACAACATATATATCAATAATATATCTCTCATTATTTCTATCACCTACAAAAACTTTCAAAATCATTCAAAGTCATCAATTTCTCAAAATCATTTAAAGTCATTGACATTTACAATACCTTTAGATTTTACAAGTATTTTTAAAGTCATGATTGAATACCACAAGACTTTAAAAGTATTTCTAAAATCATGATTAAATACCACAAGACTTTGAAAGACTTCTTAAATCCATTAAAATCATGATTGAATACACCCCCTTTAGTCAACTTTAAACACGTCTAAAATCACAATACATAATTATCTATAAATAATAATGGTGGTTAAGAGAGATTATTGTAAAGAAAGGCGACCCCATCGTCATGACCTAACTACAACTAAGATACAAAATCAAATATATATTTTTTCATATAACTACAAGTTCTCCAAAATGTAATGACATCGTTAAATTCATATCAAATGACAATTTTGTACTTCTTAGCTCATTAGGTTTTTAAGTGACTGCTCCTTCTCTTCTTATAATTTAGGAATAATGACATTTCGTTACATCTAACTATAGCGAAATGACACTTTCATACCTTAACTCATTTTCTCTCTTTTTTAGTACCCTAACAATTTTTTTTGTGACAATCTATGCTAAAATGACTAAATTACCCCTGATTTAAAAATCAGAATATAACTTGTCCAATTTGATTTATCAAATCAAGTTTGAAATGGTTCAAATTTAATTTTAGATTTGGGGTATAATTGTAATTGGATTTTAAATATAAACCAAATCGAACTAAAGATAAACAAAATTGAACCAACTTAATTTATGGTTTATTAAACCAAGGGTAGTTTAGGTATTTTAGGCATTTTAGAGGTAGGTTGTCACAAAAAATTTGTTATGGTACAAAAAAGAAAAAAAAAGGTAAAAAAGTGTCATTTCGCTATAGTTAGGTGTAACAAAGTGTCATTATCCCAATAATCTATCCATTCAAATTTAAGAAAAACATGAAAATATAAACGAGCCAAGTCGAATTAGAACCATTTGAACAAAGTTGTATGTCTCCCAGGTGAGAACTCGTGTAATAAGTGATTTTTGTACAATTTTCTTACCATTGTCAAATTTGTGTATAGATACAAGGAAGAGGGTCATAGAAAAATACACCCATCCGAGCTCTATTTACTCGTTTACTTTTATATACGTTTCATTCAAATTTTGATTGAATCAATTCGTTTTTATTGCAATTTTAATCTTTCATTTCATATATTTTCAAAGCAACTTCGATTTGATCACATGATGTTCCAGTCAAAAGGTAACATCAATATATAAGAACAAAATATAATTAATTGACTTGACCCGTTAAAATGAAAATCACAAACTGATTTATCCAAATATAAATCAATTTTGTCAAAGACAGACTCGTTTTAGTTGAGAAATTTTCGTTTAATTTGAGTATGCCCTAACTTGAAATAATATATATCATTGAAAAATATTAAATATTAAATTTGGTTTTATTCATTAAATAGTTATTGTCAATTTGGATAAAGATATCATGATTTCATTACTGAAATGAACACATTTTTCATAAATCTCTATTCGGCTTGTTTAAACCCTTACAAATTTTTTTATTACAGTGTGAATGATCAAAATAAAGATAAGTAAAATAGATAACTCCCCCTAAATCCTCTTTTATTTTTAGTCGTAGTGCTACGTAATTGCACATAATGATCACCCCCTAATCTACATTAACATAAAACCTACTCATTTGCACTAATTTTGAGTGCCGAAGACAGAGGAATACTCTGTTCGTACCTAAAGAAATCGTCGGGATCCACCTCCGTCTTCACTCTCACCAACCTCTCGAAATTCCCCTTAAAATACTTCTCTCCATAATCGTACCTCCCCTTGGTGTTCGTGCCGATGTCAATGTCCCTGTAGTTCAAGAACGCCTCCCTCGGGGACTTGGACACGTACGGTGTCATCGCCTCGAACAGCTTCTCCGTCAAGTTCAGGTACCGCCTCGCCGCATCCGCCCCCTCCTCCTTCCACGTGCACGAGTACTGAATCTTGAACATGTTCCCTGCTCGGTGAGGGAATGCTGTCTCCCCCGCCCCGATCTCACTCATCCTCCCTCCGTATGGGTTCCAGTTCATCGACACGCTCTCTGATTCTACGATCGCCTTGAATATCGATTCTATGCCCTCCCTCGGGATCGGGGATTGAACGTAGTCGGATTTTCTTTTCAGGGAGACGTACCCTTTCGGGGTCCGGTTGAGCATCACGGTTGTGGGGGTTCCCTTTGGGATTCCCATCCAGAACAGGATTGATTCGATCCAGCTCATTTCGATGCAATCGGTTTGGTTCAAACCCAATTCGGGGAAGTTCTTGTTCATCAGTTGGACGAGACTCTTGGCGTCTCCGAGGTACATAGCTACGAATCCCGCCTTCGCGGTCGTTTTGTTTGTTTTTGTGTCGATCTCGGGCTCGAGCATTGCTCTCACGAAGAGGTTGTTGTCGATCTTGTCCGCGATTTCCTGCCATTTGAGTACTATGTCAGTCGCGCCTTCTTGGACCGTCTTTTCCACGTTGAACACGGTGACATTAGCCGGAACTTGAACTAATTTGATCTTCCAGGAGAGAATGACACCGAAACTCGCTGCCCCGCCGCCCCGAATCGCCCAAAATAGATCCTCCCCCATCGATTTCCTGTCGAGAATCTGCCCTTTCGCATTGACGATCTTCGCGTCAATGGCATTATCAATTGAGAGACCGTACTTCCTCATGAGGTTGCCGTACCCGCCTCCGGTCAAGTGCCCTCCGACCCCGAGGCTGAAGCAGACTCCCGCGGGAAAGGCGTGAGTCTTGCTGGCCTCGGCGATCTTGTAATAGAGCTCACCGAGGATCGCGCCCGCCTCGGCCCACGCGGTCTCCTCGGCGATGTTCACGCTGATGGCTCGCAGGTTGAACATGTCGAGGAGCACGAAAGGGCCGTCCGTGGCGTAGGAGAGGCCATCGTAGTCGTGGCCCCCGCTGCGGATCCTGATGGGGATTTTCTTGAGCTTAGCGCAGATGACGGTCGCTTGGACGTGCGACTCGTGCCCCGCGGCCACGATGGCGATCGGGCCCGGTCCTGACGGTGACCAGTACCTCAGGTTCCGGACATAGGTCTTTAGGACCGTGCCGTACGAGGAATTGCTTTGTGTATAGATCACATTCGATATTGGGATCGAAGAGTTGGAGTTTTCGGGCAGGCACTTGAGGAACCCTTGTAAATCAACAGAAGCTGAAGAAACAGAGATTAGAAAAAGGGTTGAAAACGCAAAGAGGAATAGAGATTTTGAGGGCTTCATTTTCTCTACGAAGGGTTGTTATGTGCTGAGTGAAGAAGCTATGGTTAGTGCATTTTATAGGGAGAGCAGAATTGGTACGTTATGTGAATTGATTGCGATGCATTTATTAGTGGGATGTTTATGAATTTGCAATGCGTGATATCATTCCAATTGAGAAGAAAAACAGCAGATTCTCAGGCTTGGAGATACAGATGATTTGTGATTGGAAGGAGAATTGCGTAATGGCCTGTCTCATCTCTTGACCCATCTCCACCGCATAAGGGCTCTGCCACAAACCCACTACCAAATTTGTGACCCACTTTACTATTGTGGATACTCCATTGCGCATTTAATTTGTGTATTAATGCTTTAATCTGTAAAGGAAAGTTCGGGTCGAATCCACGTTAACTAAACATGATTAACTTGGCTTAGATGGACTAGTGCAATGTATAATAACGTAATTTGTTGATTAGAAATGTTTGAGTGACAACAACGTAGGTTTTTGACCAGATAAAGAAATAATTACGGGTGACAGTCATGTCAGGTCAATGATTCATAGAATTATATTTAACTTAACATAACCTCTGTTGTTATTTTACGTGAAACAAAAGTATCAACTTCACCTCTCAGTATTAGATTCGTGATACCAATTATTCCTCTCAAGATCGCTTGTATCTCGATCCATCAATGCACAACACAACAATAATTAAGATATAAGTTATAAATGAGTGAACTCCTAAAATAGGGTTGTGTGCGTGTGTTACGAACCACCTCTCTCAAGACGATCCCACAACTCTCATCGCTACTGAAGATGACCAATCTCAAATAAAAGAAATACACACATAAAATCAACAAACAAAACATGTTGATTAAATATTCATCTATTGAAGTGAAATACCAATGTTATGCAATTTAGCAACCATGATTATAGGGAATTAGCCCATGATCATAATGCTCAAATCAATAATAAACGGAGCACCAATGAAAACAAATAGAACGAGTAATAATGATGAAGCCCTTAATTCCAAGAGGTTGAACTTCATGAAATTTTGTTGGTTCATCTTTGATCCTGAATATCCTCGATGATTCCTTCATTCAAGTGCTCCAAAATTACCTTTTAACCTTTGTTTTCTCCCGGTCACCCTCTAAATCGTGTTTGAAGCTCTCTAAAGTCGTTTGATTCTTCCCAAAATGATAAATAGTAGATTGATGTTAGAAAATTTTGTTTGCATTTTTCGTTAGATCAACATGTCACAACCTACTTAAATAGCCGTCACAGTCATGGCATTGCCTCATGTCTCCACTGTTCATTGTCACAACCCTGATAATAGATGATGTCACGACCTTGATGGCTTATTCGTTTTAAGTCACGGGCATAGACAATTGTCACTGGCTCTCAGGGTCTTGTATAATTGGTCTAGGCTCTCTATTTACACTTTTGACACTTAGGCCGTGAAAGCCTTGCATACTCTTGTCAGTGGCACAACCTCTTGCCACGATCAATGATGCTTTAGGGCTCCTGTCGCGGCTTGTAGTCACAATTATGATTACTTAACCGTGAATAACTTTTAGGAAGACATCCTCGAAACCCAACACTTTGGCTGACAAAGAGTTGAGTTTGATAAGATATTCCTGTTATTTTTGCCCAAAAGTGATAAGTTAACATTACGTATGTCTTTGAATTTCAAACCCTTATTCCTTATGCCTACAAAGCAAATCACATATCTTCCAAATCAATCCATTTTAATTTGTTGATCCCCATGGTTGTTCTATGGAAGGTACTCCACGAGCGCCTGAATAATACACAAGCGTAGACAATCGTTACGAGTAATAAAACTGGGTCGGATCCATAGGGACTAAAGGAAGTTAATTTAGTTCAATTCTGATGTGGGCATTATCGGAGTCCATTTCGACGCCTCATAACCCATATTTAGTGCCACATTGTCCCTTGTATCGGGTTAAAAGAGACCTATTTATGCCACTTTTACGCATTCGGGTACGTTTGGTATGAATGTGCAAAATACCAATGAAAAGGATCAAATACGAGCTAAATCGAGGATTCAGAAAAATAAGACAAGAAAAGGAGGAGGAACTGAAGAGGAGACGATCGTTACACATGCTGTAACGATCGTTACAACAGGTGTAACGATCGTTACACCTTTAGAGCTCGAGACCGAGAGTTGTAACGCTGACATAACGACCGGTGTAACACTGGCGTAATGATGGTGTAGTGATTGTTACATCCACTATAACGATCGTTACAACTCCCAGACGCAGAAAAGTTATAAAAGCCAAACACGATTTCTACAAGAGGGTTCCGAATTTTTTCAAGCTTCCAGCCCCCTTTAGAGTGTTTAGATCAATTCCAAAGCCTTATTCTATCACCCATCACCTGGAGATTATTGAAGACTAGCAAGGAGTTAGATTTGAGAGTAGAGACCGAAGAATCGAGCATTCGATCCGAGCCTGAGTGCTTAGAGTTTGCCCGTTTCCTCTTTTCCTCTTGCTTTCAGATTAATTCTTGTATATTTACACCAATGATGAAGGGCTAAAACCCTAAATTATGGGTGCTAGATTATGACTATCCTTGGTTGATACTTGTTTACATGAACAATTGAGTTTAATTTATGAGATTTGATCTTACTATATGCTTATACATGAATATGAACTTAGCTAATTTGTATTTATAACTTGAGTTTGATGCTAAGCCTGAGAGGGATAGTGGAAATTGAACTAAGTAGGATCGAGGGATCGGTCTTCTGGAGTCGATCGCTTGGTGCGAAAATTGTTACTTCTAATGCGGTAGTGGACCGGTTCTAAAAGTCCCGAGAGGGTTAGCGGTCCATTATTAGGTGCCTACCAAAGTCGAGAGACGGGTGGCATAGTCACAGCATAGGCCATTTCTCCTTAGATTAAAACTTGATTGCATATTGTGAACTTGAATTGGCATTGAACCGTCGGTCTAGCACCCGTGATTGCTAGTTTACATTGATTTCACAAACCTATTTATTTCTCGTTAATCTTCAGCTGGTTACTAATTACTTGACGAACATCGATCACGCCCTCCCTTATACGTTTCGGTTGTGGACCCCAACCGAATCTCGGGTGTCAAATTCATGCTATCGAGTATAAATTTAAATGCATAATAATGTAGATGTATCCATTAGTACGAAATTAGTAAATGTGACTGATAAAGAATGCAAGCATGAAGATAAAGACAACTATGGGTGTTAGGTACCTTGATTCTTAAAATCAATAATCCAATTAGAGAAAATCTTATGTCACAAATATACCAACTCTACCTCCTCATTATTAGAGCCGGTCACTCAAAATGTCTATTATCCCTCTCAGGCTAGAGCACATTCCAAGTTAGCAAGCATCACGACAATCAAGGGATCAGGTTCCAAGAAATTGAATCCCATGAATTGAAATTGATCGGTCACCCACTGGCCCACTTGGACTCAGCATCACAACTCACATATGCACCTAATATTTGTCAATATAATATTAGAAATATAAGCAATTCACAACTCAACATGCATTCATAATCGATTAATAATCCAAAAAGTCATAAAATCATGATAGATGACCTAACACCCATGATTATGGGTAATTTGCCCATCATCATGTTGTGAAATCCAAACTATGACCAGAATAAACAAAATTGAAGAGAAAAGTGATACAGTGAAACTCCAGACCCCGAAGAATTTAATATCATGTAATCAAATCTCTCTGAATAGTGTGTATACTTGTTGTTCTTTCATTCCTTATGCTTGAATTTTCCTTCAATGGCCTTGAACCTTCCCTCAAAGCCTTCTTGAGCGCCTCTGGTCGTCACTTGTGTGTTCTAGGAACCAATCAAATCAAAACTAGCTCAATAAATCGTGTTTAAGCTAAAATAGGACATGTCACGGACTCCAGCAAAAGGTGCCTCGACCGTGATATCTAACCTATGACATGGGCTTGCTCTCTGTCAACTTGGTAGATTTTAGGCCGATGTCCCGAACTTGGGTGATATTTTTCACGATCGTGACTAATCAGGCCGTGTCATGCCCTTAACCACATAATTTGTGAAACTTTCTATTGTAAAGTTGTAGATCTACAAATTCTCTGCAATTTAGCGTATAATATTGTTTCATTTGGAGTTCTACTAATCAAGTTATATTATCTGCAAATTTCAGTGATGGTTAGTGTCAAAATGCATTACGAAATGACATGTTCATGCACGACAAGCACTCAAGAACATGTGAAGGCATAGGGGCATACAAGGGTTGTTATTTATACAATATCAAGGGGCAAAATACTCTTTAATGCAAAAACATATATGATGAACTTATAACTTAATGCAACCGTATCACCCAACCACCAGAACTTTGCAAAATCCGCTTCATATCAAGCATAATCCTATCTAGAAAAAGGTAAATACTCGTGGTATAAAAGGGAAAAGCCTAAAAATTAGATTTAAGTTTTATCTCTCTCCCCACCTGAGATTGGAACCAGCCTTCCCACCTATTAGCACATCGAACAATTTGATTTTTTAAGATATCTTAATGCACTACTCATGTTACGACTTATCATGTTTAGGAGCTGATGTCCGGGAAGGTGACTGCTTCTTTCGAGCTCACCGCTCTACAAACACGCCTACCTTCCCTAACTAACGCGCATCGAAACGCGGCCATCTATTAAGTAAATTTGTAAATTACCGGCTTTACGGGTCGAACTCTCATGGACCAAATAGGGGTTTCATAAATGGAAATTTCACACTCTCTTTCCCAACACGACTCAAAAAGAGTAAATTACACAAGAAGGGGGTTTTGGTTTCACTCATCACACAAACAAGTTCTCAAGCACGCAATTCATAACACTTCGAATGCTTAATGGGTCAAGCATCACAACTCAATTAAAAATTCAAAGCTCGAACAATCAAGGTTCAAGCAATGATCACAAATCACAATCATTACTTAAATCAAGAAATCACAAGTAAGCGAAAGGCGAAATCATCTCAAAACAATCGCAAGAGAAACATCACATCAAATCAATCACAAGTATATATATGCATTCAAGTGAGAACCAAGAGTTGCGTGAGAATAACCGAAATGTAACGAAGGGGCGTATATTTTTCTATAACCTAAAGGGAAAAGTGTTACCCATCGAGAGGAGGGGTGTTACGAGCGATTGAAAGAAATATTTTTTTGGTCTACCATAATAATGTTATGGAAATACACGTCATAATAGTAACAGAAACACGGTTATGGAAATACATGACTAAATATTAATAGAAATATAGGACATAATAATGGAAACACGGTTCTCACAAATTTATACAAAAACTTTTGATTCACATGAGATCATGACCCTATGTATATATTGACACTGCACTACGAACTCTGCGGTGACTCACTGTTCTTTAAAAGGCAACAATTTATTAGGATTTCGGAGACAAGAAATTTGCGGTGACTCAATGTAAGTTTATGGGCTTGACCATTTGCACAATTGTAAGTTTTGGTTTCATATCTTTGTCATAATTTATTACATTAAATAGAGCTAAAGCCATATTAAGGGTCAACCCAATTCCACAAGCTCGATCGTAACCCAATGTCTTCGATTTGATTAAGACATGAAGTTTTCAAGTTTTGGCCGACGAGGAAATAGTTTAAAATTTTCATTAGGGACGAGGTGACTTTAAAGATTTAAATTAATATAATATACACTAAGGTGACAACTACTCTTGTGGTAGAGATTAAAAACTAATATTTATAATTATATTAACAAAATTAAAATTTAAGATTAAATCCTTATTTAGCGAAAAATATTTAATTTTGTTAAAATTTAATATCTATAATATAAATCTAACCCCTCATATGAATTCTAATTTATGCAATTTATTGGAGGTGACTGCAAAAACGAACTGTCAAAATTAGATTTTTTGCAAGTCATAATGGTTATCGGATATATTTTGTATGTCGGAATCCTAAACTATTTACAATCTCAAGTTCTATTACAATGGATGAAGATAGAATAATTGTCTAAAATACCCTCAATCCTCAATTTGTTCACTTGAGTGTGGAACCAATTCTTTTTTTGCATGTTCTCATTGGATAATGTTTAGCAATAAAACTATTACGCAATAAAGTCTTTCATATTGAGCTAGGTGAGAAATTGCGTTTTTATTCAATATTGACGGTTTTGACTTGCGATCGGATTAGTAAATTAGGCTACTTTGACATAATTATCTCTATGTATAATTTTATTGTCAAGTATTATTTTCGGACATATGTAAATATAAATATCATTTTCTATATAATTGTGATATGTATTATGGATACAAATCTTTTCTATATATGGATGCCCAATTAATTATGGCTAAGAAAAATATAAATATCAAACAAAATTGATTTTTATAAGTTTCTGCATGTTTGGATAATTTATCTTATTTAAACCGTTTTAAAATTAATTTGACATTTCCCTTAAATAAAAGAAAAAACTTAAAATATAAAGATAATGTAAAAAACTTAGGTGATCAAACATTGTAAGAACTAAAATATGAGTAAATATATTATTAATACACGATACACGAAAATAAGATAATATCCTAATTATAGACTCAAGGCCTAATATTGTTGGGCTGATGAGCCTATACTATTAGTCTATTACCTTGTTTTATTATATATAACATTTATTCCTTTTATTTTTGAGTATTGCAAAATCATCTCTTATTATTACCTGTATACCATTCCTTAACAGTGCCACGTCTGAGACTAACTCCTGACCTCAGTTTCTGCTGAATATGTGAAAGACTCAATGTTGGCAGCAGGTGGAATGCTCTGTTCATTCTTGAAGAAATTGGTGGGGTCGATCATGGTCTTGGCCTTGACCAACCTCTCAAAATTGCCCTTAAAATACTTGGCTCCATATTTGGCAGCTTGTTCAAATCCTGTATAGTTGCTTGGGTTGCTACCAATGTCTAGATCCCTGTAGTTGAAAAACGCCCCTCTTGGCGACTCGGACACGTATGGAGTCATTGCTTCATAAAACTTTCTTGAAACGTTGACGTAATGTTCCGTGTCCTTGTGATCTTCCCACCCAACCATGTAGAATATCTTAAACACGACACCTTTTCTGTGAGGGTATGGAGTTTCCGATTCCGGAATCTCTGCCATCCTTCCCCCATAAGGGTTCCATTCCATACCAAACGTCGAGTTGGAATCGATGATCATCTTGTACATTTCTTTTAGAAACTTGTTGGGTATGCGTTTGTTCACATAATCGGATTTGGATTTGTAGAACATTTTAGGATATGTCCTGTTGAGCAGAGCCTCTATGGGCTTCCCGGTTGGAAATTCAGCCCAGAACAGAGTTGATTGGATCCAACTCATCTCCTTGCAGTCACTTTCTTTCAAACCGAGTTTGGGAAATTCTCTGCTCATCAACGGAACGAGTGTTTCTTTGCCTCCAAGATACATGCCTGTGAAGCTAAGCTGGACTGTCGTTGTGGTTTGTGTCTCGAGTGGTTTTGTCGTCAATCTAATGAAGAGTTGTTTTGGCAATTCGGTTGCTATTTTTTGCCACTGCTTCACTGCCTCAACTGCTCTTCTCATGGCAGTTGTTGTTTTCACCCTGAAAGTGGTCACGTTTTCAGGTACGGAAACGAGTTTGATCTGCCAGGAGAGGATGACACCAAAGCTGCCTCCACCGCCTCCTCGTATGGCCCAAAACAGGTCTTCGCCCATGGATGCTCTGTTGAGGATATTTCCCCTGACATCAACAAATTGCGCATCGATGATGTTATCACCCACGTTTCCATATTTTCGGATCAAGTTTCCATATCCACCTCCGCTGAAGTGCCCTCCAGCACCAACCGTGGGACAAACCCCTGCTGGGAAAGCATGAACCTGCATGCGGTTGGAAGTTTTACACACACGATTATGATATGACAGAATACAGAAATTTTAATTATATGCAGTCTTAAACTTTTAGTTGAGTTAGTCCTGCGAGGTATATTTTGCTATACCTTGCTTTTTTGTGCAATGGCATAGTAGAGTTCGCCAAGGGTTGCTCCCGATTGGACCCAAGCAGTCTCTTCTTCGACATTGATATCAATTTGGCGGAGATTGAACATGTCAAGAATAATGAAAGGCACATCAGATGAGAACGATAGTCCTTCATTGTCGTGCCCACCACTGCGTATTCTGATCTGCAACCCATTGGATTTTGCACATATGACTGCAGCTTGGACGTGAGAGTCATCAGCCGCAACTACAATTGCCAAGGGTTTTGGGTTTTTGGCTGCTACGATTCGAGAGTTTCGTGCATATGATGTGAAGATGGTCTGGAAAGACGAATTGTCGGGTGTGTAGACGAATTCATGGATTGGATTAGAAGGTCGAGAATGCGTTGGGAGACATTGTAGGAAGTTGTCTATAGTTGAGCACGAAACAAGAGACAAGAAAGACAGTAGTGACAAGAGTGTTACCAATGGATATGCCATTTTGTACCCGTTTTCTGTTTCTGCATCAACACTCCCTCTATATATATACAGTGTGCAAATACTTGGAAGTTAGTAAAGTTTTCTCCATTTCGCACCATTTCCTATTTGTTGTGCCCATACTATTCTAGAAACAATCTTGATTTGCTTTCTTACCATTTTAGTGGCCCATGTACTAACCGAAGAAAATGTCAGGTTTAAAAATATTAAATTTTAATTGTAAAATTAGGGTTAGGTAATTTTGAAATGTGTCAAAGGGCATTTTTGTATTTTTAACAATTTTTAAAATATAATTGATTGGATTAACAACTGATACTTAAATATGATAAATTGCTATTTTCTCTATAACTTATCACTAACATGATAAAAGTCCGATATCAAATTGACGGCACATTGTTTCCGGTTGATAAAATTTGTCACCCAAGTTGATATACCTTAGTGCAAGCTGCTAAAATTGTATCTGTGGGCGTATCCTTTATCTCCATAACAAGTAACTTTTGTTGCTTTCTTTTACTGACATTCGTCTCCTACCTTATTGCACTTTTACAATGGTAGTGTACTTCTTTAATTTTAGGGGTAACAGTAGATGTTTACCCTTAATTTTGTGGTCACAAGCAGATACATACCCCCCCTTAAATTTTGACATATTTATTTAAATTAATTTTCATTTATTTATAGTTAAAACACCATACAGTTTTGAAAAAAATGACCATTTTAACTTTACCCCCTTAATCCACTACAAATATTAGAACAATTATAATTCATTGGATGAAACAATTAATTGGTGAGATTTAATGCGAGTCATCAATGGCATGTTAATGTAAATATTAATTAATCGTGATTTTTTTTTGGTTATTTTACACCTTCAGAAGGGTATAAACGTATTTTTATACCATCATTTGTTTTTAAAAATTGTAATGAATTCTTTTGATATCGGTTCATTGCAATGGTTACATCGGTTCATTTGCAAACTGTTTTATCGGTTCACTAGCAACCGTTTCATTATTTTACTGCAATGGTTTCATCGGTTCACATGCAATTGTTTCATCAACGAATTGCTGGGTGTGTATACAAATCGTTGGATTGGATTAGAAGGTCGAGAATGGGTTGGGAGGCACCGTAGGAAGTTGTCTATAGTTGAACACGAGACGAGAGACAAGAAAGACAGTGACAAGAGTGTTACTAATGGATATTCCATTTTGTATCCGTGTTATTGTTATGTCATGTCAATACGTATATGTGTATATATATATATATATATATAGCAAGCCTATGCATTGAAAACAGTAAAGTTTTCTCCCTTTGGCGTCAGAGTTTATATGTGCATATATACTTTCCTTGCAAGTTTCCACTTGCTATTTAGTGCCCATGCATTTCTAGGCAATCAAATCGTCATGAGTTTTCTACAATTTCTGTGGGCAATATATGTACTTCTGTAATGGTAAACCTAGGAAAATGTTATGCCTCATTCGCACTTTGGAAATTGAATTTTGGCGGCCTAAGGTCAAAAAATTGCGTCACTTATAGGACTAAGTGAAATTTTCATGCATCATCCAAATATCTAATTAATTACTGGGTCAACAGTTTTAAGGCCGGGTTACTATAGTAGCGTGGAGGCCCACATGCAATATCATAACTAAAATACGTTGGGGAGTTATGCTCGTCGACACAAAGTTGATAAGGTCTCTCTTTAAAGTAAATGAATTTACGTTTATGTTTTTATAGCTGATTAGACTTATCATGATAAACACTACACCAATTATGTGTTAAGGTGACATAATATCTGTATTATCTTTAGTATGAGATATGTCACCTAAAGTGTTGGGTGACAACATGTGTGTTACCCAATGATGTCACATATCCATTGTCACCCATAGTATTATGTGACATTTAAAGTGTCACCTAAAGTATGATTGTGTTACCTTATATTAATTAAGGGTGACAAATTGACTTTATTGTGTCACCCAAAAACATAATTGGTGTAGTTTCTTATTCATAAAATTTAGGGAAAATTGCAAGAAATCTTCTTATAATTAATTATGTTTTTTTTTTGCACAAACCCCTCTTCACTATATTTTTACAAACTCTTTTTCACTTATGTTTATTTTTGCAAAAACTCTCTCTTACTCATGTTTATTTTCAAACATGCTTAGGGGTGGATACTTTGGCAACGGAACCGGAGACCGAATCCAAACAAAGAAACCGCGGGTAACGATTCCGGTTCTTAAAATGGAGAATCAAGAAATTTGGTCCAGTTCGATTCTTGACCGGTTCGATCTGATTTTGAACTCATGCTCATCCCTAAACTTGCTAACTCAAACGGCCAACACTTAAGTGACACTTCCGTTAATTTTGAACATAAGCGAAGGAGAATTTTTGGAAAAAAATTAATTATAAGGAGACTTTTTACAATTTTCCTTAAAATTTATAACCGATTAGTAAAACATTGTCCTCAGTTGATTGATACGTACACATGAAAGTATCAACCATTTTCCCTAAAATCTTTCATTTCAAAATTCATGAATTCAGGAAGAAAATAGGTACGCTTTCGATGGCAGGAATTCAGCAAAACATACATATTAATTGCGATAATTACTAAATTTTTATTCTTTAAACTTTTACAAGTGACTATAAGTACTATAATTTGTGGCATAATGATGATAAGTTAGAAATAGTGAAATTTTGTTTGGATATTGCTTATGGTTCTCTTTCTTTTTTTAATTTTATCATTTAGTTTGATTATAAATATTTTTTAACAGATAAATAAACATATTTATGATTTGTATAATTAATTAAATATTAAACGAGTTGTATCACGAACCTACAAGACTTAACATGTTAGGCTCAAGCTTGATTGTAACAATTCCCAAACAAAAATTTAACAAATCAAGCATGAATGACTCGCTAAAACTTGGCTCAGAATTCTAGTCATGAGCAAGATAGTTGCGAAGAGTATTGATGTGGGCCCGTATGGAGTCCACTGTCACTGATCCGTCCCCACATTTAGAGCTGATTTGGCTTCATCCCGGGCTTAGAGAGCCCAAATTATACCACTTTTACGCCTTTGGGTATGTTGGTGTGAATGTGCAGATTACAGGTAAAAAGAGGTCAATGAACCGAGCGAACGCAAGGAGTCGGGAAAGCAAAATAGCAATAGACAATGGATCGGAAGGAGTGACGATCGTTACATCAGTGTAACGATCGTTACAGTGATCGTTACACCGAGACAGTGAGATGTAACTAAGGGTGTGACGATGGTGTAACGGAGCTGTAACGACGATGTAACGATCGTTACACCACTGTAACGATCGTTACACCTGCCAGACGCAGAAAGGGTTATTTGTAGCCGACTCCACGCGACTTGAAGGAGATCGAGAGTTTTGGAGCAGAGAGAAGCTATAGCAGAGAGAGAGAGGCAGCTGAGATCGATTAAGGAGCGATAGGAGCATTCGAGAGAGGCTTCAACCCATTCGAGAGCGATCAAGGTGAAATCAAGGCAATCCAAAGATCACAAGGGCGTCCATCTCCAAAGATTGTTCATCTATTCGGTTTAGGGTTCTTTGTCCCGTCTTCCTTATCTGATTTGTATGACTTGTGAACCTTGCACCATGATTAGGGGCTAATTACCCTCAATCATGGGTGCTAGGTTTGAACTATATTACTTTGATAATTCTAGTTTATGAGTTGAGTTTTATATGCATGTTTGATTGATTCGGAGTTTTTATTGCTTGCAATAGTTATTGAGGAATGACTAATGTTTGTTAGAGTCATGTTGTCGAGTCCGAGAGGACCGGTGTGTGACGGACTCACTCCGAGTCACAAGGGTTTAACTCTTCGAAACCTTACCCAAGTTATGCACAATAGTAATGCAAGCTCTCGTCATGATTTCCCTTTGAGGGGTAGTAGTTTAACTCGAGCTTAGGCTAACACCACACCGAGAGGAGGTGTCAGTAATATCGTTGTATCAGGTTCAATGCATGCATGTTGGCTTAAACACATAATTGAGATTTATACTAGTACCCTAGTGACCTAGCACCCATGGTTCCACTTCTGAATAGTCTCTTATAAACAATCTTTTATTTCCTGTCTTAGTTACATACATTAAACCACAACGCAAATTAGTTACTATCTGAATATTTGATGTCATGAATTAGACTGGTATTTTAGTTCGATCTCTGTGGATTCGATCTGGTCTTACCAGTTTTAACTTGTAACGACCGCGTACACTTGCGCGTTATCGGGTGCCCGTGAACCACTGTCTACGGGCACAACAAGTTTTTGGCGTCGTTGCCGGGGATCTAACATTTAAATATCAGTTTAAATTGTGTCGTCAATTAGTTTTAATTATTTTTATTTGGCCTAAAGTTCAGTTGTCTGGATTTCCTACTATAGGTGCGAACGTGCATGACCTGTTCTTCAGGAGCACCTGAATTTACATACAATCCAGAAATTGAAGCGGCGTGCAGGGTCAATAACGCTCGACGAAGAACTCGTCAACCAAGCACGCAACAGCAAGACTCAGACAACATGAGTCTAAATGGCGAAGAGGCGGCCAATCAAGCCAATCGAAATCAAGCTGCAGCTAATGTTGGCAACGATGGTCAGATCCCTCGAGGCATAGTGCCACCCTTTCAGCCACTCAACGCAAATCAAGCGCAAGAAAGAGGAGCACCACAGTACAACCCGAATCTGTTTGAATTGAGGCCGGTGCACCTGAGCATGCTAACGGCGATGAGCCAATTCAACGGGTTGTCAAAAGAAGACCCGAACCTGCATCTGTGCAAGTTTGAACAAATATGTGATGCCACTGGAGCAGGTGTGCCAAGGGATCTGCTAAGGTACAAACTGTTCCCATTTTCACTGGCCGGGGCAGCCAGTGAATGGTTTATGTCTTTGAAAATTGAAGACACACAGAATTGGCCAGTCCTCCAGAGACTATTCCTAGGCCAATATTTTCCTCCCATGAAGACAGCCAAAATCAGAGGAGAGATTTTTGGGTTCCAGCAGTTTGACATGGAGACCCTACATGATGCATGGGAGAGGTATAAGGCACTGCTGCGAAAGTGTCCAAATCATCAGCTAAACCTGTATGTCCAGAATGAGCTATTCTACAATGGGTTGGATTCAAGTTCCCAGTTGATTATAGATGCCGTAGGAGGAGGCCCACTGATGAGTAAGGATCCTGAGGATGCATACGCTCAAATTGAGCTATGTGCGAACAATAATTTCATATACCATAAAGAAAGAAGAGCTCCAGCACATCAAGCGACATTTGTTGATGACAGTAAGGCAATTCTGGACCTGCAAACAAAGTACAATGACATGTTGCTCATGATTCAAGGAGGACATCAAACTCAAGCGCAGGTAGCACAAACTGAGGTTCAACAGAATCATCAATACTGTGAGATCTGCAAAGTGGACAACCATGACACTGAAAGTTGTGGATATTATACTACCGGGGTAGCTTACATCAACCAGCAGATACTGCAAAACCAAAGATTCAAACCGGTCTATTCTTCAAGATGGCAAGGTCACAATCATAATACAGGCCAGAACTCTGGTCAGCAGAGCATGAATTCAGGGCATAACCAGCTACAATTTGGGAGAAATCAGAACCCAAACAACCAGGGCAACTTCCAGGTCCAATCAAGCCAACCCCCCCGGTTTTCAAGGTGGCCAAGGCAGCTTTGCAAAACCAACGATGGAAGAGATGATGCTCACCTACATGAAAAGTCAAGATGCCATAACAAGGAACCACGAGGCAAAGTTAGGCCAGCTAAAACAAGATGTGACCTGCATGAGTGCATCGATGAGAAATATCGAGACTACTCTGGCTCAGATGGTGACTCCAAGACCACCAGGTACACTCCCAAGCAACACAGAGAACCCAAGAAACGGGGGAAGCCATAATGTGAATGCTATCACATTGAGAAGTGGGACCCAGTTGCCAGACCCCACCCCAGCACCTCGAAGAATTCACGAGGAAAGTCAGGATAAGGAAGAGTCCAGTCAAGGAGAAGAGCTCGAGGAAACAGAACAAATTCCTAACGGAGCAATGGAGGATGCAGATCCACAAGCCCAACACTTAACTACCCCGGTTGTTGTAAGGCCACCATTTCCACAACGGGTAAAGAAGCCAAGAAACAAGTGCTCAGATGCCCAATTTGAAAAGTGCCTGGATATGCTTAGGCAGATCACCATTAATATTCCCCTTGTGGAGGCACTGGATGAGATGGCTAAATACCACAAATTTTTCAAGGAGATCTTATCCAACCGATCCAGGCTTCAGGAATGCACTCAAGTGAAGATGAATGCAGAGTGCAGTGCTATTATTTTGAACAAGTTGCCGCAGAAGGCGAAAGACCCAAGGAGTTTTACTATCCCTATTGGGATAGGTCACCATCAGGCACTTGTGTCTTTATGTGATTTAGGAGCAGGGATAAATCTAATGCCACTATCTGTTTATAATATCTTGCAGATCGGTCAGATGAAGAAGACTTCGGTGTCTCTGCACCTAGCTGATAGGTCGGTAGTATACCCGGATGGAGTAGTGGAAGACGTCTTGGTGAGGGCGGGAAAGTTCATTTTTCCCGCTGACTTTGTAATCTTGGATTATCCAGCAGACCGAGCAGTCCCACTGATATTAGGACGACCCTTTTTAACTACTGCTAATACCGTGATAGTGGGGAACCAAACCATAGTGTTTGATGTGCACAGAACGTTGAAAACCCCTGACCCGGAGGTAAGTGTTTCATCTATCTCAGTTTTTCCTGAAGCAATTAATGCTGTTGTCCCGCTCATGTGCAGTGACAAATACCGAGAGCAATATGAAGAAACAGAAAGGAATGTGATGGTTGAAGAGGTCAGCCATCAAGAAGTGAAGGCCATGCATTCTCGAGTGGTGGAACCCTTATAAGGAGAGGATACGCTTAGTGCACCAAAAGTGTCATATGTGATTGAACCACCCACTCTGGAACTAAAGACACTGCCATCCCACTTAAAGTACATCTTCTTAAGCCAAGAGAACAAGCTCCCGGTCATAATATCGTCATCATTAACTAAATGGCAGGAAGAGCAGTTGACATCGGTGCTGCAAAAGCACAAAGGAGCCATCGGATGGACTTTAGCTGATATAAAGGGTATCAGCCCAACATACTGCACCCACAAGATTATCCTTGAAGACGAACAACATGGATCAGTGGAGCACCAGAGGCGGTTGAACCCAACGATGAAGGAAGTGGTCAAAAAGGAGATCTTAAAGTGGTTGGACGCAGGAATAATATTTCCCATATCCGACAGTAAGTGGGTTAGTCCTGTACAATGTGTCCCCAAGAAAGGGGGGATGACAGTTGTTGCGAATGCCAAGAATGAATTGATCCCATCGAGAACTGTAGTAGGATGGAGAATTTGCATGGACTACAAGAAGCTTAACAGGGCCACCCGAAAGGACCATTTTCCGCTTCCATTCATCGATCAGATGCTCGACCGATTAGCGGGAAACGAGTTCTACTTCTTTCTGGATGGTTACAGCGGTTACAACCAGATCCATATAGCACCTGAGGACCAGGAGAAAACCACATTCATATGCCCCTATGGCACATTTTCCTTCAAGAGGATGCCATTTGGGCTATGCAACGCACCGGCCACATTCCAGCGGTGTATGATGGCGATATTCAGTGACACGACCGAAGATTTTTTGGAAATCTTCATGGACGACTTTTTAGTGTTTGGGAAGTCGTTCGATGGGTGCTTGAGTCATCTAAACCAGGTGTTAAGGAGAAGTGAAGAATGCAACCTCGTGTTAAACTGGGAAAAATGCCACTTCATGGTGAAGGAAGGCATTGTACTCGGGCATCACATATCCAAAGAAGGCATCCAAGTCGATAAGGCAAAAATTGAGGTAATTTCGAGCTTACTGCCTCCTAATTCGGTGAAGATGGCGAGGAGCTTTTTGGGTCATGCTGGTTTCTACAGAAGATTCATAAAATACTTCTCCAAATTAGCACAACCACTATGCACATTATTGGAGAAAGACGCCAAGTTTGAATTTACTGCTGATTGCCTTAAAGCTTATGAGGAATTGAAGAGAATGCTAGTGTCAGCACCGATTGTCATATCTCCAGATTGGAGTAAACCGTTTGAGGTGATGTGTGACGCGAGCGACTATGCATTAGGCGCAGTGTTGGGACAAAAGCAAGAAGGGGTGTTCCGAGCTATTTACTATGCGAGCAAGACTATGAATGATGCGCAGGAGAACTACACGGTGACAGAAAAAGAACTCCTAGCAGTGGTCTTTGCTGTAGAAAAATTTAGGCAATATCTGTTGGGGAGCAAAACCATTATCCATACCGATCACTCAGCAATCAGGTACTTAATGTCCAAGAAAGAAGCGAAAGCTGGATTGATTCGTTGGTGTTATTGTTGCAGGAGTTCGATATTGAAATAATGGATAGGAAGGGCATAACGAACCAATTGGCTGACCACTTGTCCATACTTGAGAATGAGAAGATGACAAGGAGGCGAGCATCAGGGACAGCTTCCCAGATGAACAACTTTTCGGGATCAAGGCGACCATGCCATGGTACTCAGACATTGCAAACTACGTAGCCTGCGAAATCCTCCCTCCGGATTTGTCAAGCCAGCAAAAGAAGAAGCTCATCCATGATTGCCCACAATACTACTGGGACGAGCCGCACTTGTTCAAGCGCGGAGTAGATTCTATCCTTCGAAGATGCATCCCGAAGGAAGAGGTAACCGATATTTTAACAGCTTGTCATAATTCACCTTATGGGGGTCATTACCGGGGTGATAGACCGCGCATAAAGTACTCAAATCGGGCTTTTATTGGCCAACTCTGTTTAAAGATGCACACGAGTTTGTAAAATCGTGCGACAGATGTCAGAGGACGGGAAACATTTCCCGTCGGCACGAGATGCCTCTGACCAATATCCTGGAAGTCGAGCTTTTCGATGTTTGGGGTATCGACTTTATGGGACCCTTTCCCTCGTCATTCGGAAAAAAATATATAATTGTGGCTGTTGACTATGTTTCCAAATGGGTCGAGGCTGAAGCGTGTGTATAGCCGCTGATGCCAAAACCGTTATACATTTTATAAAGAAAAACATTTTCTCACGATTTGGTGCTCCACGAGCTATTATTAGTGACAGGGGCACACATTTCCGCAACAAACTCTTCAAAGCTATAGCAAAGAAGTTTGGGGTAAAGCACAAAATGTCTGTTGCATATCACCCTCAAGCTAATGGGCAGGCTGAGGTGGCGAATCGCGAGATAAAGCAGATATTGGAGAAGATGGTGAGTTCCTCGCGTAAGGATTGGTCCCAACGGTTGGATGATGCGCTCTGGGCATATCGAACTGCCTACAAAACTCCACTACAGATGTCGCCTTACCGGCTTGTGTTTGGGAAAGCGTGCCACCTCCCTGTTGAAATTGAGCACAAAGCCTTTTGGGCCATTGCTAAGTGCAACCTTGAGCTCGAAAAAGCGGGATCTAAACGACTCCTTGAGCTTGAAGAAGTGCAAGAGTGGAGGCGGGAAGCATATGAGAGCAACAGAATATACAAGGAAAAGACCAAAGGCTGGCACGACAAGCACTTGATTAAGCGGACATTCGAACTTGATCAGTTAGTCTTACTATTTAGAGCTAGACTTGCGTTGCACCCTGGCAAACTCAAATCGAGGTGGTCAGGGCCATTTAAAATACTAACTGTGTTTGATAGTGGTGCAGTGGAGCTTTTAAATCTGCGAGACAACTCGACCTTCATTGTGAACGGTCAACAGGTGAAACATTATTATGGAGCCGATCAAGGAGAAAAGGTCGGGATGATAGAAGTGTGGGCCCTTGAATTGGTGAAACTTGAGGAAGTTTGTTGAAGTGGTGCCACTCCGTCCAGCTCAAGGACGTTAAACAAAGCGCTAATGGGAGGCAACCCAGGGATGTCCCACATACTGTAAATATAGCAACATGTAACTGTGGTGTGTGCTCCATGCACACCAATTGTTGTGTTTTTGACATGTTCGTGGCAAGTGTGCAGGTAATAAGGGATGAAATAATCCAATAGGAGAGGCAAGAAATCAAGGAACAGCGCTTTCAGAAGTGTAACGATCGTTACATCACTGTAACGATCGTTACAGTACCAAAACCACAACTTACCGAGAGTTGTAACATGCTGTAACGGTGGAAGTAACGATGGTGTAACGATCGTTACACCACTGTAACGATCGTTACATCTCGCGAGTCTGGAAGGATAAGGAGTACAACAAATCCAAAACGATGCCGTTTGTCAACATTGTGACGATCGTCACAAGATGTGTGACGATCGTTACATCACTGTAACGATCGTTACAGTGATCGTTACACTATTACAGTGAGCTGCAACAATGGGTGTAACGATGATATGGCAAAGAGTTGGCGAAGAGGGAGAAAGGCGATATCTTGTGCGGGGCACTGGTGACCCAACTGGCGCTGTCCATGCCACTGGACATTGATGACAAGATTTGGTATGAAGATCGAATGGAGGCAATTGCCTTGGATAGCGACAGAAGAGAAGTGGTGAAGGAGGCGGGATTTATCAAGCTCCAACAAATTTACGAAGAAATAGACAACCCTGGAGGTCAGAGGAAGAAGACGGCTCACAGAGCAGGAAGTATCCGGTCGGCCGAGGAACCGCAAGTGGTGCTCGAGGAGACAGAAGAAGAAGAGGTAGAAACCGAAGAAGATTACGAGGACGTGGAGTCCTTGGAGGCCAGATTCCAAATGTTGAGCTACGACTTCTACCAATATCGGGAAGCAAATGAGGAACACTGGCGGACCAATGAGGAGCATTGGGCGGACTACTACAGGCGTCAACGAGAAGAGGACCTGTACATGGAAGAAATGGCAGCGAAATGCGAGCGCATGATCAAGGCGAGTGAGGAGTCCACACAGGCGATGACGGATCTGACAGCCCTAATACGGGCTAACTTCCAGCAACACGGACAAGCACCCTCCTCGAGCCATGGCCATTACCCAGGATTCTTCAATCCGGGTGCAGGTAAACCTTGACCTGCCTAAGTCCAAAGTAGTACTTGCCTTGTAAATATGTTTGAGTCCGTGTCATTTTGTGTTTGTGGTCGTGTTAAGACTTAAGTCCTGTTGGAATGTTGATGAGAAGTTTATTGTTTTGAGCCGGGTATCTAATTCCCGAGGTTGAGATCGCTGTCACTTGAATAGTTGACTGTGTATATGGAAGCATATGAGGTCGGGAACTTGAATCTATATTGTCACTTACGGGTGATGGATTCATCGTGACCTTCACTCTATTATCACCCAATGCACATATAGTAACCATGCGCCGTACTTGTATCTTGAGAGTCCGGTTAGTGCTATCGACCGTCTAGGAGCACCCTGGGGAGAGATTTCGTAGGCAATTTTTTTTGGAACGTTTGAGCCGAAAACAGCCCACCGTGAACATGATGCGACCCTAGTACCCGATTTTGAGCCAAATAGCCGTTTCCGTGACCCTTACCATTATAACCATATATATGTCTTTTTCCTTCCAACCAACTGCTTTTTGAACCATAGCATCAATGCTTAGTTGCTTTCTTCAGTTGGGGGTGTCCAGTTGGGACAACTAGATCAAGCTTCGGTTGGGGGGGGGGGGGGGGGGGGAATGCCAAAATAATAAAAAGGTTCAATGAAAGAGCCTTGCAACGAGAGGAGTTCAATGAAAAAACCTTGCAACGAGACAACCTCCGAACTTGGGCAAGCAAAAAAAAATAATATATATATATATATATACACATATATATATATAATAATAATAATAATAATAATAATATTTTCTTTGATAATAACAGCAGCCCAGTTCCGAAGAGAGTTGATCTTCGAAGAAAAAGGGGTAAAAGTCAAAGGTTGCAAGGCTACAATATCTGGAGAGAGGGCGTAAATTTCGAGATAAAAAAGGTAGAGGTTTCAAGGTGTGTTGCAGGGTAGTTGAATGATAGGATGAGAACCACTGGGGAGCAATGGTGTAACGGGGCTTATGAGGAAAAGCAACCTGGTATTGATGCGTTTATTAACCTTTTGTTTTCTATCCTCTAAAAATATTCCTACCCGAGCCTAAGCCTGATGTGAAGAGCCATTTGATTAAGTCCTACACATGGAATCGCCCGGGACCCTGAATTTTTCCGAAAGCGAGAAAACGTCGGGTCGAATATAGTAATCGGTTAGCTTAAGGTTGAGGATGGTGCGTGTGTGAATGCATGTGTGTATCGTTGATAGTGGATTGTTAGTAAACGATGGTCTCGTCTCTCCTTAAGTTGTGATATTTATGAAAGTGTCTTGACCATATATGTCTTTGTGTTCACAGTTAAAGGTTTAGGTGATAATGATAAGGTCATGGGATGTTGAACATGCTCACGAGCATGCTATGAATTGACACTCCAACTGTGACGGTAGTCTAGTCGAGTCTTTATTGTTTTGTTTGTTTTTTTTTGGGTTGGGGGCTCTTTCCTACAAAACCCCCGGGAGAAGACCGAGCTCCCCCTACGGAGTTAACTTCGAGGTTTGCTTATGGCACACTCGGTCAATTCTGCGCATAGTTTACATGTTTATCGAGGACGATAAAGCTTTAAGTTGGGGGTGTTGATGTGGGCCCGTATGGAGTCCACTGTCACTGATCCGCCCCCACATTTAGAGCTGATTTGGCTTCATCCCGGGCTTAGATTGCCCAAATTATACCACTTTTATGCCTTTGGGTATGTTGGTGTGAATGTGCAGATTACGGGTAAAAATAGGTCAATGAACCGAGCGAACGCAAGGAGTCGGGAAAGCAAAATAGCAAGAGACAATGGATCGGAAGGAGTGACGATCGTTACATCAGTGTAACGATCGTTACAGTGATCGTTACACCGAGAGAGTGAGATGTAACTAAGGGTGTGACGATGGTGTAACGGAGCTGTACCAACGATGTAACGATTGTTACACCACTGTAACGATCGTTACACCTGCAAGACGCAGAAAGGGTTATTTGTAGCCGACTCCACGCGACTTGAAGGAGATCGAGAGTTTTGGAGTAGAGAGAAGCTATAGCAGAGAGAGAGAGGCAGCTGAGATCGATTGAGGAGCGATAGGAGCATTCGAGAGAGGCTTCAACCCATTCGAGAGCGATCAAGGTGAAATCAAGGCAATCCAAAGATCACAAGGGCGTCCATCTCCAAAGATTGTTCATCTATTCGGTTTAGGGTTCTTTGTCCCGTCTTCCTTATCTGATTTGTATGACTTGTGAACCTTGCACCATGATTAGGGGCTAATTACCCTCAATCATGGGTGCTAGGTTTGAACTATATTACTTTGATAATTCTAGTTTATGAGTTGAGTTTTATATGCATGTTTGATTGATTCGGAGTTTTTATTGCTTGCAATAGTTATTAAGGAATGACTAATGTTTGTTAGAGTCATGTTGTCGAGTCCGAGAGGACCGGTGTGTGACGGACTCACTCCGAGTCACAAGGGTTTAACTCTTCGAAACCTTACCCAAGTTATGCACAATAGTAATGCAAGCTCTCGTCATGATTTCCCTTTGAGGGGTAGTAGTTTAACTCGAGCTTAGGCTAACACCACACCGAGAGGAGGTGTCAGTAATATCGTTGTATCAGGTTCAATGCATGCATGTTGGCTTAAACACATAATTGAGATTTATACTAGTACCCTAGTGACCTAGCACCCATGGTTCCACTTCTGAATAGTCTCTTATAAACAATCTTTTATTTCCTGTCTTAGTTACATACATTAAACCACAACGCAAATTAGTTACTATCTGAATATTTGATGTCATGAATTAGACTGGTATTTTAGTTCGATCTCTGTGGATTCGATCTGGTCTTACCGGTTTTAACTTGTAACGACCGCGTACACTTGCGCGTTATCGGGTGCCCGTGAACCACTGTCTACGGGCACAACAAGTATAAACCATCAGCTGTCAACCATGTGTATAAATTATTTAAGGTAAGATTTCATGATTTCATTGTCATGGCTACAAGATTTGAACAATTTCTTTTATAATTTCATGATTTATTATTTTATATTTCATGATTTTATTTGTATGATTAACTGATTTACATATAATGGTTTTACTATTTCATAATGTATTATTTCATTTTATGCGATTTCAAGATTTTATATTTAAGATTGCATCATTTACATTCAATTTTCATGATTTTATATTTTATATTTCATTTTCATGATGAGGGTTTCATTTGCAACGCGGAGGTACCTATTTCTTTGAAGAAGACGATTGTGAATTTTAGTTTTGGGAATGAAATGGGAATCAAAGCAATATAGGGTTGTGATGGGTGAATGGAATGACGATGATGCCCTTTTGATTTAGTATTGATTTAATTAATTCATGAAATTAGTGGAGAATCTGAACCATTTATTATTTACATCCAACAGATGTAAGATATTCTTATATTTGTATCTAAGGGGCCATTTGTCAAGGAGTGCATCCCTATCATCAAATCATTTAATTATTTTCTTTAATAAATTATGAAATTTATTTTATTAATTGTGATTTAATTAATTGTTTCCTTATTTAATATTTCATGATTTCATTGTTATGGCTACAAAATTTGAACTTTCTTTTATAATTTCATGATTTAATATATTGTTATTTTATATTTCATGATTTTATTTGTATGATTAGCTGATTTATATATAATAGTTTTACTATTTCATAATTTATTATTTCATTTTTTGCAATTTCATGATTTTATATTTAAGATTACATCATTTACATTAAATTTTCATGATGAGGGTTTCATTTTTACGAACATATTTTTCATATATTTGATTGCATATTTCACTTGAAAGTTAAAACTTTTAAGGGGTTCAAAAATTAAATTTTTACCTTGTATAATTATGGAACCTCCTTGAAATAAAAGTAAAATAACTTAAACTATATAGAAAATTACAAAAGTTAATTGTGAAACATAATTTATATGGTACTCCTTTTAAATTTATTTGAACATTTATTCCTCTTGGTCATACATCACAAGGATTAAATTATCATGCCTTAGTTTTGGCCGATCACATGGAAGAGGCAGCAGGTGGAATGCTCTGTTCATTTTTGAAAAAATTGGTGGGATCGGTCATAGTCTTCACTTTCACCAACCTATCAAAATTGCCCTTAAAATACTTGGCGCCATATTGGGCAGCTTGTTCGAATCCTGTGTAGTTGCTTGGGTTGCTACCAATGTCAAGATCTCTGTAGTTGAGAAACGACTCTCTCGGTGACTTGGACACATATGGAGTCATTGCTTCGTAAAACTTTCTTGAAACATCCATGTAGTGTTCTGTATCCTTGTCATCTTCCCAGGCTACCAAATATTGAACCTTAAACAGAACATCCTTTCTATGAGGATATGGGATTTCGGATTCTGAAATCTCACTCATCCTTCCCCCATATGGGTTCCACTGCATATACAGCGGCTTTGAATTCATCACCATCTTGTATACCCTTTCTAGTGATTTCTTAGACAGTGGTTTCTTGACATAATCGGATTTGTATTTGGAGAAACCATTAGTCTTTACCCTTTTGAGCAGGTCCTCTATGGGTGTCCCAGCTGAGGCACCGAACCATAACAGAGTTGATTCGACCCACCTCATCTCAATGCCATCACTTTCCTTGAAACCCAGTTTGGGAAATTCTTGGGTCATCAATGGGAGGAGTGTAGCCTTCTGTCCAAGATACTGCCCAATGAAGCTCAGCTTGATCATAGTTGTGTTTTGGGCCTCTACTGGTCTTGTCTCCAATCTGATGAAGAGTTCTTTTGGCAATTTGGTTGCCACTTGTTGCCACTGGTACGCTATATCAACTGCGCCTTGTGCAATTGTCCTTTCCACATTGAAAACAGTCACCTTTTCGGGTACCGAAACGAGTTTGATCTTCCAGGAGAGGATGACACCAAAACTGGCTCCACCGCCTCCTCTTATGGCCCAGAAAAGATCTTCTCCCATTGACTCCCTGTTGAGAATTTTTCCATTGACGTCAACGAGTTGCGCGTCGATGATGTTATCAACTGAGATTCCATATTTCCTCATCAAATTCCCGTATCCGCCTCCGCTGAAGTGCCCTCCCGTCCCCATGGAAGGGCAAACACCTGCCGGGAAGGCATGGACCTGCGGTGGGAAAAGGGATAAACAAACTCTTGAAAATATTATACGCACAACTATCATCTAATATATAGAACAAAAGAGTTATACCGTGATCATTCTGAGTATCATCTTAAATTTTTAGTTGAGTCAAATCTCTAACGGTATCTCTTTTAATTACTATACCTTGCTTTTTTGTGCAATGGCATAGTAGAGTTCGCCAAGAATTGCGCCGGATTGGACCCAGGCAGTCTCTTCATTGATGTCGATATCAATTTTGCGAAGATTGAACATGTCAAGGATAACAAAAGGCACATCAGACACGTACGAGAGGCCTTCGTAATCGTGACCTCCGCTGCGAATTCTGATCTGCAGGCCATGAGACTTGGCACAAACGACGGTTGATTGGACGTGGGATTCGTGAGCAGCAGCAACTATTGCCAATGGTTTTGGGTTTTTGGCCGCTATGATTCTACGGTTTCTTGTATATAAATTCAAAGTCGTTGCAAAGGAAGAAGAATTGTTGGGGGTGTAGACGAATGGTTGGATGGGGTTAGAAGACAGAGAATGAGTTGGGAGACATTGAAGGAAGTTGTCGACAGTTGAAGATGAAACAAGAGACAACAAAGAGATGGAAAATAATGACAAAAGTGTTAGTGTATATGTCATAACTTTCGTCATTTTTACTTGTGCTTGTTTTTATTTATTTGTGGACGGATTTATGTATGTGTGTGTGTGTATATATATATAGTTGTGTGATCATCTATACCGCATCCCAATACACGGAATAAGAAGTAAATTTTCTTGAAGTTTTACGTTTCGTATAATTGTCATACATGGTGTCCATATTTTCTAGATTCAATCTATCTTGATGCATTTTCCTGATATCCAACTGTTTAGAAATGAGAATCATGACTAAGTAATTATAAAATACAATTACCTCTTTATGGTCAAATTAGCAACATACTACGTAATAACCATTTAATTTTATTAGAATAGATTACAAATCTTGTAAATTTACATTTGAGTACAGAAAAAGTAAATTGTGTCATGACTAAACTATACATCCTATATGCCCTTCCTTTTCCACCATTCAATTATATCTATGTCTATCATTCAATTAAGATGTGTATTAACTTGTCAGAATGCGCCTAAGCGCTTTGGTTATATCATAAGCCCAAGATAAATGAATGAGAAATTAAACATCAAAGATCGTTGTTTTATTTCATTTGTACCCAAAAAGTCATTGGTAACTAATTTCAATTACATGAAAATTAATTCTCTACCGGTATTTATTTTCCAAAACAATGAACTGGTAAATTTTTTCATATTCTTTCCCTGAAAGTCCTCTTTCCTACAACCAATTTTTCCTCTATAACTTAAAGGAAATCACCATAGCCAAAACAAACACGAAAACTGTAATTGTCATCTCTATTGAAATTATCTCTCTCCATTAACTCTCTACACACTTTTCGAGTTTCCTGTCATCTATCGTTGTGTTTTGAGAAACAATTGTCTATACAGAACAGTAATATCTTAAGAAAAACGGATTATCGTATCTCGACAAAAAATAATTTTCTTTTGATCAATCTTGTTGTTCCAAGTCCAATTATTTATTTTTATGTAATTGTTTATAGGTAAAAGTATATATAGCTATACCCAACTAAATGTGTTTTTCTACAAAGTCATCCCTAACTAAATTTTGGGTAAGTCAACTATATACCGAAGGATTGGAAATTCCTACAAGTTAAAGATTTGGATGGAAAATGTTCGTTTTAAAAATAAAAAGACGAAAATGGCCCTAACTGGAAATCAAATTTTCAGACTTAAGAATTTAATTTTAAAATCCAAAAAATAATTTTAAAACTAGATTTTTAGTCAAATGACATTTTCGTCTTTTTTGCTTTCAAAATTGAGATTTTCCATCCAAAAACTTATTGATTGGGGATTTGGATACATGAGTGTAGTTGGATTGTCTCAAATTTTAGTTAGGGATGAATATGCGTAAAATGCGCTTACTCAAGGATGGTTATCCATACATTTCCCTTGTTTATATTTATCTCTTTAGTAAAATTGAATGTATGAATGTGTTTATTTTATATGATATTTTTCTATTAATCTATGCACGTGTGTTTGTTCGTATTGCGCTTATGGACTAACTTACACCTAACAATCTTAGTGCGTTTATTTTTTAGCTTCCCACAGACGTATATTAATGCGCGAACATGTTTCCTTTTCTGGCAACATTCTGATTTGATTAGTGATCTAACAGATTCATCAACCAGTTTACAGCTAATTTTCTTAGGATCTATTCTTTGATATTTTGAGGTCAATCAATTCTTTTTCTAAGTGAAACACACGATAGCGATTAACACAACGAACATGTTATTTTTTTAGGAATAACCAAAATAGATTATTTATTTTATAAAGCATTGAAAAAGGATACAAAAAAAGTTTTCCTTCAAAATTATACTCCCGACAAAGTTATTGACTAAGGTTACAAACTTGTAAAGGACGAGATAAAGAATCCACCGCAATAAAAATCAAATTTTTGGATGTTTGTAGCTTCTGTTACATTCCCAGACAGTAGCCCTGCTTAGAGTACCCTTCTGTTAATTATTATTAATCCTTAATTATAAATTTATTATAAGTATGTTAATAGTTTATGGACTAAACATTTGTCTAACAAGATTAAGACTACATAATTTTTGTGCAGTAATCCGTAGATGACGAACATATAAACTTATAGTTAGAATTATCTAGGAAAGACCTCAAACTCATAGTTAGAATATATAAGCTTCGACGTTTTATTTATGGCCTCAAACAATCACTATGAGTATGGTTTGGAAGGTTTAGTACATTTGTTCAAGAATTTGGCATGACTAATAGTCAGGCTGATCACTCCGTGTTCTATCATCATACAGGGGATAATCAGGATGAGATCCTAAGGTTGAAAGAGCGTCTATTCAATAAATTTCAAGCGAAAGATTTGGGGCAACTTAAATATTTTTTGGGTATCGAAATTGCCCAATATGGTAATGGATAGTCATCTCCCAACGCAAATACGCTCTAGGCGTCCTTGAAGAAACTGGAATGCTCGATTGTCATCCGTCTGATAGTCCTATGAAACCAAATTCTAAACGTCTTCCAAGAAAGGGGAAGCCACTGGAATATCCTTAAAGATACCGCACTTATTGGGAAATTAAATTACCTCACTATTACTCGGCCGAACATTGCCTTCGCTGCTAGTGTTGTTAGTCAATTTATTCAATTCCCATGCGATAACCATTGGGATGTTGTGGTACGTATTTTAAGGTATATTAAAGGAACTCCGGAACAAGGGTTACTTGATGAAGACAAGGGTCATACTGAGATTGTTGCATATTCAGATGCCGACTGGCAGGATCTCCTTCAGATATACGATCTACTTCTCGTTACGGGATATTGATGAGAGTTAATTTGATATCTTGGGAAAGTAAGGAGAAAGTCGTTGTTGCAAGATCTAGTGCAGAAGGTGAATATCGTGCTATTGCTCTAACAACATGTGAGCTCATATGATTGAAACAATTACTCCAATAGCTCAGACTCGTAGAGGTTTCTCCAATGAAGCTTGTATGTGATAATCAAGCAACTTTACACATTGTGTCCAATCCAATGTTTCACGAAAGGACCACGCATATAGAAATCAATTGTCATTTCATCAGGGAAAAGATTATGTCACGTTGTATCACAACAAATTTTGTGAAGTCTAACGATAAACTAGCCGATGTCTTCACTAAATCATTATGAGGGACTTACATACATTATATTTGTAACAAGCTTGGTGCATACAATTTATATGCTCCAGCTTGACTGAGAGTGTTAGAATATGCATACACCTAGAATATTCCTAAGAGTATTTCTGAGATTCATCTAAAATGTTCTTATTTTATATTATTCTATCTCCTCTAATATAAGGAGAGATTCTTTTATATTCTAATCATTAAAATATCAATAAACTTCAAAGTTAACACTCTCCTTCACCCTTCCACGATTGTTGAAGAAGAAAAGGTTGAGCTTCAAGGTTTTCCATCATCATTTCATCATCTACACAGGGGAATCATCAAGAGTCCAATGACTTAATACAAAGCAAGGAGATTGAAGCTAGAGGAGCCTCCAAAACCCTCTCGGGTTTATGTTTTTGCACCTTCGGTCGCCACTTCTTGAATTTTCTTGTTTTGTAATGAACTCCATCGTAAGCTCAATGATTTAGGGACAAACCCCTTAAATCATAGGTGCTAGACTACTGTATGCCATTTTGTTAATCTAAAGTTGGATTTTATTAATCTATGCATACATGTGTGCGATTTCACTTTGTGCTTATTGCTTGAGTGTTGAATTAGCTACGTCATACTCATGTTTTAATCTCTAATTGATTAGGAGAGCTTGAATTAGAGATTAACCAAAGTAAAATTGAGGATCAGTTTCTTGGAGTCTTTTCCTTGATTCGAAAACCATTGCATGTAATGCAATCGATGTTTAGTAATAATTTTCGAGAGGGTCTCTAACCTAAGATTAGGCTGTTTTCAATGTCGAGAGACGGACTTGGTAATCACAATATAGGCCACATACTTGAATGCATTTGATTGATTGATTTATGGATTATGGATTGGCAAAAGTCGGCGGTCTAACACCCGTGGTTGGTACTTTTCTGATATCCCTCTTTACGAATTTACATATTATCTTACTTTATTGCTCACGTAGTTACAAATTTTCTGTTAATTGCTTGAATTCAAATTGGATCGCAATTCACATACTACACTGACAAACTGTGTCATTTCAATTATTTTGACACTTAAAGCATACACCGTTATAATAGAAACACCCATTTGATCATTATGGAACTGACCCGGATATAGGCCGGTTGCAATACTTGATTCCATCTTGCTATTGCACGAGCCCTAACAAGGTGAGTTACGGCAGTGCACTCATTGCGGGTGATAATATGCAATCCATATCACCCTAGTTTCAAGGGAGAATTTCTTATTATTCAAATATGTTGATTTAACGAGTTATCGTTCATATCAGTCCTCTGTATTATAGTAGTGTAGGCAAATGAGCGTATAACGGAATGGAACTCTCTCCAAACAACAAAATTATCTCAAAATTACATTGACTGCATATACTCTTTTGTATATTATTTGAACATTTATTCCTCTTGTTGTACATTACAAAGATAAAGCTATTAAACCATAGTTCTAAGTAATCACCTGGAAGAGACAGCAGCAGGTGGAATGCTCTGCTCATTCTTGAAGAAATTGGTGGGATCGACCATGGTCTTCACTTTAACCAACCTCTCAAAATTGCCTTTAAAGTACTTGGCGCCATATTGGGCAGCTTGTTCAAATCCTGTATAGTTGCTTGGGTTGCTACCAATGTCTAGATCTCTGTAGTTGAAATACGCCTCTCTCGGTGACTTGGACACATATGGAGTCATTGCTTCGTAAAAATTTCTTGAAATATTCATGTAGTGTTCTGTGTCCTTGTGATCTTTCCAAAAAACCATATAATGAGCCCTAAACAAGACACCCTTTCTGTGAGGATATGGGGTTTCCCGTTCCGAAATCTCACTCATCCTTCCACCATATGGCGTCCACTGCATCCACGACTTTGAATCCATTACCATCTTGTATATCGCTTCAAGAGACTTCTTCGATATTGGTTTCTTCACATAATCAGATTTGTTTTTGAAGATATCACTCGACTTTGTCCTTTTGAGCAGATCCTCTAAGGGTGTCCCAGCTGGGAGATCGAACGAGAACAGAGTTGATTCGATCCAGCTCATCTCAATGCCGTCACTTTCTTTGAAACCCAGTTTGGGAAATTTTTTGGTCATCAATGAAAGGAGTGTTGCTTTATGGCCAAGATACTGCCCTGTGAAGCTTACCTTGACTGTTGTCGTGTTCGGTGTCTCTAGTGGTTGTATTGTCAAACTAATGAAGAGTTCTTTTGGCAATTTGGTTGCTTTTTTCTGCCACTGGTACACTAAGTCAAGTGCTCCTTGTGCAATTGTCCTTTCTACATTGAAAACGATCACCTTTTCGGGTAACGAAACGAGTTTGATCTTCCAAGAGAGTATGACACCAAAGCTGGCTGCACCACCTCCTCTTATGGCCCAAAATAGGTCTTCTCCCATTGACTTTCTGTTGAGGATTTTGCCATTGACATCAACAAGTTGTGCGTCGATGATGTTATCAATAGACAGTCCATATTTTCTCATCAAATTCCCGTATCCGCCTCCACTTAAGAGCCCTCCAATCCCTACCGAGGGACAAATACCTGCCGGGAAGGCATAGACCTGTGATGGAAAATGGGAAAAACACTCTTTGGAATGCTGTACACACAATTCTGATCTAATTGAATACAAAAACTATGAATCCGGCTATTCTGATTATTATCTTAACCTTTTAGTTGAGTTAGTCATCTGACGATATCTTTTTTTTTACTATACCTTGCTTTTTTGTGCAATAGCATAGTAGAGTTCGCCAAGAATTGCACCGGATTGGACCCAGGCAGTCTCATCTTTGATGTTGATATCAATTTTGCGGAGATTAAACATGTCAAGAATAACGAAAGGCACATCAGATACGTATGAGAGGCCTTCATAGTCGTGTCCCCCACTGCGTATTCTGATCTGCACGCCATGAGACTTGGCACACACGACAGTTGCTTGGACGTGGGATTCATGAGCGGCAGCAACTATTGCCAATGGTTTTGGGTTTTTGGTCCCTATAATTCTACCGTTTTTTGCATACAAATTCAAAGTCGTTGCAAACGAAGAGTTGTTGGGGGTGTAGACGAATTGTTTGATCGGGTTAGAAGGCAGAGACTGTGTTGGGAGGCATTGAAGGAAGTTGTCCAGAGATGAACATGAAACAAGAGACAAGAAAGAGATAGAAAGTACTGACAATAACGTTAGTGTATATGTTATAACTTTCGTCATTTCGTAATTGTACTTGATTTCTTGATTTGTCAAGGGGTTCGTATATGTATATATACTTGTCCTGCATCCCAATACATGGAAAAAGAAATATGTTTTCTTGACTTTTTTTTGTTTCGAAAGGAGTATGTTTTCTTGATTTCATATCAAAAGTTTGGGTTTCGTACATAGTTGTCATATACAAATATTCCACTATTGGTGCCCATATTTTTAGATATAATCTCATCTTCATGCGTTTTCCTTATTTTCGGCGGTTTTAAGATAAGAATCACGGTTTTAAAAAAAAAAAAGAATCATTACTAAGTATTTAGAAAATAGATTGCTTCTTTCTGGTCAAATTAAAAACGTAAAAACCAATTTTCAACCTTTTAATTGTATTGGAAGTGTTTATTTAATGTTTTTAAAGAAACAAGCTAATTGCAGATAATTACTCTGGTAAATTGACAACTAATACTTAAGTAGAAAGTAAAACAAATGGTCACATGAGTAAACTACAATTTGTACCCGAGTAATTCACAGTTGTAGTTCAATCTTCAGAAAACTTAAGAGGAAAAATGGGACAGACTATATAAGGACCCGATTCCCTTACATATGTGACTAGGCAGAGTTAGGGGCTCGAGGAGGGCCTTTGAAGTGGATCTCTATTTCAGGTATTCCGGTAATGGGATGGACTCCTAAAACCATTAGGAATTTTGCTAAATTTGCATACACCGATATGTTCATCCACCTTGATAAGAGATGATTCTTTGCCCCCTCTCTATTTAAATCTCATACTGTTTAGTGCGATTTATACCATATTTGCTACACGGGTATGCCGGGTGAATTTTCAGGTGAAATGGGTCATTCTAGAGGTAAAACTCGAGAAACAACAACTAAGGAGAAGACAATCTGTTGGGGGATAAACCAAGTATTCAACTTTTAATCACGGATATAAAGATCGAAACTTTAATCCCAGTGGCATTTGCGGAAACTAACCACCTTAGAAACGACCAATTCCGAATCAACAAGTAACAATCAACAATACTAAACTAGGCAAGTAATAACAAAAATAGAGACACGAGATTTAACGTGGTTCGGCAAAGCCTATGTCCACGGGGGTCAAGAAAATCCACTAGAACAATAAATTGACAACTTGTACACACCACAAGTTTGTCACAACCAAGAAGTCAATAATTCCTCAATTCACTTCTTTTGTTCAAGCCCACTCTTTTATCAAGAGTTATCTAACTCATTTAGGATCTATTCTACCATAAAACTCTCCCCATGAGTTTTCCCAATCCCAAAGACCAAAAGAGCTCAACCCAAAGAAGACCTAAAGCTATACCTCAAGCTAGATGGCAAGACCTTGCTATCTTTTCCACTTGATGCTCCTAAGAGGATGAACCTCCTCTTTTTCTTGGCTTGGACAACAGCTCACAAGACCAGCAAGCTCCTCTTGCTCTTTCCTTCTTTTTCTCTCTCGGCCAACAGCTCTGTCTCTCCCTTTCTTTTTCTTCTTTAGGCAACAACATAACAGCAGCTCTAGCTGTTGCCCTCTTTATCATTTACCAGTCCTAATGGGCTTAATGTGATGGGCCCATAAATGGGTTTCAACCTCTACACAATCAGACCAACTTAACAGACCTGACGGGGGCCAACCACATCAAACTCAACCCGGCAACCCAAGACAATATGTTGGGAGTTTCTAGAACAACTAACCGACCTGACATCCCGGGGTACCACCCCATCAAGCAGAGACCACCACCCTTGACTCGAGAGCTTAGCACCGTCCATAGATCTTGAGAGGGGTCGTAACTTCCACATCTAGAGTCCAAAAAAGAGAAAAAAAATTCATCAAACTGAAGAGTACCGAAGGAGCTACAACATTGAAGAACGAAGTTCTTGCATTGAAGGTATATATTCTGAGTTATGGGCCGTAGAAATGATGAACCTCCAATTTGATGAACCTCAACTTGACGAAGTACCAAGCCGTCAGGCATTACTTGATACTTGTGATTTGAGTTCGAGTTTGATCCCGAGAAGGACAATTGAGAACCGACTATAGCAACCTCCTAGAGTCGATGCCTTGGTACAAAAATCGCTGCTTGATTGATGTTGAGCATTGGTCATAATTTCTGAGAGGGTCGTCAGTCCGAAATTAGACATTACTCAATGCTGAGAGAACCATTAATTTTGCATGATTAAATTGAATTATGAATCTGAATTTACATTAAGCCGTCGATATAGCACTTGTGGTTGCTAGTTAACTAATTTAAAAAACCATCTTATCACCTATTACTTGTTACTTCATTGAGATTTTGCATTACACACATTCACAAACCAAGTTTTGCAATTTAATTTTCCTTTACAACTTCTCAATTATAAATTGATTGTGTACAGACTCATTTAATTCACGTGGAAACGATACAGATATTAGCCGGTTATAAATACTTGACGAACATATGTAACTTCTGATAAACACCCTCCCTAATAAAATGCGATCGCGGTAACACATCACATCGCAGGTGTCAATGATATCATATGTAACTTCTGATAAACTAGTAATCTTTTCAGTTGAGACTTTTAAGAGAACACTAAAAGTGCACACATTTTGAAAAACACAACCCAAATTGGGCCAAGTGGTATGGAGCTCACATACCGTATGTGAGTGTTGGGCCAAAATGTGACGTGAAAACGTCGCATAATGGTTTCCATGTGCAAGTGCACACGGTTCACAAGTAATATACTTTATAAGATCTGATAAGATACTGAGTCGGTCCACAAGGATTAAATTGGGGTGTACGATTAATCAATGAAAGTGTTTACGGTTATGACAAAGATAACAAATTGCGATAGTGATAACGGATGGTTTAAAACGCCTAGGGTGCTAGAAAATCATCAAGTGAAATAGCCCGAAAGACTTAAATTCTAATGAATGAACGGTATGTTGAGCCTATGTCTTTAGTGCCGACCTTGTCTTAAGTGTCGTGAAATAAAATGCTCGATTTAATCTTCAAGGGGGCACGATCGTGACCAAAGGAGGCACGATCGTGACCAAAGGAGGCACGATCGTGCCTAAAAGGTTCTGTCCGACCCTTTGGTCAACTCGCCAAGACTTTGGCTCGATGCCTCATTTTAGGCCCTTTTTCCTTCCGTTCCTGCGTATGCACCTCAAAACACCAAAAAGCATAAAAGTATACTCTCGGGTCTTAATTGGCCACTACGAAACAAAAACGCACCAAATTGTGTGGTTAAACGGTCTCGAAACGAGATCGTTTGACCCCACAACAGTGAGGTCCTGAGTATTGAATAAAATTTTCTTAGATTCTTTTTTTGAGGGAAAATTACACTTTTGTGCACCTGAATATACACTTTTGACACTTTCATGCCCTAACTTTTTTTTTTCTCTTTTTCCATATCAGACTTTCATTTTGGAAAATTTAGCCCTAAAGTTTTCAAAATACCGAAATTCCCCTGGTCTAATGGAAAGAACCGGAACAATTTTTTAAAGAGTGTGAAAAGAAGAAATTTCCCTCAACTATTCATCAAATTTTCAAGTGAATGTCATTGGACCCTCCTACTTCATCAAAACAGAGCCTTCTACGGTGCTGATGGCGGCTATGGTTGTCTCCCGGGATGAGGCTCGGCTCCGCCGGAGACTTGCGGCGGCGATGGCGCCGGAGCAACAGTCATATGCTCTATTTTCTGGTTAGAAAATAGAGGCGAGGTGACGAAACTGCTGGCAGCGAGCACCTCGTCGATCGCCGGATTTTACCTGCTGGGCTTCGTACCTGATGACTGGAGTTGGAGGAGGTGACCGAAGTTGTGCCAAAATTTTCACTCGCCGGAAAGTGTGCCAGAAAATATGTTCCGGCACACTTTCCAGTGAGTGAAAAATTTGAATTCTTGAACTCATTTTTTATTCCCTCTCTCACTCTATCTCTTTTCCGGCCATTCTGTGCCGGAGACGATCGTCGGAGCCCCGTATTCTACCCTTTCGTCGCTGCCCTTTGCCCACCTCGTCGATGCTTGCTGCCTGCGTCCCACCTCGTCGGTGCTCTCCATTTTGTGTTGTGGAGGCTGCAGAGGAAGAAGCATGGCCGGCTCCGGCGAAGAATCACCGGAGAAGAAGAGAAGGAGGGGTCGAGGACGATGGGGTTGAGAATGAAACCTTGGCGAAGGTGTTCTGGAGGCCTAGTCGGTCAACCGTGCTCCCCACATGCCGGAGAAACCCCGACGATGGATACCGGAGAAACGCCGGTGAGGAGGGGGTGGCAGAGGAGGATGAGAGGAATAGTTGAAAGGGTGGCATACCTTTGAAAATTTGATGAATAGTTGAGGGCAATTTTGTCTTTTCACACTCTTTAATTGGACCAGAATTAAACCAGATTAATTTTGGTTCAATTCAGGGGTAATTTGGGTATTTTGAAATTTCTAAAGAAAGTTGTCCCAAAATGAAAGTCAGGTATGGAAAAAGAGAAAAAAAAGTTAGACTATGAAAGTGTTAAAAGTGTATATTCAGACGCACAAAAGTACCCTTTTGCCTAATTTTTATACCCTCAAATATACTGCATAGTGGACCTTTTATTTTATTTGAACATATATTCTTCTTCCTTTACATTACAAAGATCAAACAATTAAACCTGAAGTTTTAAGTAATCACATGGAAGAGACATTAGGTGGAATGCTCTGTTCATTCTTGAAGAAATTAGTGGGATCGGCCATGGTCTTCACTTTAACCAACCTCTCAAAATTGCCCTTAAAGTACTTGGCGCCATATTGGGCAGGTTGTTCAAATCCTGTATAGTTGCTTGGGTTGCTACCAATGTCAAGATCTCTGTAGTTGAGATATGCCTCTCTTGGTGACTTTGATACATATGGAGCCATTGCTTCGTAAAACTTTCTTGAAACATTCATGTAGTGTTCTGTGTCCTTGTGATCTTCCCAGAAAACCAGATAATGGGCCATAAACAAGACATCCTTTCTGTGAGGAAATGGAGTTTCCGATTCCGAAATCTCACTCATCCTTCCCCCATATGGGTTCCATTGCATCCACGTCTTGGTATTCATCACCATCTTGTATATCTCTTCTAGAGACTTCTTCGATAGTGGTTTCTTCACATAATCAGATTTGTTTTTAAAGATATCATTCGACTTTGTCCTTTTGAGCAGGTCCTCTAAGGGTGTCCCAACTGGGAGTTCGAGCCAGAACAGAGTTGATTCGACCCAGCTCATCTCAATGCCATCACTTTCTTTGAAACCCAGTTTGGGAAATTTTTTGGTCATCAATGGAAGGAGTGTTGATTTATGGCCAAGAAACTGGCCTATGAAGCTTAGCTTGACTGTTGTTGTGTTCTCAGTCTCTAGTGGTTTTGTCGTCAATCTAATGAAGAGTTCTCTTGGCAATTTGGTTGCTATGTGCTGCCACTGGTACGCTATATCAACTGCCCCTTGTGCAATTGTCCTTTCCACATAGAAAACAGTCACCTTTTCGGGTACCGAAACGAGTTTGATCTTCCAGGAGAGTATGACACCAAAGCTGGTTCCACCACCTCCTCTTATGGCCCAAAATAGGTCTTCTCCCATTGCCTTTCTATTGAGGATTTTGCCATTGACATCAACAAGTTGCGCGTCGATGATGTTATCAACTGAGAGTCCATATTTCCTCATCAGATTCCCGTATCCACCTCCGCTGAAGTGCCCTCCAATCCCCATGGAAGGACAAACACCTGCAGGGAAGCATGGACCTGCGATGGGAAATGGGACAGACCGACTGTTTGAAATGTTGTACACACAAAATTATGATCTAATAGACTACAAAACATCAAATCCCGTTATTCAGACTATCATATACCTTGCTTTTTTGTGCAATGGCATAGTAGAGTTCGCCAAGAATTGCACCGGATTGGACCCAGGCAGTCCCTTCTTTGACGTTGATGTCAATTTTGTGGAGATTAAACATGTCAAGAATAACGAAAGGCACATCAGATACGTATGAGAGGCCTTCATAGTCGTGTCCCCCGCTGCGTATTCTGATCTGCAGGCCATGAGACTTGGCACAAACGATAGTTGCTTGGACATGGGATTCATGAGCGGCAGCAACTATTGCCAATGGTTTTGGGTTTTTGGCCGCTATGATTCTTCCGTTGGGGGTATAGACGAATTGTTGGATTGGGTTAGAAGGCAGAGACTGTGTTGGGAGGCATTGAAGGAAGTTGTCAAGAGATGAACACGAAACAAGAGACAAGAAAGAGGTAGAAAGTAGTGACAATAACGTTAGTACTGTATGTGTTATAACTTTCGTCATTTCGTACTTGTGCTTGTTCCTTGATTTGTGGGAGGGGTTCGTATATGTATATATAGTTGTCGGATCAGTCCCAATTCATGGAAAAAGAAGTATGTTTTCTTGACTTTGTTATTAGAAGGCGTATGTTTTCGTGACTTCACATCAAAAGTTTGCGTTTCGTACAAATTGTTGTCATATTCCACTTGGTGCACATATTTTCTATATATTTGTTTTTTTCTTTTTGAACGGCACCCTTGTTTTCTAGATATAATCTCATAAGCGTTTTCCTTATATTCAGCGGTTTTAAGATAAGAATCATGACTTAAGTATTGAGAAAATAGATTACCCATTCAACCTCATATCCCTAAAAACAACTCAAGCAAAATCTTCTCGATTCATAGAGCCATTTAAGCAAACCTCAATCACATTGCCTATCATAATACAAAACCAAGCAAAAAGAACCGGTACCCCATCAAAGCCAACACAACCCCCAAAAAAGCCAATTCCCCGAACTCGCAACCCAGATTCATTGTAAAATCCCCTTCACAACACAACCAACTAATATTGTCCCACAAAAAGAAAGAAAGGTGTGTGCAAACAAGACCTTCAAGGAAGTTGAAGCAAGATCATATATCCACAAGAAAAGATGCAAAGGAACAGTGAACAAATTCAGGAAAGATTGAATCAAACGGGGCTGACTTGTCCATAAAGCAAGTGAAGCTATTGCAGTCTACAACTATAACCACCAGCACTAACAGGATTACCAGATGTGAAATGTCAAAACGTCAACTGGTCTAGGTCTGCCCCAGATGGCTCAGGTCTGCCCAGTCGACCCTAGTCAGACCAGTGCGGAACCACGATCTGAGACACGAGGGATCGTCACATAGAGAAGGTCATGATCATGTCACGATCGTGACATCGGCGTGACAACATACTGGAGAGAGACACGATCGTGACCCTAAGTTAGCGTTGACCATGGCGTGGCTGAGTTTGAAATGAAGGAACGCTGGTGTCCCTACTTGAGCACTATAATTTTTGGGGCTAAAAATCCTAAATCACGGGTGCTAGATTTTAGAAATGACACGAGTTAATTCTTTTAATCATTTAACTGTGGTATTGTGATTCTCCTTTGTGATGATTGGGTGTTTTATGAATTTGCTACATATAAATCATGTGTTAGCTTGTGTTTGACTCTGATAGGGGTTTATATAAGTGGAACTAAGTAGAATCGAGGGATCGAATCCTGACGTGATTTCAGTTGCCTTGAAAACTGTCGTGTTTAATGCTATTGACAGTGAGTAATAACACCCGAGAGGGTAGCTCAGCTGAGATTAGGTCAATTCTAATGTCGAGAGATAGGATTGATAATTAAGATATAGGTCACAATTATCATATTGATTGATTTTCTTATGGATTGGCTTATGTCGTCGATCTAGTATCCGTAGTTGCAAGTTTACTGTTAAATTCTTCTTTTCTTAATTGTCTTAATAATTGTTCGTATTAGTTGATCATTGCTCGCTTTAGTTGATTGTTTGAAATTTTAGCATTTGAATTAACTTGTTTACAATCACACAGCCACCAACCATATTTGTGTCTTTTCATTACGTTTTACACTCGAAACAACTTTTTTTCACAATCCGCCCTTATTTGACCCTCGTGAGGCCCGACATTCGGATCTTAACCAAATATCTAACACTTACGAACCGCGATCACGCCATCCCAAAGTCGTCGCGGTTGTGGACATCAACCGCGTTTAGGGTGTCAAAGATCCCGTCGAACCAGCCTCTTCTATTTCTCATATGACCAACTCGTCTGCATCCGATATATGATTTGGAACAGAATAATTTCAATGAAAATAGCCAGAAACATAAATTAGATACTTGGAGTTGGTGCAGCCGAGAGACTATTTATAGATGAACGATGAAACGCTCAAGGCATCAATATCTCATTACATACTAAATCCAGGTAGATTCAAATGTAATTAACACAATTCGAAAATTGTATGTCCTTTTCATCCTAGTTTGCTTCAATTAGCTCTTGAGATTTCAATATCTTCCTTTCTTTTTTTCCCTGAAAACCCCCAAGAGGTGGAATACTCTGCTCGTTCTTGAAGAAATTGGTCGGATCGATCATCATCTTTGCCCTCATCAATCTCTTTAAGTTACCTTTGAAAAACTTAGGTCCGTACTTGGTTGCTTCTTTCAAACTCGTATGGTTACTCGGAGATTGGCCAATGTCAATGTCTCTGTAGTTGAGAAATGCCTCTCTTGGCGAGCTAGACACATGTGGAGTCATTGCTTCATGAAACTTCTTTATGATCTTCATGTACCTCTGGCTGTGCTCATCTTCATGTTCTTGCCACGATATCAAGTACTGAATCTTGAATAAATTACCTTTTCTGTGTGGAAATGGGGTTGCGGATTCCGGAATCTCAGCCATCTTTCCTCCATACGGGTTCCATTGCATCTTCAGCTTCTTCGACCCGATCATCTTCTTGTATGTCTGTTCTATGAATTTCTTGGGGATGGGTTCTTTCACATAATCAGACTTGTGTTTGAAGTATTTGGAGAATGTCCTGTTGAGCAGGATTTCAATGGGTGTTTCTCGAGGGTAATCGTACCAGAACAGAGTCGATTCGATCCAACTCATCTCAGTGCACTCAGATTTCCTCAATCGCAGTTCGGGGAATTTTTTGTTCATCACTGAGAGGAGATTTGCTCTCTTCCCAAGAAACTGGCCATAGAAGAACACTACGAATCCTGTCTTTTTGTTCTGGCTATCTTTATCTGCATCCGCCTCCACTCTGATGAAGAGGTCTCTCGGCAATTTGCTCGCTACGCGTTGCCATTGGTATGCCATGTCGATTGCGCCTTGGGAGATTGTCCTGCCTACCTTGAACACTGTCACGGTTTTGGGTACCGGAACGAGTTTGATCTTGAAGGAGAGGATGACACCGAAGCTGGCGCCGCCTCCACCCCTTATGGCCCAAAACACGTCCTCTCCCATTGTCTCTCTGGTGAGAATTCTTCCATTGGCATCAGCAAGTCGGGCGTCGATTATGTTATCAACAGAGAGCCCAAATTTCCTCATCAAGTTCCCGTATCCGCCGCCAGTGAAGTGCCCTGCAACCCCAACGGTAGGACAGACACCTCCAGGAAAGGCATGGACCTATTATTTGGGTAATTGACGAGTCTTAATATTGTCAAGCTATCCAATACAATAAAACGTTAAGCAAAAATACGCATACATAACATAAGTTAAGAAGGATATTGGAAAAATGGGAGTAGTCTTATTTTAGTTTAGGGAAAATGGTAGTGCTTATACTATCACACTTTACAAGATGGGGATGCCTAATTTGAGTGACGAAATTGTGATGACATAAAAAATTAGTTATAAAATATTTTTATAAAAACTTTTAAAAATATAGTTCTTAATGTGAATAGTAATTTGGTCATTTACATAATCTTTGTTAGAAGAATCCAAATTTTCAGCATAGATTTGGTCATTAACATAGTACACAATACTCTCTTACAAAATTATTATAGCATAGTCCATGTTTTTCCCTTTTTCCTTTATTTTGAGAGGTCTTAGTTTATGTGTATTGTAAAGATTAATATTAATGTGAACATATAAATGAATTGTAATATAGTTTCTATACCTTGCTTTGATGTGCAATTGCATAATAAAGTTCGCCAAGAGTTGCACCGGCTTGAACCAGAGCGGTCTCCTCCGCGATGTCAACATCTATGTGTCGGAGATTAAACATGTCGAGGATCACAAAAGGCACGTCGGATATGTAGGAGAGGCCTTCGTAGTCGTGTCCGCCGCTGCGTATCCTGATCTGCAAGCCATGAGACTTGGCACAAATAACAGTAGCTTGGACATGGGACTCGCTTGTGGCTGCTACTATGGCCAACGGTTTTGGGTTTCTTGAACTTAAGATTCTAGCGTTTCTTAAATAGAATTTCAATACAGACGAGTATGAGGAATTGTTGGGGGTGTATATGAAGATTCGGATCGAGTTATGGGATCTGTGGTTTTGCGGGAGGCATTGGAGGAAGTTGTGTAGAATTGAACATGAAACGGACAAGAAAAAGAAGGGAATTGTGATGAGGAGCAGTGTATATGTTTTAGTGCCCGTCATGATGTCGCAGTGTTTTGTGACATTACGGCGCAAAGAAGTTTTATATGTAGAGATAATTCACTGTTACTAGTAATAAAATAAGAAACAGAAAAGGGATTTTGAATTATATAATCTTGATGACCGTATAAATGAATAAATATTATAACTGCAGAGACCTAATTGAGGAGTAAATAATAACAAAGATGTTGAATGGAAACTGAATTGTGCACAGTACTGATGCATACATAGCAGACAGGGGCACCCCTTTAGCTCAGGAGTTCGAGATTTTTTCATGTAAAGTTCTATATAAAAGTAGGATATGCCCCTCCTTAAATTAAAATATATATATAAATGTTGTGTAACATAATAATAAAATTTATTTAATTTATTGGTAAGTGTGTAGTTATTGTTTTTATTGTTGGGATTAACAAACATTTTTAATTAGTTATTGTGTGCTTTTCTTAACAAAATCTGGTTGAAAACACTTTGAATTTTTTTTAGCACGACATAATGCACCCCTACTTGAAATAATTTATGGTTATGCCTCTGATAACAGGTAAAGACTCGGTCGAGTAAGTGAACTATATATAAAAAGAAAATATTGTGTAGGAAAGAAGATTAGAGTGTGATTTGTATTTTTGACTAATTATAATTATGTACAATGATTAAGAAATAAAGCTCAAACACTATTTAATTTTGTGTGACCGGCAGCGGACACGGTCAGTGGCTAGTAAGGGTAAAAGCGTGTTGAGAATGCTTGACAACGTTCTGTGGGCTGCTTATATGGCGCGTCTAACGCAGCACCATCACCAACTACGGGCGGCAAAATTATTGATAACGTACCGTGCACCGTGATGTGGTCCATTTGTGTCTTTTCCGGATCCAAATAACCCTCATCTTAACACGTTTTTTCCTTCGTTTCGGTCTCTTTAGGGCCATTATTCTAATACTTTTGATCCTTGGTGTAATTTTGACATTTTGTAGGTGGAATGCACAATTGGAGCATAATTGGAGCTGAAAATCGGTTAAGAAAATTTTGCACAATAGCTGAAACTTTCTGGTAGTGTAGATTTCTCATCTGAAGTCTGATTGGGGCCCATAATTTATCGATTTGAATGGATTGTAAAGATCTAACACATTGAAGAGGTTGAAAATGAATCACGATAGTGACTAGACAAGTCACGATCGTGCCTAATTGAATTTTTGGCAAAACAACCCGTGGCGAGGCACGATTTCAGTCACGGAGCGCACACGATCGCCACCATGGGATGCACGATCGTGACTCCATAGTCAAGATCGTGCCTAAGCGCCAGAACTGCGTTTTAAAGTGCAGAAAACCCTAAATTTTGACATCCAACCCTCACTTTTCAGCCCCCACACTTAGTTTTGAGAGGGTTTTCGACCTCCCAAGGGTTCCTAGAGTAAAAGGGCTCCAAGAACCTCCCTTGGAGTTTCCACCACCACCACCATGGGAAGAAGAAGAGGAGGCAAGAAGCTACATGGAGAAGCTAGATTGGAGGATTTTGATCCTCTCAAAACCCATATCCTTGGGTTTTTGGTTTGTAATTCTTCTTCCACTTCTTGAATCTAGCTTATTGTGTAGTAGAACGCTTGAGCGCCATGATTTGGGGTTAAGAACCTAGGTCATGTGGGCTAAACCTTGATTTTGGCTTCAACTTTGATATTTATGATTAATTAATTATTTGTTGCATGCTTATTGTGTGCTACCGTAGATTTTGAGTGAGAACTTGAGATCGTCGTGCTTTATTCGCTTGAGTATGAAATGCTTGTGATTATTAGTGAGAGCTTGTGATTGCTTGCATGATTGTTCTTGCCATAGTTATTGAACCGGTTCGAAAGAAAGGTTCGAGAGCGTGAATAGGTAGAACCAAGGTGACGTCGTAATGCGTCCTCATTTTGGGCTCGATCATTATCGATTTTAGTGAATTAGTTTGAGTCTCGGGATGACGGGGGAAGACATGCTTGCTCTTAGTGTTAGTTTGGTGATCGAGTAGGAGTAGTGTAATGTAGTGAGCGAGAGTGGTAACATCCCTAAAATCACGAGAATTGGGCTAGTTATGACGCTCTTTGCTGAGAGGCGGGATTCGGTAACTAAGACATAGGTCTGATTCGCATGCGATAGATTAATTGAGTGCTTATGAATTGATGAGTGGATCTCTTGTAATTTTATGAATTGTCTATGGTTCATTTGATTGCTCGGTAGCCTTGATCATGTTTAGTTTCTTAGGTTCTCGAATTCTTAACTTCCGACCAACTTTCTACAATCCGCCCCACCTTTACTTTCTCGCATTAGTTGTAGGTTAGTTGTATTTGAGTGCTTAGTATAGTTAGTTAAATCCACCCTTCTTGTGTTTTTACTTTTTTGAGTCATGTCGGGGAAGAAATCGCGAAAAGTCCAATTATGAAACCCACATTTGGTCCCCGAGAGTTCGACCCGATAAAGCCGGAAACTTATAAATTTACTTGATAGACGACCGTGCTCTGATGCGCATTAGTCAGGGAAGCAAGTGATGAGTGAGTGGCGGTGCGCCCGAAATCTCGCGTCCACTTCCCGGGCATCACACCGCCTCATGGAACTTGTGTACCCTCGAAACTATGAAGGTGAGAAGGCACGGTATATAAATTGTTGATGGTGCCAACCTTCGATGATGTTTGACGAGCAATGCAGACTTTTGACGAACGATGCTTTGGGACGATGACGTAAAGCTTGGGCCTTCAACTGGCGTCATCCACATTTAGCGTGGCTGGTTGGTTGAATCTATGTGTCCTTTATTGTGGATTAAGCATGAGCATAAGTCGGGTTGGGGCGGGTTACACTAATTATTAGAGCCAAACCGAAAGGAACAAGTTAGAGATATGAGGGGCCAACCCCTGTCATATATTTCGTATTTAGATGCTTAAGTCTGGTTATCATATTCTGAGCCATTTTTTCAGATATAAACAAATTTTTTTAGTTCTTTGTATGAGAAACAAAACCAGAGCAAGCCTTTTGATGGTCGAGGTTATTCACCATTTGGTTTTTGTATGGCAGGGCCAGCTCGTCTATAAGTCAAGTGAAGCAATTGCTTTAGGCCCACCTAAAAAATAAGGTTTTAATATGATAAAAAGACCATAAAATTTACCATTGTAGGTTCATTTTCAAAACTAATGCCCATAACAATAGGGAAAGAATCAGCAGAACACCATAACTTCAAATAGGTACCAAGGGACCAATCTCAACCACACAATTATATAAGCAATGGTCAAGATGCACGCGGTGGCACATGGGTGTAAATAAGTCGAAATTGTAATTTTTATTAGTTTTTTAACATGTACATGGAGGTATATTTGTATTATTCTCCTCAAGCTTGCCCTCCTTCCCTTTCCCTCACGCATCTCTTCTCCTCTTCCGTCCGCGACCCGAGCCTCCTCTCCAACGTCCTCTGCGTCTCCACCGGCACTGGCCACGATCCGCTGCTCGTCGGCAGGGCGACTCTCCTTCCTACGCAACATCCTCCTCCTCTATGCTCCATTTCTCGATTTTCTTATTTCCATTTCAGTCCCCGAATCTCAATCTATTTGCAATACCACTCTTGTCTCCGACGCTTCCCTCTCTTCTCCATGATTGTGCTTCAGCCCTGAGATCATTGAACGAGCTCATGGCGTTGGATCGCCTCGAAAGAGTGCCCAGATCTGGATCCACGAAATTCATATGAGAAATTGGAAACAATGAAAACCTGAAAGACTTTCATATAACTGAAAACTTGAAAGCCTTTCATGTAACTGAAAATATGTTCAAACAATGAAGAACTACATTCAAACTGGTTTTCTGAGACACCTTTCATGAAATTCAAATGTATCAACTCAAAAACAATTCGGATCAAAGTTTTTCCAAAATATGAAAACCTTCCATATTTTGTAACTAAAAACCTGAACTCCTTTCTTATAACTGAAAACCCTCGTTACACCAGGAGACCCCTCGTTACACCACTTTCCCGATGGGTATTAGTGTTTTTCTATAGAAAAATACTCGAAACCCTCGTTACACCAAGGGACCCCTCGTTACACCACTCCCCCGACGGGTATTAGTGTTTTCCTATAGAAAAAATACCTGAAACCCTTGTTACACCAGGGGAGTCCTTGTTACACCACTCCATTGACGGGTATTAGTGTTTTCCTATAGAAAAATATCAGAAACCCCTATTACACCAGGGGAATCCTTGTTACACCACTCCCCGGACGAACATTTAAGTTTTTCCTATAGAAAAATACTCGAAACCCTCGTTAAACCAGGGGTCCCCTCGTTACACCACTCCCCCGACGGGTATTAGTGTTTTCCTATAGAAAAATACCCAAAGCTCTCGTTACACTAGGGAAACCCTCGTTACTCCACTCCCCCGACGGGTGTTAGTGTTTTCCTATAGAAAAATACCTGAAACTCTCGTTACACTAGGGGACCCCACGTCACACCATTCCATTTCATGAATTGTGTCTCAGAAAACCTGTTCTAATGTAGTTCTTCATTGTTGACAGGTTTTAAGATATATTAAAGGCGTTCAGGTTTTCAGTTACAAAATATGTTTCATATTTTGGAAAAACCTTGATCTGAATTGTGTATGAGTTGATACATTTGAATTTCGTGAAATGTGTCTCAGAAAACCTGTTCGAATGTAGTTCTTTATTGTTTGGACATGTTTTCAGTTATATGAAAGACTTTCAGGTTTTCAGTTATATGAAAGGTTTTCAGATTTTCATTGTTTTCAATTTCTCATATGAAATTCATGATGGACTCCTTCAAATAAATGAAAATGACAGTGATTTTCATTCGAAGAAGATATTCCACATATAAATCCCTCAATCTCTCTGTCCCAATCAGAGTCGCGGAGCGATTTTTTTTCACATTCCCGCCTCCAAAATCACCAGAATTCGAGCCCTTCTTTTGCCGATTCACGGTTTCGAGCCCTCGTCGCCGCCAATCGAGATGTCGGGGTAGGTGTTGTGAGGTCAAAAGGTCTCGTTTCGAGACCGTTTAACCTCACAATTCGGTGTGTTTGTGTCCGATAGTGTCCAAGTCAGGCCCGGGAGTACGCATTTTATGTTTTTTAGTGTTTTGAGGTACATACGCAGGAACGGGAGGAAAAAGGGACAAAAACGAGGCACCGAGCAAAAAGTCAAAGGGCGTTGACCAAAGGGCCGGGCAGAGCCCTTTAGCCACGATCGTGCCTTGATTAGCCACGATCGTGGCTCACTAGGCACGATCGTCCCTCAGCCAGTCACGATCGTGCCTCCCCTTTAAGATTAAATGCTGAATATATTCAAACTTACAGTGGGCTCCCCCGATCTCAGTCACGACGGAGACACGATCGTGACCCAAGGAGGCACGACCGCCCCTTCACGAGCCACGATCGTGGCTTTAAGGGGTAAAGGATCGAGGCGATCCAAAAATATCTTACCTGCCACGAGTCACGATCGTGCCTGACGATGCCACGATCGCCGACATGACCAAGCCACGATCGTGCCTCTTCCTACCCACGATCGTGACCCAGACTGAGGCACGATCGTGCCTTGCTAGTCACGATCGTGACTGCCCCCAGAATCAGAAAGTATAAAAGGGTTGCAGCCACATTTTTGTGAGGAGGAAGAAAAGTAGAGAGAGAAAACGAGACCAAGGAGCTTTTCAGCCATTCTCCAAGCGTTCTTCGTGGTTTCTCAAGCGTTCTTCATCTTCCTCGACACCAAAGACACCGCTAGTTCTACCGCTCTTCATCACACATCGAAGACGCACCTTGCTCGGGAATCCAAGAGCATTTTCTATCCATTTACTTTATGTTCTTCATGTTGTTTATGTGTATTACTGTTGCCACCATGTTTTTGCTAAGCTTGAGCACCATGGTTGAGGGCTAAATCCCTTAGCCATGGGTGCTAGACAATATGAAATGTGAATACGAAGTTTGTTGAGATCATCGATTTATTGAATGATAAATATGTTGTGTAGTTTGTTGTTTAAATGCATGTGTTGTTTAAGTGACGTTTTACAATATATGTTTGAGGAGTTCTATCCGATACCGAAAGGGAAGGACTAGAACCCGGACTTAGCATCCACCGAGGGTTGTAGGCTCAGGGCCGTGTCTTGGCACCTTCTAGTAACCCTTAGCTTTTTATTGTCGATTGTATGCGATCTCGAGTTTTCTCAATACTGAAAGGGCACGGGAACACTCGAGATTAGGCTAACCTCATTACCGAAAGGCGAGGTCGGCACTTAAGACATAGGCTCAACCGACCTTTCATTCAATAGATTGCGTATTTCTCGAACTTGTTCACTTGATGATTGTCTAGCACCCTAGGCGTTTCAATCCATTCGTTATCACTATCGCACTTTGTTGTCTGTGTCATAATTGCAAACACGTTTATTAACTAATCGTAAACCCCACATTAATCCCTGTGGACCGACTCGGTATCTTACCGGATCATATAAATATTATTACTTGCGACCCGTGCGCACTTGCACGTGGAAACCATTGTGCGACATTATCACGTCACATTTTGGCCCAACAGTAGGATCTTCAGTTCTGGAGGAGCCGTGGTGAGGATCGGTTCTACAATTCGGCGGATAGGATGAAGGACGGAGGAGATAAGGGAGGAGACCGGGTATTGGAGGGAGGAGACCGAGTATTGGAGGGAGGAGACCGAGTATTGGAGGGAGGAGAGGGAGTGCTCGGCGTGTTTGAGAGAGGAGAGCTGGGAGAGAAGCCCAAATTTATGATATGTTGATTTTACCTACATACCCTCATGGGTAGTATTTGGTTATTTTTTTGTAATAATGGGGTAAATAATGTAAACCATTGATGAGATTACATCCAACGGATGGCAGTGGTCCCTTTGTAGCTATTTGAAACATGGTTTCTAGCGGATTGCATCCCATAACAATAATCTATTAATCCTTTTTGCTTTAGGCCTATAGAACCATTAAGCCGGTCCTATCGGTGGGTTAAAAATTTTAAACGGTGGCGCGAAAAATGAAAAGTAAGTATGATGAAAAAATTGAGACGAAAGGTTGGGAGGGAAAGTTATTGGGAGGAAAGTTACAGGGCGATGTAAAACTCATAAATATCTTTAACAAATCGTAATAATTAACTCAATTTGTATGGATTATTGATAATTGTAAGATTAGAATATGATTGAGCTAGATTTAATTGGTTGGGTGTACATTGGGTTCGATTATCTTGCTTATATTATGATGGGTTGAGAGTTATATGTAGGGTAGCGGGTAGGTCAGGTTTAGCCCCATCAACCTGTAAATCGGAACAAACAAGTTCGTGTTGAGTTTTTCTCGATCAATTACCCGCCGGATCGCACCGCGTTGGTCTACCAGCAAGCGAATTGGGTCGAGTTGATATTTTTTCCGGGTTGGCGGGCAATGTTGCTCGCCCCTAATATTGATGCAGATCTACGATGTCTACGGTTTAGTCCGCAATAATGTGGATTTGTATGCTAAAATCAGAGTACTTCAAATTTAGAATTTTCATTTTCTAATGTGCAGCCATAATCCAATTTACAGAATCACTTAATTAATTATTGTGGTAACATTAGACCTACGATAGCAATGAGAGAATCGTGTTGTGGTACACGCAGTTTCACACATTTAGTACTCTTTTATTTTCTTCTGCATGTCTACGTTTTTTCAATCAGCAACAAGATAAACATATTATAATGCTAGCAATAAATTCTCCAGAACAGATAAGAATATTACATGAGGAAAATGACAAATTCTGTCTATTTCAAAGAGGTCAGAGGTGGAATGCTCTGTTCAAACTTAAAAAAATCACTAGGATCAACCAACCTCTTCACTCTCATCAATCTCTCCAAATTTCCCTTGAAGTACTTAGCCCCATACTCAAAAGCACCTTCCAGTCTTTCATTGCTTAGAGGGTAGACCCCAATGTCTAGGTCCTTGAAGTTGAAAAATGCCTCTCTTGGAGATTCTGAAACATAAGGACCCATTGCTTCATAAACATTTCTTGAAACATTCAAATAAAACTCTCTTGCCTTAGCCCCAGTTTCTTCCCATGTCAGCCCATACTGCAACAAAAACAAGTTCCCTCCCCTATGAGGGAACGGAGTTTCCGATTCCGAAATCTCACTCATTCTTCCCCCCATTGGGTTCCATTGCATTTTCAGCTTCTGCGCTTGTAATACTAACTTCCAAATTTTCTCCAGAATTGGCTTTGAAATGGGCCTTTTAACAAAATCGGACTTGTTCTTGTAGATAACGGGACTTCGCTCCCTTTTGAGAAGAATCTCTAAGGGGGTTCCGATTGGGAGTCCGTCTTCGTCAAAGAAGAGAGTTGATTCAATCCAACTCATCTCTACACATTCTTCTTCACTCAAACCCAACTCAGGAAACTTATGATTCATCAGTTTGAGCAGTGTCTCTTTTTCTCGAAGAAACTGTCCAAGAAACTTCACTACCACCGTCCCATTCATAACCCGTACAGAGGCTATGACGTGGAGGTCCATTGGTAGTGTACTAGCGACCAGTTGCCATTTATACATCATGTCAGTTGCTACCGGTCTTGTGACATTGAAAACTGTGACTTTTTCGGGTACCGGAACTAATTTGATCTTGAAGGACAAGATGACACAGAAGCTGGCTCCGCCGCCGCCCCTGATGGCCCAAAACAGATCTTCACCCATTGACTCTCTGTTCAAGATTGTGCCATTTACATTTACTATTTGAGCGTCGATGATGTTATCAGATGACAGTCCATACTTGCGCATCAAGTTACCATATCCGCCTCCGCTTAGGTGCCCTCCAACGCCCACCGTAGGACATACTCCTGCTGGGAATCCATGGACCTGAAAATGTAACACTTTCTGTTATAATTGTTTTTTACTAATAAAAAAATTAATTGGTTTTACAAATAGAACTAAACAAATGGTTTCTACTGTAAAATAATGGTTCCAGTACTATACCTTGCTTTTTTGTGCAATGTTATAATAAAGTTCACCCAAAGTGGCACCAGTTTGAACCCAAGCAGTCTCTTCCGCGATGTCAATATCAATGCGTCGGAGATTGAACATGTCGAGAATCACATAAGGCACATCAGATACGTACGAGAGACCTTCATAATCGTGTCCGCCACTGCGTATTCTGATCTGCAAGCCATGGGATTTGGCACAAATGACAGTCGCTTGGACATGGGACTCGTTGGCGGCCGCTACTATTGCCAATGGGTTTGGGTTTCTTGATTCTACCACTCTCCTGTTTCTTGCATAAAACTGCAGAGTGTATTGGAAAGTAGGATTTTCGGGTGTGTAGACGACTTTCTGGATCGGTTCAGAGGGGAGAGATTTTTTGGGGAGGCATTGGAGGAAGTCCTTTAGAGGTGAACATGAAACAAATGACAAGAAAAGAATAGAACACGTCGTGAAAAGTAGTGTACATGTTTTGACATCCATGATTGTGTGATCTATGATTTTGAGAACCAAATTGGACTATACATATATATATGTAGTGACCTTCAGATGAAATGTTGATTCAGAGTCAACTGAAAAGGCCCAATCTCGGGTACACATGGTGGCCTTGAAAAGGAACAAATAGACCAAGCAAATCGCAATTGCAGAGGTTGTATGGAATTTCGTAATTGGAAGGTTGAATAATTTATGAACTTTCGGCTTTATGTTTTGTGTGAATATGTGCATTGAATCATACTTCTGTAATTGGATCTTTTCCGGGTTGATTTTGTCAAAAATAGTTAATGTAGTTTGGCAAGGAAAAAAGCAAAGGAATTTTGCCCTGACACATATTTATGAGGGATAGATACAGTTTACTATAGTGTGTTCTAGAACTTATTACTATACATATGTTATCAAATTGTATTTTAAACTCAGTTAAGTATAAAAAAGTTTGTTAACACTTTTAAGTATAAGGTTTCTAGAACTTACTACACGTATACAGCTTATCATAATTTTATTTCAAACTCAGTTAAGTATAAAAAAGTTTGTTTGTAACACTTTTCAAATTATGTACTGAATTTTTTAAAAAGTAAAAAAATAAAAAATTCCCTTTTTCTTTTAAAAGTAAAATCAAATTTTATTAATTAAATTGCAACTAACTCGACATTAAGCCGGACATCTGAAACTACAGTTGGTGGGACAAACCCCTCACCATAATTCAAGCTACTATTAGTTAAAATAAACATGATCAATTCGTGAGCCATTTGATTATGAGCAAACAAAGAACACATGTTCTGATAGTGGTTGTACACAACGTCGCTCGCTAATGATTTCTCCAAAGTTGATCACCTCGACCCGTTTAGGATCATATAGAGCCACGACCTCCAACTCATACAAATGGAGAAACTTCGTGATCTTGCTACATAATGCATTACACATGCATTTATGATAACCCCCGAACACCAATCGACTCAAACCAGTTAGCATCATGTAGAGCCACGGCCTCCAACTCATACGGATGAAGAAACCCCGTCATCTTGCTGCATACCGCCTTAAATCAGCTTCCTCGATCAATCCTGCGATTAATATGTGCATCGCGAAATTCAAATCCTCCCATCTCATTGGGTTTAACCTGATCAATCCATCAACACCAGAGACCCCTCGTTTTCTTTCCAGTACCAAACCCAATAGGACACCCGAGTGACGTATTGAATCTTAAGCAAGCCGAGACCCCCTAGTTTGGTATGCTTGCATGAATCTGCCCACCGACACTAGATAACCCCGGTTCCCTCCCAGTATCGACCTCCCAACCAACCAAAACCGCCGGTTCTCCCCTCCCGGCCTCCCTGAACCGACGCCTCCCCTCCCTGCCTCCCCTCACCCTCCCGGCCCATCGACCCCGACTCCGAACCCACACCGTCCCTCAACCCAGATCTGCTTTTCCGCGCCCCGACTCCACCTCTCCCGACCTCCCCTCTCCCTTCCTGCCCTCCGAACAACCTCCCCTCACCCGACTCATCCTCTTCCATCCCAGATTCTGGTGCAATAGCCCAGATCTGGTCCCGATTCGTCCCTACCCCCTCTCTCGAGACCTCCTCCATTGATGCGTGTATGCACCACCGTTGCACGACACACTGATGCTGCCCTACCTCGAGAAGCCACCGTCGTCGTAGGAAATCACCACTATCAACGAAACCTTAACTCTTAAAAGAGGAAGGTACAGTCCGCTCAATAACATAAAAATTCCCTTTAATATTAATCAAATTGTTAAATAGTTGCGATTATCATTTCAATTTTTTAAAATTTTTATTTATATTCACTTCTCTTTCCAAAATCTTCAATCCTACCATTTCATTCCTCTTGACTATTGTGTCTTAAACACAGAACCCAGTATTCAGATCTCCATCGAAACAAAGTAGATTTCTCAAAATTTAAATAAAAATCAGAGAGTGAAGAAAAGAGAGACCTGAAGTCCCGTCCATAGAGTGGAGATGAAAAGGGATGACAATATTTCTTGTGCATGTCGGTAATCTCCAAACCCGAATGAGAACTGAGTGAAAATCTCTTAATCCAAACGGGAACAGGGCGGAGACGGGGAGAGGTGTCCCCGCCTTGATCTATTAAAAAGATATATATTTTAGTTACAAATTATATTTTAAAATGCATATTTAATAATAAATAATATCTTTAAATAAATAATATTTTATAATTATATTAATAAAATAATAATAATTTTAAGTATATTTTTATTAAAATAATATTTTGAATACAAATTTTATCCCCAAACTCGACGAGGAACCCTCTTCCCAGTTAGAAATGGTGAATCCCACCCCGTTTCTCACAAGGACGGGACGGAATTGCCAAATCTGCCCCGAACCCGCCCCATTGCCATCTTATAGAAGTCCTCGGCGGTGGAGCCATTGTCAAAGGAGCTCTAGCTGGAGATATCAGAAGAATCCAATATCAGAGAGTGATTTCGATCAAAAATCGCAGTCAATTTATGAAATTAGGAGGAAATTGAAATCGGAGGTCGAAAATTAGGAGGAAATATTGGAGGTTTATTTCTGAAAATTGGCGTTGTCGGATGTCGATTTCTCCAATAGCGTTTTCTAGAATTTGACCCCAAACTCAGTGAATAGCGAATCATCAAAAAAATCTCGAATAACAAAAAACAAAAATCTCAGTCAAAACCCATATTTCACCTAAAACCTAGAAAATTATGAACAAAAAAAGCTGATCTTTTAAGTAAATACAACAAATTAACCTAAACCAATTACATAAAAATACTAAATTAACAAAACTCAGTTTCATAATGTTTTTGATAAGAATATTGATATTGTGAATACATGTGCCTCTATTTGTAAGGCAATAAGAAAAATCAAATACACGATTAAATAAGAAACTTTAATTATTAGGTAATAGGAATAATCTGGAATAAGAACTAAATATTAAATATAAATATAAGAAATATTCTAACAATTTTGAACATATGGGGTCGTAAATTGAACATATGCAAGAACACCTACTACCTTGAAAGAGAGTAGAGTTCCATATGAGATACTGAGAAATCAATATTAAAGAGAGTTATTTAATGTCAAGGCGAACGGAGGAGTGATTTGGAGGAGTAAATCTATGAGGAGAACACCCAACATTGACAAACCTTCTAGTGAGAGAATGGTGAGGGATGGGTTGAGCGTGGAAGAGTTGGTCGAAGTCGAACCTTCCAGAGCTTGTGGATTTTTTAATTTCAAATTAATTAGTTTCAATTGAGCATTTGTAATAGGGAAAAGGACACTTTTGTGCACCTGAATATACAGTTTTGACATTTTCATATCCTGACAATTTTTTCTCTTTTTTTATACTTTACTTTCATTTTGGACAATTTACCCCTAAAATTCTCAAAATACCAAAATTACCCCTGGTCTAATGAAGAGAACCGGCCCAATTTTTCAAAATGTGTGAAAAGACGAAATTACCCTCAACTATTCATCAAATTTTCAAGTGAATGCCATGGACCCTCCTACTTCATCAAAATAGAGCCTCCTGCAATGGAGATGGTAGGAGACGATGACGGCGATGGCTCTCCAGGGAGGAGGCTCGGCTCTGCCGAAGACTTGCGGCGGCAATGGCGCCGGAGCAGCAGTCATATGCTCTATTTTTTTATTAGAAAACAGAGGCGAGGTGACGAAGCTGCTAGGCAGCGAGCACCTCGTCAATCCCCGGAGCATCGTGAGCATCGTCAATCCCCGGAGCTTACCTGTTGGGCTTCGTACCTGGTGACCGGAGTGACCAGAGTTGGTGGAGGTGACCGAAGTTGTGCCAAAATTTTCACACGCCGGAAAGTGTGCCGGAAAATATATTCCGTCACACTATCCGGCGAGTGAAAATTTTGAATTCTTGAACTCATTTCTTATTCTCTCTCTCCCTCTATCTCTTTCCTGACCATTATGTGCCGGAGACGGTCGTCGGAGCACCGCATTCTACCCTTTTGTTCGTTACCCATTGCCCACCTCGTCAATGCTCGCTGCCCCATGCCCACATCGTCGATGCTCACCATTTTGTGTTGTGGAGGCTGCAGAGGAAGAACCATGGCCAGCTTCGGCGAAGAATCACCGAAGAAGACGAGAAGGAGGGGTCGAGGACGATGGGGTTGTGACAGACACCTTGGCGGAGCTGTTCTGGAGGCCTCGTCGGTCCACCGTGTTCCCCACATGCCGTGGAAACCCCGGCGATGGATGCCGGAGAAATGCCGGTGAGGAGGGGTGGCGTAGGAGGATGATAGGAATAGTTGAAAGGGTAGCATACCTTTGAAAATTTGATGAATAGTTGAGGACAATTTCGTCTTTTCACACTCTTTAATTGGACCAGAATTAAACCAGATTTAATTTTGGTTCAATTCGGGGGTAATTTGGGTATTTTGAAATTTCTGATGAAGATGTCAAAAGTGTATATTTAGGTGCACTTTTGTAATATTTAAGAGGGTTCTACTAGAATTTATGGGTTTAATTAGATTCAAATAATATTAAAATATAAAAGGTAGAATTTATGGGTTTAATTAGATTCAAATAATATTAAAATATAAAAGGGAGGAGCTGCAGAAAGGGATAATGGAGAGGCGAGAAGTTACAGAGGAGAGGGAGACGGAGGCAAGGGTTTTAGTTATTTTAGAAAATATTAATAAAAATAATAGAAATTATACGGAATTGAGTAACGTATTAAATATCATAAATAACTGAATACTGAGTTGAAAATGATTTTTTTATAATAAGCTTAGTAAATTGCAGATCGCCTCATAATGAAGTAATTATGTGTACTTATCCCTACTTATAATCTTCATCAGGAATTACTACTAAAACAATCATTTAATTGTCATAATAATTTCCATTCAAAACAACCCCTAACTGATACTTTTCTATTAATTAATGCATGAATATAGTAAATTATGCTGTAATAAAAAATATATACTTTAGCCCCTTAACTGATACATTATTATTAATGCATGTCGGCTAAACAGTAAATTATGCAGTAATAAATATGGGTCGGATTATTAGTATGTAATCGAATGATTACATACATGTATGCAAGTAATTAGGGGTGCTCATAATTAACTAATAAATCATACAGACTATAAAACTGATTAACCCAGCAACTGGAGAAGCTAACTCGACAATATTAGCTATATCTCGCCGGGTTTGTTTCACCAAACCGGTGAGAAGTTGAACATCTCGCTGGCTATGGTTTTACTAAATCGGCGAGATGTTCAATATCTCACCGGACTAGTGTCACCAACCCGACGAGATATAAGTCTCGCTGGGAAAAGCCTAATTTCCAGTAGTGTATGGTTGATGAACTATAGATAATTAGTGTGGTTGAGGTTTTCATTTGAAAAAACCGGTATAATTCGATTTGGTTGAGGTTTTATAATGTTAGAATCATCGTTTAACCGTAAAACCGGAATGGCATGTGACTTCACACACGCATGTGACTTCATCTTACATATACGGCTCATGATTTCAATCCCACATTTTCCTCCTCTCCTTCACTTTCTTTCCTCAGTTTCATCTTTTTAATATCGAAGTTTTACCTCTTTATCGTGAACAAACATTTATGTTAGGGCGTTTTTCATCATTAGGTTGCAACCAATTTTAGGAGTTCTTAGCCTCTTTAACCACTTCTTAATGGTTTTTTGCAAATAAAAGGAATTTTGAAAAACATGTCCATTTGTACTAGAAAGTAGTCTAAAAATGGTCTAACTGAGAAACCCATTGCTCATAGTTAGTGCTGTGAAACCGCAAATCGACCGAAAAATCGAACGAATTATAACTGCCAATTATTATAATTGTGGATGGGTTATATATATTATACAAAAATCGTCAGATGCAAATTGGTTTATGAATATTAGGATAATTGCGGTTAATCGACCATGATCACCCGTACCGTAATTATGGTAATAAACACTTGATATGTATGGAGTGAAATTCATCAATCTTGTACAAATTAAGAACGAACATGAATATTTGATGAACCAAATAAAGAATTATAATTAAATATTTTATTAATTACAACTCTTTATTGTCAGTCCAATAATTTAGATAAGTTATATTTCACAAGAATATTATTCATCCAAATACATTCATGTATAGAACGGACTTGATGATTATCGAAGGTTGAATCACTCTGTTGTAGGTCACAAGTTGCACTAGTGCGAACTCTTTGTTGCACTGAACTTAACTGAATATTCATGGTTTGACGATTTTACATGGTTTGAACGTTTTATATAAGTTTGTAACTGAGTGTGCCCCTATACAGCTCCAGTCGACGGTGAAGATTCTCATCGTCGCTTCAGCTCCGGGATTCAATCCTGAAGGATTGACCCTCAAAGTTCCGGCTCCGGCTCCAAACGACGATGGTGAGGATGCAGGCAGACGGGAGGCTGCTGACGGCGAAGAGGCAAATCTATGGCGATGCAGATCGATTAAGGTCGGCGACAATCTGATGCTTCCCTCTCTTATCAGTCGTCGCCGTCACTCCGAAAAGTTCGTCCAACGACGACGTCTCCGAATTGACCGCCGATTGCATCACCTGCAAATGCAATAAACCGTAATAGAATCACCGAAGCCACAAACCAATGGGGTAAGGACAAAACTCTACTGTTAAGCAAGTAGTGGAGCTCGATTCTCGGCTCGATCACATTGGATTTGAAGGGGTGGGAGAGTGGTTTGTTCTCACCTTTTGTGCTTTCCACTAGATTGTTGTGTAACCTTTTTTATTTTCACATATTCCCCATATCATGGAATTTCAATTTAGCGTATATTCAATTAAAAAATGACAGGTTACATAAATTTTAGGTGTTAAATTGGATTTGAATCCGATTACATAGAGTTCTCAGATTAGTTTTTATTAATTTTTGGCATCGCTGGCTCCGTTCATTGTTTCTTCGTTCACTCGGGCTCTGACTTAATTTTCGTGTGTCAGCTTGCAAGGGTCGAACGATGAAACAAGTTGAATCTGACAACATAACGGGTGTAATGGCCCAAAGGTAAAGACACTGTGATGAATGATTTTTTTTTCTTATTTTCAACCAATTTGCGCATAGTTAAAAGCACTTGCCATGAGTTTTGTTTTAATTTCTATGCTTTGTTTCTATTTGTTTTACTGTATTTTTCTCGTTTGGTTGCTTTTTATATTGATTTGGATTTTGTTTTGTTTATGTGCATTTGTGCACTTGCCATGTGAACTAAACCAACAAGATAACCGGTAAAACCAACAAAAAGTGATGTTCAGCAAAATCGATTCAAAAAAGCTTATTGGATGACATATATTCGATGAAACAACACCAATTGAACTGTTTAGACCGAATAGATTTGATGAAACAGATTTGAAACATAATTGATGAAACATATCAAATGAAACATATCATATTAAACATATTAAGAGAACCGATAAAACGGTTTCAAGTGAACCGATAATAGACGATATTCAACTAATGAAAAAAATTCAAAACAAGATATTCAATTAAGAAAATAATATTCAAAATAAATAGGGGTATAAAAATATGTTTATACCCCTCTAATGGTATAAAATGACCAAAATGAATTTGCAATTAATTCATATGAATGTTGGTATGCCATTGATGACTCAGCATTAAGTCTGACCATTAATTATTTAATCCAATAGACTACAAGCGTTTTGAGATTTATAGCAAAACTCAATATTTGCAACCGATCAATACCCTTTTCTTTTGGAGTTTAATTTTTCCCAACTCAACAAAACTCAACCATTAATTTAAAAGTTTAACTATGGTTCATCTATGTATTTCCAAAAGTTGTTCTTTGGATGTATTTTTCATTATTTATGACTGTATTTCTATTTTCCATAACTGCATTTCTATTATTTTTTTGTTATATTTATATTGTCTTTGGTAGTATTTCAATGGATATAAACAACCTAGAACTCAACCTCTAAAGAATTGTGTAAAGATTGTTTAAGGACGAGGTTAGAAATATAGTGTAACGAGGGATCACAATGATTGTAATAACCTAACATTTAAACAACCTAAAACTCAACACCCTAGGGGGAATTATGTTATGAGTATTTAGGAACGAGGTTGGAAACATAGAGTAGCGAGGGATCAAAATGATTATAACAACTAAGACTCAACCCTTAGGGTAAAATTATAACGAAGTTTCAGAGTGTGACAAAAGTAAAAGCCGAGTGCAACGAGAGTTCAAACTAATTATTATAACCATTAGTTTTGAATACGTGGGATGCACTCCATTACAAATGGTTGATTTGATACAAATATAGGAATAAGTTACATCAATTGGATGTTATCAATTAATGATTCAAATTCTTCTATTATTTCATTAATTAAAATTCAACTAAATCAATGAATAGGATATGATGGTCATTGCATTTGATTATGATAATCAATAATATGCATTGAAATAGGAAATTGAGAAATAAATTATCACGATTCTAGGAGTTTGAATTTGAAATAAATATTCAAAAAATTCTTACCAAAAATTAAGGAGAAGAGTCAAAATTCAACCTCTGCTACTTAATGAAACATGGAAATAAGTACAGATGGAAACATATAATGATAACAATGATATCATGTCAATGAGTACAGATGGAAACATGGTATGAAGAAAATAAGTGAAGATAGAAACGTGCAATGTTAACAATAAAATGACATAATGAAATTATGTGATTATGTGCAAAATGAAATCATGGGCTCACTTGAATCGACTTAAAAATGAAAATCATGGAATTTGCACATAATCTCATGATCCAAAATGTTAATGACATGATTTCATTTTGCACAACATCACATAATTTCATGATTCATTGTATTCATAGTCGAGTCAAATGATGACTTGATTCAGTTTTGTACAAAATCAAATAATTCCATAATTTCGTTTTGTACACTATGACTACCATATGGTGTTGACTACGCAAATAAAATAATAAAACATGATCTAGTACACTATGACTACCATACCTTAGTTTAAGAACATAGTGTTGACCACAAAACATGTACGTGAAGTGATGAACCCTATTTTGCCAAAGGTGGATGCAATAAAGTCATAAAATCATATCTATAAGTCAAAATCAACATGCTATGGAAGTCATCACGATTTGAAGTCATAAAATCAACATGCATTGATTATATGACTTTTTAGAAACCCTATTTTCCTAAAGTGGATACTATAACCCAAAACCTAGGTCAAAGGTCTGATTTTGATGGGCAAATTCAAAATTCTCATACTGAAGTGGAAGTATAGAAATATGATTACATATCAAAAATGAAACAATGAAATTCTTTCTGTCTGAGACTTACAGGGTATCAAATTATGGAAATAGGTTGCATGTCAAGAAATGGAAGAGTGACTGTTTCTTAATGAGATTACATGCAATGGAATTATGGAATTTATCGACTCTAACTCTAACGACCAGACTTTTTTACATACATGCAACGCACTAACTAAAATGAAAAAGCTCAAACCCATGATCCAATGAAAAAAAAATTCAAAATAAATGGATTAGAATCCAGAAACCAACTAATACCAACATGCAGTACAATGACAAGAACAACCTATCTAATAAACATGATATGGAATAAAAAATATTTAGATGATCAATGCACCAAACCACATCAATTTACCACTCACAAAAAATTAGATTCAAACCCAGCAATCACAATAAATATCGATTCACTAAAAACACAAAACAAAAAGGATCAGTATACACCGAGCTTGTTATTCTTTGGCAAGTTGAGAATCTTCTGAGATTTTCGTTTACATGGCGCCATTGCAAAGAAACAATACACAAAATTAGGCTGCTGAAAATTTAGGGCAATAGCAATTGTATGGTTGAAAAGGGTTGACAAGGATTTGACGATTGTGGCGATATTGATGGTTAGGGTTGTGATTCGAGATTAAAAGGAAATAAATGATTCAGCCGTGAATCACTGAGATTTAGGGGGAGAGATTCAATCCAGAGAGTCGTTTCGAAAACAATAGAGATTGAGCACCAAAATTGCCCCCTTTTTGGAGTGATATTGTGCGATTGTGGGTATCGACTTCCAATTATTTACAACGCTGACTTTCTCTATCTACGCAGCCCAAATCCCGACCTAGCCCAGCCCACCTTCTCTACCTACTATCTAACCCACCCACCTAAGCTAGCAATCCCCACCTATAAAATTTAACGGAGCTTGGTGAGGTTTGAACCCTAACCGAGGCCGGGACCGAACGTGTCTGGACAAATTGGTTTTGTAGGGAATGATATTGACACTTCGCTAACATCAGAGTCCTTTTTAACTTAAATTTAGAATTTTCATTTTAATTTGAAGGGGAAATTTCAACTATTCATGTCATTTTTAAGTTTTAACACCAATGTAAAGAAATTCATAGATAATAACTAGAGATAATTCCAGGTGGCTACACTTAGATTCTGCTGTTTTTCACCTGACTATACTTATAATTTTTTTTTTCAGCTGACTACGCCTAGAATGTGCAAAATTTTCACTTTTCACTTTCCGTCCAATTCTGTTAGTTTTTACCGTTTTTTCATGTCAAATGACTAAAATGCCCTTAAGGTTTAAAGAGTTATTATAATTGGATTGAAAAGACTAAAATGCCCTCACCTATTCATCTAATTTTCAAACTTATGCCACTCTCTCTCTCTCTCTCTCTCTCTCTCTCTCTCTCTTGAGGGTGGCATAAGTTTGAAAATTAGATGAATAGGTGAGGGCATTTTAGTCTTTTCAATCCAATTATAATAACTCTTTAAACCTTAAGGGCATTTTAGTCATTTCACATGAAAAAACGGTAAAAACTAACAGAATTGGACGGAAAGTGCAAAGTGAAAATTTTGCACATTTTAGGCGTAGTCAGCTGGAAAAAAAAATTATAAGTGTAGTCAGGTGAAAAACAGCAAAATCTAAGTGTAGCCACCTGCAATTATCCCTAATAAGTATTAAGGTAACATGTAGAACATTATACGTGTGATAGCAACACCATAATCATGTTTTATTTTATTGTGGTGTAGCACAATTTCAAACTTTCTTTTTCTGTGACTACTTCAAAGAGGTCAGAGATGGAATGCTCTGTTCATACTTAAAAAAATCACTAGGATCAACCATGCTCTTCACTCTCATCAATCTCTCAAAATTTCCCTCGAAATAGTTAGCCCCATACTCAAAAGCACTTTCCAGTCTTTCATTGCTTAGAGGGTAGACCCCAATGTCCAAGTCCTTGAAGTTGAAAAATGCCTCTCTTGGAGATTCTGAAACATAAGGACCCATTGCTGCATAAACACTTCTTGAAACATTCAAATAAAACTCTCTTGCCTTAGCCCCAGTTTCTTCCCATGTCAGCCCATACTGCAACAAAAACAAGTTCCCTCCCCTGTGAGGGAATGGAGTTTCCGATTCCGAAATCTCACTCATTCTTCCCCCCATTGGGTTCCATTGCAATTTCAGTTTCTCTGCTTGTAATATTTACTTCCAAATTTTCTCCAGAATTGGCTTTGAAATGGGCCTTTTAACAAAATCGGATTTGTTCTTGTAGATAACGGGATTTCGATCTCTTTTGAGAAGAATCTCTAAGGGGGTTCCGATTGGGAGTCCGTCTTCGTCAAAGAAGAGAGTTGATTCAATCCAACTCATTTCCATACACTCTTCTTGACTCAAACCCAACTCAGGAAACTTATGATTCAACAATTTGAGAAGTGTGTCTTTTTCTCCAAGAAACTGTCCAAGAAACTTCACTACCACCGTCCCATTCATAACCCGAACAGAAGCTATGATGTGGAGGTCCATTGGTAGTGTACTTGCGACCAGTTGCCATTTATACATCATGTCAGTTGCGACCGGTCTTGTGACATTGAAAACTGTGACTTTTTTAGGTACCGGAACTAATTTGACCTTGAAGGACAAGATGACACAGAAGCTGGCTCCGCCGCCGCCCCGGATGGCCCAAAACAGATCTTCCCCCATTGACTCTCTGTTCAAGATTGTGCCATTTACATTCACTATTTGAGCGTCGATGATGTTGTCAGATGACAGTCCATACTTGCGCATCAAGTTACCATATCCGCCTCCGCTAATATGTCCTCCAACACCCACTGTAGGACACACTCCTGCTGGGAATCCATGGACCTGAAAATGTAACACTTAAGATTTCAATTATTTTAGTCAATAGAGAGAAAATTGCCCCTTTCCGTTATATAATTCAGGGGAAATGACCAAAAACAGTTTTGTACTGTGTCATTTTTGTAACGAGTGTATTTTTGTATTTTGTTAATGGTTAAACGGTTTACTGAAATTAGTTTTTTGACGTAAAATGTATGTATTTTTAAGAATAGACCAAATTATTGATGATATTGAGCATTAGGTTTGTAAAAGAGTTCAAAATATTAAATTTTTAACTGAAAATTTATGGGATAAAAAAACGTAAACATAAATTTTTAATTCTAGGGACATTTCGTCATTTGATTAAAATTATATGTATTTTAGAGAAAATGACAATTTACTATCTTTTTCGCACTTTGATACTCTACTTTTTTTTCTTTGTTTCATTATCCTAACTATCAGTTTCGAACAACTTAACCCTAAAATACATAAACTAGCATTGATTGAAAAAAAAACAAAAAAAACCCACCACAAAGCCCTCACAACCGCCGACACAAGCCTCAAACCTCACTCACAAATCAGTCGTCAACCATTACCTTGGACTCTCAATTTTTTTTGTTTTTCTCTAACCAGAGGTATTTTAGGGTTAGATTGTCCCAAACTGATAGTTAGGAAACTAACAAGAGGGAGTGAAAGGTTAGGGTGGTGTATAATTAAGTGTAGTAAACTGTCATTTTCCCTAAATTTTATACGAAAAAACAAAATTCAAAAACAACGATTTTTCATTAACAATGTAACAACATCCTCTGTGGATAACATGCATTTTTGTCATTTTCCCTACAAGTTATTTTGACCAACAAAAAATTAATTGGTTTTTTCATTAAAGGGAACAAACTGCAGCTTCTATTGTTAAAAAGTGTTCCAAACATACCTTGCTTCTTTGTGCAATGTTATAATAAAGTTCACCCAAAGTGGCACCAGTTTGAACCCAAGCAGTCTCTTCCGCGATGTCAATATCAATGCGTCGGAGATTGAACATGTCAAGAATCACATAAGGCACATCAGATACGTACGAGAGACCTTCATAATCGTGTCCGCCACTGCGTATTCTGATCTGCAAGCCATGGGATTTGGCACAAATGACAGTCGCTTGGACGTGGAACTCGTTGGCGGCCGCTACTATTGCCAATGGGTTTGGGTTTCTTGATTCCACAACTCTTCTGTTTCTTGCATAAAACAGCAGAGTGTATTGGAATGTAGGATTTTCGGGTGTGTAGACGACTTCTTGGATCGGGTCAGAGGGTAGAGAATATTTGGGGAGGCATTGGAGGAAGTGATCTATAGGTGAACATGAAACAAGTGACAAGAAAAGGATACAACACGTCGTCAGAAGTAGTGTACATGTTTTGGTATCCATGAGTGTGTGATCTATGATTTTGAGAACCAAATTGGACTTATTTGTATACTTTTAAAAAAAAAGTTAATTTAAACTCAAATGAGAAGGTTCAATTTCAGGTATACTACTAATGGTACCTATGCAGGTAACGGATGATTGTGTGATTTATGATTTTGAGAACGAAATTGGACTTATTTGTAGACTTTTCGAAAAATTTTTTTGTTAATTTAAAGTCAAATGAAAAGATCCAATTTCGGGTATACTAATGGTATTTATGCGTGTAATGGACAGGAACAAAACACATGTTTTTTTAAGTAAAAAACTCAATCACAATAATTGTAAGTAATAGTGTATCTGAAGATTAAATATAGTGTATATGAAAAATGCATAATATAGTTATATTTATTTATTAGTCACAAAAACATGATTATTCGTTATTCACATTTTCATTTTCCAAACTGTCTCTTACTATTTTTTTCCTTAAACTACTTTTGCTTACCTAACTCACGTTACATTATATGGGATTAATGTCTCCAAATAAAGCCCTTACTCAACTCATTTTATTTTACTTCAAAACCTCCTCCCTTCTTAATTATTGTGTATATCTTAAAATGAAAGTATTTCTATGCATATCTTAAAAAGGTCAAAATAGATTGACAATTACATGATCATCAAATTCAAAATTTAATTTTTCGTCTACTTTTATGTCTTAATGTACGTAAAAAAGTTATTTGAGTAATTGTATTTGCCCTTCAAACATATACCCGCCAGCATAAATACTATGGAAATTTTATACTTTTTAATTCTATTATTATTTGACAAATATAAAATTCGAATAACATATTTAGCATATTGTTTAAGAACATAATATTAATCATTTCAAATAAAAAAAATTTCTTAAACATCTTGTGAAATTATCTTCAACCCGTCTCCTCTCTCTTGCTCGCAGTCAGAACATCAGCATTATCTGGACAACCAAGCACCAATTAAAAAGTCAAGAATTTTAAGTACCTAACTCACAATTTCCCAGCTTCCAATAAAATAATTCAAATCCACGTGGAAAAAGAGCAACAACCCTCATCCAAATCATCAGAAACACCTGAAATCTACTCATTCAACTTCTCAAATTTCTCAACTTTTTTCGCAATCCATATTATTGGCAATAAACACCAAAAGATCAAGATTTTGAGTACCAAATTCAAAAAGCAATATCTGCCTAGAAAATGGTACATCAACGAATTGAAAATTTTTCAAAAGAGTAATAGCAATTTTTTATACTTAACTATAGTAAAATAACACTTTCATATTTTAATTTTTTATTCTACCTTGACAATTTTTTTTATGACAACTATGTTAAAATGAATAAAATACTCATTGTTTTAAGAGATTAGAATAAAAATGGTTCAATTTGATTCATGGTTCAAATTTAACTTTAGAATTGAGGGCATAATTTTAATTGCCTCTTACATATAAATCAAATTAAAACAGAGATAAACAAAATTGAACCAATTCAATTTATAATTTTTTAAACTAAGAGTAGTTCGGTATTTCAAACATTTTAAAGGTATGTTGTCAAAAAAAATTGTTAAGATACTAAAAAAGAAAAAAATAATTATAATATAAAAATGTCAATTCCCTGTAATTATGCACATATTCAAATCATCACAAACAATCTTTAATCTACTCATTCATCAGCTTCTCAAAATTCTCAACATTTTTCCTATCACCAAAAGGTCAAGATTTTAAGTACCTAATCACAATTTCCCATTTGCTAAATTGCAATTTTTTCAAATCCATATGGGAAAATAGTAAGAACGCGCACTCAAATCACAACAAACAATTTAGTCAAATGAACTCATTCAAGTTACACGAATTGTCGATTTTTCCTTTGACTGCATTTACAAGGAAACCAAATTGCCAAAGTCATTTTTAAGTAATCAGTGGTAGATCAAAAAATAAATTAAAGGTGAGCGAAATGAATGTATATAACAAAAGCGTTTGATTATTTATTTCAGTTGAGTTCTATTAAACACGAGTTAGTCCATTATTTAATAAAGGTGAGCAAAATTTCATACTGAAAATTTATTTTCATTAATAAATTTTAATTTTAATAACAAAATAATTATTAATGTATATAATAAAAAATAATTAGAGTTTAATTATTTATTTTAGTTGAATTCTATTAAACGCGAGTTATTCCATAACATAAATTGAATAATTAAAACATATATTTATTCATGCAATAATGAAACAAAATCGAACCAAACAAACAGATTAAAATAATAATACTTTATTTATTCGATAACGGGATATAATTATAAGGAATATACCTTGACCTGCGATTGGGTACCGGACGGATGAACAAAACATAATTGGTTTTCATCGAGGCACAGTAGTCTGTTTTCCTTAAGGCGATTGTTGTCTCGTATGGACAACTCGCTTCATGATACAACAATGAACGAAGTCAAACTCAAACCGTGATGTAGAGAGTAATTGAAGAGGAACAAATTTGAGAGAGCACGAGACAAGTAGGGTATTTCGTTGTCTGTATTTCGGCTTTGACTGAATGAAAATTTTACTAATTTTCTTTGTTTCGATGTAGGACTCTTTTATTTCCTAATCATCTCATAATTTCTAATTAAGAGAATTTACCAATTAATGACATTTGACAACGATTATTTTCAAATCATAATTAATTCAAAAATAATTGTTTCCAAATTTATAACTTGAAAATATATTTTATTTCCGAACTACAAATTGAAAACTTTCAAATCATTTCGTTGTATAGGGTCGGATGGTGCAGGTAGAGGGTCGATTCTTCGCGATGAACTACAACCATTTTAGCGTCCTAGCCCTACACATTTCGTCGAACATTTGGCACATAATCCATGCGTCGATACAGAGGTTCCTCAAGTCGTCATGCATGCTGGATATTCGGAGTCGTCGTCGAGCCGTTGATTGAAACTGTTACTAATGGTGTTTGAAAAGACTAATATATCTTTTGACCAGAAGCTAAATTTGTTATTCAATAGAGGATAAAATATTATTTCACATTTAATAAATAATTATACCATTTAGAAATTATAAAATGAGGATGTTTTGGACATCTTACATACTAATTCTGTTAAATTTAATAAAATTTATCTTTAGTGTAATAAAAAAAATAGTCTGGTTATACGTGAAAAACTCTTAAATTTAGTTATAGTGAAGCTGAAAATGGTCAAAACTGGTTATAATTATCCCTTGAATGTATTTTGGGATAATTGCACATAAATATACAAAATTGGACATGATTTGCAATTGACTACAATTTAACTACCGTTAGTAATTTTTAAATCACCTAAGTTATGTTTTTTTTGCAAGTTACCCAGTTTTGTTATGAGTGTTTTTTCATTTAGGTTCTCCAAAATTCGTCATTAAACTTTGGCGATCAAGCCCATCGCCAAGCCAAGTACTTTTTCTTATACGTACTACATGTTCTTATTAGAGAGCCTTGGCACGATCTTGCTATATAGTATTGTTTTTACGTTTGTTGTTGGCTTTATTTTTAGGCAATACGAAAGATGTCGACCATCTAGTCAGGAAGGATGTCAAGCAGTTAGTCTCAATATTCTGCGTGACATTTGTGGATCGCAGCATTGAAGAGTTTCCCTAAATAGGAGACGTATTGCGAATGGAAAGATCCAGCTGTACAAGACTTTTTGGTAAGTCCTTATTGTGTCATAATGCTTAATGTATTCCCGCCATGACAGAGACTCTGCAAAGATATTGGTGTAAGGGAATAAGGAAACCAAAATCAATTAGGTTAAGGAAACCCTAATTGATTCGAGGGTTATTTGCATCTGCTATAAAAGCCAAAGGCTCCACCCTTAGCAGCGGCGCGCATATGTGTAAGAAGACCCCGAGTGCGTGATTCCCGGAGAGATCTTAAACAGACTCCTTGTAGTTTCTTCAAAGAATATATAGAGCTCTTAGACGTGCAGGGTCTGGCGTGCTGAGAGGCTGTGTGTTCCTTGGAGAACGTTTGTGTATCACCCCAACAAATCGAGAAGATTAAGAGAGTGATTGTTGGTTTTATGTTAATGCGTGATTGAAAGTTCACATACAAGTGCATAACAGCAACTTGTTACATCCGGGCGTGCGAGGCTCGTAGAGTGGAATCAAATTGTAGGCTTGGATTCAGGGGAAGTCCCTGATATAGATTTGCACTAGGAAGGGTAGCATAAAGTAGTGGTTTGTGTGATAATCACCGATACTTGTATGTTTTGACTTGTTCCATTATCGTGAAGTCTTTCCACTGGCAAAGCGCCCCTAGACGTAGGTGAGTTGCACCGAACTGGGTTAAGAATCTTGTGTGTCGCTATCAGCTCTTTACTCTTTATATTGTGTTTGCCCTGATCTGTTTGCTGACAAGTTGTTAAGAACATCATCTTAACATTTTTCTCAACATTGTTCTTAACATCTTGTCTAACTGTCATAATCAGAATTTCAAGTATTATCACCTAAAATTATTTTTTGCACTTGTAATGTTTTTCTCTTACATATATATCAAAATCATTATTGTTATCTCGTATTCTCTATGTTTGCACTCTTTCTTTTATATAATAATTTGAGCCCATATTTTTGCACTCCTCGAATTTTTTCACCATTAACCTCATTATTTTTAGGGTTGAGACAAAAAATTGGAGAATTGAGCAAAATAACGCAGATCAGTATACCCGTCGAATCCTAATTTTAGGATCATTCCCTCAAGTTTGTAACCTTTTTTCTAGGTACCTCAATTTGAAATCGTTAACACTTAAGTCAAAATCCTGTCATATCAAACAGAATGATTTATAAAAAGTTTAAAATGCCCTCATGATATTATTTGTAAATAATGCAATTATTTTGATAAATACAAAATGACCCCTTTACCCTCCTCTACATGGTAAATTAAAGTTAAGAATAAAGGGCATAAAAGTCTTTTAATAAACAAATAAAATAATTTAAAATGTATATATTAAAGTACCATATTGCCCTCCCCTCATCTAATCACTCTCCTCTTATCCGCTCTCTCTCTCTCTCTCTTCACACCACCACCACCACCATTACCGTGGCTCTCTCTCACATTCACATTCACAAGCACAATTACACAGACGCTATCTATGTCACTTCCATTTCTCTTCAACACCCATTTCACTCTAACACCCATTTCCTCTCTCGCTCCCACGCCTATGCTTTTTTTTCTCCACTGTCGAAGCTGATATTTTCCGCCACAACCATGGCCTCCCTCTGGCGGCGCCGCGGGAAGGAGAAGGTAGTGGTGGTTATGGGCGCCACCGGAACCGGTAGTCCCAAATCTCTGTCGACCTCGCCGCCCAACTCCCAGAAGAGATAGTCAACTCTAACAAGATCCAGATCTACCGAGGCAGAGATCTTTGGTTGTGGCGGTTGTGGTGGTGGTTGGAGGGGCATAAGCTTTCACTTCTCCGGAGCCTCTGGTCTGGGCCCGCTCCACTTGCATTCGGCTGCAGATTCTCCGGCGGGGCTGTCCGGCCAGATGTAGGCCTCGAGACTGCGACCTGCAAGAACACCAACTGTGTTATGGCTTTGCAAGTGTACCAAAGGGGCATGAGAATTTATCTAAGACTGAAATTGGGCATGTGCATGCAACTAATTTTTGTACATAACCTAAACTAATTCATGTTGCTGTTGTGTAATTGGTTTACTCATAAATTGATTGTGGTCCTATAAAAAATATGTGGTTAGTTTTAAGTTGTATAATTTATTTGTAAATTTTTGAATTTCATATTTGAGTTCCTTATAATTAATTTCATTAGATCTAATTTTGTTGAAGAGTGATAGTTGAAGAAAGAGGGAACGAAGATTGAAGAAAGAGGGTGAGAGAGTGAACATAGGTTGAAGAAAGAGAGTATTATTGTCATTTATGTTTTCTTTAAAATACTAGTTTACTCTTTGACTTTGAGCTAAGTTTGTTACGTAAATGAGGGTAAAATAGTAGTTTCACATTTATAATATAATTATACATATAAATACACCCGAGGGCATTTTAGGTATTAAAAAATATGAACACTATTGATGTTAGATTTAACAGAATTTTGGCTTAAGTGTTAACGTTTTAAACTTGGGGTACCGAGAAAAAAAAGTTCCAAACTTAGGTGACTAATCTTGAAATGAAGTTTCGGCGGATGTACTGATCCTGTAATTACCCATAAATTTAAAAACGCAACTAAATCTTTTAGATGACATAACTTTTTTATAGGAGTGTATTTTAGGGACATAATATATCAAATTGAACGAAATATGAAGATTTAGAACTTTGAAGACAAAGGGTTTTGCCTTTGAAGACTACACGAGTTTTGTACTCTCGTACACATAACCATGTATACAAAACTTGAAGTTTCGGCCCTAGCATGTGTACCCTCTCATAAGCCGTAATAGAACTAAGTTTGTTGATTGCCTGAGAGGAAATCTCTCTCCATAATTAGAGACTTAAGGGAGGTTGTGTTCCTAGTTTTCTCAACACCATCAAACTCTCGGACTCTAAAATAGTTGGGCTAGTTGGATTCCCGTTTCAATGGTTGGTGCCGAGAATTAGGGATACGAGACGAGTAGATAATAGTTTCAATAGCGAGAGGTGAAATTGGTGTTTAAATTAAAGATGGGGAAGTGGGAAGCAGCGGGTCATGCATGCTAGCTATAGTACTTGCATCTTATTTAAATCAATAAAAAAGACTTGTTCTTCTTGTATTTCTCAGGATTCGTAATAAATAAAGTTCGTGTTCTAAGCTGGTCTTTGTTCTAGCTCGTGTTCTATACAACTTTGAATCTATACTCTCTACATACTAGCCTCATTCTCTTTTATTATGGGCAACCTCAAACCTCTAACAAATGGCAACCTCAAACTTTTAACCAAGGAGCTCTGACCTCTCCTTTGTATTATTCTTTTTTCTCCTACTGATTTCAGTCCCAAGAGACATTTGGTTAGCTGTTACAAGCATGATTACTTTACATACCTTTTTTTAATTAGTTATTACTTGAGTCTGCATCTAGCACCCGTGATTGGGCTTGGGGAGGAGGGTTGGTGATAGAAATAATGAGGGATATATTATTGATGTGTGTATTGTGAACTACAAAAGACCTATATTTATAGAATCTAATATAGAGAGAAAGGGAAAGAGAGGAAATAGGTAACCATAATACATATGGGAAAAGAAAACTATAATATAATCTAACATCCCCCTCAAAGTCAATGCAGTGAAATAATAATTGAGTTTGAAGGTTGATAATATTGAGTTGTGGCGAGGGTTGCGGCTGCCGAGGAAGATGTCGAGGTGATGCAGCGAGGATTGAGGATAGAGGATGAGCGCCGCTCACGGCCGATGGCGGATGCCTGATGCCCGTGTGTGTTGAATGATGCATGATGCCCAATGATGCATGTTGATGTCCGATGATACCTGATGGCAGATGTCGAGATAACAGCTGCCTGATGATGCCAGATGCCTGATGGTTGATGGCGAGATAGTAGATGCCCAATGATTGCCAGATATATGATGGCTGATGGCGAGATAGCATATGCCCAATGATTGCAAGATGCCTGATGGCTGATGGCGAGATAGCAAATGCCCAATGATTGCCAGATGGCTGATGGCTGATGGCTAATGGCGAGATAGCAAATGCCCAATGATTGCCAGATGCCTGATGGCTGATGGCGAGATAGCATATGCCCAATGATTGCCATATGCCTGATGACTGATGGCGAGATAGCAGATGCCCAATGATTGTCAGATGCCTGATGGCTGATGCCGAGATAGAATATGCCCAGATTGTCGGAGATTTTTTCGGAGAATGAGGGAAAGGAAAAAAAAGAGTAGAGATGGTGTTTGAACTTGGTATAGGAGATTTGCTGAAGGTAGCGACGGAGGCTTACGAGATTGTCGAGTTGATTGTTTGCGGAAGCGAGAGGCTAGAGATTGAGATTTAATTATTGAGATTGAATTGAGAGATTGGTGATAGATTTGGGTTGATTGCAAGGTGATTGCAGTAGGCGACAGCACGAGATTGTTAGAGATTGAGATTGAATTGCCTCGCCCACCCGTCAGAATCACGAATCATCGACGAGTGGGCAAAGCGATAAATTCGTAGAGATTTAATCAAGGATCGGTTATGGCTCTGATACCATGATAGAAATAATGAGAAATATATTATTACTGTGTGTATTATGAACTAAAGAGATCTATATTTATAGGATGTAATATAGAGAGAAAGGGAAAGAGAGGGAGTAAATAACTCTAATACATATGGGAAAAATAAATTATAATATAATCTAACAGTTTCAGTCATGTAATGAGTAGCTAGATATATTAAAAGAACATCGAGAGTGAAATCAAATATTATAGAAAAATATTTAAGATTCTTAGTTATTTTTCTTGGTAGGATTATCAATAACCATACTTAAATTTTCATTAATGGCCATGAGTGAAATCAAATACTCCTCGAAGGTGGTTGCAACAACTAACTTAGAATCAATGTGATAAGTTACTAACCAATATTCAGAAATCTAATGAATAAAATTTTATTCAATGAATATAGCCTCCTACAAGTTTTAAAATTTGTTTACGCAAATTGACCGGGGGATACACTCCAATACAAACTCACCCAAAATGTCCAAACGTCCAAACCAATGTATAACCGTTGGATCTGAGACGCCCGTTATCTTAGATTGCGACATGTGTAAGTTATACAACATTGCACTACATGTTATACATTGCTTCAATTTTGCGATTATACAACATTGCACTACATGTTCTACATAGTTATACAACATTGCACTGCATGTTATACAGTTTGGACGTTTGGACATTTTCTCATGGTTTGTATTTGATACCTAATATATATATATATATATACTTGGTGTGAAAATGAAACGTGTAGACTAATTATGTTTAGATTGATTTCATCGGTTTCATGTGTTTTTTCATTTTCATTGGTATCATTTTCATGACATCAGTTTCATGTGTGTTGCGGGTCCGAATGTGACCTCGCAATTACACTTCAGACCTGCATTTGAGCACCGAATTGTCCTCGTTTCGGCTTTCTAGAGCCATTAATTTGGTACTTTTGATCCTTTGTGTGTTTTTGACATTTTGTAGGTGCAAGACACAATTAGAGCATAATTGGTGCTGAAAATCGGTTAAGAAAGTTCTGTACAACAGCCGAAACTTCCCGGTGGTGTAGATTTCTCGTCCGAAGTCCGATTGGGGCCCATAATGTATCGATTTGAGCGGATTGTGAAGATCTAATCCATTGGTGAAGATTTCAAGGGGTCACGATCGTGCCTAAGTGAGGCACGATCGTTCCTAAATGTATTTTTTGCCGAATTTTGCTTGAAACTTACAGTGGCGACGCACGATTTGAGTCACGATCGTGCCTAGGTGAGGCACGATCGTGCCTACCAAGGCAAGATCGTGACTAAGGCGCGAAACTGATAATAAAGTGCAGAAATCAGATATTTTTGAGGGTGGAGGAGTTGGGCAAAGACCAAAAACGAGTTGAGGAGGAGAGAGCTTAGTTTGAGAGTTCCAACCTCTTGTTCTTCATCAAACTTAAAGATTTCCTCATCTGTTCTTGACAGTTTGGTAGTTTTGAAGTGGTTTCCACCATAGACTCAACATTTGGAGCTAGGAAATGAAGCTTTGGAGAGATTCCCACCATTAAATCCACCAAGCTTGAAGATCCATCTTGCTTAAGAACATCAAGAGCAATTTCTATCCCTATTTACTAGTTTATTTTGATGTTGTTGTTTAATTTTGTTGATTGTATGATGATAGTTGGATTGAGCACCACGGTTGAGGGCTAAATCCCTTTGCCATGGGTGCTAGACATTTGTGATGTGATTATTGAGTTTATTGAGGTATTAGTTCTAGGATTGAAGACTTTATTGTGTGGATTGTTGTTTGAATGCATGTATTGTTTAATTGACGCTTTACAATATGTGTTTGAGGAATTCTATCCGATACCGAAAGGGAAGGAATAGAATCCGGACCTAGCATCCACCAAGGGTTGTAAGCTCAAGACCGTGTCTTGGCACCTCTTAATAACCCTTAGCTTATTATTGTCAATCTAATGCGGTCTCGAGTTGTTCTCAATACCGAAAGGGCACGAGGAGACTCGGGATTAGGCTAACCTTATTACCGAAAGGCGAGGTCGGCACTTAAGACATAGGCTCAACATTAATTTCGATCCAAAGGAATTAAAACTCGCAAACTTATTTACATTACTATTTGTCTAGCACCCTAGGCGCTTTACTTCCATTGTTATCATGTTGTTTCTATTTACTTGTTGGTAGTTTACTAAAATAAATACAAACATTCAAAACAACCTACGACCCTCATTAGTCCCTGTGGATTCGACTCGGTATCTTACCGGTGAAGGAATTATTTGAGGGTTCCAGACAATTAATTTCATGCCCATACAAGAAATTAACCTCAAATTTCCATGTTTAAATACGGATCTTGCATGATCATGAGATCTATACTAGATTAAAATTAAGTATTACCTTGAATCAAAATCTCCTTGTTACTAAATAGTATTCAGTAACCTCTAAAGATCGTCCACACAGAAAGAGCAATCCAGGGATACTTGCAACGAACCTTGCTAGAAGATCGAAGCAAGCAAAACGGACGGAACGTGGGGAGGAGAGGGGGCTGGCCGAAACTTGGCAGGGAGAGAGAGAGAGGACGGCTAGGGTTTGTAAATTTATTGCTTAATTTTCAGATCTGAAAATTTCCCTTTTATAGACTTTAATCGGGCTTTTAATTAATTAAAGGCCTTAATGGGCTTAAAGCCCAAAGCTTTTAATTAACTGTGTAGAGAAGCCCATTCTGGCTTAGCCCATTCTGGCTAGGCCCAGTTTAGCTAATTTAATTAAATCTATTTAATTAGATTATAATTAATTAGTCTTGCTAAACCGTTCTTGATTCCGGTTTAATCCTAAACCGAAATCGGTCTAAACCGGTTTAATCCAAAACCGGATTTTGTCTCTCTCATGATTCCTCCATATGAATCCATCCGCTTTACTCAACCTAAAGTGTGTGACCCTCTAGGCTCACGACACGTCGGCGGACTGGTAAAATTACCATTTTACCCTTTCCATCATGAGTGGCCTCTAGCAAGACATCATGATTACCCAACGCTTGTGATTATCGAGATTTCGACTTAACCTTGTCGATCATGAATCTATCCTTTTATCCTCTTGATATCTTTGACAACCACGAGGCATAGACAAGTCATCCTCGTTCTATTGTCCCGTTTCTTGATTCTGAGTTAACTGAATTATAACTGATACTACGTATCGTCAACATGGCCATGCTATTGTATTTCAGTTGTACTCATCAAGTGGCCTAAACTGATATCTGCTCACACGTCCGTATGAGGGATAAATCCTTCAGCGATCCATCTAGTCAACTTATGTAACTTGTGATCGAGCCAATCACAGCCGTTATTGTAACCCTTTTACAGGAGACGTTAGACTGAGTCAAACTCGTCACTCATTACATATTGACCTCAATGGTCCTTCGGTCTGAGGATTTGATTTCATGATCCGACATATGAGTATGTTCATGACTGTGTCTATGTAACATACTCATGATTCGGGTCGTCCTATATCACCCCTGACTGGTGATACTATGACCTAACTCTGGCCCCCTTCTGGCCATGATCAGTAGAGCGTGATCATTTAGAGTTAGCCTCATACCGATCGCTTCTTATGAAGCTATTCTGATCGGGGACTGCTTAAGTAAGATTTTATCTGATCTGTAGATCTACTATTATGTGTTGACACATCAATGATACAAATCAAATCATACTTAAGATATTACTACAACACTTAGTAATATGAATGCCGATTTTTATTCAACGAATAATCTTTATTACAAGATTAGATTGAAAATACATTGTGCTAGGGCACAAATCCCAACAACCGGTTTATTTGTACTTGCCGCGACCGCGTGTTGTTGCGCGAGAGAGGGGAGACCGCTTTTTCCCCCAACAATGTGCAAAAAGGGAAACATGATCGATGAAATGAAACGTGTAATTTAATAAATGAAAATTAAGTTCATAACAATGAGCCCCGAATCATAAAAATTATCATAAAATTGTTCAATCCTAAAAATGAAATTGTAAAAAATGAAATGATAAATCATGATATAGCAAAACTTTTGTGAAATTGTAAAAAAATGAAATCATAAAAATCATAAAATTGTGTTCATAAGAAGAAAGTCATGAAATTGTGCAAATCATGTAATCATACAAATAACATCATGAAATAAAAATAATAAGAAAATAAATCATGAAATAGTAATTTTTATGTGTGAATCGTGTAATTATAAAATTAAATTTATGAGATCGAAAAAAAAATCATGAAAGAGAAATTTTTTTTTAAATGTAGTAATCTAAAAATGAAATCGTTTTTTTCTAAAAGAAACAATGAAATTGTTTCCTTAAAAAACAGTGAAATTATCAATAAGGAAATAAGAAATGAATTAATGCATAATTAATTTGATTAGATGTCATAATATAAAAAAATACTTAAATGATTTAAACGTATAAAAATATGAATATGTTCTTATATTTGTGTTAAAAGACTAAAATAAATAATAAGTTGAGAATAATTATGTTTCGTCTCCAGTAATCAGTTAATAAGAATTTAAATTATTCAATTTTTTATCTAACAGTCACAATTAATTTTTATTTTCTCACGTGAATATTTCACTTGATTACGGGTTAGACGACTATAACTGATAGTCAATTAACAAATTAAACATCATCTTTGAATTCACGTACTCAATAACTATATATATATTGAACTACGAAATAACTTTACCAAGCACTTTTACAACTGTGGCTAATTTTAACACACAAATACATAAATAAATTGATATACAAAATGAAACATCAATCTGTGCTTTTTTGTTGTATGACCATTAATTCTAAAGAGGAAATATTTGTTTTTATTTCATATAGGCAAAGGGGAATGCGTACGATTAAGGAAATAAATAACTTATCTTAGAATAGAGATATATAGATTCTTCCAACACACGGAATCAACGGATAATAGTAAAAGATATTAGGCATGAATTCAAGTGAGCACGGATAACAAGTTATGATTATCGAATGAAAATATAAATGGTTTGAATTTTTGCTTACTCATTAATAACATATGATGTAATGCATTATTCATAATTTATTATATTTTTTGTATTTTAACATAAATATAAGAGTGTTTTCATATTTTTATAATATTAAATTATTTAATGATTTCTTTTTCTAATTACAATATTTCATTTTTACTTAATTTCAATTTAATTTACTTCCTAATTGCGAAGTACCAAGATTTTTGGTCTCGAACTTTTGCGGTCTATACCCTACGTCATAATAGGCTATTAGGGTTTCGCCGATTTGTGTGACGTCTCGTGTGTCTGCGAGGGAGGAGATTTACGACAGGTTCTGAGTCGTGCAGCGGTGGGTAGCGACACCTGTGGGAGAGTCGTAGGGATGGTGGGATGGTACGGATCTGGTGAGTCGGGTTAGAGTTGGATCTGATTTTGGGGTTGGTTAGTTTGCGATGTTCAAATTGTGGGGGTATTATTTTGATATTATCTGTGAGGAGAGACGAGTCCGGGAGGGGGTTATTGGTGGATGGGCAGAGAAGTTTCGCCGAACAGTTGGGTGCAGGAATAGGGGTGATCGGGGCAAACAAATTTGGACGGGGCTTATCCGAGGTAGGTTCGGTTTTGGTTGGTTGGTAGATCGGTATTGGGAGGGAACCAAATTTCTTTAGTGTTGGTGGGTAGATTCATGTAAGCATACCGAACTAGGGGGTCTTGGCTTTTTTAGGCTTCAATACGTCACCTGGGTGTCCCATTGGGATCAGTACTGGGAGCAAACGGGGGGTCTCTAGTGTCGATGGGTTAACCCAGGTAAACCCAATGAGCTGAGAGAATTTGAATTTTTAAAGATTCACGATTCCCATATTGATTGCAGGGTTGATCGATGAAGCTGGTTTAAGGCGATCTGCAACAAGATCACGGGGTTTCTCCATCTATATGAGGTGGAAGCCGTGACTCTGTTTGATGCTAACTTGTTCGAGTCGATTGGTCTCCGGGGTTTACATGTATGCCTGGTTAAAGCATTCTACAGCGGGATCACGGGATTTCTCCATTTGTATAAGATGGAGGCCGTGACTCTACATGATGTTAGACGGGTATAGCTGAATAAATTTGAAGGAATCATTAGCGAAGGGTGTTACGTACTATTAACTATCGAAATATGTGTTCGTCTTTCTTTTGCTCGGTATCAAATGACTCGCGAATTGGCCAAGTTTTTTTTAACTAACAGTAGTTGAGATTATGGTGAGAGATCTGTCCCACCATTTGTAGCTTCAGCTGTCCGATTTTATGCCAGGTTAGTTGCTTTTTAATCAATAAATTTGCTTTTCCTTTAAAAAAGTTTTACTTCCTAATTTAGGTTTTCAAAAAGTCAAGATTTACAAAAAAAACACCTATTTTTTGAATTTTATTAGTACAAGTAAAGTATTCACAGAAAAAATGTATCATTTTATCATTTTATAATTCTAGTTTCATTTTTAGTATTATAAGGATTTATCCTTTTTATTATTTCATGATTACGATTATTAATTAATTTCATGGTTCACCAATTTTATGTTTCATGATTTGATTATTTTAGTTTTTACTATTAATTATCCCAATTTTTTCATACTCCATTTTTCATAATTTTATGATTTCATCTTTACAATTTCATGACTTCATTTCTATAACTTTAATTTTCAATTAATGAAAACAGAGAAAAGTTTCATGAGCTTTTCATGATAATCGGCCTGATTTTTGAAGCACGCCTCTCCTTCCATGACAATCTCAGGACCCGTTGCCTGATTTCCGATGCACGTCTCTTCTTCTCATGAGACTTTGACCACCTCAAACATGTGATTCAAAAAAAAATCGATAAAGCGCTTGACTTGGATCTTCTCCATCATTGTAGAGAATAGTATGGAGAGATGAAATGTTAGGTGAAGCAGGTAATGTGGGCTCTTCAGAATCCATTTTGACCCCTTATTTTCTACATTTAATGCCTAATTGTCCCTCGTTTCGTGCTTAAAGAGCCCGAGTTATGCTACTTTTACGCTTATGGGTATGTTTAGTGTAATTGTGCAGGATGCAGGTGATTCGGGGCCCAAACTGGGCAAGAACGATGGTTTTGGGACAAGGAGCACAAGAAAAAATGTTGGGAGCAGAGAAGGTGTTGATCGACACCTATGTATCGATGGGTGTGTCGATCGACACAGGACCAACACACCACTTCAGCTCACTTACAGAGACTTTCGTTGACAAGTGACAAGTTGGTGATGAGGTTTTGATCGACACCCCCCCAGATCTGCAAAACCTATAAAAGGCAACTTGACCTAAATGAAGAGGTATCTCATGAATAGAATAGTGCAGCCACATTTCAGCTCCCAAAACCCCCCCACTTTAAGCCCTAGCTTCACCTTCTATCTCTTGAAATCATCAAGACTAGTAAGGAGGCACAAATTTGGAAGAGACATTGAAGATTCTTGCATCCGATCCAGGAATTAGTGCCTAGAGTTTGCTTGTTTCTTCTCCTTGTTATCTCTTTTGCGTTAGATTTGTGCAAACTTGTTGTCATTTATTGTTCTCTTGGATTTGTGCACATGACTTGTCATTGGAGCGCCATGTTTGAGGGTTAAAACCCTTAGCCATGGGTGCTAAACATTGTATTAAGTTATTTCTATGGTTAAATGAGGTTCTATTTCTAGGTTTTAATGAATTGTCGTGTAGTTTGCTTGATTTAATGCTTGTATTTTTAGTTGGCCACTTAGAATGCATGTTTAGGAGACTAAGCTGAGCCCGAGAGGGACGGATAGTCTCGGACCTAGCAACTACCGAAGGTTAGAGGCTCGAGACCGTGTCTTGACACCTCAGATCAACCTTTAGCCTAGAATTGTCGAACCATTGCGGTCTCGAGTTGGTCACGAACCCGAGAGGGCAAGAGATGACTCGATACTAGGCCAATCTCAATACCGAGAGGCGAGATTGGTATTTAGGAAATAGGTCAACAATAGTATCGATCCCGAAAACTTAATGCTCGCAACCATTTTCACTAAAATGCATGTTTAGCACCCGATGCTCTTATATTATATCTTGTTTAATTGCTATTCTCGGTAGTTTGGTAAAGCATACAAAAGACCAAAAATATTAGTTTAAGTAATTCACTCGTATATTCACGAACTCAACCGAAAACCCTCATTAGTCTATGTGGATCGACCCGATACTTACCGGTCTTACAAAAACTATTACTTGTATTGTGTATACTTGCACGGGAATTTCGGAAAGTGACGTTTACACGATAGTTTTCGGCCCAACAGCAGGAGCTCGTCTAATCTCTAGCGCAAGAACATGGTCGGAGATATTATAACCTTTGGCAATTTACAAGAGTACGATGTCTATTGTATTAATTGTTAAAAAATCGTTTTGAACATTTTTTTTGTAAAATGTATGTTTTCAAAAAAGTGATGTAACATTGTCACCAAAATGAAAATTAAATATTTGAAAGAAATAGTTTTTAAAAAATTTTCGTTAAAGTCTGCAATAAAATGTTTTATTTTATTTTTGAACTAAAATCGGTTTAATTGTATCAACTTTTTAATCAAAAAAATTTCTTACTGAAAAAGTATGCACAAGTTAAAGTTGTACCTTTCAAGAATGACTATTTGTTTAAAATAATTTTAAAAAAATCAAATTCAGATAGACCTATTTCAAGAAATTACAAATATAAATTAAAAAGTTATAAATCAAATACAAATAATTGAACGAAAAATTTAAATTATTATTTAAATAAAGGTACATATATGTATAAGAAAATCCAAAATTCACATGTAATTTTAATATTAATTAAGTAAACAATGCGGTCTGTCTCCTTCGCGTAAGCGATTGGGTTTGTCAGTTTTGACGAGCTAGCGGCGGCGTCTACAATCGTTTGGTTTGATAAAGTTCATGGCGGCTTGAACGTCTGCGATTGAGAGGCTCGGAAGCAAGGACGGTGTACAGCGGCATCATCTGTAGGCAAAGGCGTTCGGCATGTCCCTAATTTTTTAGGTTTTGTCTCGTTAACTAATGAAGTACGCGGCAGATTCGTTTCTTCGGCGATTGAGTGACGAAAAGTATGCGGTAGAGAGTCCGGCAGTGCTCAGAAGTTTATGTGAGTACAGGAGGGCTAGAGGTGGGAGGTTTCGTAGGTCAACGGTGACTTTGCGATGGTCAAGTTGGGAGGGTGTTATTTCGATATCATCTGCAAGAGGAGACGGGTCCGGGAGGGGGTCAACGGTGGTGGGGCAGAGAAGCTCAGTGGAGATTGGTGCAGCGAGAGTATAAGGACTCAGGCGGGGTTTATCGGAGATAGGGCAGGGGAATTCTGGCGATTGACTCGCTACAGATTTGGTTAGTTCATGGCTCGGTACTGGGAGGGAACATGAGTGTCCCATTCTCAGGTGTCGATGGTCAGATTTATGTAAGCATGTCGAACTAGGAGGTATTGGTTTTCTTAACCTTCAATGCGTACTCGGGGTGTCCTATTGGGCTCGAAATTGGGAGGGATCAAGATTTCTCTAGTGTCGATTGGCTGATCCTGGTAAGCACAAAGAGCTTGGAGGATTTGGATTATTAATGATTCGCAACTCTCATATTGATCGCATGGTTGATCGAGGAAGCTAGTTTAATGCGGTTTGCAGTGAGATCACGGGGTTTCTCCATCCGTATGAGATGAATGTCATGACTCTACATGATGCTAAATGGTCTGAGTCGATTGCCCTTCGGGTTTATCATGGAGCTCTGTTTAAAACATTTTGTAGCGGGATCACAGTGTTTCTCTATCCGTATGAGGTGGAGGTCATGGCTCTACATGATAATAAACGGGTCGAGTTGAAAATCTTTTGAGGTATCATCATCAATAAGAATGTTGCGCACTATCCACTTCTATAACATGTGTTATTACTTATTTTGATCGTCGCTCTTGTAATGTTGTGCCTCATAAATTAGCCAGATATGCTTTAACTAACAGTAGATGGGATCACGATGCATGATCTGTCCCACCATCTGTTACTTCAGCTATCCAACATGATGTCGAGTTAGTTGTTCAATGATATTTATAATTTTCCCTAAAATTTTTTTATCTAAAGTACACACCACACTTTATTATAGAAGTGTAATATATAGATGGCATATTTTTGTGATTATCCCTAAAATCAATCTATATATAATAAATGTACGAGTGGTACACATTCGAACATGAACGAAATAAGTCAAGGATTTTTTGTTGCGTGTAATTAAAGAAAAATATATATACGGTCTCTCAATATTGAATGCTTAGATTTTTATTCAAAATCGTCTAAGTTTTTCTTCATTGAATACAAAAAAACAGAGATAGAGATCTCTATAAATAAAGCTTTCACATTACATTCTAAAGACCAACAAACAGAACAAAATGATGAATGCTAAAGCATGTACTCTCCTATTAACATTTTCCATCTTTTTCTTGTCAATTTCATGTTCCAATGTCGATCAATTTCTCCAATGTCTTGGTAGAAATTCCAACACCCTAAAGCCCATAGTAAATTTCATCTACACTCCGCACAATTCCTCATATTCGTCGATCTTGCATTTTTATGCACGAAACACTCGAATCATTACCTCAGAAAACCCAAAACCACTGTGCATTGTAGCTGCCGCTGATGAGTCCCATGTTCAAGACACTGTTACGTGTGCCAGGTCTCATGGCTTGCAGATCAGGACACGCAGCGGCGGACACGATTACGAAGGCCTCTCCTACATATCCGATGTGCCGTTTGTGATCATCGACATGTTCAATCTCCGGCACATTGATATTAACGTCTCGGATGAGACGGCTTGGGTTCAAGTCGGTGCAACTCTTGGCGACCTTTATTATGCAATTGGACATAAAACAAAGGTATGGTACAAACTTATGCATAACAATAATCATGGAACGGGCCCACCAGGGCTAGTTTAATTGGTAGTGATGAATGTTATCACATGGTTTCGAATTTTGGTGAGTCACCTAGGAGCCGGTGGGGTTAGGATAGAACCCAATAAGGGTTTTTTGTCATCATTTTGAGCAGTACGTTCTGTATTAAGATTTGGGCTCGACTGTAAAGAGTATGTTATTCTATAGATTGCTATGATCGTAATATTAACATTCGGTTCTGATTTTTTTGTCTCCACAGGTTCATGCCTTCCCTGGAGGTGTTTGTCCCATGGTTGGGGTTGGAGGGCACTTCAGCGGAGGAGGATATGGGAATCTGATGAGGAAATACGGGCTCACAGTCGATAACATCATCGACGCACAAATCGTTGATGTAAATGGGAATATCCTCAACAGAGAGACAATGGGAGAAGATGTGTTTTGGGCTATTAGAGGGGGAGGTGGAGCTAGCTTTGGTGTCATCCTCTCATGGAAGATCAAACTCGTTTCTGTACCTGAAACTGTTACTGTTTTCAAGGTAAACAGAACAACCTCGGAAGGTGCAATAGATATGGTACACCGTTGGCAATACATAGCGAGCGAGTTGCCCAAAGACCTCTACATCAGAGTGGAGGCAGATTTGGATAAACATAGCCCAAACAGGACAAGAATCATAGTGTTCTTCATTGGACAGTTTCTTGGACAGAAAGCAACACTCCTTCCACTGATGAACCAATCATTTCCTGAACTGGGTTTGAAGGAAAGTGATTGCTTTGAGATGAGCTGGATCAACTCAACAATGTTCTGGGCGGGTTTCCCTCAGGGGGGACCCTATGAGGCCCTGCACAACAGAACATACCCTACCAATTACTTCAAGAACAAGTCCGACTATGTGAAGGAACCCATGTCCAAGAAGGCCATAGAATCAATATACAAGATGATGATCGACTCAAAGAAGATAGGGATGCAATGGAATGCATATGGAGGAAGAATGGCGGAGATTCCCGAATCCGAAACCCCATTCCCACATAGAAAGGGAATTTTGTTTAAGGTTCAGTACTGGATATCATGGCAGAAACATGAAGATGAGAACAACAAGAGGTACACAGAGATTATAAGGAATTTATATGAAGCAATGGCTCCACATGTGTCAAAGTCACCAAGGGAGGCATTTCTCAACTACAGAGACCTTGACATTGGCCACTCTCCGAGCGACCATACGAGTTTGGAAGATGCTGCAATTTATGGAGCTAAGCAGTTTAAGGGTAATTTTAAGAGATTGATGAGAGCCAAGACCATTATCGATCCAACCAATTTCTTCAAGAATGAGCAGAGTATTCCACCACTCGTTACTTATTAATAGACTGTTATGTACGAATATCAATATCATTACTTATTGTTTGTAGTTCATAATCTCATATTTAGCTTAGCTCTAATATCAATATAAAAGATCTTTATTTACGATTTCATAATTCAATCATGAATCAGTATATTTCTACACAAGATGCATTCATTTTGTATGTGTGCATGAATAATGTACTACATTCAATAATGTCGCACCTCTAACTCGTCATTATCGAAGTTATCCTTAGAATTAACGGGACAATATAATTTACTGCATAATCAAAGGCAAAAAATGTAATATTTAGCACAAATAATTGAAGTGCTAGACGAGGAAAACACATCTTGCGTTTGGATCTTCCTAGTCATTTTCATTGTGATTCTCGAAATCCGATGCGAAAGATCAGTATAGTTGTCAGTTGAAGATAGAAAAAGAACAGGTTCTTAAGAAGGTGATTATATTTGGACAGCCCATTGACATGATAAATTTGTCAAGGGTTGTGTGTGCTATACATGTATGTATGGGAATAAAAAATTTGTCAAGGGTTGTGTGTGCTATACATGTATGTATGGGAATAAAATATGATCATGTAAGGAACCATTTTTTCCTTCAACAAAAAATCTTTCATAAAACAGAGGAACATCACATCTCTAGCTAGCGGGGAAATAGGTTTTCTCCATGCATCCAAATTGGTGTTGACACATTGCATCGATGAAGCACCGCCCACTTGGAAGGTGGAGTGCATATAGGTGTAGGTCTCAAGATATTTATTGATCGGTCAATCAATCTATATTTGTAGATGTGAGACTTTAACATTCTTCCTCACGACCAACACTTGTATATGGCCAATTGGTTAAGCATTAAAGTTTGAATCTTACCGGACCTAGTTCAAGTCCTCTTGCAGTATTAGGCCCCTGCCCATACATAACACATGGGATGAAATCTGATACAAACTATGGTTAAGAAACACATATAAGAACAAATATCATCCATTGGATGGTTCGTCTAAAGCCATTGCCAAAAGCGACTCCAAGCTGGTTTCCGTCTCTTCTCCAGTGGCCCCTTCAGACAATCGTCCTATCCTCTCTAAGTCCTAGCTTGACAGTTTCACATATCATCACACTTCAGTTGAAAGCGCTACTAGCGCGTGAGTTGTGTATCAACGGCTTGGTTACACCTCTAAGAGTACCGACAAAAAGATAATTCGGGTTTTTCAAGAGATTAAGATAGAAAATGCCAGAGCGATTAAGAACGATTCATAATTTCACATTGTTCTATTTTAAGTTTAGTATCAAAGTTTAGTTTGAGTACCTATCATGTGAGTCTATCATGTAACAAATTATTCGGGTACCTATAAACCAATTGAATTACAACACTACAAGAATAATGCTTTGAGAACGGTGCACCTAAAGCGCCGGTAGAGAGGTAAAAAAATCAGGGGGAAGAAAAGGTCGGCGTCTGGTGCGAAGGCCTACAGGCGCCGCCAGTACGCTGCAGCCCGTTTTTTCCATTTGCGTCTTGTTGAGCCTTAATTAAATAAGTGGAGGCCCAAAGCCCATGTAGTTAGTATCCTACATGGAGAATGAAACCCTAATTTCTTGCCTATAAATAGAAGGCTATAGAGAGAAAGAAAGAAGACCAAATTCAAGAGAGAAATAGAGTGAAATTCGTGCAGAATTTTCTGCTACTTTTTGGGCCGACCAGCAAGGTTCTCGAGTCCAATCGGAGGTCGATCCACCGTTGGATCGTGCTGATTTTTGGACAATGTGTTCGGAAGACGTAGTACTACATTCTGACCGTTGGAATTTGTGTTTGCAAGTTCAAGTGATTTGATACGATTTTCTGATCGTGCACCATCGATTCAGTGAAGTTTCTCTACTCTTTCTTTTAATTGTGGTTTAAGTCAAGATTGGTTAATCTTGAGATATTGTGATCCTCTAATAGTATTTAGAGAGAATTCGTTGTACCCATTATATTGATAGTGGAGATTAAGCGGCCTCGAGGGTTCCGTGGTTTTTCCTCTCTCGCCTTGAGGAGGTTTTCCACGCTAAAATTGTGCGTGCCTGTTGTGTGTTCTTGTTTGCTATATTCTATTAGCTTGCTTGATTTGCTCTGCTTGATAGATTCCTACGAGATTTGCACAGGTGGGGAGAATTATTTAATTCCGCTGCATCTAATTATTCTATTAGATTCTTTTTTCTCCCAACAAAATGGTATCAGAGCGAAGGTTATTTAATCGGTATCCTGTGTTAAATAATGGAAGCTATTACAAGCAGAATGATTAGTCTGAATGGTTCAAATTATCATGTCTGGAAAGGAAAGATGGAAGATCTTCTTTATGTGAAGGATTATTATCTGCCGGTTTTCAGTGAGACCAAGCCTGAAAACAAATCTGATGGTGAATGGAATTTATTGCATCGTCAATTATGTGGCTATATTAGACAGTGGGTGGATGATAATGTTTTGAATCATGTCAGTAGAGAGAGACATGCACGCAGTTTATGGAGCAAGCTTGAGCAGTTATATGCTCGAAAGACTGGTAATAATAAGTTGTTCTTGATAAAGCATATGATGAGTTTGAAGTATCATGATGGGGCTCCGTTGACAGATCATCTTAATGCTTTTCAAGGAATTATTAATCAGCTTGCAGGAATGGGTATCAAGTTCGATGATGAGGTGCATGGTTTGTGGCTTCTGGGTACATTACCGGACTCGTGGGAGACGTTCAAGACGTCCTTATCTAACTCAGCTCCAGATGGTGTTATCACCATGGATTTGGCTAGGGGGAGTGCTCTGAATGAAGAGATGAGGAGAAAGTCACAAGGTTCCTCTTCGCACTCAGAAGTCTTAGTGATAGAATAAAGAGTAAGGAGTAAGAGCAGAGGTCCAAAAGGTAGAGATAGAAGCAAGACTAAGAACAGGTATACCAATGCAGAGTGTTATCACTGTGGTCTAAAGGGGCATATTAAAAAGTATTGCCGAAAGCTCAAGAGAGACAACTAACATGACAAAGAGAAAGAAAAGAAGGCAAGTCATGATGATGATTTTGCTACTATTACTAAAGAGTTTCTTCTCTTGTGTGATGAAGAAGATGTTAACTTGACTTGTGATGAGACCAGTTGGGTAGTAGTTAGCGGTGCCTCCATTCATGCTACAAGTCGAAAGGATCTTTTTTCATCTTATACATCTGGTGATTATGGCAATATTAAGATGGGAAATTGAGGCATGTCAAAAGTTATTGGCATAGGAGACGTATGATTGGAGACGAAAAACGGTATAATTCTTATTCTGAAAAATGTTAAGCATTTTCCTAACATTCGTTTGAGTTTGATATCAGTAGGCAAGCTAGATGGTGAAGGTTTTCATCATACCTTTGGTGGTGGTTCATGGAAGCTCACTAAAGGTGTTATGGTCGTGGCTAGAGGTGAAAAGTGTGCTTCGTTGTACGTGACACAAGTTAGAGTTTGTGGTAGCATTATTAATGCAGCTGAGAAAGAGAGTACAACTGAATTGTGGCACAAGAGACTTAGTCACATAAGCGAGAATGGAATGATGGTTTTGGGAAAGAAGAATCTCCTACCGGGAATGAAAGGTGAACCGTTAGAGAAGTGTGAGCATTGCTTGGCCGGCAAGCAAACTAGAGTATCTTTCAAATCATCCCCTCCCTCGAGAAAGCCAGAGATGCTTGATTTAGTATACTCTGATGTTTGTGGTCCTATGAAATCCAAGATGCTTAGAGGTGGTCTCTATTTTGTGACTTTTATAGATGATCATTCAAGGAAAGTGTGGGCCTATATCTTGAAGACTAAAAATCAAGTGTGTGGTGTCTTCAAGCAGTTTCATGCCCTAATTGAGAGACAGACTGGGAAGAAGCTAAAACGCATGTGAACCGATAATGGAGGTGAGTATTGTGGTTCTTTTGATGATTATTGCAAGGATCAAGGCATTCGACATCAAAGGACGCCTTCAAAGACGCCTCAGCTAAATGGGTTAGCTGAGAGGATGAATAGAACGCTTATTGAAAGGACGAGATGTTTACTTTCACAAGCAGGGTTACCAAGATGCTTTTGAGGTGAGGCTTTAAATACAGTGGTTCATGTATTGAATCTCACACCGTGTGTGCCTCTTGAGTTTGATGTTTCAAATGGAGTTTGGACAGGTAAAGATGTCTCCTACAATCACTTAAACGTATTTGGATGCAAAGCATTTGTGCATATTCCAAAGGATGAAAGATCTAAGCTTGATATGAAGACTAGACCGTGCATATTCATCGGTTATGGCGAGGATGAGTTTGGGTACTGATTTTATGATCCGGTGTAGAAGAAACTTATCAGAAGCCGCGATGTGGTATTTATGGAGAATCAGGACATCAAAGAAATTGCGAAGTTTGAAGAAAGTGCTCCGCAATTTATAACTGACTTGATTGATTTTGATATGGTTCCTTCTACATTTGTGCCAGGTCAAGTTGAAGATGAAGTTCGTGATGACCAGCAGGGTGCAGGTGATGATGCTCCTATAGAGGTAGAGATGGATAATGAAGTTCATGAGTTGTTGCCAGTACCGGATGTTCCACCAGTTGTTCCACTCAGGAGATCTTTTAGAGATCGACAACCGTCTACAAGGTACTCAGCTGATGAGTATGTGTTAGCATCTGACGGAGGAGAGCCCAAAAGTTACAGTAAAGCCCTTGAAGATGAGAACAAGAAGGAGTGGGTTGAAGCCATGCAAGATGAGATGAAATCATTGCATGAGAATAATACTTATGAGTTGGTGAAGTTGCCAAAAGGCAAAAGAGCTTTGAAGAACAAGTGGGTTTACAGAGTGAAGCAAGAAAAAAAATACTTCACGTCCCCGATACAAAGCTAGATTGGTCGTCAAGGGTTTCAGCCAGAGGAAAGGTATTGACTTTGATGAAATATTTTCTCCTGTTGTTAAGATGTCATCCATTCGGGTGGTTCTTGGTTTAGCAGCTAGTCTTGATTTGGAGGTTGAGCAGATGGATGTGAAGACTGCATTTCTCCATGGTGACTTAGATAATGAGATTTATATGGAGCAATCAGAGGGTTTCAAAGTAAAGGGAAAAGAGGACTATGTGTGCAAGCTTCAGAAAAGCTTGTATGGTGTGAAGCAAGCACCAAGGCAGTGGTACAAGAAGTTTGAGTCAGTCATGGGTGAGCAAGGGTACCAAAAGACGAAATCTGACCACTGTGTTTTTGTGCAGAAATTGTCTGATGATGATTATATCATAATATTGCTATATGTTGATGATATGCTGATTGTTGGCAAGAATGTCTCTAGGGTTGAGAAATTGAAGAAACAGTTGAGTCAGGTTTTATTCAATGAAGGACTTGGGTCCTACGAAGACTATTCTTGGCATCCGAATTACTCGCGATAGAGTTGCGAAGAAGTTGCATATGTCACAAGAGCGATATATTGAAAAGGTGTTGCAAAGGTTCAATATAGACAAGGCTAAAGTGGTGAGCTTTCCTCTTGCTACTCACTTTAAACTAAGCACACGACAGAGCCCTTCTACGGAGATGGATGACATGGATAGAGTTTCGTATGCCTCAGCAGTAGGAAGTTTGATGTACGCAATGGTGTGTACAAGGCCTGACATAGCTCATGCAGTTGGTGTTGTGAGCCCTTTTCTGTCAAATCCGGGTAGAGAGCATTGAGATGCAGTCAAATGGATTATGAGATATCTCCGAGGTACCTCTAATTACAGACTTACTTTTGGAAGTGGAGAACCAGTGCTGGTTAGCTACTTTGATTCAGATATGGCAGGCGATGTTGATAGCAGAAAATCCACCTCAGGGTATTTAATGACATTTGCAGGTGGAGCAGTTTCTTGGCAGTCAAGGCTACAAAAGTGTGTTGCACTTTCTTCTACAGAAGCTGAATATATCACAACAACTGAAGCATGTAAGGAGTTGTTGTGGATGAAGAGATTCATATGGGAGCTCAGTTTCAAGCAGCAGCGCTATGTGGTTTACTGTGATAACCAAAGCGCGATTCACTTAAGTAAGAATTCTACGTTTCATGCAAAGTCGAAACATATTGATGTGAGATACCATTGGCTTAGAGATGCACTTGAAGACAAGTTGCTTGAGATTGAGAAATTCCACACAGATGATAATGGTTCTGATATGTTCATGAAGGTCTTACCAAGGGAGAAGCTTGATGTTTGTCGTAAGATCGTCGGGATGGCCATGCCCTCCACTTAGTTGAATAAGGGGGAGATTTGTTGGGCCTTTATTAAATAAGTGGAGGCCCAAAGCCCATGTAGTAAGTATCCTACATGAAGAAGGAAACCCTAATTGCTTGCCTATAAATATAAGGCAATAGAGAGAAGGAAAGAAGATCAAATTCAAGAGAGAAATAGAGTGAAATTCGTGCAGAATTTTCTGCTAATTTCTAGGCCGACCAGCAAGGTTCTCGAGTCCGATCAGAGGTCGATCCACCGTTGGATCGTGCAGATTTTTGGACAATGTGTTCGGAAGACGTAGTACTACATTCTGACCGTTGGAATTTGCGTTTGCAAGTTCAAGTGATTTGATACGATTTTCTGATCGTGCACCATCGATACGGTGAAGTTTCTCTACTTTTTCTTGTCATTGTGGTTTTAAGTCAAGATTGGTTAATCTTGAGATATTGTGATCCTCTAATTGTATTTAGAGAGAACTCGATGTACCCATTATATTGATAGTGGAGATTAAGCGGCCTCGAGGGTCCCGTGGTTTTTCCTCTCTCGCCTTGAGGAGGTTTTCCACGCTAAAATTGTGCGTGCCTATTGTGTGTTCTTGTTTGCTATATTCTATTAGCTTGCTTGATTTGCTCTGCTTGATAGATTCCTACGATATTTGCACAGGTGGGGAGAATTATTTAATTTCGTTGCATCTAATTATTCTATTAGATTCGTTTTTCTCCCAACACGTCTTTGGGTAAAGGCATGCGCCGTTATAATTAAGGATGGCGCACCAAAAGTGAGTGCGTAGGTAAACTTTAGGTCGGCGTTCCTGTGAGGATCCGCAGGCCACATTACAGATGGCGCACCTTTAGGGTGCGCTGCCACAATGTTATACCGACTTATGTAGCAAGGACACCGTCTTTAGGTATGGGCGGCGCATAAGTTGTAGTTCGCCGCCGTTAATAATCACCCGCGTTTCCATTTCGGTGCGCATGTGGTAGACCAGTGAGTGAAAAAAACAGTGCACAAATTAGAGTTCCGAACATGTAATATTTTTTGCCAACCATAAAAAATATAAACAACAGGAACAAGAACCATAACCATAACCATAACAATCGTGCAGGCTTTAACTAATGTCTGCGCATTCTTAACCTAACACATAAGCTCGGACAATCCAAAATTTAACAAAGGCGTCCAAAATTCACCAAACAAACATTCAAAATCCAAAGGCATAATAATAAAGTTTAGAAGTCAAGAAAAGATACTAATCTTCATCGGAGGAAGAGGTGGGCTCGTCGGGCATCGGAACAGTGGTCGGATCACGCCAATGTTAACACATCTTCTTCTCAGATGCTCGGCGCTTCTTGTCCTTCTCCTTTTCCTTTCTTTGTTGTTTGGGAAATTGCGCAGCCTTGGTAGATTCATATTCAACCACGAGTTGAGCCACTTGTTGTGCCACGGCCTGGCCATTTCTTCTCGGGTTCGACTAAGTTGCGTAGCGAGCATTTCATTACTTTGTTTGAGGCGTTCAATCTCCTGCGCCGTCTTCATTCTAACGGCGGTCACTTCGGTCAAAGATAACACTGACGCTCTTCTCTCCTGTGTCGTCTTCATTCTAACTGCGCATTGTCTGAAAATATGCAGGCCTCGATAAATATCGGCGCTATTTGAATTGCGCAGACCAGACCGTAACTACGGCCGGCGCACACTGTAAATGAGCCGTCTGCACTGACATTTAGACAACACACTTTTCCTATATGCGCCAGCCATATCCCCAGATGGTGAAGTGCAAGTAGAACTTGGAGAATACATGATCATCAAATCAATTTTTAGTCATGAGAAAAATAAATAATCCCTCATGTACATAAGCACAATTCTAGTGACACGAAACATACATTTAGCCATTTATTCATTATTTTGCGGGTAACAATAACAGTTCAGAACACAATCAAGAAAATATACAAGAAACAATCAAATACACGAATTCAATCAATCAAGCAATCAATAATATAGTCTTCTACCTCCTCCCATACGGAAGAGTCGGGATGCTCTGTTCATTCCTAAAGAAATTATGAGGATCAACCTTAGTCTTGATCTCCACCAACCTCTTGAAATTCCCCTTAAAGTACTTGATCCCATAAACCATCCCCTCCAAGTAGCTCCTCTTTCCGTTGTGGTTGATACCCAGATCAAGATCCTTGTAGTTGAAGAAAGCCGCTCTCGGGTTCTTGGACACGTACGGCGTCATGTACCCGTACAACTTCCTCAACATCTCTATGTACTCGTTGGTCAATCCTCCTTGGTTCCAGTTCGCCGCGTACTGAACCTTCCACAGGTTTCCAGCTCTGTGCGGGAATGGCACCGCGGTCGACGGGATCTCCCACATCTTCCCCCCGTAGGGATTGAAGGTCAGCATGGCGAACTCGAGCTCGACGAGCTTCTTGAATATGAACTCCAGCCCGTCGATTGGAATCGGGGTTTGGACGTAGTCCGATTTTCGTTTCAAGAACGTCACGCTCTGAGGGGTCCTCTGTAGCAGGATCTCCACGGGGGTGGCGACGGCGATGTTTGTCCAAAAGAGAATTGATTGGAGCCAGCCGGTTTCGATGCAGTCGGTTCGGGCCAGGCCGAGCTCGGGGAAGCGATCGTTGATAATGGAGAGGAGGGAGTCCGAGCCGCCTAGGTAGAAGGCGAGGAATGTGGCTCGGACGGTTTTAACTCCGGGGTTCGTGGTGCTGTTCACGACGTCGAGGTTGAGCCTGAGGAAGAGGTCGTCGGGGAGGTAGGGAGCGATTTGTTCCCATTTGAGGACTAAATCGGTGGCGTTTTGGTCGGCCACGGTCCTCCGGACCTGGAAAACGGTGACGTTTTCCGGGACGCGGACGAGGTTGATCTTGTATGACAAAACGACGCCGTAGCTGGCTCCCCCGCCTCCCCGGATGGCCCAGAACAAGTCCTCGCCCATGGACGCTCTGTCCAACACTCTCCCTTTCACGTCCACCATTTTCGCGTCCACCACGTGGTCGACGATTAGACCGTACTTCCTCATCATGTTTCCGTACCCTCCGCCGCTCAGGTGGCCGCCGACACCGACAGTTGGGCATACTCCGGCGGGTAAGCCGTGGACTCTGCTCTTTTCTTGAATCCTATTGTTAGAAAAAGAATAATAAGTTTAGGTTTTTAATTTAGTTATATCTAAGTGTTCGGCTCTAACATCAACCAAAGAATATCAATAATATTATTATCTGCAGAGTTAGAGTTTGTTTGTGTAACCTGTAATAAACTTCGCCGAGTAAGGCTCCGGATCCGACCCATGCAGCCTCGGACGCGATATCGATATCAATAGAGTTTAGGTTGAACATGTCGAGGATGAAGAAGGGGACGTGGTCGTGGGAGACGTAGGACACGCCCTCGTAGTCGTGGCCGCCGCTGCGGATCTTCATGAGGAGATTGTGGGTTTGGGCGCACAGAACCGCGGACTGCACGTGGGACTCGTGCAGTGCGGTGAGGATCAAGAAGGGCTTCGGAGTGTCCGAGGTGTTGAAGCGGAGGTTGCGAATGTAGGCTTGGAGGACGGAGGAGAAGGTGGTCTCCTCGGGAGTGTAAATGACGGCGGAGATGGGATGCGACGGCTCGGAGCGGTCCACCAGGCATCGTAAGAATTGCTCGTGAACATGACTCGAGCTCGAATTATTCGAGGCCAAAGTTGGAGTTGATAACAACGAAAGGACAGAAACTAGCAAAGCTAGTAGCGACATTAAGGGTAGTTTTGGAGTTGTCATGGTTTGTTTTGTTGTGGTGTTTTGTGGGTTTTGAAATTTATAAGGAGAGATCATGAGGTTGGGATTATTAAGGAATGCGTGCGTTAATAGAAGAATATATGAGCTAATTATTAAAAAAATGCTCCTCCTAATTTGACCGAGAAAATTCAAAGCGAAAATGGACAAGATATCTACAAAACAGAAGGGCGTTGACATTCTTGCATTGATTCTTATTGATATATTTTGAAGTCGTTGTTGGTTTATGCTCAACTTATTTCAGTTAATTTGTTTAGTATTTTATACAGTTTTTCACCATCTGGAACTTAACTGGAGTATCATATATACACTACTAATTAACAAGAAATTCCAAATCATCATGTTTTTCTGTTGTTAATCTAGTTAATTCAGACTCAAAACCGAACCATTACCTACGATCCTGACTTTTTGCTTCTAAATTTGGTTTTGGTTCCTAGTTTGAGACTGGTTTCAAGTTTAAAATTCTCACCCCTATGTTAATGTTCTCTCTCCTTGTTAAGAAGTCTAATTTTCGGAAAGAGTCACCAAAAAGTGTGCCGAAAAAACATTGGACAAAAATTGATATTTAACATTTGATGTCAAAAATCGATAAAAATGAATGAAAAGGACCTTGAACATAACAAAGTATGTATTATACTTGAGATATCGGTAAAAAAAAACTTAATCATAATAAAATGTGTGAACCCTTAGTTAGCATCAAACTACTGTAGAACTAATTAATTTTCTACTTTTATCGGAAAAAAAGGTGTGTCAGACGCACCCATTGACACATACATTTTTATTATATGTATTCAATGTATATGTGAACCAGCTGCACCCATTGACATATATATTCTTACCATGTGTGTTCAATGTATATGTGAACTAAAAGTAAAAAATAGACAAATAAAAATAAAAAACTGCGAAAATGTACTTGACATAATAATAATTTAAGAAGGGTACGTCTCTTTAACAAGTAGTCAAGAGTTCGAACTCATTTATAATAAAAAACTGATTTCATCTGAACCTATATTTGTTTAGATCATTGTTATAAGTGCTAATTAAGTAAAAGGTTTGAATTTCTAAATTCTGAACAAGTAGATCATACACACGCCAAAGATAAGTGAATTACAAATCTAATTAAGAGTACATTTTGGAAACTCTTTTGGTACACGGCCCACGAACATGCATGATGAGTAGATATATATTGTTAACGTAAACTCCTTTCGGTCCGCAGAATCAAAGTTCTCTCCAGCCAGCTATATATCATGCTTGAATCGTTCAGCCCATGATGAAGAACCAGAATCAATATTAATATTAATATTAATTTCTGGATATTAATATTACACACAAGGTCAGCATAAACATACTTAATAGGGGATTTAATTTATAATTTCCTAAAAAGATTTACTGACTTTGCATAATGATATGGTCATCGGTCAATAATATTTGTGCTGACAATAATAATAATCATTATCATTATATATATATACATGGCTTTGTGATTTGTATGAGCAAGGGATCGAAGTTGACAAAAAAGAATTAAAAAAATGCAACATCAATTAGATCATGATGATTAAAGAACAGGGAAAGAGACGTGTACCAATTTTACTTTTATTTTCTCTGATCTTCTTAATTTGTATCAATTAATTTGCCTTTTTATATAACTTTCTTGTTCAACGTTCAATCATCTTTCAGAAAGAGCTAGCACATAAGTCATTAATCTGACCTTTTCCTAATATATCTTGGATGTTAATTCGGGTTAAATAATTTATTAAATATTATAAACAAAGGTCATCATATTTATTCAAACAGTTTATATATACATTCTCGAATAGTTGGCACAAAAACGTACGTACTATAACTATAACTAAGCAATTCAAAGATGCCAATATGATCATGTGTAATTTTATGTCATAAAATGATAAAAAAATATATTGAAACAAAGTAAAAAATATCCAATAATTACCATGTCATTACTGAAAATGACCTCCAAGCCGGCGAGACTTTGCTCCCGCCAGGCAGGAGGTCCAGTCTCGCCGGCTTGGCCAAGCCGGCGAGATTGTCGCCCGAAACTCGCCGGCTTGGTTCTCGTCGGGAAAGGTCATAGCCAGCGAGATATTGCTTCAATATTTCGCTGGCTTGGAGGTGACCATTATCTCGCCGTCTTGGTGATGCTGTCCCGGCAAGATTTTCAAATTATCGTCGGGAAACTAACCGGCGAGATTTGTCAATATCTCGCCGGTTAAGGGCATAAAACCTAGCCGGCAAGATATTGTCAACATCACGCCGGATAGGTTGTGAAACCTAGCCGGCGATATATTGAATATATCTCATCGGCTATTGTGTAAAACCTAGCCGAACTTAGTAGGCGAGATATTGTCAAAATCCCGCCGGCTAGGTTTGATACAAATTTGGGCAGAATCTGCCCAATTTGTCAATTTCCTGTTACCTGTAAAACCGACAATTCAACTAAATCCTAAATTGCAATTTGCAGCGATCGAAAACAGATATCAAATCAATTGCAAACCAAGTTAAAAGTAAAAAATAAATAAATGTATAATTGCAAACAATGTCAACAAAATTTGTAACCTAGGAACCTACGGAAGTTGTCCTAGCCGATTTGTCTTCTGCATCGTCTTCTTGAACCTCTTGCTCGGGCGCGGCTGTTCGTCGGCAGGTACTGGAGGAGGTTGTTGTTGGTCCGAAGGCATTCCCAACGAGATAGTTAGCTGCGTAAACGTCTGAGTCAGAGTCAGCCTCGAGGTCGGAGTCAGAGTCAGGCCCAGGGTCAGAGTCGGCGTCAGAGTCAAAGTCGAAGTAACGACGGGGCTCAGGGCCTAGGCCGGAAGCGACATCCGCGTAATACCCGACAAGCCGAAGTTGACCAGTACATTCCGGATACTGGCTTGAACCTCGGCCTTAAGCCGAGCATCGATCTCGGCCTTAAGCCGAGCCTCGACCTCGGCCTTAATCCGACCATCCGTCTGAGCCTTTTGATCGTCGAAACGATGTTTTAGCTCAGCTATCTCCGCAGCAGCTCTGGCAGCCAATTCTGTCTCTCTCTCGCGAGCCCTCTTCTCCATTTCAGTCGTTCTGGCAGCGACTGTAGCATATATCTACTCAGCTGAGGTCTCGGATGTACGAGCACCACCTTTTCGTTTCGTCGGTCGAAGGAACTCGTCGCCCATGCCAGGAACAACGCCCCCCGCTTCTTCTCGTGCCCGTCAACCGCTGAAGGATTTCGGCCTCTACATGCTTCGGGACCGAATATTGTTGTCTGGCGGCAGCCGCTTCTACGGCAAGTCTTTTGTGCTGCCCGATCTCGTCCTTTAGTTTTTGGATCTGCAAACAAAAGTGTTAAATTGTATGACATACCAAAATTTCCGGTAAATTTATAAAGAAATTATAATTCTATCGTCTCCGGGTCGCCGTCGTTTTCATAGACTCGCACGTAAGTTTCCAAACTTGGAAAAAGAACTCCAGCCTTCTGTTTGAGTTGAATATGTCTGTTAAAGGTTCGGGAACCACCACTATGCTTTTTTATATTCTCGGTGAGACCTTTCATTTTTGCAGAAAGTTCCTGCACACGGACAAATATCGAGCGTTAAGCAAGTATTATTAATTTTTAAATTTTTGAAAATTTATTTATATATAGGAATATACAATTAATTGTTAGTTTTAGGGTTTATTGTTTAGGGTTAGGTATAGTGTTTTTAGTGTTATGATACCAAGACAAGATGAGGATAGAGTTTTTATTTATAACGAGTATATTACAAATTTTGCGAAACATAGAAATATGTGTTCAATCAATTAGAATCGTCTTCTTCTTCGTTAATCTGTTGGTCCTTTTCTTCTTCATCTGTCTCACGCAAAGCCTCATCATCATTGAATTTAATGAATTCCTATTCTTCATACATTTCATCGTCTAATTTCAATTCTTCTTCGGAATCATCAGATTCATGTATTCAAATCGAACCAAAATCAACACATAAACCCCCATATACAAGAAGAGGAATATCTGTTTTCGCTTCCTCCCTATATGGTGCTTCGACCTTGTATATTGGTCCTTCATTTGCATAAATACCACTATGGAACATGTGGCTGAAAATTTTCAAATCCCCCCCACCGTGCATCAGATCGTCGAAGTAGAAGACTTGTTTCACCATTTTAGCCAAACACCACAGATTTTCTTGATACACATTTGTGGATGTATCAACGGATTTCATCTGACGGCCAGTTCAAATAGTAGTCTTGTTGAACCACTTACACTTGAAAACTGTGACTGGCATCCTTTGCGTGTATACGAGTTCAACAATTTGTAACAGAATTCCATAATACTTTTTTGAATTTGCTTCGAACCTAACACCACAATTTTGTGTCCTACGCGACCGATCTTGTCGGTGACACAGGTATTTGACTCCATTAACGGTGCATTTTGAGTAAGTGCGAGTATGAATCAGGTCTCACGAGAGAATATACAATTCAATGTTTCTTATCACTTTCGTCTGCAGAATTGAATGAAATCCACGTCAGATATTAGTCTATAAATTGCAATGATTAAGAATTTCTCTCGCGAATTGATTTAAAAATGCACTTACTTTTTTGGAGAACGATAAGAAGAATGATTCTACGTGTAACTTCTCGAAACCATTCGGGCACTTCATGTTGAATTGATTATGGTGGCTATCAATGTATGGATGTGCTTCCTCGCAATTTAGCATAACCGTCTAATGGGCCCAATTTTGGTCCTCAGCTGTGACAATCTCGTGACTGATGAAGCCACCAGGAATGACAACTAAGGAGAAAATTGAAACGTTCCATTGTCGATCCTCATTCAGATGTACACTGGGAGTAGACAAGTCGTCGTTGAGGTATAAGTTGATGAAATTCACGCGTTCGTGCATCAAATACGATTCAGTGGTGCAACCCTCCGGGTACCGATGGTTCCGTATACTCTTTTTGTACTCGCCAAGTTGCCTACACCAAAATTATAAATTAGTAGAGAAGAGGAATATTGTGAATGATATAATTTACAAGTAAAAATATGACTGTTATTTAGTCAGTTTACCTTTCAACTAGAAACATCCAATTGTAATGAACTGGGCCAATCATCAGAAGTTGTTCGGGCAGATAATGACAAAGGTGAACCATGATTGTGAAGAATGCAACTGGGAATATACTCTCCAAATTGACCATAATCAAGTTGATATCACATTGGAGCTGACAGATTTCTTGCACCTTCAGTTCCCTGACACATAACCTATGAAATCATCGAGATAAGTCCACTAAAGTATTTGCCACGCGCGACCCATAATATGGTCGGATGATTATCGGGAGAATTCGCTGGAGCAACACATGACAGTCGTGTGTCTTCAATCTGTACAATTTTTTGTCCTGCACATTCACTTTACTTTTCAACTGACCGACATATCCGGTCGGATTATAATAGCAGCAATTCTTTCAAACACTTTGCCCCACAGCTGAGGCAGCATAGTGAAATCAGAGGAAGGTCGACTGATGCCCATATCTGAGAGAGTTGCACGGGCATTTGCATCATCCTTGGTCTTCGACTTAAGGCCAAGTACGGTACCCATGACATTATTGCATACATTTTTCTCGATATGCATGATATCAAGAGCATGCCTAACCTGAATTGACTTCCAGTACGGGAGCTGCAAGAAAATAGTTTCATGCGTCCAACAACACGGAGCCTTATCTTGTTTCGGCGCACACAACGGATGCAAAATCTGCACTGGACATTCATGAAGTCTTGTTTGTCTGAGGACTTCCTTTGATGAAGGTGCATGTAAGGGTGGTTGTTCTTCCATTGCCCTGTTAAACTCACGAGTCTTGAATCGGTATGAATGATAAGCGTGTAACCATCTACAGAGTCTGAGGTATGACATTCTACGGCGACTGTATGTAGCGTCGAGGTCATTAAGGCAAATGGGGCATGCCTTGTACCCCTTTACCTGAATTCCGCCTAACATTCTCAACCCTGGATAGTCGCTGATTGTGTGCATCACGGCTGCACGCATATGAAATTACTCGCAACTTTTCCGATCATACGTTGGGACACTCGTGCCCCGCAATACTTTCAGATTGTCTATTAATGGCTGCATGAACACGTTCAAACACTTAATCGGTGATTTTGGCCCGGAAACCAGTATCTATAGAAAATTGTACTCCTTTTTCATACACATGGACGGGGGGAAGTTGAGGGGAATCATCACCACTGGCCAAATACTGTGAGGCGTAGAAGCGGGCTTGAACGGGTTAAAACCGTCGCTCGCTAGAGCAAGACGCACGTTCCGGAAGTCTAGAGAAAATGTTGGGTACAATTCATCAAACTCTTTCAAAGATACGCTGTTAGCTGGATGGGCAACATTGTTTCTGTCTCTAACCCTGTGCCCGTGGCAACGCATTTGGTCGGCAGTCTTCACTGACATGTACAAATGCTGGAGCCACGGAATAATAGGGATGTACCAGACAATTTTCCTTGTTTTTTTTTTCTTTTCTGTTTTCCGTCTACCCATCTAGATGTCCGACAAATAGGACAGAAATTGGTAGATTCGTACTGTTTATAGTACAAGGTGCACCCGAACTCGCAAGCAGCGTACTTGATACAATCCATCCCTATCTTCTTCAACATCTTCTTCTCTTCGGCATATGATCTGGGGTGGAAATTTAGCGACGGATGCGAATTTATGTAAAACTCGCAATTCATGTCAAATGTTATATTTGACGTGGCTGATAATTCTTTAATGGTCATCAACTTCAAAAGCGCCTTCAAACAGGACAAGTTAGACCTTGAAAACAATGGGGTGTTTGCAAGACACGTTAGTTCGTCATACACGTCCATCGCTGCTTTTGTCGTAGGGTGCTCACCCTCCACTGAATCTTCACCAAAGTTATCTACCCGCTGGAATAAATCCTCCACAAGCTCTACAACAGGATCGACATTTCGACTACTTAAAGCCTCGTCCCGTCGAGATTCTCGTCCCGCACCCACAAACGAATTTGCGTTGTGCACTTCACCGTGACAGATCCACACAGTGTAGGTCGAAACCATGCCGTATTGCAATAAGTGGGAATGTATTGTATTCTCATGTTCGACAATCTTATTCTTACAGGTTTTGCACGGGCATAGATATCGGTCACGACCGTGTTGAAACTCATTTTTTGGATAAACTTTATGAAATTTTCGACACCATCCATATACACTTGCGACCTTCTATTTTCTATATTCATCCACCTATGGCGGTCCATAATTGACAGATCTACATACAATACAATACGTGATAGTTATTATATGCATATGTATTACTACACATAATTAAAGCTAAATATCCACACAAAAAGTACGATTTTGAACCACAGAAAAAAATCGAAATCCCACTTCAATGTACTTATTCACAGCCTAGTTCATTCACCAAAAATCTACTAATTCATAGCCTTGTTAACCAAAATTTCATTAATTCATAACCTACTTCATCAAAATTTCATTAATTCATAGCCTAGTTCACTAAAATTTCATTAATTCATAGCTTAGTTTACCAAAATTTTACTAATTCATACCCTATTTCACCAAAATTTCACTAATTCATAGCCTAGTTCACCAAAATTTCACTAATTCATAGTCTAGTTCACCAAAATTTCACTAATTCATAGCCTAAGTCAAAAAAATTCATAGCAATGTCATAGCTAAATCGAAATATCATAGAAAATTTAAAATTTCATAGGATATCGAAAACCCAAACTAACTTTCAAATCTGGAGATCGTCCAACGGGGACTACAAGATTAGGGACGACGAGGGGAACTCGAGAATCGGACTAGTAATTATCGACTTTATATGCACTCAAAATCTTCACCTCTATGAATAGATCCAAATGATACTTCACAAACCAAATTTTGAGAAATGAAGTCATGCATAGACCTTTCATAGAGTTTTCAGAAACTTTTCCCGACGAGATATTGTGCAATATCCCGTCGGTAAAGGTTATGACCGTTGATGGTCAACAAACACTTTCCCGGCGATATTTTGCCAATATCTCACCGGGAAAGAGTTGTTAACCGTCAACGGTCAGATGTTGACCATCAACGGTCATAACCTTTCCCGGCGAAATATTGACAAAATATCGTCGGGGAAGGTTATGACCGTTGATGGTCAACATCCGACCTTTGACGTGTGTAATAAACCCGGCGAGATTTTGAATATCTCGCCTGTTTGGTGAAACATATCCGACGATATATTGAATATATCGCCGGGTCGGGTTTTACCTTCCCCGGCGAGATATTGTGCAATATCTTGCCAGGAAAGGATATGATTGTTGTGGTCATAATACGCCCGTTGACTGGTGAAGCCAAGCCGGGTAAGTTTCACCAAACCGGCGAGATATTGAACATCTCGCCGGCTATGCTTTAACCAAACCGACGATATGTCAATATCTCGCCGAGAAAAGCCTAATTTCCAGTAGTGTGTATGTGTATTTATATACCTTTCATCTATATCAAAGTAACTTGTATCAAATTGAAATTTTATTTTCTTAAATCGGGCTTTATTACCAATGATTAAAAGAAGTTCATTGTTACTTCATTGTGTCGAGCGATAAGATCATGTTGAGTGGGGATTATGCGAGAAAAGATACATAAAAATTAAAGGAAAAATGATATGAGCTTTTCTAACACAACAATATTCGATTATAAAAAAAATGGTTAATTACAGTTTGCCCATGCTACACTGGCACGTTTTACAGTTTGCCCCAGTTACGATAAAAAGTTCAAATTAAGACACGCTAATGTATTTTTTCACAATTATGTTAAAAATTGGATGGAAACCTAAAAATTTAGACGGAAACTTAATTTTTTTTTCAAAAAAGACGAAAATAATAATATATTGAAACTTTCGAATGTCATAACTCTCTCATACGAGCTCTGTTTCGGGCTCGTAGTATATCAAATCGAAGAGAATCGAAAGATCAACAACTTTAAAAAAAATTTCTCTAATTATATAATTTGTTTAATAATTAGACCCAAATGACATTAATAACTATACATTCGAAATAAAAAAAAATAATTGTTGATCTTCCGATTAATTTTCGTTTATTTATAGTCCAAGTCAAACCAGATGAAGGGGTATTTTCGTCTTTTTTGAAAAAAAATTAGGTTTCCGTCCAAATTTTTAGGTTTTCATCCAATTTCTAACAGAATTGTAAAAAAAATACAATTAGCGTGTTTTAATTTGAACTTTTTATTGTAGCTGGGGCAAACTGTAAAACGCGCCAGTGTAGTATGGGCAAACTGTAATTAACCCTAAAAAAAATTAGCACCCTCTAATCATCACATGCTCATATAGCTAGGCGGGGTCTTAGAATCGTTCATATGTTTGTCATACAATACAATACGTGATAGTTATTATATGTGTGTGTATTACTACACGTAATTAAAGGTAAATATTCACAATTAAAAGTAAGATTTTGAACCACGCAGTCATAATTCATAGCCTATAGTTCACCAAAATTTCACTAATTCATAGCCTAGTTCACCAAAATTTCACTAATTCATACCATAGTTCACCAAAATTTCACTAATTCATAGTCTAGTTCACCAAAATTTCACTAATTCATAGCCTAAGTCACAAAAATTCATAATAATGTTGAAATATCATAGCAAAATGAAATTTCATAACAAATCGAAAACTCAAACTAACCTACAAATCTGGAGATCGACCAACGGGGATGACAAGATTAGAGACAACGAGGGGAACTCGAGAATCGAACTAGTAATCTTCGACTTTGTATGCACTCAAAATATTCACCTCTATCAATATAGGTCTAACTGATCCTCTACAAATCAAATTTTGAAAAATGAAGTCATGCATGGACCTTTTATAGAATTTTCAGAACCTTTTCCTAGCGATATGTTGCGCAATATCTCGCCGGGAAAGGTGAGAACTCTTCTCGGTGAGATATTCAATATATCGCCGAGTTTGTTTCACCAAACTGGTGAGATATTGAAAATCTCGCCGGGTTGATTACACACGTCAACGGTCAGATGTTGACCATCAACGGTCATAACCTTTCCTGGTGAGATATTGCACAATATCTCGTCAGGAAAGGTTATGACCGTTGTGGTCAACATCTTGGCGTTGACTTGTGTAATCAACCCGGCGAGATTTTCAATATCTCACCGATTTGGTAAAACAAACTCGATGATATATTGAATATCTCACCGAGAAGAGTCCTCACCTTTCCTGGCGAGATATTGCGCAACATCTCGCTGGGAGAGGTGATGACCGTTGTGGTCAACATCCGACCGTTGACTGGTGAAACCAACCCGACGAGATAATGAATATCTCGTCGGGAAAGATTTTACCAAACCGGCGAGATATTCAATATCTCGTCGGGAATAAGCAAATTTCCAGTAGTGTGACTTTCATTTGTGAAGTATTTAATTTATATATATTATTCAATGCTTATAATGGAAATCTTTGAAACCCTGATGAATTGGCCAATATTTAGCCTTTTATTTTATTTCACCAGCATTTTTAGGGAGAACGCGACATATTATTAAGTTATTAAGCATCTAACTCAGCATTATACTGGACAACCAAAACAACATATGGTGAAAATGATCCTGCGCTGTAATTTCAACTAATGTTAGTTAAAGCATATATGACTAAATCATGAGCCATGGTATTACAAAACAACGAGAAAAATATATGTTAGTGCAATGAAATGCCTTTTCCAAACTCGCGGCCTCCACCTCGGATGGATTGATACTCCTCGCAAATCCGTTGTAAAAACTACCCCAAAAACACTTCCACACGCACCACAAAAAAGCTTCTTAAGCCTCACAACCTCCATCTTAGTTGGCTGGAGAAACCCCGTGAAATTCTTACGAAAAACACCTAGTACAACACCCAAATAAACATGCGAAACAAATCTATCCCCTCCAATTCTCTTCTCGGATCAAGAGCCCTAGCGTATTAAAGTTTAAGGAAATCAAGACCCCCTATTTTGATATGCTTACATAAATCTGTCCATCGGCGCTAGAAAATTTCTGATCCCTCCCAATACCGAGCCATCAACCAACCAAAGTCCCATCAAGCAAATCTCCAGAATTTTTCTGCCCTACCTCTGATCAGCCCCACCCGGATCTGTCCGCCCTCGATCTCGCAACAAGCTAGTTGCCAGATCTTCTCTGCCTAACCACCAATGATCCCCTCGCAGATGATATCAAAATAATACCATCCCAACCTTACCATCTCCACTCAAATCTCCTTTGAATCTTAGCCTTAAACACTGATTCAAGAGAGTTCCAACCAACCCGTGCCCCCTCAGTCTTCCTATCTCTGCCACACAATCTTAACTGCCACCCCAAATCGTCGTCGTCGTCCTCCTCCTCCACGTCTCCCACCACAGACACTACCGACCCCTGCCGTCGGCCTCCGCTCACGTCCCCTATCGCGAGTCCAAGCCCAAATCGCACCTCCAAAACGTGACATCTCTCCCACAAAACTAACACCTCCTAAATCTCATCACCCTTCAAGTTCAAGATATGCAAAATCGCGAGAACATCACCCTCCATAATCGTAGAATCGCATACGCTGATCAGAAGCCGGGCCTCGCACCTCGCCAATCCGACGAAACAAACTCTAACCTGTAGGGGACAAACCGCTCCAAAATTTTATTTAGCCAATTAGTTAGCAATAGATTACACAATTTTTTTTTTTGAGAATAGATTACACAAATTAAATTCATAATAAAACATCTTTATATCTCCAAATTAAGCACTATAATGTTATTTTATTCTTTACTTTATATGTGTTACCTATATATTTTTGGAAGATTTTATGACCAACCTCAGTGGGGGTCTTATCCATATTTGCGTACTTACGTACAAGGAAACTTTTCAAGCTTGATAAAACAAATATAGGTGAACTACTTTTGGTATTTCTTGAAATGATCATATCAACAAATATGCACATATATATCTTCATCCAGAAAATTATTAAATGCTATGATAATAAGCGATAAACTACTCTTTTCAAAGATATTGATGTGCAATGTGTTTCCACGAGGATCAAATGAAATAAATTATATTAAAATAATAAGGGTGTTGAATAAATATAAATAGTCAATTACATGCATTATTAATTGTTCTTATTATTTAATATTTATAATCGGATAGGATGATGATTACATGATGCAAGAAATATTACATGATGAATATATACCTAATTAATATATGCTATTCAAGTTAACTCGACCGACTTTTTTTTTTTTGAAGGAACTCTACCGACTTTTTTTTGAAGGAACTCTACCGACTTTTTATTTGTTACTATATAGGATAACTGATGATGTTAAAATTTACAGAGAATTAATGTGATGTATAAAATCTAAAATATCTCTAAATGATTTTCTAAAGACTGTCACTGCCAAATCCAAAATTTTCGGCAGCATCAAATGGCTGGAGTTCTCAATTATTCTGTAATATGTACTGCTTGACGCAGTATTTGGCATCAAGTAGTGCCTGAATATTGCACCACATGATATATAATTCTTTAGCCGGAGTGGTGGTCTATATATGTTCATCCTCAATCTATCTCAGAAACGCATTTCGACAAAACTTTTGTGCTCTACTGTGCTTATTAATCCCAATTCAGACATTGGACCTCCTATATTGGTCTCTCCTTTTGTCTTTAAACCGGCTGGTCCATCCTCTCACTACTGGAGAACAGATCCTAGCCAGCAATAACTTGAAATGACTCGCTGATAATAATTACATTTTACCAGCGTGTTTTGAAACTCGCTGGTAATATAAAACTATTACCAGCAAGATAAAATATAAATCTCGCCGGTTATGTGGACAGTAAAATTCCATACCCACAGACGCGATGATTCATATATGAACCCCGAACGGTACTATTTTATTCCCGGCGAGATATTGGTCTAACATTCGCTGGGAATAAAATAGTACCGTTGACGGTCAAATCACACCGTCAACGGTGCTATTTTAGTCCCGGCGAGAACTTGCTGAAGGACTTGCCGGGTAAAAAATATTACCGTTGACGGTGTGATTTGACTGTTAACGGTACTAAATCTTTCCCGGCGAGTGTTTGAGCAATATCTCGCCGGGAATAGTTTCTGAAATTGTTTATAAAAGGTAGCACTTAGTGTATATTTCTCCATTGTTGTTTTGTGGAGGATAATTTGGAGCTATAGAGGTGAAGATTTCCTTGCACTCAAAGTCAAAGATTATTAGGTTGGTATATATATTATTTATAGTTTTCGGCAGATAATATCATATGATACATGCATAATCATAGTTTTCGGTAGATAATATGATATGATATATGCATAATTATAGTTTTCAATAGATAATATCATATAGTATATGAATCATTATATTTTTCGGTAGATAATATCATATGGTATATATATATATAGGTTTCGGTAGATTAAAGTTTGTAAAATTGTGAAAATTGTTAGTGCCTATATAAGACAAATACATAGTTTATGTTTGTTTGTTATGGAACGAAGAGAATGCATAATTATTGTTTTCAATAGAAAATATCATATGATATGTGCATATATTTATAGGATTCGGTAGATAATATCACAAAAAGTGTGTAAAAATGTGAAATTTGTTTGTGAATATTTATCGTTACGCGTATATGTAAAAAACTAAGACATAGTTTATTTATGTCAATTATGGACCGTAGTTGGATGCATTTAGAAAATAGGAGATCGCAAGCGTATACGTAAGGAATTTTGAATTTCATAAAGTTTATCGAAGAGAATGCGTCAGAATGTGGTCATGACCGATATTGGTGCCCGTGCAATGATTGTTTTAATATGATTGGCCAACATAAAGATACAATAGATGCACACTTAGTACGCTATGGCATGGTCCCGACATACACAATTTGAATTCAGTAACAGTTTAAACTGGGGTGGAGTTGGGCCTTCTCTGGGCTCCGATTCAAATGAGAACAGGGCCTCACCTACCGTTATTGTTATGAAGTTCAAACCTAAGTCTTAAAAGGCTCACAACAACTCAACCAAGAACTCATGGCGGATTTTTAGATCGAAACGTATTAGTTTATCAGGGATGAAATCAAAATAAAAACCATGATTTACAAAAGAACATAAGAACTTATACCATCTATAAGATAGATACAATCAATGGTCTTCATAAATAAACTAATTTCATTAACAATTAATCAAATAAATGATTGAAAGGGTATTAAAGTAAAACTAACATGTGAAAATAAATGGAAACCCTATTAAGTTTCACAAAATCATATGCATATGGTGATTTTGGTATGTTTTCTTGATTGCCCATTTAAAAATACATGCCTCTATTTTTTTGTTTTTTCTTTTCAATATGTTGTATTTGATTTTTGTTTTAGAAATTTTAGACTCATTACTGTTATGGTCTCTTTCTTTTAAATATGAAATTAGTTTATTTTTCATAATTTTTTATTTCTTGTTGCAACCCATGAAATTAGTTTATTATGTGTTTCATTTTCATTAGTCGCGTTTAATTTTCAATAACAATTTTGAAACGAGTTTCATTTTCATGTAAGTGAGTTCCGATGAAAACAAGTAGCTAATTAAAAAAAATAATATGTGTTAAAAGAAATGGACTCGTGTGAAAATAAAATATACAGTTAAATAAACGAAAATTAGGTTCATGAAAAATGTTAGTACCCATGAAATTAGTTTATTATGTGTTTCATTTTCATTAGTTGTGTTTAATTTTCAACAACAATTTTGAAACGAGTTTCATTTTCAATAACAATTTTGAAACGAGTTTCAATTTCGCGTAAGTGGGTTCCGATGAAAACAAGTAGCTAACTAAAGAAATAAAACGTGTTAAAAGAAATGGACTCGTTTGAAAATGAAATGTACAATTAAATAAACGGAAATTAGGTTCATGAAAAATGAAATTCGCATGATGAAAATTTTGTGAAAAATGATGCAATTGCAAAAGTAAAAATATAAAATTTTTTTTGTAGATCATGAAATCGTACAACTTAAAACATGAGATCGAAAATATTGAAATAATAAAAACAAATTAAACATACAATTAAAACAACTTAATCGAAAATGAGTAGTGAAAATATTTCATAATTTCATTGTTTTTTTTCTTTAAAAAAATGAAATCATAAAATTGTTAAAAAGGAAGTAAGAAGTAAAATAAGTTACAATTAAGTAAATTATATATTGAAATTTATAAAAGGAATCATTAAATGGTGAAATAATATAAAAATACGAAATTACCCTTATATTTGTGTTAAAAGACAAAAATAAATAGTAAGTTAAGAATAATTACGCCCAATTGCCATTAATAAGTCAGCAAAAATCTAAGTTATCTAAATTTTCATCTTGTGGTCAAAATTAATTCTTATTTTCTCATGTAAAGTGATGGTTCTGATTTGATTACAAGCCTAGTTTATCAATTTCTTTCATACTTTTTGCATAACAAATCTCAATTTGTCTTTCAATTTACTTGAATCATCTCAACTATTTATTAATTTGATATTTTGGGGTTTCTCTTCCGTCTTGGAATGGTTAAGCATAAAAAATCTATTTTTCGAGAAGAAAAAGACATCCAAATAGGAATTCACAACAAGAAACTAAACCAACATGTCCAAAATTAAAATTGTCGAATGTATATTTAAAGTTTATTCCATAACTACCCTCAAACTCAATACGGTGAAAATCGAATTGAGTTTGGATTTAAAAGTATGCGCGGTCAACAAGTTCATAATTATCCTTCAAATTCACATGCTCTAGACGTTGAAAACACAAATTTTGCCACATGCTCATGACAATGCGAGCGTCACATGCTCTTAATAACGCAAACATCACATAGAAGATGGACGGAGAGTTTTTGCAATAAAAACAACGGACAAAAACTTTCAACAAAACTGAAATAAAATATCTAGAAATTTTGCAATTTTCTATAATGCACTCCTGTGTATTTTGCTTTCCTAAAATCAACCTTGATATGGGAAACTTACATAAGGACTAATCAGTTTTTTGCGAAATAGGAAATTGTGTAAAAAATTTCGTTTTGGGTAAGTAATGTTATTAAGGAAGGAAAAGGAAAGTAATTAGTATAGGAAACATAATATTAGTAAGAATGGGATTATATTGTTTCCTTATTAACCTTGTGACCAATCATGTATATAAACGGCGTCTCTATATTACAATTCTCACAAGTCACGGCACAGAAACTGTCATAAGTAGATTCTTACAAAGGTCCATTCTTGTTGAATCATTCATTAGTGATCATGGTGGGCGCTGACTTGATAAGCGACGAGAAGTCTCGGACCACGACGTTCCATACAAGAAAAGCCTCCCTGATCAAGAAGGCTTCCGAGCTCAAGATTCTCTGCGGCATCGACGTCTTCCTCGTCATCTACGGCCCCGACAACTGCACGGAGGCATTCCCGAAGGAGCCCGAGGAGGCCAAGCGCATCATCACCAGGTACAGAGCCTCCGGGATCGACAAGACCCCGAAGAGGAAGCGCGTCTTGTCCGACATCGTCGGGCCAAGAAAAGCTCGAGTTCTTGAAGAAGAGGACGGTTCGAGGAGAGCATCTACATCCAATATCGATGACTTGTCGCGGGATCGGTTGTTGGCTCTCATTGACAGGTTGAATTCGAGGATTGAATCTGTGGAGAGCATGATTGCGTCCAAAGAGAAAGAACAACAAGAACGAGAACGAGAAAAGGATTTGAAGAGAAATAAGGAAAATTTGAGCCACGTTGATGCGACGCCGATTGCTAGCTGGTACCCAGGATGGTCTGCCCCTCTGGAGACGGCGAATCCGGGAATGATGGATGCTAATGGTTGCATTCATTGGGGACTTCCTTTGAGCTATGGAAATGAACAGTATGTGCCGGTTTTGTGTTATATTCCTCTTTCGTCTCAAGTAAATTATAGAGCTGAAGCCAATGAGAATGGTTTCGGCACTTCCGATTATATGTAATATTTAAATATTAATTACTATTAATAAGAATATAAGAAGAGATTTTCATCTAATTTTTCATATTTTAGAGGTTCGGAGAATATTAATGGAACAAAATTTGAGGTTTTAAAATAAGTAGGGTGGTATGTACCCTCGCTGCAGCGTTTGGGGTTTTGTCAAATTGACAAGTCTCGCGGCGATCTTGTCTGCAAGGGAGGATTCTGGTGCGGTAGCGGCGTCTTGCTGATTTGGAGGCTTAGGGTGCTTTGTGTGGAAAGGGTTTCGTCTTGCTGAGGCTCGCGGCAGGTCTGCGAGGGAGGATTCAGGAGCGGCGGCGGTGTTTGGTCGGAGCGGCCGTGTCTTGGTGGCGGGGCGGTGTTCATGTGTTGCAGGTCGGGCACGGCGGTATTCGTTGCTTGTTTCATTTTTGTTTCTTGGATATGCGATTCGGTTTGAGGTTTTGAGTTGTGAATGAGCTGTCTTCTATGGGTTGGAGAGGGCCAGTGTGGGTTGGGGTTGAGGCGGAACGGGACAGGGACGATGACTGGGTCGGGGAAGGGATCGGGAAGCTGCGGAACAGGGAGGGACGGAATGGTAAGAATAGGGGGGGTATTACTTCGATATTATATGTGAGGGAAGATGAGTCAGGGAGGGGTTACCGGTGGTCGGAATCTGATCGGGTTGAGTAAGTTTACCCGGTGCCCAAGTAATGTTGGATGACTCGATACTGGGAGGGTTCGGGAGTTCTCTGGCGCCGATGGGCTGACCATGATAAGCACGAAAAGATCGGATGACTTGGACTACTAAGGATTCGTGACTTTTATCGCAGGGTTGATCGACGAAGGTTTGAGTTGACTGGTTTCCGAGAACATCATGGAGGCATGGTTAGTGCTTTATACAGCAAGATCACGTGATTTCTCCATCCACATGAGGTGGAGGTCGTGGCTTTGTACGATACTAAACGGGCTGATGGGAACATCTTTGGAGGCACCATTGATGATAGTCTTTCGTATAACTCTATGGCTCATAAATTAGCCAGGGCTGATCGAGGAAGCTAGTTTAAGGCGCTCAGCAGCAAGATCACGGGGTTTCTCCATCCGCATGAGGTAGAGGCCGTGACTCTGTATGATGTTAACTGGTTCGATCATGGATGTCTGTGTAAAGCATGTTGCGGCGGGATCACGGGGTTTCTCCATTCGCATGATGTTGAGATCGTGGCTCTACATGATGTTAAACAGGTCGAGATTAACAACTTCGGAGGGATTATCAGTGATGATGTTTTTATTTATTTTAGAATTGGGCAATATTGCTTTAAGTAGCAGTAACTAAGATTATGATGAAGGGTATGTCCCATCATTTGTAGCTTTAGTTGTCCGGCTTAGTGCCGGATTAGTTACTATTTAATTATTAAAATTCATTTTCCTTTAAACAAATGGATATGAAAATAGCACAGCGTGACTCGAATTCGACTCTCTTAAACACAAGTTTAAGTGTTTAACCAATTGGTCAATTAAATATCAATTATATCATTAACTACTTAGGCACGTGTAGTCAGAGCTAACAAGGTTGATCTTTGTTTACAAATAAATTGTTCAGTGATCTTTTCCACTCATTTAATGGTTCCAGCGCGAATGTAGCCCATAGTGGATGTTTGCACTTTTGGTCATACTCTTGGTGGCTCAAGATAAAGTGGTAGCTGGGTGGGGATCCCGAAAAAGATTAATGTTCCTCTTTAAATATCTCTACAAAATGGCTCTGCTCCGGGGCCTGCTCCGGTCAGATCAAAGCCCGGATTGCCACCAAGTCACATTGCTACGGGACCTGATCCGGTCTGGAGCCACCCTCATGATCAGCACTCCTTTGTTCCACATTTGCCTTCTTTCCGATCCCGAAATAACCTCCTAAATCCCACTCTTGGACAAGTCGAACAAAAACTCCAACCAAGCATAAAATTGCTCAAATGCTCTCAATTCGAACATGATATGAGACAAATGATCATTAAGTCGTGGATCAGAAATGTCAAAATGGCGTCCTGACAGACTCACGCTTTTGAGTACTTCGAACACTCTGACTAATGCTCTTTGAGAAAAGCGAGCGATTTTAAGGATATTTACTAAACCTTTTGAATACTTAGGCTATTATTCTTCAGCAAACGAATGATTTTAAGGCAATAACTAAACCCATTGAGCAAAACATATGCTTTTAAAAATAACCACTATGCTCTTTAAGCTTTTGGAAGCTTGAATTTTGAACCATCAACTATGAACCTTTAATTTTCTACGCATGAGAAAAAAAATTCTTACATTAACTTACTCACTCGTCATTGACAAGTGAGTAGAACTCGATCAACAGAAGACTTAATCGAGAACTAAACTTGCCTCTAATACCATATTATAAATACTGTAAATAAAAATAATATTGATATTCTTGCCTCAATTTTAAGAATAAATATGTCCTTGAGTATCTTATTATTGATCTTTGTGCCATGTAACACTTCTCGGGTATTTGAAGTGTCATCCCCATAACATAGGCCAGGGCAAAGGGTAACAAGTTGAGGAGTGTAAGGGGCTCTGCCATGGCCATGACACTGGGGCAGTTTCAGCGGTCATAAGAGAAGAATTTCAGGTGTGTCACGGATTGTGTCACGACCATGACACCATCTCGTGACACATGCATTTGAGGCAATCACAGAGGAAAGTTCCAGGACCTGTCACAGGCTGCATCACCCCCGTGACATAACCTGTCACAGTTGTGAATTCAGCAGTTAAAGTCGATTTCTCGCCCACTTTTTGAAACATAGACTAGTTTTTGGAGAGCAGAGAGCGGAGCACACCAAATCCACCAAGGAGAGGATTTCAGACTTCGAGCGGCGCGCAAATCTGGTTCAAAATAGATCAAAGCACTAGAAGCAATCGAGTTTCACATCTTCAATCGAGAAATGATTTGCGGTTCATGTTCTTCAACCCATTCGGGTTTAGGGTTTTGAGTTTTTCAATTTTAAACTCGATCCACACTTCTATTTTAATGGATTTTTGTTCTAGTACCATGATCGTGGGCTAAATACCCTTATCATGGATGCTAGGTCTTGAACTTGATTATGGTGAATTTATGACTATGGATAGATTTTATTATGCATGATTGTGATTGAATTTAAGTACTTAATGCTTACAATAATTACTCGAGAGGAACGATTAACATTTTGGGTCTAGTCTGAAACCAAAATCGAGAGGAGGTGTCAGTGAATTCATTGCTTAGGGTTCATATCCATTGTATGATATTTTTGGTTCTTAATTATTTATTTCACTGTAATTAAGTGGCCTAACATCCATGGTTTGCTTAACTGAATAGTTTCTTCAACTCATTTCGCAATTTATTAAATTGTTTGTAAATATTATAAAAGCTACAATCTAAACTTTAGCACTTTAAATTACACTTGATCACACTATTTATTCTGGGGGTAATGACAGTTGACTACACCCAACTATGTCACGTTTCAAAATAAATACCTCAACTTTCAAAATTTCATTTCAGATACTCCAAGTTTTAATAAGCGAAACTTAGCACAACGTTTGTTAAATCTTACTGAATTAGTTTATTAAAAATTATAAAAGACCCTCAATAGTTTTGGTCTGTTAAATCAATCTGATTGGTTTTAGGAGTGTCCATATCCGGTTAACCAAAATCGGCGGTTCAAACCGAAAACCGAACCGGTCATGACCGGTTTTTAAAATTCAAAACTGAAACTGGTGGAACTTTGGATAAGACCGAATTTCCGGTTAACTGTGAATTCCGGTCGGTTTTCCGATTAAACCGGAACCGGTTCTAGTTAAAAATTTAAAAAAAACCCAAATCTATATACAAAACCCTAGTTCTCTAGCAATCTATATGCACTGCCGCTGCCTCCACAATTATGCTCTGCTCAGAGCTCCACTTCTTCCATGTTTTGCTGATTATTTATTTGAGCCAAAATGCTTCTTAACAATGAAGAAGGAGAGGTCAGAAAAAACAAAGAGGAGAAGTACGAGATTGTGAGATTTTTTGGTGAGAAGTGAGAGATTGTGAGACAAGAGAAGTGAGAGATTGTGAGATTTGCTAATCAAACAAATCTGAGAAAGAGAAAGAAAGTAAAGTGAGGATGAGAAGAAAGAAGAGAGAGAGTGATGTGGTGAGAAAAAGGAAAGGAGAGTCACGTGTGTGAAAGGAAAGTGAAGAGACTATTAGAGAGAATGAGGGTAAGTCATGAATCATGTACGTGTGCAGGAGGGTAAGCCATGTGTCTCAATCAATGCCATTGATATGTAAAAATGAACGGTAGAGATTTAAAATTAATTACTATTTGAACTATTACCGGTCGGTATCGGTTAATCACGGTTATTGATTTTTAAAACTAAAAACCGGACCGGTTCTTACCGGTTTTGTTAAATCAAAACTGAATTCTTTTCGGTTTTTTTCAATTTCAATTTCAATCGGTCTGGTTTGTGTCGGTTTCGGATAGTTTGCCGGTTTCCGACTATATATGATACCCCTAGGTTCAATTGATATGATTATGTAATTGGCTATTTCACTGTTAATTGAACAACTAATTTAATTAATGGTTTGAGAGCAAATTTGAATTTTCAATTATACAAATAAAATAATTAAAAAACTGAATAATTATATTATTAATAATCAAATAATTGCAAATCTTGTTTACGAAACAGATATGACATAAACAAATATACAAATCTTCTCAAAAACAAAACCATATCATACACATTTGAGACTGAAACAAAACAACATCATATAGAGCAAGCTTGTCCTCGATACGCAGGATCGGAAACCGAAAGGGACACGATACTGAGCAAGCTTTTCCCTCATTAAAAACACAAGTTCGAGTTTCGATTGCAGGCATAGGTTCCAATCATCAAATATTTCAATCAATTGAAGAAGGACTCACCGGCCATCATACATAACGATTTCATCATACCCACCCGTTGCTAAAGCTCGTTCCATGTCTGAAAAGCACAGAACAAAGTCAGATTCACAATAATCAATCAAACCATTTATTCAAATATGACTTGAACAATAGTGAATCAATAAATTAATATTCTGAACCTGTGATTGAACTAAACCACGATCGAGAAGAAACGGCAAGTACGATTCGTTGAGCCTACAAACCCTAACAACAACAAAAATGATGGATTCGTAAAGCTAAAAAAAGTAGTAATGAAGTTCTGATTCGTATTGACGATTCTCAGAGACGACACAAACCTGCAACAATGAGAAACCCTAGAAACGCCTCTGCTCCCAGAGAGAGACTCTCTCTCTCTCTGCAGATCTGGTTGTCGACCATATCCCGCAGTCGAAACCCAGATCTGCAGAGAGTGTTGGATCTGGGTTTCGACTTAGAGGAAGACGCTGTTGAGGCCTACGACGCCGCCAGGCTCGCCTCTGCCCCCGCTCTCTACAGATTTGGCGCCCTCCGCCGAGCTCGAAATCGACGGTGGTGCTCCTCGCCGGTCGGAGTCGCGGCTAGTTGGAGTTGCGGCCAGAGACGGGGCTGGGTTTCAACATTAATAATAGAGTTAATTACAGTTTGCCCATGCTACACTAGCGCGTTTTACAGTTTGCCCCAGCTACAATAAAAAGTTCAAATTAAGACATGCTAATTGTATTTTTTTTACAATTCTGTTAAAAATTGGATGGAAACCTAAAAATTTGGACGGAAACTTAATTTTTTTTCAAAAAAGACAAAAGTACCCCTTTAGCTGGTTTGACTTGGACCGGTTTTGTATTAAATTATATAATATAATAATAATAATAATAATTATTATTATTATTATTATTATTATTATTATTATTATTATGTAATTAATAATATATTGAAACTTTCGAATGTCATAACTCTCTCATACGAGCTCTGTTTCGGGCTCGTAGTATATCAAATCGAAGAGAATCGGAAGATCAACAACTTTAAAAAAATTTCTCTAATTATATAATTTTTTAATAATTAGACCCAAATGACATTAATAACTATACATTCGAAATAAAAAATAAAATAATATTAATAATTAAAATAATTGTTGATCTTCCGATTAATTTTGGTTTATTTATGGTCCAAGTCAAACCAGCTGAAGGGGTATTTTTGTATTTTTTGAAAAAAAAATTAGGTTTCCGTCCAATTTTTAGGTTTCCATCCAATTTCTAACGGAATTGTAAAAAAAATACAATTAGCGTATCTTAATTTGAACTTTTTATTGTAGCTGGGGCAGACTGTAAAACGCGCCAGTGTAGTATGGGCAAAGACATGCAAGCTAGGTTTAATGAAGGCGGCAACGTCTGTTGGGTTTTTGTGCCCTAACACAATGTATTTTCAATCTAATCATGTAATAAAGATTATTAGTTGAAATAAAATCGGCATTCATATTACTAAATGTTGTAGTAATATCTTAAGTGTGATTTGATTTGTATCATTGATGTGTCAACACATAATAGTAGATCACTGAAAGATTTATCCCTCATACGGACGTGTCAGAAGATATCAGTTTAGGCCACTTGATGAGTACAACTGAAATACAATAGTATGGCCATGCAGTCGATACGTAGTATTAGTTACAATTCAGTTAACTCAGAATCAAGAAACAGGACAATTGAACGAAGATGACTTGTCTATGCCTCATGGTTGTCAAAGATATCAAGAGGATAAAAGGATAGATTCATGTACGACAAGGCTAAGTCGAAATCTCGATAATCACAAGCGTTGGGTAATCATGATGTCTTGCTAGAGGCCACTCATGATGGAAAGGGTAAAATGGTAATTTTACCAGTCCGCCGACGTGTCGTGAGCCTAGAGGGTCACACACTAAAGGTTGAGTAAAACGGATGGAATCATATGGAGGAATCATGAGAGAGACAAAATCCGGTTTTGGATTAAACCGGATTAGACCGATTTCGGTTTAAGACTAAACCAGAAATCAAGAACGGTTTAGTTGGACTAATTAATTATAATATAATTAAATATATTTAATTAATTTAGCTAAGCTGGGCCTAGCCAGAATGGGCTTCTCTACATAATTAATTAAAAGCTTTGGGCTTTAAGCCCATTAAGACCTTTAATTAATTATTGCCTAAAAAGGGTTATAAAAGGGAAATTTTAAGATCTGAAAAAAAAGAAATTTTAGTTTTCCAAAACCCTAGCCACTCTCTTCTCTCTCTCTAGCCGACTGGCCACCTCCCTTCCTCCCTCTGCGTCCGTTTTGCTTGCTTCGATCTTCTAGTAAGGATCGTTGTGAGTATCCCCGGATTGTTTTTCCTGTGTGGACGATCTTTAGAGGTTACTAAATCCTATTTAGTAACAAAGAGATTTTAATCAAAGATAATATTCAAGTTTTATTCTTGTCTAGGTCTCATGATCAATTCTTGATCATGCAAGATCCTTATTAAATTGAATATTTGAGGTTAATTTTCTTGTATGGGCATGAAATTAATTGATTGGAACCCTCAAATAATTCCTTCAACGTCAACTTGTTACTTTCCAAAAACGCAAGGGATTTCCTAATCGGAATAGGAATCCGATTAGGCAATGTGAGTTGCTATAGAAGCAGACGCTACCCCCTTAGCAACTTAGTCCTTTTCTCTGTGCTAAATTGACAGAGCTCTTAACCGTGTAAGACGAGCGGATTGAGAGACCGATCTATTTAGAAATGACACTTTCGATTACATACATCAGGTCGAGGAGATTTATGTATTTGCAGTCTATTAGGTTTTGTTCGTGATGAAGACTCGTGAAGAAGATTGTCGAAGACAACGCAACCGAGCATAGGCTTGCTCGAAGGGTGGAATTGAGACGTTCTCAAAGACAGGGGGAGTCCCTGGTCGAGGTTGTTCACGGTGAGATCTCTAGTAGCTTAGAACAATAGCTCGTGTGATAGCTAGTTGATACTTGAAGTTGTACTATTGACTACCTAATAATGAAAACCTTTCCATTGGCAAAGTGCCCCCAGACGTAGGTGCGGAGTCACCAAACTGGGTAACCATATTGTGTCTTCTGTTAATTACTTTCCTGTTTATTGTCCATAAACAGTGCGTGAGCAAGTTGTCGAATCAAACGTTCCGACATTAGGTTCGACATCTTGTCCTTGCCACATAACAGAATTTTAATATCAATTGAACCAATCAGATTGGTTTAACAGACCAAAACTATTGAGGACATTTTAGACTTTTTAACAGACCAATTCAGTTAGATTTATCAGACGTTAGGCTAAGTGTCGCTTATTAAAACTTAGGGTACCCGAAATGAAATTTTGAAAGTTGGGTATTAATTTTGAAACGTGACATAGTTGGGTGCAGTCAACTGTCATTACTCCTTTATTCTGAGATTACAAGTTTGGTTTTCATGAGTTCGACTTGGTCTTACCGGTTATACTTGTAACGGTTGCGCGCATTTACGCTTTATCGGCCGTATGTGGACATTAGTCTACAGGCCCAACAACTCTGATACCATGATATGAATAGTTTAAATGGAAATATTATTCATATTCTTGTTTTTTGTCAATTACAATATAAGAGATCTATTTATATAAACTATAGATCAAACTAAATAAAAAAATAATCTTAATAGAAAAATCTAAATATTGGTAATAAATGTAAACTAAATTAGGAAATCTAAATTTATTACTTATTAATTCTTACGTGCTAAAATCAATTCAGTTAGGGGTGTAAACGAGCTGAATCAAGCATCATTTTAACAAGGCTCGGCTCATAAAAAAAATGTCCGGCTCGAGTTCGGCTCGGGCTCTAATGAGTTTATGAAACTAAGCTCGAGTCTAGCTCGTTTATTAAACGAGCCCAATATTGAGCTCGAATTCAACTCAAATTCAATTATAACGAGTCCGAACCGAATATTTAACGAGTCGAGCTCAAAGGACTCGTTAAAAGTTCGTCTTGTTTGCACCCTTAAATTCTAGAAAGCAACATATGCACAAATCCCTTTTACGTGAAATAGGAAACCGTGTACAAAATTTTGTACTTTTACGTGAATAGGAATTATGCACAAAATTTTGTTTTGGGTAATAAGTAAATATGATTACAAAATTGGAAAAGGAAAGTAATTAGTAAAGGAAACATAATACTAGTGAAAATGGGATTCTATTGTTTCCATAACGTTCTGACCACTCGTGTATATAAACAGCTTCTCTACATTGCAAATCTCACAAGTCACATTACATAAACTATTCTAGCTATCATTAATCAGTGATCATTCCGAAGTTTGATCATCATGGTAGGCGCTGAGAAGACAAGCGACAAGAAGTCTAAAAGGAAAGCCTCCCTACTCAAGAAGGCTTCCGAGCTCTCCATCCTCTGCGGCATTGACGTCTGCCTCGTCATCTACGGCCCCGACAACCGCCCGGAGACATTCCCGAAGGAACCAGAGGAGGTGAAGCGCGTCATCACCAGGTACAGAGCCTCCGGGATCGACAAGAACCCCAAGAGGAAGCGCGACCTGTCCGACATCGTCGGGCCAAGAAAAGCACAAGTTCTTGAAGAAGAGGACGGTTCGAGGACAGCATCTACATCCAATATCGATGACTTGTCGCGGGATCGGTTGATGGCTCTCATTGACAGGTTGAATTCGAGGATTGAATCTGTGGAGAGCATGATTGCGTCCAAAGAGAAAGAACAACAAGAACGAGAACGAGAACAAGAAGAGGATTTGAAGAGAAATAAAGAAATTTTGAGCCACGTTGATGCGACGCCGATTGCTAGCTGGTACCCAGGATGCCCTGCTCCTCCGGAGACGGTGAATCCGGTGATGATGATGGATGCTAATGGTTGCATTCACTGGGGAGTTCCTTTGAGCTATGGCAATGATCTGTATGTGCCAGTTTTGTGTTATGTTCCTCTTTCCTCTCAAGTAAATTATAGAGCTGAAGCCAATGAGAATGGTTTCGGCACTTCTCATATGTAATATTTGAGTATCAATTTATGCACACACTATAGTTTTTATGAGCTGGTTTGAGCGCACTATTAATTAATGTTATAAGAGCAAGTTTACATATGATTTTTCATCTCAAAATGTTGTCTAAAAGAGATGAATAAGTAATCACGCAGGGTCTCGCAAACCGTGCAAACCAGATGGTGGTGACACATGCGCGCGTATTTCTATTATTAAACTATTTATTTCCATAAAACAATCGACCGGTGTTTTCTGATATGTATTTTGATAACCCCTTGTTACACCTAGGGACCTCTCGTCACATCTAAAGACCCCTCGTTACACCATTTTCCCCATAGGGTTCATTGATTTCCTATAGAAAAATACTCGTACCCATCGTTACACCTGACCCCTTGTTACACCATTCTCCCGACAGGGTTCATTGGTTTTCTATAGAAAAATACCCGTTCCCCTTGTTAAACTTGGGGACCCCTCGTTACACCATTCCCCCTTCAAAGTTAAGTGATTTTCTATAGAAAAATATTCATCCCCCTCGTTACACCCGGGGATCTCTCGTTACACAATTTCCCCAATGTTATGGAAGTACATGTCATAATAATAGAAATATCGACTGACTATTTTATGAAAATACAAGACTTAATAAAGAAAATACGTGCGAGCAGCTGGTTCTCACAGTTCGCACAACCCTCTTAGTTCGCACTTGAATGTGCTCCTAATCATGTGTATATATGACTAGGGAGCGAGTTTCTTATAACATGTCTTGATTCTTGAAAATCACGATGTGGTTAAGAACATATACCATTTGTTGGATAATTTCAAATAGAGGGTCCACATTAAGACTAAAATATAAATAAAATAAATGAAATAATACCCACAAGAGTATATTGGTAAAAGTAAAACCATAGAATTCAATTTTATATTCACGATTATTCATCTCTCCTTTCTATTCGCCGACTCCCCTTCTGGGCTCCAAACCAAAGCTCTTTCACTGCCACCGCCAACCTTGACAACGCTGATAAGGGTAATTCGACCACAGTAGACGAGCCATTTGCGCCACTGTTGTATCTAAGCCCATACACACCACAACGGAACAGTCGACGTCTCTGTGGATTCCATGATTGCTACTGTCTTTGATGCAGCGTACGTAGTTAGGAAGAATTCTTTATAAAAAATTTGTTGATTCTTGTGAATACCGAAAATGATAGATTTGAGGAAAATCTCGATTTTTTTATTAAAATTCAAAAATAAATAACAAGAAAAGTATAAGAGTGCTTAAATAGCTAAAACCTAGCCAAACCCTAATTGTAGAAAAGGAAATCCTAAACTTATTGGAAAAGGAAACAAATTATTAAAATTGAAAAAGCTGCCCGAAACTTAAGAAACTGCGATTTTGACTTTCTAGATGATCTCCGATGGCCAAATTTCGTCTTACCTCATGGAAAATTCATGAGTTTGACTCAGATCGTCGTTTCTGCCCGAAAATACTAGTTTTTTGTCCAAATCTGACACTTTCACGATAACTCCGGGTGTTACAGTTTCTGCATATCGACTTCTTCGACCACACCGCATCATTCTCTCTTGGATGGAGAAGATTCGACCTCGAATATGGACCCGCAACATCCTCCCCCGAAGAAGAATCATCCTGGGATCCCATATCTTTGTAGCACTTTCTACCGAATTTTCAGTTGTATCAAGTACTCCCACCTTGCTCGCAAGCTGGATCGTAAATGTGTAGCACTTCATCTCGGGTTTCATGTGCTCTCAGTAATTTTCGGCTACTTTTGCAAGAGTTTCACCAAGCACCTTGGTTGCTGCACTACTTAACAACTCAAAATTCTCAGTCCTGCCTTCATCGTACAAGCTCTCGTTGCCCTCCAAAAACGGTTCGTAACCATTGTTGTATGAATCAGCTAAGAACAAGTATTTGACGCAGCAAAAAGTTTCATCCCTTGCTAACAAAGCATCTCTTCCTCGAATATTCTGCTCATGTTTACTCAATTGTGTTTCTACAATTCCAGCTTTTGCATCTGCATATTGTTCAACATAATCATCATAAATTGAGGGTGATAGCCAATCTATGAACTCCTCTGGTTTAAGACTGCCATCGAATTGTGAAATTTCCACCTTGAAACCCTGTTCCCAATGGTGGTTAGGGTTAGGGAGCTCGGGTGAACGATTTCGACCCCGGCGAAAGGATTGTCGTCCGTGAGAGTATCATCATCCCGACAATGCAATTCGTTCATTTGTTGGGTCAATAATTCAACCTGCCGCCTCAAATTGTCATTCTCATGTCGAAATTCAGGGTTTTCACGTCGTAACTCAGCTTGATCATCATCAGCACCTTGGGGAGCGACTCGTTGTTTTTTACGGGGCGGCATACCTCATGATCGACTAGAATCTGATACCAACTGATGCAGCGTACATGGTTAGAAAGAATTCTTTATCAAAAATTCGTTAATTCTTGCGAATACCGAAGATGATAGATTAGAGGGAAATCTCGATTTTTTTATTAAATTTCAAAACTAAATAACAAGAAAAGTATAAGGGTGCTTAAATAGCCAAAATTTAGCCAAACCCTAAGTGTAGAAAAGGAAATCCTAAATTTATTGGAAAAAAAAACAAATTATTAAAATTGAAAAAGTTGACCGAAAATTAAGAAACTGCAATTTTGACTCTCTAGATGATCTTTGATGGCCAAATTTCGTCGTACCTCATGACAAAGCCATGAGTTTGACTCAGATCGTCGTTTCTGCCCGAAAACACTAGTTTTTTTTGTCCAAATCTGACACTTTCATGATAACTCCAGGTGTTCCAGCTTCTGCATATCGACTTGTTCGACCACACCGCATCAGTCTTCCTCTAACCTCGTGAATTCAAAAGAATCATTCCAAACTTCCTCTCTATCGAGATCCATCAGAGCAAGTTTTCTTTACATTGTCGTCTCTCCCTATTAATCCGAATACGAGAATCTCAACTGAGGAATCTTTGGAACAAATGAAATCCTTGAGATTCACAGTCATTGGCAATGAAGAAGACCTCTTATCAAAAGTCCATCTCATGATCGAGAAAGAGGCTCGGAACCGTGAATTGGCTTCGGTGTATCCAATCTTGTAGTGTGCTCCACTCCCCTTCTCCTGTCTTTGTTTTCCACTCTAATAAATGTATTTTTACATATTTCAAGATTTTGGCTCCCTTTTCGCGATCTAACCCCCTTCTTATCAATAAACTCGTTACGATCGGTTATAAAAAAAAGAAAGATAAAAAATACAATAAATATTATTTGTGTTATAACTTGATTTGATGGTCCAGCTACTCGTTCACCGACTCAAGGTCGTAATGAGAGGGAAAGGATATACAGATAGTGAAGGATGATAATGTAATTTTTTTTAAGAAGACAAGTAACTAAACTGGAATGATAACTATTTACAATTCAGTTTCCTTAGGGTTTTTGTCTTGTCTCTGTCATCAACAACATTGATTGTTACTTACATCCTCCATTTGTCTCCGCTGTTATGTACGTTGAAGATTGTTATTTAAAAAATTAATTTTGACTGTTTTTACTTTTATGAGTTACAGCTAAACAACGTATCAGTCTATTTGAAACCTCTATATATACAAAACCATTGTAATGACATAACGCAGAACAAAATGACAGGCGCCAAAACATATACACTTCTCTTCATATTTTCAGTCATTTTCTCGTGTGCTTCATGTTCTTCTATTCTAGACAACTTCCTCCGTTGCCTTCCTCGGAACTCCAAAAACTCTAATAATCCGATCGAAAATATCATATACACTCGAAACAATTCCTCATTTTCACCCATCTTCCATTTTTATGCAAGAAACGCTAGAGTCTTAAGTTCTAGACACCGAAAACCGTTGGCCATAATAGCTGCCACCAGCGAGTCCCATGTCCAAGCTACTGTAATTTGTGCCAAGTCTCATCGCATACAAATCAGGACGCGTAGTGGCGGACACGATTACGAGGGCCTCTCCTACATATCCGATGTGCCTTTTGTGATCCTTGACATGTTTAATCTAAAACACATTCATATCAATGTCATGGAAGAGACTGCTTTGGTTCAAGTGGGTGCAACTCTTGGTGACCTCTATTATGCAATTGCACATAAAACTAAGGTATATTCAAAATCTTAATCAATAATATATTGGTAATAACCTTGAAATTATTTTGTTCACTTGTTTGAGAGTAATAATTCTGATATCATGTCAAAAATTTAGACCACCTAAAACTGTTATTTAAGCAGGTGAACAAATTCATCTATCAGATGTGGTATTTCTAACACTCCCTGCTAGAAATATAATTTTTTCCCCATATTTTATACCACATGCAGGTCCATGCCTTCCCCGGAGGTGTGTGTCCTATGATGGGGGTAGGAGGGCACTTCAGCGGCGGTGGATATGGGAATTTGATGAGGAAATATGGTCTCTCTGTGGATAACATCATTGACGCCAAACTCGTTGATGTCAAGGGAAGAATACTCAACAGAGAGACAATGGGAGAAGATGTGTTTTGGGCCATAAGAGGGGGAGGTGGAGCCAGCTTCGGTGTGATCCTCGCCTGGAAGATCAAACTCGTTTCGGTACCCAAAACCGTGACTGTTTTCAAAGTAATCAGAACAATTTCAGAAGGTGCAGTAGATGTGGTACACCGTTGGCAATACATAGCGAGCAAGTTGCCCAAAGACCTCTTCATAAGAGTGGAGGCAGATTTGAATCATCAGGGCAAAAACAGGACAAGAGTCATAGTGCCCTTCATTGGCATGTTTCTTGGAAAGAAAGCAACACTCCTTCCATTGATGAACCGATCATTTCCCGAACTGGGTTTGAAGGAAAGTGACTGCTCGGAGATGAGTTGGATCAATTCAACAATGTTCTGGGCGGGTCTTCCCCCGGGGACACCTTACGAGGCACTGCACAACAGAACATACCCAGCCAATTACTTCAAGAACAAGTCTGACTACGTGAAGAAACCCATGTCCAAGAAGTCTATAAGATCAATATACAAGATGATGGTCGACTCGAACAAGATAGGGATGCAATGGAATCCATATGGAGGAAGAATGGCTGAGATTACCGAATCAGCGACCCCATTTCCACACAGAAAAGGTAACTTGTTTAAGGTTCAGTACTGGATATCATGGCAGAAACATGAAAATGAGAACAGCGAGAAGTACATAGAGATTATAAGGAAGTTTTATGAAGCAATGGCTCCACATGTGTCAAAGTCACCAAGGGAGGCATTTCTCAACTACAGAGACCTTGACATTGGCCAATCTCCGAGCGACCATACGAGCTTGAAAGACGCTGCCGTGTATGGAGCTAAGCAGTTTAAGGGCAATTTCAAGAGGTTGATGATGGCCAAGACAATTATTGATCCAACCAATTTCTTTAAGAACGAGCAGAGCATTCCACCTCTCCATTCTCTCAGCTGAAAATCCAAATCAAAGGAGCAAAGTGGAAAGGACTTGCATGTATTGTTACAATACTAGAATTTTGTATTTTCATTTCTTTATGCTGAGAATTGACTCTATTTTCTTTATCTTTAATAGAAAATGCTTGTAAAAAAAAGAATTGTACTAATGGGCTATACATACTGTTCAATTAGTGATGGGCTATATATAGCCTATAGTATTCAATCATGCAAAACAACAACAACAAAATTGTCTTCTAAATGTCCATTGCAGAACATGAGCGATTGTCATCGGCAGTTATCACTAAACAACAACAGCAAGCTTTTGAGTTGTGTACTTAAATTTTGATTATTTTTTTACTAATTCTCAGTCAATTCTTATTAAAAACTTTTATTTTGATAATTGTATGTATTTTTACAAAAAATGATAAAATTTGTATAAAAAATTAAATTATAAAAGTTTTAGTTAGAATATAAAAAATAAAAATTATTTATTTTATTAAAAATTAATTTCATAACTTTAAGGACATTTTTAAAAAATACATACATTTGCACCATCTACGTCACCCTCCCTTTTATAAAAGTGTCATAAAACTTCGTGAACAGGTGACATTCAAAATGCTTGACATTTAAATGGGCAGTTGTGTGTATAATGTTTGTAAAATTGTAGATGTCGCACAGTGTTATAATAGCGACATGAACTTAAAAGGCCATGACGAATTTCATAACTTATTCATAGTCAATTACCCACCTTTGGCTCGGGAATTTTAAAAAAAATCGTATGAATTTTTTTTTGAAAATTCGTTCTACTCGTCTCTTAAATTATGATATGTATAAAAAACTGTTCAACTTAATAGTAAAAGTTGTTTGCCTTAGTGGTAAGTGTGTAGTATTTTATTCATGAGGTCCTAGGTTCAAACCTTAGAATTGTCAAACTTTTTAGGTATAAGTACACCCAAATATAAAACAATCCAACAGAATTTTGAGGTAAAAATACCAAAATACCCTCGATAGTTCTAATTTAAAATCAGTTTGATCAGATTGGTTCAATTCTAGTATGACCAGTTCAAATTTAAAACATTTTATTATTATTATTATATAATCATTAAAAATATTATTAATTAAAATAATAATTACATAATGAAATTCTGTTAAGTAGCATGGACGAGATGTCGAACACAATGTTGTAACGATTGGTTCGACAACTTGCCTAATCACAGTTTATGAACAGTAAATAGTAAAACAGTAAACAGAAAACACACAATATGTTTACCCAGTTCGGTGACTCCACACCTACGTCTGGGGGCACTATGCCAATGGAAATGTTTTCACTATTCGGTGGTCAATAGTACAACTTCAAGCATCAACTAGCTATCACACAAGCTATTGGCTAAAGCTAATAGAGATCTCTCCGTGAACAACCTCGACCAGGGACTCCCCCTGTCTTCGAGCAAGCCTATGCTCAGTTTTGTTGTCTTCGACAATCTTCTCGTGAGTCTTCAATCACGAATCCAAAACCCAATAGATCACACACTCAAATCTCCTCGAGTTGATGTATGTGATCGACAACGTCCTCTCTAAATTGATCACCCTCTCAATCCGCAAATCGTACACGGAGAAATGAATGAGTTGTTAAGGGAGTAGCACCTGCTTTTATAGCAACTCATATTGCCTAATCGGATTCCTATTCCAATTAGGAAGTCTCTTGCCGCCTTGCGTTTCTGGCAAGGGACAAGTTGGTGTTGCCGCCTTCATTAAATCTTGCTTCCGTGTCTTTCTTCCAGCTGGAACTTGCCTAATTCATCCATGGTCTTCATTCCTTTGCACGCAGAGCTTCTGTGCTCAAAACAAGAAGTCTTCGATGTTGTTGGGCCAAAATGTGACATGAAAACGTCGCACAATGGTTTTCACGTGCAAGTGCACACGGTTCGCAAGTAATATAATTCATAAGATCCGGTAAGATACCGAGTCGGTCCACATGGATTAAATTGGGGTTTACGATTAATCAATGAAAGTGCTTGCGGTTATGACAAAGATAACAAATTGTGAAAGTGATAACGGATGGTTTAAAACGCCTAGGGTGCTAGACAATCATCAAGTGAAATAGTCTAAGAGACTTAAATTCTATAGAATGAACGGTATGTTGAGCCTATATCTTAAGTGCCGACCTCGCCTTTCGGTATTGAGGTTAGCCTAATCCCGAGTCTCCTCGTGCCCTTTCGGTATTGAGAACAACTCGAGACCGCATACAATCGACAATAATAAGCTAAGGGTTACTATAAGGTGCCAAGACACGGTCTTGAGCCTACAACCCTCGGTGGATGCTAGGTCCGGAGTCTATTCCTGCCCTTTCGGTATTGGATAGAACTCCTCAAACACATATTGTAAAGCATCAATTAAACAGTACATGCATTCAAACAACAATCCACACAACAAATTGATCATTCATATAACTAATTCTCAATAAACTTTATAATCACATTTCATATTGTCTAGCACCAATGGCTAAGGGATTTAGCCCTCAACCATGGTGCTCAAGTCTAGCAACATCATAGATAAAGCAAGAACACACATACACAACATATTAAAATATAAAACAAACGGATAGAAATGCTCTTGGATGATTGAGCAAGGTGCTTCTTCAAGTTTGATGAAGAACGGTGGAACCCTTTTGCCTCTTGATGTCGAGAAAGATGAATAACACTCGAGAAATGACGAAGAACGGTCAAGAACGCTTCAAGGATTGCTGAAAAAGCTTTGTGCTTCGTTTTCTCTCTCTTCTTTTCTTTATGTCTTCAAAATATGAGTGAAACCCCTTTTATAGTTTTCTGAATCCGGCCTCAGTCACGATCGTGACTGCTGTGGCACGATCGTGCCTCTGTCATGGGGGCAATCGTGCGCTGGGATGACACGATCGTGACTCGGAGTAGGTAAGATATTTTCAAATCGCCTCGGGGACGATCGCACCTTTGTGCCGTGGAAGGCACGATCGTGACTGATGTAGGCACGATCCTGACTCTCTCTGGGTGACGATCGTGTCTCCGTCGTGACTGAAATCGGGGAAGCCCTATGTAAGTTGGAATAAAAATGCTCCGATATAATCTTCAAGGGGGCATGATCGTGACTGGGGTGAGGGAGGATCGTGCCTAATGGGGCACGATCGTGGCCAAAGGAAGCACGATCGTGCCTAAAGGGTTCTGTCCGGCCCTTTGGTCAACTCGCTAAGACTTTGGCTCGGTGCCTCGTTTTAGGCCCTTTTTTCCTTCCGTTCCTGCGTACGCACCTCAAAACACCAAAAAACGTAAAACGCATACTCCCGGGCCTTAATTGGCCACTACGGGACAAAAACGCACCGAATTGTGTGGTTAAACAGTCTCGAAACGAGACCTTTTGACCCCACAACTGATGTCTTGCCTAATCCTGCGAGTATTATGTCGCACCAACTGTGTTACAACATGTTGTCTGACATCTTGACTTTGCACTAAAAAATATGCCAGTACTAAACGTAGTAACAATCTCCCCATTTGGCAATTTTTTAGGCAAGCACATTTTGTCGACGATCTTCGGGCGAGCACCGTTTTCGGCTAGAAGCTTCTTCAACTATGACAACTATCTTTAGTTGTCATTCATCGTTCTTGAGCGGATCGTCATCTTTTTTAGCAAGGTTATAACATGTTGTGACACATGTTCTAGCATCTTCATGACGTCTTCTGTGGTAAGACACATAACACATGGTAACATGTAGTGACACATGTTCTATCATGTTGAGCAACAAGTCATCAAAAAAATTTGATGACCTTAAACTACCTTACCATCTTCTAACACATCTCCTTCTGATTGCCTCAGAAATGACAAAGGGCAACAAAAGAAGGATTAACACACAAAATATAAGACATACAACTTTAAACGAGCAAACTGACCCCTAAACGCGGGGCATAAATCCAAGCTCCACCGAGGAGCAAAAGTATTCAAAATGTAATTAAACCGGACACACCCCGGGGATTCAAAATGTTTCTAAAATAAAAGTTTTTGTTTTTCAAAGTGTGAGTTTCTTTACTAAGAGGAGGTGGAGTTAGCAATATCTTCTTCAGCAACGGGGCCCTTTTGAGAAGCAGCCAGGAGGTCATGGAGGATCTGTTCATATATAGCTTTTCTGCTCGTCAGAGTACCAATGGTGCCCTCCAAATCTGTGATCCCTTCAATGAGCTTGTGCACCATTCTGTCTTTAATGATCCCTGCGGCTCTAGAACTGCTTCCGGCTTCATAGGTCTTTGCAGAAGGCCGTGGAACGTTCTTGACATGCTTCCCTTCAAACAGTTTTGGGCTAATGCTGAGCTCCAAAGGCCTCTTCCTGACAAAGTCACTGTCCCAAAAAATGTTTGGACATTGTTGAATCATCATACCACATATAGAGTATTTGGTAGTCAGTTCTGATGAAGCCATGTTTCCTTTGGAGGGTCAGACCATCTTTCTTCTACTCGTAATCTCCTGGGCGGTCTGATTCATAGAAGGACCTTCTTGAGTGATATCAGACGTACTTCTTCCTAGGAACTTATTGATTACCTCAGGGGTAATTTCGAAACAATGACCTCTCACGTAGACCTTTCTATACTCTGTGTGTTCTGGATCATCAAATTCTGTGGATAGGTTCACATAAAACTCCTTTACTAGAGAAGGATAATAGATACATATGTTTGTGACCGTCTGTAGGAGGCCAGATCCTTGTAAGAGTTCCATGATCACCTTCATTTTCTAGGCATCAGTAGAGAGTTCTCTCTCCAAGATGAATGGCTCGATGGTACACAAACTTCCACTTCGTGACACTCTTAACTGAGTGGAAAGATACATTGTCCAGGTGCTTCTGGAACATTTTGAGGGAGTTTGTGACCCTCTACTCTCTTTCTGGAGCTGTGGTCAGGACGATCTGTTGGATCCTCTTCTTCTTCTTCTTCTTCTTCTTCTAAAACATCCACAATGGGTATTGTGATCTTCTTTTTCTTGTTCTGTATGGATGTTGGGAATGAAGCCTCTCCTGTTAATCCATATCTTCTCCATCTTATTTTTCCCTTTCCGTTTAGCCATCAAATTTCCCAGAGTGATATCATCTTCACTCTGAGGGTATGTTTCTTCAGGTGTCTCCTCATCAATGAGCTCTCTTTTTTTATTGGGAGAGATTGGAGGACTCTGTTTTTCGATATGTTCTCCTCCTCCTTCCATTTCTGGTAATGGCTCTTCAGAAAGTGGGGTTTGTTCACTATGCCTAGATGATACAGGTGTTTTAAGGCTACCTGATCTTTTTTTGAGGGGAGGAATATAGTCGTCACTCTCTTCCTTCGAAATATACGATGGAGCAGAGAATGGCTTGGCTTGATGTTGTTCGGATTTTCTTCAGAGGGTGTTGATCCTCGCACTTTTACTCCATATTTGTTTTGAGTAGCCCTTGGGGTGACCTTCTTTCTCACGACGTGCTTAATTCTCACCATTGTCAGATGTGTTTTAGTAGGAGGATTAGAGGGGTAAGAGATTCTTGACAGGTTTCGTTAGTTTTGTTGCAGAGGGGAGTAAATCATGAGCTACAAACCCTAACTTTTTGGAGAGTGGTGAGAGAGGACAAGAACTAAGGGAAAGATACAGCGTGTCCTGCTGTGTAGCCGAAGAGTTAGGCTAGGATTGGTTACACGTCTTATCACTAGATGACAAAGAAAGGATTTTGTTTCCTTTTATAAATTCTTTTATTTTAGAAACAAACTGAAACAAGATTTGGATAAATGGGCCCGGATTTGATTTTGTTGACCCTCACAGTTCTTTTAGAGAGAGAGAGAAAACCAAGTCAGCAAAATCTCTCTCTCTTTTTCCTTGAAGAACATTATTCAAGGTAACAAAGTCCAAGAGAGGGCCTCAGACTTTCAAACCGATTTGTATTCGTTGCCTTGATGAAGATATCTGCAAGCTGTTTTTCTGTTGGAATATACTATAACTTGATCTTCTTGTCTTCCACAAGCTCTCTAATGAAATCATCATAATTATAAAATCATCATAATTCCAGTTCAAGACCTAGCATCCATGATCACGGGTATTTAGCCCATGATCATGGTGCTATAACCAAAATCCATAAAGATAAATACACAATTCGAGTTTAAGGAAGAAGAACGAAGAAACCTAAAACTCAAAAGGTTGAAGAACATGAATCATTGAATCCCTCTCGATTGTTGATGTGTAGCTTCCTTGATCTTAGCATTTGAATCTCCATTGAATCGAATTCGAACTCCTCTCGAAGTCCCCAATCCTCTACTTAGTTGATATGGTGTTTAACTATCTACTCTCCCAAACCGTGGTGGCTGGCTCAGTTCAATTGGCGTGGGAAAACTCAAATATTTAGCCCCCTCCTTCAGAAATTCGTGTTTGGCTTTTATATTTTCTTCTGCATATGGGACTTGTAATGATCGTTACAGTTTGTGTAACGATTCCCTATGGATTTTGGTTACACCATCGTTACAACTCAAATTTTCGCCCCCTCCTTCAGATTGTTATACCAACGTTATAGCTCCGTTGCATCATTGTTACAACTTTCTTTCTTCGAATTGACATGTTATGGGCCCAAATCGTAATTCGGATGAGAACTCTACACCACCTGAAAGTATCAGACAATTTTTGTCCTCTTTCAAACCTCTAATGAAAAAACTTCCTTCATGAGAACTGTAGATCTTTTTATCCTGTTCAATTTAGATATAACGTTTGCTCAATTTGGACTTATGATGTGAAAGTTATAGCACTTGCAAGTCATTTGGTCTGCAATCCCGATATCTGTTTTAGTCCTGTTTTGAGCTTCTTCCCATGAGATTTAGAGAAAACTTTATTCTAGAGAGTTGTAGATCATCGAGTTGTCTTCGATTTTTTCTAATTTTGGGTCACGTCGGATTAAATATGAGAAAGTTGTGATCTCTTAAAGATTCTTCTGCGATTCTAGCTCGATTTTGACCCTTTTCACCTGTATTCTACACATTCACACCAAACATACCCGAAGGCGTAAAAGTGGCTAAAACTTTAACACATAGAGGGTGAAATAATATCTAGAATAGGGGTAATAGATATCATAAACGTACATTTGATGCGAGCGCATCGAGGGCACTCTGCCAGTGGAAAGGTTTTCACTATTCGGTAGTCAATAGTAGAACTTCAAGCATCAACTAGCTATCACACAAGCTATTGTACTAAGCTACTAGAGATCTCACCGTGAACAACCTCGACCAGGGACTCCCCCTATCTTTGAGATCCTCTCAATTCCACCCTTCGAGCAAGCCTATGCTCGTTTTGTTGTCTTCGACAATCTTCTAGTGAGTCTTCAATCACGAATCCAAAACCCAATAGATCACAATCACTCAAATCTCCTCGAGTTGATGTATGTGATCGACAACGTCCTCTCTAAATTGATCAGCCTCTCAAATCCACTAGTCGTACACGGTTAAGAGTTTTGAGAATTTAGCACATAGAAATGACTGAGTTGCTAAGGGGGTAGCACCTGCTTTTATAGAAACTCATATTACCTAATCAGATTTCTATTACAATTAGGAAGTCTCTTGCCGCCTTGCGTTTCTGGTAAGTGACAAGTTGGCGTTGCCGCCTTCATTAAATCTTGCTTGCGTGTCTTTCTTCCAGCTAGACCTTGATTAATTCATCCATGGTCTTTATTCTTTTACGCGCGGAGCTTATGTGCTCAAAACAAGAAGTCTTCGATGTCTTGCCTAATCCTGCGAGTATTATGTCGCACAAACTGTGTTGCAACATGTTGTCTGACATCTTCACTCTGCAATAAAAATATGCCAATACTAAACGTGGTAACACATAATATTTATTAAATAATAATAATAATAATAAGAATATTATTATTATTATTATTATAAAAATATTTTTATTATTAATAAATAAATTTATTAAGGTTTTATTTATAAAAATATATTATATTTTTGGTAATGATTAATTATTATATAATTTAACAAAACTTTCGAATAACATAACTCTCTCATACGAGTTTTGTTTCAAGCTCACAGTATATCAAACCGAAGATTATCGGATGATTTTTTATTTGGTATATTATGATCCCGAAACGAAACTCGTATGAGAGAGTTGTGTCATTTGAAATTTTAATTATACTATTTAATAATTAATCATTACAAAAAAATATTAATAATTAAATTAAAAATAATAACTAATAACTTTGTTAGAGCTAAGTGAGACAAAATGTAATTTAGGTGCCTGCAAAATCGAGTTTCATATTTGGGTGTACTTATGTGAGAATGACATATAGTTGGGTGTACTTAAGTGTAATTACCCCAACTTTTTAATAAAGTGTGTGTTTTTTTAATGATCTTTGGGCCTAAAGTTACTTTAATAGTTGTGTGATTTTAAAATGGAGCATCTTTACATTATTTTTTCTTTGTTCATTAAATTTTTTATTTTGTCTAATACATTTTACTAATTAAAATATTTGTAATTATTGAAAATTTGTAAATTTTCTACGCAAATTTATGTAGAGATTAAGTTTAAGAGTGGATCGTTTGATAAACGAATCAAACTCAAGGCCAAACTATTAGAGTTTGTAAAGCTTGCGAACTGACTCGCTTTTTATTTATATATACATAAAAGTTAAATTTAAACTCAACTAAAAAGTAAATAATCAAGGTCGAATTAATTTGTGTTATATGCATTTAGTAATTCGTTTTATTAAAAAGTTATTATTTTTAATTAATTAATTAAATTTTAAGTATAAAACTTTGCCCGCACTGATCATCACTGCCATTTTTTTTCTTTAGTAACGGCGTATGTAAATACGCCGTTACAAGCCGAAAATACGCCGTTACAAATTGTAACGGCGTACAAACTGCCGTTAGACGATACGCCGTTACTAAAGCGCCGTTACAAATTGTAACGGCGTACATAATACGCCGCTACAACAACACGGCGTCGTTTTGACGAGCTGTTGACGGCGTAACCGTAGATGACGCCGTTACTTTGTAACGGCGTACGATTTTACAAAATACGCCGTCAAACTAGTAACGGCGTATGTTGTAAAATCATATGCCGTTACAAGGTATTAAAATAACAATTTTTGAAAATATTGTAACGGCGTATTTTTTAAATTATATGCCGTTACAAATTATTAAAATAATATTTTTTTTTCAAATTTGTAACGGCGTATTATATACCATACGCCGTTACAATATTTTATTTATAAAAAAATAAAAACCGAATAAAAATTATATATTAAATATAATATATAATTTTTATTCGGTTTTTATTTTTTACAGATTAAAATTAAAATTAAAATCCAAATAAATTAAAATAACAATTATTCAAATCCAAATAAATTAAAATAACAATTGTTGAAATCCTAAAACATATTAAACTACGAGGGTGGAGGACCGAAATTGTTGAACATGTTCGGGTCGTAGGGAGGCATAGAAGGATTGGCTATTCGCATATGCTCGTACATCCATTGGAAGCTTCTTTGTTGAGCTTCGAACCTCTCATCTTGCCGCGCAATATGCTCCGTCGCCTGGGTGAGCCTAGTTTCCATTTGTTCGAACTGCTCTGCAGACGGTCCGCTGGAGGACTGACCACGTTTTCTAGGTCTGGCCGGGACCTGGAAATCATCTCCAAATCCCCGAATTTTGCGTCCTCGGGGGAATTGGGCCTCTGTTCGTCCCGCGGCAAGCTTGAGGTCGTGACAATGCTGATTCGCTAGCATCATCACTTCATCCTCCTCCGCTTCGGTCATTCTTCTTAAGTTTCCGTGCTGGTCTGTATTGGCCGGGTCCGACCTCCAATCCTCTAACGCCGTCTTAAGGTATATCTGTATGAAAAGAAAATATTAAATTAATGAAAAATGAATAAAGTAGAAAAAAAAATATTATGAAAAAAACTTACGCGTTTCGCCTTGTTGTCCTCATCCTGTAACAGTTTCGCCTCCGAAGCATCCTGATCCGGTTCCCGATTAACCAGAAGCCAAGTTTCAATCTTGGCGGAGATATTTGTATTTCCCGACTGCTCTCTCTCCGTCCAAAGAGTCCGATAAGATTTCCGGCCAGATCGATGGTTAATCTTGTTGCCGCTCAAGCATATTTCACTCATATGTTCTCCAAGACTCCCTACACCCTACACATTGAAATGATTACAAAATTAGAATTTGAATTAGAGATATATTTCATACAAAGTGTATGAAAGTAAGGAAATATCTCGTTCTCGTCAAAGTGTTTGACGAGCCACCGCCATTGTGCTTTTTCCCTCTAAATATGTTGGGAATGCCATTGCGGTTCAGATAATCAGGCGAGACGTACAGTTTGTACCATAGCTTCATATTTGATTTCCGCTCTTTATAAGCGGACCATGCCGTCTCGCGAATCCACTTTTTGAGTGGAACTGAATCAGCCGGCAATTCATAATACCGCTGTTACAAAATTAAAATTTTTTTTATAAATATCCAAGTTATTTAATTTCGGGTAATAAATTGAGAAAGTATTGAAATTACCCGAATTTTGCGCCAAAATCTCCGGTACTCGGACATAGGAAGATCACAAAACAGCTGGTAGGAAGCGTCGCACTCGCGTGCAAACTTTCCTACCATATGTTTAATCTTCAAAACACTCCAGGCCTCGTTTATTCCGGGGGGGGGGGGGGGGGGGGGGGACATACTCCACGGACGCTGTAAGTTCGCGTCCCAAAACAATCCCAATGGCCCCCCGTTCTTGGATATTGCCTCCTCTTCCAAGTCGAGGCAGACGTCTTGTTTTGGCTCGACGTCCTTCCTGGCCATCCAGCTCTTCGTCGTCAAGCAATTCGGCTGCAGCTTGAAGCCGAAGTACAGCTCCTTATCCGGCGCCTCGTCGCAGTCTAGGGAAACGAATCCGTATTCGTTCACCGGCGGACCAGGAGTAGAGGATGCTCCTATATTCGAGGGTTCGCAACCCGTGAATGTAGGCGGCACAACCCGGTACCCCCAACCGAAATCGGGGGTCGGCTGAGTCGGCTGTGGAGGTAAGGGAGTGTAGCAATCCCCGTGATCAGGGGACTCCCCACCAACAGGCGGTGACGGAGGCGGAGTGTAGAGCGCCGATTGCTCGTAGGCCAGGAAGAACTTTGGGTCCATCAACTCATGCCTCGGTGAACGAATACAATTCGGCTGCAGCTTGAAGCCGAAGTACAGCTCCTTATCCGGCGCCTCGTCGCAGTCTAGGGAAACGAATCCGTATTCGTTCACCGGCGGACTAGGAGTAGAGGATGCTCCTACATTCGAGGGTTCGCAACCCGTGAATGTAGGCGGCACAACCCGGTACCCCCAACCGAAATCGGGGGTCGGCTGAGTCGGCTGTGGAGGTAAGGGAGTGTAGCAATCCCCGTGATCAGGGGACTCCCCACCAACAGGTGGTGACGGAGGCGGAGTGTCGAGCGCCGATTGCTCGTAGGCCAGGAAGAACTTTGGGTCCATCAACTCATGCCTCGGTGCACGAGCATGAGGCTTCTTCTGTCGGGCGTTTGAATCGCTTGACGAGGAGGCCATTATCTAAATACGATTTAAGCATTATTAATTAGTGTGAAAAAAAATGCTCGTAAGGGCATTTACGTAATTTGTACGGAAAATATCCCGAGGGCATTTTCGGTAGAAATTACGAAATTGCCCTTAGGGACGTTTTTTAACAAATTACGTAAATGCCCTTACGAGCATTTTTGGTATAAATTACAAAACTGCCCTTAGGGGCCTTTTTTAAGAAATTACGAAAATGCCCTTAGGGGCAATTCCTTCAAAATTACGGAAATGCCCCTAAGGGGCAATTTCTTCAAAATTACGGAAATGCCCCTCAGGGGCAATTCCGTATAAATTACGAAAATGCCCCTAAGGGGCAATTCCTTCAAAATTACGGAAATGCCCCTAAAGGGCAATTCCGTATAAATTACCATAATCTAACATATTCAAATTCACATATTCTAAATTTTTAAATTTAACACATATTCTAAATTTCACATATTTCACATATTCACATATTCTAATTTTTAAATACAATTTTTAAATTTCACATACAATTTAAATACAATTTAAATTTAACACATATTCTAAATTTCACATATTAACATACAATTTAAATACAATTTCTAAATTTCTATTCTAACATATTCACAAAAATTCTAATATACAACACTTGACAAAAATTTATAACATATTGACAAAAATTAACATACAAATTCTAACATATACAATTTTTTAAAAATTTCAATTAACATAATTTCAATTCTAACATATACAAATTCTAACATAATTTCAATTAACATAATTTCAATTCTAACATATACAAATTCTAAACATACAATTAACTTAACATACAATCACATATACAATTTTTTAAAAATTTCTTAAACTTTAACATAAACCCTAAACCCTAAAAATTCAAATACTACTTACCTGATCTGGAAGAGGAAACGACGACGGAGACGGAGGTGGCTGGCCGGAGAGTGAGGGAGAGGCAGTGAGTGAGGGAGGCAGTGAGTTCAGAAGAAGAGAAGAGAGGCAGAGAGCGTGAGGAAGAAGAAGAGGGTTGGGTCTTTATACTTATCTGCTTCGTCAGCTCGATGTGATTCTACGTACTTATCTGCTTCGTCACAATTCTCAAGAACAGTCCAATTCGCCCAGAACATCTCGGAAACGCTCAATTTCTCGTTCCGCACCACACTTTTTACTTGTACATGTGGGGAAACAACTGATAAGTGGAAACCTAGAGCTGGACTAACAAATGTTTCCCTGGCTGAAGTGGCGCGGTTTAGGTACATCTGAGTGAAGGTGACAGACTCGTGCATCAAGTACTGTTGGGCTATACAACCTTCTGGATATCGAGGGTTTCGCACACTTTTCTTGTACACGCCAAGTTGTCTACATTCAAAATATGAATTTAATGTGATATTCGATTATACATACAAATTCTAATTGGAAATGAAAATACTGAAGAGAAGGATCATACCGTTCAATTGGAAACATCCAAGTGAAATGAACTGGGCCGGTCCGAATAACTTGATCCGGTAGGTGTAGTAGCAGGTGAACCATAATGGTACAGAATGATGGAGGGAAGATAGTTTCCAACTTACAGACTAAAACCACCATATCTTTGTGCAATTTTTTTAGTGTTTTCTTCGTCGGCTCCCTCGTGCACAACACCTGAAACACCCTGCCGAGGTCTGCTAATGTTTCTGCTACATGAGTCGGAACGTACTTCCGAATGACAAGTGGGAAGATGCGTTGGATAAGCACGTGACAATCGTGGGTCTTAAGTCTGAGAAACTTTTTCTCATCAGGATTGACCTTAATCTTCAAATTTCCCGCATATCCGGAGGGGAACTTCACTGCTCGGATATGCTCAAGTACGGCCTTCCGGTGTACACCCTTGACCCCATAAGGCGCATGAGGGAGCTCCCCGTCCTGGCCCACCCATTGGTCTTGGCGCACATTCTGTTCCTCGTACGTTCTCCTCGCTTTCAAATCATCTTTAGTCTTCCCCGCTAGTCCGAGAACTGTATATCATCTTTCACATTCTTCTCTATATGCATTAAATCCAACGCATGTCTCACTCTGTGAGTTTTCCAATAGGGCAGCTGCCAGAAAATGCTTTCATGAGACCAACAGATAGCTAAACCAGTTCGTTTATTGTGCTTCGGGTGTAGACTAGGCTCGAGATAAGTATGACGCCTAATAGCCTTCAGTATAGCAGTCCCTGAATACCGCTTAGGCCTTCTACGAGTCTCGATCTGCCCGTTAAATGCCTCCGGGACAAAGCGCAGTGGGTGCTTCGGAGGTAACCACCGACGCGCACCTTGGTAAGATATTCTTGAGTTACTGCGTGAAGAGTCGATGTTGTCCAAACATAAGGGACATGCCTTATAGCCTTTAGTGGTCAAACCACCCAACATTCCCAAACCCGGAAAGTCACTGATTGTCCACATCACAGCAGCCCGCATTATGAACGACTCTTTCTTGGAAGCATCCCACGTGACAACTCCGTTCGTCCACAATTGTTTCAACTCATCAATCAATGGACGCATAAAGTTATTCAAACATTTACCAGGTGATTTTGGACCTGATACCAACATGGTGAGGATGTTATACTCCTTCCGCATAGCCATCGAGGGCGGAAAATTCAACGGGACAGCAACTACAGGCAACAAACTGTAACTCGCAGCATTAGGCCCAAATGGAGAAAACCCGTCGGATGACAAGGCCAGCCGCACGTTTCGGACTTCTTCCGAAAATTGAGGATATTTCTTGTCAAACTGAATCCAATCCGCACCGTCCGATGGATGTACTAATACGTCATCGTCCTCCTTCTCCCGCTCACCGTACCATCGCATCCACTCAGCCGTCTCTTCCGCAAGATATAACCGTTGAAGTCGAGGAGTCAATGGGAAGTACCACAACGTTTTCTGCGGAACTAATTTTTTCCCTTCCATAGTAAACCGTGGTTCTTTACAAACTCCACATTTGTCCAGAGCGGAGAACTCTTTGTAATACAAAGTGCATCCGTACAAACATGCGTCGTATTTCACGTGTGGCATTTCGATGGCCTTCATTATCTTTTTCGCAGCTGCGTAGCTAGATGGAAACGAATTAGGTTGTGGTAACATACGACATTGCTCTTTCGCGACCTAGGTAAAAGCCGCGTCTGACATCCCGGTGCTCTGTTTGATACACAACATCCTTAACATCGCTTCCAAAGAAGTATCTTCACTAGTGACAGCGCTTGTGGTTTTGTACAACGGCTGTTGTGACTCCGTCACCAACCGGTTGTATGCCGTCATCTTCGCTTTAGCAAGTCTGGCCTCGACTTCGGTCACCGAACTTATCTCCAATTGTGGGTCCTCGTCCTGGTCCTCGTCCTCGTACTCATCCTCGTCGTTCTCGCCTTCATTTTCGTCAATCCTTACATCTCTACATGGATCTACATCATTCACGAACTGATGCACCGGATCGACGTACTCTGGAGTGTGCGCCGACGTCGAACAAGGGGGATTATGCGAACTTGACGGGAGACTCATATCTAGATTTCGGCTCGAACTAGGCCGACTCGAACTAGGCCCTCTAGCTTCGCCGTGATGGATCCACACATTGTACGATGTAAGGAAACCTTTCTTCAATACATGATCGCAAATGGTGTCCATATCGTGCCAAGAATAATTACAACATCTAGTGCACGGACACTTGAAACGTCCCACGCCATCTGTTTGCGCGTTTCGTCTCGCAAATTTGACGAAACTGCTTAATCCGTTCATCCACTTCTCACTCATCTTACGGGATGTTATCCACCCACGATCCATTCTATATATTATACAAATAACTACGGTTAATAATCAATTACAATTTACTATATTTATCAACTATAACACCAATTCAATTATTTAATTATTATCATTATAGCAACAAAATTAATGAAATAATCTACGGGCATTTAACCTAAATTAATAAAATACATTATATAATGCATTATTAATAAAAAAAAATGTACGTACCTACTAATATGGAGAATGATGATATGAACCGTAGTATTTTGAGAGAGAGTTGTCGAAAAATGGAGATGATATTACGGAAATGCCCTTGTCGGGAAATATAAAGTAGGAGAGAATTGGGAGAAAAATGTGAGGAGAATGGGAGAAGGTTCTGTGAAGATTTATACATTGATTTTGTAACGGCGTATTTACGTAAATACGCTGTTACTAATTAACGGTAACACAACGACAGAACGGTAACAAACGGTAACATAACGGGAACATCTTGTAATGGCGTATTTACCTACATACGCCGTTACTAATTAACGGTAGTAACGACATACGCATTAAAATACACCGTTACAATTAGTAACGGCGTATACTACTGAATACGCCGTTACTAATAATTTTGTAACGGCGTATTCTTCCTGTATACGTCGTTACTAAAGAAAAATCTGATAGTGCATGGACAAAACAACACCAAACATATGATTCTCAAAAATTCTTAATAATATTATTGTATCAATAATATATCGGGTCTTTCTTTCCTTTTTTTTAGTAATATGTAAACTTGGAAACATGATAACTTGTAGGAAAATTTCTTTATGAATATGACGGTTAAAATATTTTATTCTATGATTTGTAGATAGTGTATACACAAAGAAAATTGTATTATATGTATATATAGATTGAAATGTTCAAATGGAAGAAGCATGATGCCTCAATTTCCTGTCAACTATATGGATGTTGAATTATCCTAGCCATCCTTTGAAAAGTGTACACGGAGTATACTTTAATATAATAAAATTATTACAAAATAATACATATCCGGGGTCGTGATGTTTAACTTTTTTATAATAATAATAATTATTAATTAAAGTTTTAATTATTTTTATATTTATGAATTAATATTTTACATAATATTTAAAAAAATTAATAAATATCGGTCATTGTTCTTATCAACCTTTCTAATTTAAATTATAACATCCATGTATAATAATAATTATAGAGAAAAAAACTATCTAGTTAGATACATATTTTTAAGTGAGATCATGAGCAAAATTAGGTTGCCCGGCCCAAAATATTACACTCAACTAGGAGAGAGCGTGTGTTACGCTTGCAGACAACATGCACGCGATTACGCGCAAGTTTGTGTGGTCGTTACAAGCAAAATCGTAAGAGTTCAGGTCAAATTCACGAGAAAAAATTATGGTTAATTCAATCTAATTTATGCTATCCAGTAAAGTAAAATGTGTATATAGTTGACGTGTTAATGAGTATGAAATTATTGAATGAATATACAAAAAGAGTGCAAACAAATAACGATATAAAGAAACCAAATTGAGACAATCACAGGTTCTAGGTCACAATAATTCTACAAATAAGAGAAAACGATTGATTAATAATGCAATAAGATATTGTCATATGTCCGCAAAAATACCAACTCTACCTCTCGGTATTAGAGCCGGACTAGACTTGAAATGTTTTGAAAGATATGTGCCCTAACCCAATCAGTTTTTCATGTATAAACGTTTTTTTCTTCTATTAGTAATAAATCGGCACTTTTATCATTCATTGTGTTATGATAATAAGCTAAGCATAATTTCGCCTAAGGTCATCATGTGGGCCATCCCTGATAGTAGAACCCTTAGACAGTGCAATCGATATTGTTGGAAATTATACTTCGCAAAAGTTGGCCACGGGATTGTGGCGTCTCCATGGCAAAGGGTTGGTCACGAGGCGGCTGAATCGGCCACAACCCCGTGGTGGGTCCGTGGCGACGGCACTGTTTGGTTTCCGATTTCCTAATACGAATCAGATATGTATTAGGAAACTGGGAATTGTTGAGCACGAATTTTGGGAAAAGTTCTGAATTAGGAATTCATGAATAAGTAGAATTTTAGAAATAAAATCCCCACACCCTATGCGCGCGCGCGCGCACACACACACACACACACACACACACACACACACACACACACACACACATATATATATATATATATATATATATATATATATATATATATATTGCTTCGGTTTCATGAAACTCTAATGCTATATTCGCAACATTAGCAACTCCGCCTAAATACTCAATATATGATCATCATCTGATAAGATCTGAATTGAGAAGAACAATTCTAGTAGGTTGCTCTTCGTCAAGCTTCGATCAAGACTTGTTCGTGTGGATACCGGTAGAGAGCGCATCCCGAAGGAGACGTTTTCGATCGATTCGTGAAGGACATGTTCACCCTTAAAGGTTGTGTAAAGTCGGATCTACAAGAGGTAACTTGAAGATCTAACCCTTTCATTAATTAGCCTAAACATGAAGTAGATCCTTGCTGGAGTTCAGGGTTAAAATTTTTGTTATATCGATTCCGCTGCTATGTATGAAATCCCCCAAATCCCAATATATTTATTATCCCTCTCAGGCATAGAGCGTATTTCAAGTCTGCAAGGAGCACCACAATTACAGGATGGGGATTTCGAAAACTTCTAATACCCACTGAATTACGATATGTCGGTGTAGGGCCGAGACGTGTTGCGTAAAACGTCACGTCTCGGAAAGGTGCCCCTCGCGCAAGCGTACGCGGTCACAAGTAATACAATTTATAAAACCGGTAAGTACTGGGTCAAATCCACAGGGACCAAATAGGGGTCACATAATTGGGCATTTCGTATATTCTTTCCCGACATGACTAGATAAAGTAAATAGCGCAAATAAGGAGATATTAAACTACAAGTATTACATAAAACTACAACTAATATAATATTAACTACGCAAAGCTAAATGCAAGAAAAGTAAATGGGGGGTGGATGGTAGATGGTAGATGGTTGGTTGGAAGTCAAGGATTCGAGAACCTGAGGAACTAAACATTCATACAAATCAAGTTTTAATTGAACTACTATTCCTAAGCATGCAATTTAGTTAAATGACCTATGCCTTAAAATAGTAAGTCCATCTCTCAACATTGCTCTTAACCTAGTCTCGGGTCAATCTTACCCTCTCGGGAACAAATGTGACTTGCAATCGTGTAAAGTACGACAATCTTAAGCCAAGGGTTGTATATGGGCGTTATGACACGGTCACAAACCTTAACCCTCTACACTATTTAGGTCCGGCACAACCCGTTCCTCTCGAAATCTGTGACACAATTCATGATATCTAACTCGGGGTGCCAATCTAAGGTAGACACAATCATAACAAGATAGTGCAATTTAAACAACCAAGCATGCATATAGTTAATACCAAACAAAGTACCAAAATATTAGTTCTCATGATGAGTCAAATGAAGAACTTATGCCATAAATAACAACCTCGCCTCTCGGCATTGAGATTGGCCTAATTCCGAGTCAATTCTTACCCTCTCGGGTTTGAACCAACGGCGAAACCGCATTCGCCCGACAATGTTTGGCTATGCGCTAATCCAGGGCGTCTCTGCCCGATTTCGAACCCCTAACACTTTGTGATGCCTAGATCTGTGACTATCCGTCCCTCTCGGACTCGGCTTAGTCACCCAAATATGTATCCTAAGTAGTTAAGTCAAGATACAAGCATTCAAATAAGGAAAACACACATCATAATCTTCAACCTAGAACTAATATCTTAATATCAATCAAAACCAATCCATCCAAAGGTCTAGCTCCCATGACCTAGGGGTTTTTAGCCCCAAATCATGGTGCTCAAACATTCACAAACAAGAAATAGCTAGATTCAAGACATGGAAAGAAAATTACAAACCCAAACTCAAGGACATGGGTGTTGGGAGGCTCAAATCTCTCCAATCTAGCTTCTGCTTGAATCCTCTTACCTCCTCTTATTCTTCCCATAGTGGTGGTGGTGGAAACCCTCCCCTGGAGCACCAAAAATGGCCTCCAAGGGAGGGTTTTGGAGCTCTCTCTCTCTAGGAACCCTTGGGAGCTCGAAACCCTCAAGGATGGTGCGAAAAAATCTTATTCTCTCCTCTTCTTCCTTTAGTTTGAGCTTGTATTTAATTATTTTCTGCAGATCCGAGGGGGTGTCGATCGACACCATGGTGGTATCGATCGACGCTACATCGCCAACGCATTGCCACCTCATCGACAAAATTTTCTGGAAATTTTGGATTTCGGGAGGTTTCGATCGACACCTGTGATGACCTTCAATCAAAAATTCCTTCACGGAGATTGTGCTCTTTCCGTTCTCTTCAATTTAGACATATCGTTTGCTCGATTTGGACTTCGGATGTGATTGTTATGAGGCTCGCAAGTCAGCTTGTCTGCAATCTCAATATTTGGTCCATTTTGCTCCATTTGTGCTCCGTTTCCTAGTAAAATCAAAATTTCATCAAGGATAAAAAAATATCTAAATATTAACTCTAAAAAGCTGAAATGAGGACAATTCGGTGCTAAAAATGAGGGATAGAAGTGTAAATGCAAGGTCACGTCGGGCCCAAAACAGTCAGTCGCCCGCCAATCCTTTTGACTCGAAATCAAAACTCTCACGATCACATGACATGCCAATTTCACATGATCGAAATATAACCAGCAATTTAAATATCAATATGCATAATAATTAATTCATAATTTAATAATTCATAAGTCCCAAAGTATTCTACCTAGAACTCATGATTATGGAGAATTAGCCCATACACATGGTGCTAGAATTTATAATTATAAAGTTCAATACAAGACCAAGACCAGAATTGGTCCCCCGCAAGGTGACACGATCTTGTTAGGACCGTGACACAGAGTGTGTCACAATTGTGACACCTTATGACACGATCGTGACAAGGCTATTTTCAGACACATAAAAGGTCTTTTGACCTAGAGATTGGGGGGATCCTACACTTTTTATCTACCACAATCTCCAGCATAGTGACATCATTCTTCAACTTATTCCTTTTGATCTTCATCTTCTCTGCACATTCCCAAGCTTGAAGAGGAAGGCTTCCTCCATTGTCTTCCAAGTTTGAGTTGGGGAGAAGGAAGTTGAAGTCATTTCCACCATTAAATCTTCAAGAAGATAGCATTCAACCAAGCATAAGGCTCTTCCTACTTCAAGAACTATTAGAGCACTTTCTCAACTCTACTCTTCATTTATATTATTGTTATTGTCTAGCTTTGTAGTTTGTGTGATGATTTTTAACTTGAGCCCCATGGTTGAAGGCTAAAAATCCTTAGTCATGGGTGCTAACTTTGTATCCAATGATGTTTTATTCAATATGAGATAATAGTTCTAAGGTTGTATGAATGGTTGTGTGGTATGCTTGTTTTCTTGCATTAAATGTATGATTGGCCACCTATAATTCGTGAACCTGGAGATTAGTTCGTGCCCAAGAGGGACGGATAATCTCGGACCTAGCGACCACCGAGGATTAGAGGCTCGAAACCGTGTTTTGACCCCTCAGATCAATCCTTAGCCGAGAATTGTCAGGCCAATGCAATCCCAAGTTAGCTCCTAAGCCAAGAGGGAACAACGGCCGACTCGAGGTTAGGCCAATCTACAGGCTGAGAGGCGAGGTTGGTATTCAAGGCATAGGTTCAGCAACAACTTCAACTTATAGAATTGACACCTCGCGATTAAAACTAGTGTGATGCATGTCTAGCACCCTAGGCTTTTATTCCATTATAGTCGTAAACCGTCAATTAACTTACAAAAGACCAAAAATAGCAATCTCGTACATTTAAATCATTTGACTTAACAATTACCAACCTTAATAAATCCTTGTGGATCGACCCGGTATCTTACCGGATACAAATACTATTACTTGTCCGTGTATACTTGCACGGGAATTTCGGAAAGTAACATTTGCACGACACTTTTCAGCCTAACAGCTGTGACATGGTCTTTCAATCTACCAATTTAGTAGATTTAGGTCGTGACATCCAGCCTGTGACATAGTCTTGCAATTTACCATTTCGGCAGATTTATGGCTAGTGCCTTTATGGCCCAAAATTATTTTGAACTCAAAATAATCAATAAATTCTAACAATTAACAATTTCAAACCCAAAGTTAAACAACAAATATTGTACAATATACGATAAATAATTTTAGTTATATTATGTATCAAAGTTATGAAACATATGCATACATGAATATCATGTTTGTAGCCTTATTATATATATATCATATTGTTCCCTGTATAAAAAAACCTTCTCTATTTAATTCACAAGCCTAAACCCTAATGGGCTTTCCATAATACTAATTTTAATGGGCCTAACATAATACTAACCCTTTACTTTGATTGACAGGCATGTTTTCCTATTGTCAGTATTTTGTCTAAACTCTCACTGTTAGGATTCATTATTTTAATAGATTTGGCCATTTGATCTATTCCTCCATTTAGTCTAGTGACTTCCCTCTTGAGCTCAACCATGGTCTCCAACAATCTAGACTTATCATCAGTGAGAGCGACAATCTGAGCAGCCTGTTTGTCTAGAATCTGAGACTCCTCAATCCACTTGGTGTAGAGGATACAAATGTTTCGTTTAGCTGAGCATCAGTCCACTCATCATCAGGTGACATGTCTTGTGTATCTTCAACAACATTACCAGATTGATCAGGTTTATTGGACGAAGTGGAAGCAATGAACGCGATAAAATTGCTTATCTCTTCCAGTTCACTATTCTCGGTTTCCTCATCGGATAAGGTCACATTATAACCTTTTTCTGTTTCCTGAGGCAATTAGGACATTCTCTTTGGTAATGACCGAACCCTCCACATTCATGGCATTGTATTCTTCTGCTTTCGCTGATTCCTTCACCACCTCTGTTGATCCTATCAAAGTTTCCACTTCTTTGAGTTTTTTGCGGAGCTTTGTTCTTGACATCCGGTGTGACATTTTTTCCAAACATCCGATTGAAATGCTTCATAACTCGGTTATAGTTTTCCGCTAACAAAACAATGGTTGCATCAATTTCATCATCGGAATCAGAACATGTTGCTTCTGAACGGGGCTCTTGAAAGCTACTCCCTTGTTTTTCCTGTCAACACTTGGAAGAGATAGCTCATAAGTCATTAGAGACCCCATCAGTCATCAAATTTAAGGGTTTTAAGATCGTGAACTGCTTCGATGGCAGTAATCTTCATTTTAAATCTCGGACTCAACGCTCTTAGAGTCTTTCTCATGAGTTTTTCATCAGCCATCGGTTCGCTAAGAGAGTAGGATTCGTTTGCAAGATCACGAATTCGTACATTGAATTCAGACACAGTTTCATCTTCTCTCATAATGAGAGCTTCAAAGTTTGTGGTTAAATACTGGAGCTTCAGTTCTCGAACTTTGGTAGTTCCCGCATAGGCGACTGTTAGAATGTCCTATGCACTTTTGGCAGTAGTACATGTGTTAATCAGTCTGAACACGTTTTTATCTACGCAATTAAAGATATCATTGAGTGCTCGAGAATTTCCTAGGGCTGCCTCATCTTCGACGTCAGTCCATTCTGTCTCAGTTTTAGGGCATGTAATATTTCCCTCAGCATCTTGGTAGCACGGGGCAGTCCAACCATTTATTACGACCTTCCAGGTCTTGTTGTCAATAGATTTCAGGAAGGCGCACATACGAGCTTTCCAGTATCCATAGTTATTCCCATCCAGAATAGGTTGACAATTGACTGGTCCTCCTTCTCTAGTGTTGTCCATGTCTGACAATCAGAATTTTACGCCTAGGAACTCACCTAAAGCTGTAAGTGTCTCCTCTGATACCAATTGAAATTCTGATTGGTTAACATGGACAAGATGTCACGCACAATGTCTAGATAATGTTCTTAACAACTTGTGTGTAAGCAGATAGGAACAATAAAGATACAAAACTATAAACAACGACACACAATATGTTTACCCAGTTCAGTGCAATCTCACCTACGTTTGGGGGCACTCTGCTAGTGGAAAGGTTTCACTATAAAGTAATCAGTCAAAACATACAAGTATCGATGATCATCACACATAATAATACCCTATGCTACTATTACAAGTTCAAACCTATCTAAGGGACTCCCTCTAAATCCAAGACCACGTCTTGATTCCACTCTACGAGCACTCACCCTGCTCGGTTGTCACAAGTCGTTGTTTGAACTTAAGCGTGAAACTTCAATCACACGAATAAAGAAAACCCTCAATCACTCACTTTAGATCTTTCGATTATCGTAGTGATACACACAGTTCTTTGTAGAACAAACAACCTCCCAACCCGCCAAACCTTCAAGTATAAGAACTCTGTGTATTTGCCAAAGAAGCCAACGCTGCTAAGGGTGGAGCCTCACCTTTTATAGCAGTTACAATCAGTCTGGAATGTGTTAGGGTTTCCTTAACCTAATCGATTTAGGTTTCCCAATTCCTTATCGCCGAATATCTTTTCAGAGTCTCTATCACAGCAAGTATCTTTCTAGAATCATAACACAATCAAGACTTTCCAAACGTCTTGAATATAGCTGGAGATTTTCCAGATTCTCAATCGCAGTCGATATTCTTATTAAGGAAACTTTTTAATATTGCGACGCACACGATGTCGAACAAAATGTTGTGACATACTCTTGACATCTTGTTTGACCAGATGTTCGACATCTTTTCTAGTGCCTAAACAATAAGTCAACCAATATCGTAACAACACTTGTCTACTTATAAAATAAAGGCTTAGAAACGAGGTTCGAACCCCACGACCTCTCAACTAAAAATATGAGACTTAAAACCTTCGGGTGTCCTATGTTGGTAAGATTTTGATGGCCTTTTTTGGTTGCTGGAACTATATTAATTACTGGCTTACAATTTTGCTTAATTTCTTTAGTAAGATATGCACAATATATTGTTCAAGAGACTTTTCAATTGGAGATGTCAACTTGCTACGTATAGACTTTTCTGGGTGTTTATATGTACGTATTGGGTGCAACATAATCAACTTTTCTGGAAGAATTATATACCAATATTTTCTGCATCATATATAGTTCATGAACAACACAACTCTAGGATTCACATACCTGCGTAATTTTCTAACCCCTATCCGCTATACTTAATAAAATTCAATCCCATACGTATGTGAAGTTTTGGACTCATGACTCCTATGGGAGAACTCATATTTGATTCAAAATCTCGTTTGACTGACTATTCGTTTATTTAAAAATATTTCAAGATGGAAGATAGAAATTAGAAACAACTAATTGAATCAGTCTATTTGAAACCTCTATATATACAACACAAATGTAATGACATAAAGCAGAACAAAATGACAGGCGCCAAAACATATACACTTCTCTTCATATTTTCAGTCATTTTCTCATGTGCTTCATGTTCGATTCTAGACAACTTCCTCCGTTGCCTCCCCCTGAATTCCAAAGGCTCTAATAATCGGATCGAGAATATCATATACACCCGTAACAATTCCTCATATTCATCCATCTTGCAATTTTATGCAAGAAACGCTAGAGTCTTAAGTTCTAGGAACCCAAAGCCGTTGGTCATAGTTGCAGCCACCAGCGAGTCCCATGTCCAAGCTACTGTCATTTGTGCCAAGTCTCATGGCATTCAAATCAGGACACGTAGTGGCGGACATGATTACGAGGGCCTCTCCTACATATCTGATGTGCCTTTTGTGATCCTTGACATGTTTAATTTAAAACACATTAATATCAATGTCGAGGAAGAGACTGCTTTGGTTCAAGTGGGTGCAACTCTTGGTGACCTCTATTATGCAATTGCACATAAAACTAAGGTATGTTCTAAATCTTAATCAATAATATATTGGTAATAACCTTGAAATTATTTTGTTCACTTGTTTGAGAGTGATTTTTTTTAGTCCTTACTAATGTAAAGTATTAGATTGTCATGATGCTAGAAATTGATTTCTTCCATTTTTTGTACAACATGCAGGTCCATGCCTTCCCCGGAGGTGTGTGTCCTATGGTTGGGGTTGGAGGGCACTTCAGCGACGGTGGATATGGGAATTTGATGAGGAAATATGGTCTGTCTGTCGATAACATCATCGACGCCAAACTTGTTGACGTCAATGGAAGAATACTAAACAGAGAGACAATGGGAGAAGATGTGTTTTGGGCCATAAGAGGAGGAGGTGGAGCCAGCTTTGGTGCCATCCTCTCCTGGAAGATCAAACTCGTTTCGGTACCAGAAACCGTGACTGTTTTCAAAATAAACAGAACAATTTCAGAAGGTGCAGTAGATATGGTACACCGTTGGCAATACATAGCGAGCGAGTTGCCCAAAGACCTCTTCATAAGAGCAGAGGCAGATTTGGATCGTCCGGGACAAAACAAGACAAGGATCATAGTGTTCTTCTATGGCCTGTTTCTTGGACAGAAAGCAACACTCCTTCCGTTGATGAACCGATCATTTCCCGAACTGGGTTTGAAGGAAAGTGACTGCTCGGAGATGAGTTGGATCAATTCAACAATGTTCTGGGCCGGTTTCCCTCAGGGGACACCCTACGAGGCTCTGCACAACAGGACATACCCTACCAATTACTTCAAGAACAAGTCGGACTACGTGAAGAAACCCATGTCCAAGAAGTCTATAGAATCAATATACAAGATGATAGTCGACTCAGACAAGATAGGGATGCAATGGAATCCATATGGAGGAAGAATGGCTGAGATTCCCGAATCCGAAACCCCATTTCCACACAGAAAAGGAATTCTGTTTAAGGTTCAGTACTGGATATCATGGCAGAAACATGAAGATGAGAACAGCAAGAGGTACATAGAGATTATAAGGAATTTATATGAAGCAATGGCTCCACATGTGTCAAAGTCACCAAGGGAGGCATTTCTCAACTACAGAGACCTTGACATTGGCCAATCTCCGAGCGACCATACGAGTTTGGAAGATGCAGCAATTTATGGAGCTAAGCAGTTTAAGGGTAATTTCGAGAGGTTGATGAGGGCCAAGACCATTATTGATCCAACCAATTTCTTCAAGAACGAGCAGAGCATTCCACCTCTACCTTCTCTCAACTAAAATGTCAAATCAAAAGAACAAAGTGGAAGCTCAAGTGAAAATCCAAATCAAAGGAAGAAAGTGGAAGTTACATAAATAAATAAAGTACACAAATAAAAGGGAGGGAAACCTGTATGTATTGTTTATTTTTAGAATTGTACTAATTATATAGGAATCTTCTAATAATGTAAAGTTTCAATGTTCAATAATGGATACAGTTGAATTGATTCTTTGGCATATGATGATTATTCGGCGATATGGCACTTGTTATGTCTTTGGCGTTATGGACATGGAAATTTCAATGTCCATCACATCATCTCGACTAATTTCACTCATTATAATGTTAGCACTCAAGTTATTTTAATGAGCCTTGTCCTGTCTTCATGTCCGGATATATATATATACACATCATATATGAATAAGATTTTGACCGAGACACAATTCTGTATATATAAATATGATCTTCTATATATTCCAAGAAGAATAACAAGCTTGGCATAGAAAAGGAAGAATATGGAATATTCATGGTCAACATTGATGGGCACTATTGTTCTTGTTCATTACTTGCTTGCAGTTGAAGGCACCAGTACTAGTAGAGCTGCTGCTGTTGAAGCATTTGGCGGGTACGAGACCGATCACTTGGTGTTGCTTGAGTTCAAGGCACAAATAAGTAGTGATCCTCTCGGGGCTTTGAAGTCTTGGAATTCGTCCGCTCACTTTTGCAACTGGTTTGGTGTCACCTGCAGCCGACGCCACCACAAGAGAGTCACCGCTTTGGACTTGTCTCACTCCAAGCTCTCAGGCTCCATCTCACCGCACATCGGAAACTTGAGCTTCCTCAAGGAGGTATATCTCCATAACAACAGCTTTACTCATCAAATCCCTATTGAATTTGGAAATCTGAGAAGGTTGCAACAACTATGGCTGCACAATAATTCACTGCAAGGCACAATACCTGCCAACATATCTGCCTGCTCTCACCTTACTATGTTTATTGCCGAGCACAACAAGTTGGAAGGAGAAATTCCTGTGGAGCTGGGCTCTTTGTCCAAGCTTCTGGGTCTATCTTTAGCCTCCAACAATCTAACAGGAAACGTTCCTCGTTCATTTGGGAACTTATCATCTCTTGAATATCTCTTTCTGGACTATAATAATCTGAATGGGAGTATTCCAAATGATTTAGGCCTATTGACGAAACTTACCATTATTGCTATGGGTAGTAACATGTTGTCAGGTATCATGCCTCCCTCAATCTTCAATCTCACTTCCCTCATAACCTTTGACTTGGGTGCTAACCAAATCTATGGGACTCTCCCTTCAAACTTATTCAACAATCTTCCACATATCGAATTCTTCAGCATTGGAGATAACCAGTTCACAGGATCCATGCCAATCTCACTATCAAATGCTTCAAATCTTGCACTCTTCCAAGTCACTGAAAACAAACTTCATGGAAAAGTGTCTTCTCTAGAGAAGTTGCACAAACTTCAGGTGCTTAGGTGCACAAACAACTATCTTGGAACTGGCGGAGTAGAGGACGACTTGCTATTTCTCTGCTCTTTGGCAAATGCCACTAAGCTATTGGATTTGTCTCTAAGCGTCAACAACTTTGGCCGGGAATTACCTGTATGCATTGGCAACTTGTCAACTGCTCTTGTAGCTTTGTTGATGGATAATAACAATATATCAGGAGGCATTCCCATTGGGATTGGCAATTTGGTGAACTTGGAGACTTTGCATTTGTGGAACAACCAACTTTCAGGTGATGTTCCTGTTGAAATTGGAAACCTTAGAAAGATGAAGGAGATGGGATTGTCTGGGAATAAACTATCCGGACAAATCCCGTCAACTATTGGAAATTTGAAGCTGCTGTTAAAATTGTACATGTACAATAACAACCTTCAAGGTAGCATTCCATCAAATCTAAGTCAATGCCAGAATTTAATACTACTAAGTCTTTTCAACAACAATCTAAGTGGAGGCATACCCCCAGATGTTATTGGAATCTCATCATTATCAATGGGTCTTTCTTTGGCTACAAACCGATTGAGCGGTGCCCTTCCTGTGGAAGTAGGAAATTTAAAGAACATAGGCATTTTGGATTTGTCTCAAAACTTGTTATCTGGTGAAATTCCCTATACTTTGGGAAGTTGTACAAAACTTGAAAGCCTCAGGCTTGGGGGTAATTTTTTCCATGGTGATATTCCTTTATCCTTCAGTTCATTGAGAGGCATTGTAGAACTGAACCTTTCTCACAACAACTTATCTGGCCAAATTCCCAAATTTCTTGAAAGCTTCAGATTCTTACAACCCTTGGATCTATCATACAACAACTTTAAAGGGATGGTACCTATGGAAGGAGTCTTCAAGAATGCAAACGCAACTTTTCTCATAGGAAACAATGAGTTATGTGGGGGAATAACAGAATTCAAGCTTCCAAAATGTAAATTTAAGAAGAGCAGATTTACCCTTCCTCTGGTATTGGTGCTCTCTTTGGTTTCCATGCTGGTAGTTATTTTGCTCATGATTTCTGTTGTGTTACTCTGTTATTTCAAGAAGAAAAGGGCAATGCCTACTACAGCGTCGTCATGGAAATTACTTGCCAAGGTGTCTTATCAAGATCTCTTAATTGCTACTGACAATTTCGATTCAGCAAACCTGATTGGTATGGGAGGTTTTGGATATGTGTATAAAGGAGTTCTTCAACAGGTTGAAACAATTGTCGCTGTGAAGGTGTTCAACCATTTACGTCATGGAGCTCTCAAAAGCTTCATGGCTGAGTGTGAGGCACTTAGGAATATCAGACATAGAAACCTTGTGAAGATAATCACGGTGTGTTCAAGCGTCGATCACAATGGTAATGACTTTAAAGCTTTGGTCTACGAGTTCATGATTAACGGAAGCTTGGATGAATGGTTGCATCCACTTTTGGGAACAGCCAATACAAATGAGTTACCAAGAAAGCTGAGTTTTCTACATAGATTGAATATTATGATTGATGTTGCCAGCGCCTTGGATTATCTTCATCACAATCACCAGCAATCGCCAATAGTTCATTGCGATCTAAAGCCGGGCAATGTCCTTCTGGATGCTGAATTGACAGGACATGTTGGTGACTTTGGATTAGCAAGATTTCTTGAAGATGTAAGAAATATGGAAACAAGCTCAAATGTAATAAAAGGGTCAATTGGCTACACCCCTCCAGGTGGTTTTGTTTCTCTTTTGTCGTTTCCTTTCCTTCTGTGATATATATATTAATATACCATCCCATTGTATGGTGCAGAGTATGGCATGGGAAGTGAGTTGTCAACAAAAGGGGATGTGTACAGCTATGGCATAGTCTTGTTGGAAGTATTCACAGGAAAGAGACCGACAGATGACATGTTTCAAGGCAATCTCAACCTTCACAGCTTTGTCGTGGAGGCTATGCCAAATAGGGCGATGGAGATATCGGATCCCATTCTTCTTGAGGATACAGACAAGGAGATGAGTACAAAAGTTGTAGAGTGCTTGGTATCAATATTTGGGGTTGGAGTTGCTTGTTGTGCACTAGTGTCAAGGGAACGGTTGTGCATCAATGATGCATTAGCACAGTTAAGCTCTGCAAGGGACAAGTTTCTTGCAGCTTGATAAGAGCTGCGGTCTATACAGGTAGGTAATGATATTGCATTTTACTTAGGGTCAATCACATACCTGATATATTTTTGCTTCTCATTTCTTTCATTTGCAGGCAGTGAACTATTATCTGTATATACATGTTGGCTTTTGGTTTGGACTGGAGTTGAAGAAATTATTGATGTTGATCTGTTAAGTCTGGTTTGTGGTGGTTGTTTTAGTTGGCATTTGTTTTTGTACCTTCTCTCTTTTTTATTGTTTTGAATTTTGGCATTGCAGTGACTCAGGCAGTGTTGAATTGGTAATACATAAAAATGCATGTCTTGTCTGCTTTGCTTTGTATTTGCTCCTGAAAGGCCATCACCTATTCTACACAAAAAAATTGGGAAAAACTAAGACTGCCATATGTTGCACATTGGAAGTAGGATGACCATTTTAAATCTTAATAGAAAAAAGGTTGTATTTCCTGAGGTGAATGACTTGGTTCCCAAGTGAAAGGGCATTCTATTAATTGAAGGTTCACTTGTGTCTCTCAAGTATAAATTCAAGTCAAAGGGGGTTCCAATTGGAATTTCATCTTCGTCAAAGAAAGGAGTTCAATTCGATCCAACTCATCTCTGTACACTCTTCTTGAGTCAAACCCCATTCAGGAAACTTTTGATCCATCAAATTCAGGAGTGTCTCTTTTTCTCCGAGAAACTTCACTACCACCTTTCCATCCATAACACGAACCGAAGCTACTACATAGAGCTCGTTTGGTAGTGTGCTTGCGGTCTAGTGACATTGAAAACTATGACTTTTTCGGGTACAGAAACCAATTTGATCTTGAAGGACAAGATGACACAGAAGCTTGCTCCGCCGCCGCCCCTGATGGCCCAAAACATGTCTTCTCCCATTGACTCTCTGTTCAAGATTGTGCCGTTTACATTTACTATTTCTGCGAAGAGTGTTAGAACCGTTTACATTTACTATTTCTCTTCCCCTAGGCACGGTCGTGACTCCTTTAAAATCCTCTCCATGTGTTAGATCTTCACAATTCATTCAAATCGACATATTATGGGCCCCAATCGGACGTCGGATGAGAAATCTACACCACCGGGAAGTTTCAGCTATTGTGCAGAATTTTCTTAACCGATTTTCAGCTCCAATTATGCTCCAATTGTGTCTTCCACCTACAAAATGTCAGAATTCCACCAAGGATCAAAAGTATCAAAATAATGACCCTAAAGGGACCGAAACGAAGGGAAAAGCGTGCTAAGATGGGGGTTATTTGGGTCCGGAAAGAGCACAAATGGACCACATCAAATCACCCCACACTTAACAACTTTTCATCCTCGAAAAGAGAAAAAAGAAAAAAAGCAAGGTTTTGCCGAGTTAGGTACCCCGTGGCCAACCCACGTGGGGGGGGGGGGGGGGGGGGGTGGGGGCTCGACTTCTCCCGAGGGTTTCACGTCCAACACCCACAACTAAAAAACATACCCGAAAAAAAACATGTTAAACACAACATTTTATCAATTCAACTCCTAGCATATGTTTGAACACTTACAAGGTAGAAATCTGGGAACCACTAACATGTCATCAAGAATTGGTTATGCAAAGGTATATGGGCTCGAGAAATCATGCAAATACTAAAGTGCGATGAGAAACATATACCATCTTTTCACTAAGACTACAAAATCAACGGTACACAAATGTTTTTCACACACAAGGTTTATCTAAATGTCAAGCTATCCAATTATTATATTCGTCCCGAGGTCTCCTCGCTTTCGGGAGAATCTAGGGTCCCGGGCGATTTCATGGGTGTAGGACTTTATAGGATGGCTTGTAACATTAAGGTTGGGCTCGGGTAGGAGTTTTAGAAGATAAAAAAACGTCTTAATGGTGCACCACCATAAGTTGCTTTTTCCTCACAACCCCAAGTACATAGTCACTCCCCGAGCATTCTTGTCCTAAAAATGTGCTACCCCTCAACTCACTCGAATCTCTTACCTTCTCATTCCCAAAATTGGCTCTTATTAATGAAAATGTAAAACTTGCAAATTTTTTACTTTTAAAACCAAAATGCTCATTTTTTGCTTTGAAGATCAGATTCGTTTGGATTTGGGCTTTTATTCTCAACTTCCCTTTTTTTTTGTTCTTTTTTTTCATTTCTTTTTTCTTTTCTTTTTTTCATTTCTTTTTTCTTTGCCCAAATCCGAGAACTTTTCCATTGCAAGCATTTTCAAATCAAGTTTAGATAAAAACATTTTCCTCGAACCATTGTGGTTTGGTAAATCATTGTGTCAAGCCAATTTCCCCAATATAGTTAACACGTTCCCAATCCTATACATGATCTACTAATCCCAATTTCAAACCCACACTCATAAGCAACAAAGCATGATGCAAGGGTTCAAAAATACAATGGATATAGAAACAAGATGGCACATAGGCTTGTAATGTTTGGGTCATCAAATCGGCTTTTTGGCTCGGAATGGGTACTAGAGATACAGTGTAGTCCGGGTAGGTTATTTTAGGCTCAATCGTCCACAGATGGCCTACGGAATCTCTCCCCGGATTGGTCCCAAACGGCCGATAGCAACAATTGGACTCTCAACATTTAGATAAACATGTGGCTACTTGAAATGTGCAATGGTTGATAATAAGTGTAGATCAAAACAATTCAAGTTACCCCCACACGAAGGCATTCACATAAATTCCCGACCCTCGTATAATAAAGCATAAACAACCTTATCAACACATCAATGGCAATATCATCCTCGAAAACTACCACTGGCTCAAACAAACACTAATCCTTGCCCAAATATCAAACATATCATTTTTAGCATGCAAGTGGCTCTTGACTAACATGCAAGACTGCAAGAGCCACTACCTAAACCTAAGACTAACAAACAAACACAAAAAATCTAAAAACTAGTATGTACAAGGGAATGAGTTCACCGCTTTGGTAGTAGCATTTGGTTGTTGTACATCGGGTAGGATATTTTCCTTTTCTTGCTCAACTTCTTCCTGTGAGTTACGAACTCGCTTCCACCTGCTCATACTCATACAAAAAATAAATAAAACTAATCAAATAAAAACTCTATTGTGGTGTGTGATTATCACACACCACACTTAGGGTCGAACTAGACCCTTGACTCAATAAACTCGATCGTACACACCACACTTAAGACCTTTGCTAGGCCTTAAGTTACACTAAAAATAGAAAAAATCTCCATAGTGTGGTGTGTACAAAGGACACACCACACTTAAGACTCTACCAAGTCTTAGGCACTACTTATCTATAAAACATGTCAAATCTCTCAATTAAGCACAAACCCACGTAGAGGGGCGATCAAACGATCCAAGACATTAGAGATTTCACGGCATAGCAAATTCTAATCTAAAAATGTGAATTTACAAGGAAATGGCGGAAATTTGGGGTGCCTCCCAATAGCGCATTTACTTAACGTCGTTAGCTCGACGGGTCTTAACCCCTTGAACTTTGTAAGCCTCTAGCAAATAGTGGCTCTTCGTCCATCTTAGCACAATGGAGAGTCTTCAATCTTGACCTCTTGAACTCCTTAGGCCTCTTTTAGCTAGTCTTGGCACTCCAGCCACTTCAAGCTCTTCAGAAGATTCACCAACTCGTGTTGAATTCCAAGACTTCTCTAGGAACTCTTGGGAGGTCAAAAACCCACTTAAAACTAAGTGTGGGGCTGAAAAATGAGAGTTTGATATTTAAAAATGAGGGTTTTCGCACTTTAAAACGCAGTTCTGGCGCTAAGGCACGATCTTACCTATGGAGTCACGATCGTGCCTCTCATGGTGACGATCATGACTCAAATCGTGTATCGCTACGGCATTTCGAGCAAAATTTGGCCAAAAAATTCATTAAGGCACGAACGTGCCTCCCATAGGCACGATCGTGACTCCTTTAAAACCCTCTCCATGTGTTAGATCTTCACAATCCATTCAAATCGACATATTATGGGCCCCAATCGGACGTCGGATGAGAAATCTACACCGCCAGAAAGTTTCAGCTATTGTGCAGAATTTTCTTAACCGATTTTCAGCTCCAATTATGCTCCAATTGTGCCTTCCACCTACAAAATGTTAAAATTCCACCAAGGATCAAAAGTATTAAAATAATAGTCCTAAAGGAACCAAAACAAAGGGAAAAGCGTGTTAAAATGGGGGTTATTTAGGTTCGAAAAGAGCACAAATGGACCACATCAATGTGCCAAGTGACTTTCCATTTCAATAGAATTGGTATTATTCAGTAAAAACTATTTACACTTAAGCATAATAAAGTGGCATTTTCACTTTTATATAATACATAAAATTGTGTTAAAATAAAACGTACAATAAAACTATCACTTAAGTAGCACATGAATCACCAATTGAAGTGCCTCATTAGTTAGGTAATTACTCTCTCCGGTCTACAAATTTGTATGGTATAGGTCCCACCAAATCATTTTTTATCAGTAGAATAATTTAAGATAAATTCCACATGACCCCTTAATTATAAGCGTGTCTCGCTTCCCCCCATTAACAATAAGCATGTCTCACATGCTCTCTTAACTACAAAATCAATATGTGAGGTGCTTTAACTATCCAAAAATCCCACTTTACCTTTTTTCGTTGACTTTTTTCAAAATTCTGTTAAATTTTTGTGAAATGACGAAAATACCCATGTATCTAAAAAATTAAAATAAATAAATAAAAATGATTTTGAACTTTTTTTTCTAATTTTCTCGTCGTAAAAAATAAAGAATAAAAATAATACTTTAGTATTAATTTTTTATTTAAAAAAATTATTTATAAAAATAAAAAACGATGTTTAAAAGTAAATTTTTTTTAAAAAAAAAAATTTTTGAAAATTATTTTAACTATTAACAAAATTTTATTCTTTATTTTCTACAACGAGAAAATTAGAAAAAAAAAGTTCAAAATCATTTTTATTTATTTATTTTAATTTTTCAGATAAAAGGGTATTTTCGTAATTTCACAAAAACTTAACAGAATTTTGAAAAAAGTCAACAAAAAAAGGTAAAGTGGGATTTTTGGATGGTTAAGGCACCTCATAGATTAATTTTGTAGTTAAGGGGGGCATGTGAGACACGCTTATAGTTAAGGGGAGTCATGTGAAATTTACCCAATGATTCATTGATGAAAAGCAGCATAAATTTTACGTTTTGAATTGTACTTGATCACATTCTCGATCTCGATAGCTTCAATTCAAAAGCCTGAATCATTTAGAGATTCCAGTCATGAATCACCCTGTTCCAAGGATTGCTTCGTGTAGAAAAATTAAGAACCTTAGGTTGGTATAGTGATGCGGTCGATCAAATGTAAGTTCATGATATCTAATATCTACATTCTAGGTGTTATTTCACCTTCGATTTGTTAAATTATTGATCTTTATGCCACTTTTACGCCTTCGGGTATGTTTGGTGTGAATGTGCAGAGTACATGTGAAAAGGGTTAAAACCGAGCCAAAACCGCAGCAGAGTCTTTCAGAGAGCGCAACTTCCTCATATTTTATCCGAGGTGACCCAAATATAGATCAAATCGAAGATAACTCGGTGATATACAACTCTCTAGAAGGAAGTTTTCTTTAAATTTTATGGGAAAAAACTCAAAACAGCACTGAAAGGCAACACTAAAACAGATATCGGGATTGCAGACCAGCTGACTTGAAAGTGCTATAACTTCTACATCCGAAATCTAAATCGAGAAAACATTATATCTAAATTGAAGAGGACAAAAAGAGCTACAATTCTCGTGAAGAAACTTTTTTCATTAGAGGTCTGGAAGAGGGCGAAAATTGTCTGATACTATCGGGTGGTGTAGAGTTCTCATCCGAACTCCGATTTGGGCCCATAATATATCAATTCGAAGGAAATTCGAAGACAGAGACTTGTAACGATGATGCAACGGAGATGTAACGATGATGTAACAATCGTTACACTAGGTGTAACGATTGTTACACCTCCCAGAAGCAGAAAAAAATATATAAGCCAAACACGAATTCTGAAAGGAGTGGGCCGAAAATTTCAGTATTCGCGCCACAATTGAACTTTGGCTAAGATCAAGCAAGCTACACATCAAGAGGAGGACGAATCCGATCCAAGGGCGATTCAAGTGCTAAGATCAAGCAAGCTGCACATCAACAATCGAGAGGGATTCAACGATTCATGTTCTTCAACCTTTTGGGTTTTAGGGTTCTTCGTTCTTATTCCTTAAACTCGAATTGTTTATGTATCTTTATGAATTTTGGTTCTAGCACCATGATCATGGGCTAAATACCCTTGATCATGGATGCTAGGTCGTAACTTTTTATTATGATGAATTTATAAGGATGTACTGAATTATTTTATGCATATGTGATTGATTCTGAGTGCTTCAGGCTTATAATATTTGTTGACGAATAAATATTATTTGTGAGAGTCGCGTTGTCGTGTCGGATAGGGCCGGTGGGTGACGGCCAAACTTAGATTCAAAGGGGTTCAACTCTTCGGAACCCGTACCCCATTATTGTTGTACTTATTGCAGACTCATGGTTGTTATCTCCCTGAGAGGGATGATGAACACTTTGTGTCTAGGCTAACAGCAAACTGAGAGGAGGTGTTAATATGGTTGTTGCTTAGGGTTCACATTACTTGCATAATTTATCAGAACTTGTTCATTTATTTCATTGTAATTTAAATAAATAGCGTATGGCTTTCTCTATTGAATAGTCTCTCCCAAACGATTTTACTTTACATATCTCCAAACCGAATTATAAATCGAATACTTTAAGTTACATTTGATAGTATAAAATAAATTGAATTAACCCTTATTGGTCCTTGTGGATTCGACCATGTGCTTATCAAGATTTATTACTTGTAAAGACCGCGTGCACTTGCGCGTTATCGGGTGCCTGTGGATAACTGTCTACGAGCCCAACAAGTTTTTGGCGCCGTTGCCGGGGACTAACGGTTAATATCAGTTTAGATTGTGTTGTCAATTTTTATTTTTAATTTTAATTTCTCTAAACTTCAGTTGTCTGGAATTCATACTGTAGGTGTGAACGTGCACAACCCGTTCATCAGGAGCACCTGAATTCACGTACAATCTAGAAATTGAAGCAGTGTGCAGGCTTAACAACGCTCGAAGAAGAACCAGTCAGCCAAATACGCAACCACAAGACTCAGATAACATGAATCTGAACGGCGAGGAGGCAACCAATCAAGCCAATCTCAATCAAGCAACAGCTAATGTTGGCAATGATGGTCAGATCCCTCGAGGCATGGTGCCACCTTTTCAGCCAGATATACAACCTAACGCCAATGCAAATCAAGCGCAAGAAAGGGGAGCACTACAATACAACCCGAATCTCTTTGAATTGAGGTCGGTGCACCTGATCATGCTAACGGCAATGAGCCAATTCAATGGATTGTCGAAAGAAGACCCGAATCTGCATCTGCGCAGGTTTGAGCAGATATGTGATGCCACTGGGGCAGGAGTGCCAAGAGATCTGCTAAGGTACAAACTATTCTCATTCTCACTGGCCGGAGCAGCTAGTGAATGGTTTATGTCATTGAAAATTGAGGATACACAGAATTGGCCAGTTCTCCAGAGACTATTCCTAGGCCAATATTTTTCCCCCATGAAGACGGCCAAGATCAGAGGAGAAATTTTTGGGTTCCAGCAATTTGATAAGGAGACCTTACATGATGCCTGGTAGCGGTATAAGGCACTACTTCGAAAGTGCCTGAACCATCAGGTAAACTTGTATGTCCAGAATGAGCTATTTTACAATGGGTTGGATTCAAGTTCTCATCTGATTATAGATGTTGTAGGAGGAGGTCCACTTATGAGCAAGGACCCTGAAGATGCATACGCTCAAATTGAGCTGTGTGCAAACAATAACTTTATGTACCACAAGGAAAGAAGAGTTCCAGCACATCAAGCTACATTTGTTGATAACAGTAAGGCGATACTAGATCTACAAACAAAGTACAATGATATGTTACTCATGATTCAGGGTAGTCAGCAAGCTCAAGCCCAGGTAGCACAAGCTGATGTTCATCAGAATCATCAATACTGCAAAACCAGAGATTCAACCCGGTTTACGCTTCTTGATGGCAAAATCAAAATCAAAACACAAGACAAAACTCGAATATGGGTCAGAACTCTGGCCAGCAGAACACAAATCAAGGGCAGAACCAACAGCAACAATCGAGAGGGATTCAACGATTCATGTTCTTCAACCTTTTGAGTTTTAGGGTTCATCGTTCTTACTTCTCAAACTCGATTTCTATATTTAATTTTATGGATTTTGGTTCTAACATTATGATCACGGGCTAAATACCCTTGATCATGGATGCTAGGTCTTGAATTGAATTGTGATAATTTTATAATTATTGATTGAATTGTTTATGCATGCTTTTGGGTGAATTAAAGTACTTAATGCTTGTGATTGGTGTTGACGAATATTGATTGCTTGTTTGAGTCACGTTGCCGTGTCTGAGAAGGCCGGTGGGTGATAGACATGCTTTAATTTGTCGGGGTTCAACTATTCGGAACCCCGATTCCATTATTGTTGTGCTAATGCAGACTTGTGGTGTCTATCTACCCGAGAGGGATGATGAACTTCTCGAGTCTAGGCTGACACCAATACCGAGAGGTGGTGTCAGTATAATTGTTTGCATAGGATTCAAGTGTGTGCATGAGAATTCATTCCGAAATTGTGACATGATTATAATTCAGTGGCCTAGCATCCATTGTTTTCTCTACTGAATAGTCTCTCCTAAGCGTTTCTATTTTATAAATTATCAAACATTTTTATAAATTGCATATTTTAAATTACACTTAATAGCATTAGTTAAATTGAATTAACCCTTATTGGTCCTTGTGGATTCGACCCTGTGCTTACCAGGAATTATTACTTGTAATGACCGCGTACACTTGCGCGTTATCGGGTGCCTGTGGACAACTGTCTACGGGCCCAACAAGTTTTTGGCGCCGTTGTCGGGGATCAACGGTTAATTTAGTTTAAATTTTGCTATTTTTTTCAATTTTTTTTATTTTCTTGATCTCTTGCTCATTGTGTGTTTTGTACATTGGTGCTCTAACTCTCTTTCTCATGTTGCCTAGTGACTTATTTTTGTGAAGAATAATTTAAGAAGGCAAGAAAGAGGCCAAATTCGATGGAGCAAGATTGGAGAGGATGTGAGTATCATCAAGAGAGGACATGCCAACCAGATTTCGAGTGGGCTCCTCAAGAGCATTCCACCTCGTATGGACGTCATGATGGAAATAAAGGGGAGCAGGAGTATTATGCTCTAAAGCAAGACTATCAAGGCCAAGGTAGTGGATATTATTCCTATCCGGATGAGCCTCTCTACCAGTACTTTAACCAAAGACGACCACCACATGACTACCAATCATATCATGATCCTCCACCATCTTACCAAGAGAGGTCACCTCAAAACTATCCAGACTACGACCCTTACAAAAACCTCACATCATCCTACCCAGATTATCACTTCTCTCACGCTTATGATGGAAACCAAGTTAATCGATATGATGATTCTCAAGATCATTCTCCTCAAGAGAAGAGTACATAAATAATGGATGAGATGATGCAATTGTTACGAGCTCAAAATGAAATACTTGATAAGTATGCTGAAATGGATAAGTTGCATAAGGAGGCAATTGAGGCCAATAAGGAGAAAAATAAGATAGTTTTAAAGAAAAAATAGTCAAAGGTCCAAAGTTTTCTAAGGAGGCCGAAAAATTCCTAGAGGCCAAAAATCTATATGGGCCTCTAGGGTGGTTTGATGACAAGCCTCTCCAAGAGATCAAGATAAATAATCAAAAGTGGCAGAAGTGCCAAAATTAGCTGACGGGGCGAAAAATGAATTATATTTGCCTCAAGGAGTCATGGAAGTTTACTCTCCTCAAGAGGTCGACGATGGAAGAGAAGAGGAGCGTATGGTGGAGCCATGCCGAGAAGTCAATAATAGAGTCAACCACGACATATATATGAGTGTATCGGTAAGGGAGCCCGTTGTTGATGCAAAAACATGGGCTCCACCTCCTCTTGATTATATTGAAAACTCTTGCTTAAGTAAAAATTTTAGATATGCTTGCATCGATAATGATATACCTTTAATTATTTCTTATGAAATTTCTTTTCGTGATGAAAGGTACATTATCGAAAAGCTCGAGAAGAAAATGCAAGAGTTGAGCGGAATGGGCCCCATTCTAGTGCTTTCGGATGAAGAAGAGCGCCCATGTGACAGAAAGAAGGAGAGGGAGGAGCTACCGGAGACTTACACTCGAGGTGATATATCTCCTTACTTCTCATGTGCATCTTATTCACGTTTGATGCATAATTTTTCTGAAAAGATTAAGGACAAGTGCATTGATGCACTCGTATTTATTGATGCATTTAGGCACAAATTTTATCACTTGCCCTATACATATGAAAACTTGGAAATCCAAATGTGTTTATTGATGTACTCTTTTGCTATCATAGGAAAGAGGGTGTTTGATTGGGTTTATATTGTTTTTGATAGGGGAAAGGGGTGACTCTTGAGCCCCTAAATTTCATGCAAGCACGTTGCATATTTTATTCTTATTTTAAGCACGGGGGACCGTGCACATCTTTAGTGTGGGGTGTAGCGTTGCATTGCATGTTAATTTTAGGGCTCATGTGTTTGAGCTTGCCGATTGGCCGCCTGAAAGGCTTAAGTAGTTTATATGTCATTCAATTGCCCTTGAGATTTATTGTGTGCTGAAATTTCGCAAATATGCCCTTTGGAGTGTGCTTGTTTGGTGGAATTGTTTAATTAGTTAATATTGAGGTAAGGTTGACTAGTGGAAGTCAAGTATCATACTTTCAATTATTTTTCAAGGGGTCACAAAATCATATCCTAGAGATCATTTTTTTAAACTTGGCACACACACACGTGAATCCGGAAGGGGTGTATTTGAGTTGGTGGTGCCGGAAAAGTAGAGACCGGAGTTTAGAAAAATAAAGAGCAAGGGAAGTGAGCGTGAGAAAAGCAGAGAGCGAGTGCATATCTCGATCCCCAAACTCGAAAATGTCCGGGGTAAAAGGCGAGACTTCAGGATGAGCGAATTTAGTGTATGGATGGGAAATCTTGAGTGAATAAAGTACACATCGTCTCCAACTAAAGTATCACAGGAACGCAAATAACGCAAAGCAAAGAAGAGTCTCCGAAGAAACACAAGTAACATCAAATACAAATGAGCAAAATCAATTGAAAAAGAAGCGCTCTACAATCATGGTGAATGCCCAAACCTTAAAAAGGGGAGGGAAAATAAAGAAAGGTTGAGTGAAAAGCAATAAGGAAGCTCACTCCAAAATAGCGGTCTCGTGGCATCAATTCAGATATGTAAGTTTATGATATCTATTATTGATCACAGTGTGGGGTGTTGATGCGGTCGCATCAAATGTAAGTTTATGATACCTATTACCCACATTCTATGTTTTATGTCACCTTAGATGTGTTAAATTATTGATCTTTATGCCACTTTTACGCCTTCGGGTATGTTTGGTGTGAATGTGCAGAATACATGTGAAAAGGGTCAAAACCGAGCCAAAACCATAGCAGAGTCTTTCAGAGAGCACAACTTCCTCATATTTCATCCGAGGTGACCCAAATATAGATCAAATCAAAGATAACTCGGCGATCTACAACTCTCTAGAAGGAAGTTTTCTTTAAATTTTATGGGAAAAAACTAAAAACAGCACTGAAAGGCAGCTAAAACATATATCGGGATTGCAGATCAGCTGACTTGAAAGTGCTATAACTTCCACATTCGAAAAAGAAATCGAGCAAACGTTATATCTAAATTGAAGACAACAAAAGGAGCTACAATTCTCGTGAAGAAAGTTTTTTCATTGGAGGTTTGGAAGAGGGCGAAAATTGTTTGATACTTTAGGGTGGTGTAGAGTTCTCATCCGAACTCCGATTTGGGCCCATAATATATCAATTCGTAGGAAATTCGAAGACAGAGACTTGTAAAGATGATGCAACGGAGATGTAATGATTATGGAACGATCGTTACACCTCTCAGATGCAGAAAAAAATATATAAGCCAAACACGAATTCTGAAGGAGTGGGCCAAAAATTTCAATATTCACGCCACAATTGAACTGAGCCAGACCACGTTTTGGGAGAGCAGAGAGTAGAACACACCGGATCGACCAAGGAGAGAATATGTGGCTTCGAGAGGAGGACGAATCTGATTCAAGGGCAATTCAAGTGTTAAGATCAAGCAAGCTACACATCAACAATCGAGAGGGATTCAACGATTCATGTTCTTCAACCTTTTGGGTTTTAGGGTTCTTCGTTCTTATTCCTTAAACTCAAATTTTTTATTTATCTTTATGAATTTTGGTTCTAGCACCATGATTATGGGCTAAATACCCTTGATCATGGATGCTAGGTCGTAACTTTTTATTATGATGAATATATGAGTATGAACTGAATTATTTTATGCATATGTGATTGATTTTGAGTGCTTAAGGCTTATAATATTTGTTGACGAATAAATATTATTTGTGAGAGTCGCGTTGTCGTGTCTGAGAGGGCCGGTGGGTGACGGACAAACTTAGATTCAAAGGGGTTCAACTCTTCGGAACCTGTACCCCATTATTGTTGTACTTATTGCAGACTCATGGTTGTTATCTACCTGAGAGGGATGATGAACACTTTGTGTCTAGGCTAACAGCAAACTGAGAGGAGGTGTTAATATGATTGTTGTTTAGGGTTCACATTACTTGCATAATTTATCAGAACTTGTTCTTTTATTTCATTGTAATTTAAATAAATAGCCTAGCATTCATGGTTTTCTCTACTGAATAGTCTCTTCCAAGGGTTTTTACTTTACATATTCCAAACCTAATTATAAATCGAATACTTTAAGTTACATTTGATAGTATAGAATAAATTGAATTAACTTTTATTGGTACTTGTGGATTCGACCATGTGCTTATCAAGATTTATTACTTATAACGACCGCGTGCACTTGCGCGTTATCGAGTGCCTGTGGACAACTGTCTACGGGCCCAACACATAGCTGAGAGGAGGTAACAGCTGGCTCTTTGATGAGGAGGTCACCCGAGGATCCCGTAGGCTCCATAAGGCCATGATCCCCATCTGCTTTTCTATTTGGGTTTGGCAAGATTTGTTTCTCCATGAAGTTGCCAGCGATCTCGAAGACGCCGCAAGGTGCAAGGAAGACAAAACGGGCGAAACCAGACAAGCAATCTCCAACTCACCGGACACATCTGGATTGATGGGATAGACGAACGAGGAAGATCAGCGCAGCTTCTGCAAGTTGCAGCAAAGGAGATGGGCACAAACAGAGTTCGTAACCATATATTTTAGTATCTTTGCATGTAAATAAACAGAGTTAGTAATATGCAGTTTAGTAAAAGTTAATAGAATATAAATTTTAATAGTGTCACTTAGAAGTTAAGGAAGCAAGCAAGCGTGTTCTAACAAAAATGTAATTTCCCATTGTTAATAAATTAATATACCAAGAAGGAAAAACAAGCTACTTGTATTTAATTTATGGAGTTTTGTCCTGCCTCTATGTTTGGAGGTGAATGACCTTATGAGATCCTGACCATATATATGTACATCCCCACTCTAATAACAGGTTCTACTAAAAACATCAAGCAAGAAAGAAGAGTTCATGGAGTTCTTGCGGTCATTTCCTGGCGTTATTGTTGTTGTTCATTGCTTCCTTGCAGCTGTTGGTGCAATTGGTGGGAATGAAACTGATCGCTTGGCTTTGCTTGAGATCAAGGCAAATATAGCTGCAGACCCTCTTGGTGTTTTGAGCTCTTGGAATGCCTCCACCCACTTCTGCAGCTGGTTTGGTGTCACCTGCAGCCGTCGCCACCACCAGAGAGTCACCGTCTTGGACTTGTCTCACTCCAAGCTCTCAGGCTCCATCCCTCCACACATCGGCAACTTGAGCTTTCTCAATGAGGTTGACCTTCAAAACAACAGCTTCACCCACCATATCCCTCCTCAATTTGGTAATCTAAGAAGGCTGCAAGGATTGGTGCTGCAACATAATTTACTTCAAGGTGCAATACCACCCAATATATCCGCTTGCTCAACCCTTATCATGTTTGCTGCTCATTACAACAACTTGGTAGGGGAAATCCCCTTCGAGCTCGGCTCCATGTTCAATCTTCTGTTTCTATCGTTGCGATCCAACAATCTGACAGGAAACATCCCTTCTTCATTTGGGAACTTGTCATCTCTTGAGCGGTTCTATGCAGACACTAATCATCTGAGTGGGAGCATTCCAGATGATTTAGGCCGGTTGAAAAATCTCATCACTATTACGGTGTCTGAAAACAGGTTGTCAGGTACAATCCCTCCCTCACTCTTCAATGTCTCTTCCCTCAAAGAACTTGATTTGGGTATTAACCAATTTAATGGGACTCTTCCTCCTAACTTGTTCAACAATCTTCCAAACCTTCAATTCTTCAGCATTGCAACTAACCATTTCACAGGATCAATACCAATCTCCCTATCAAATGCTTCAAATCTTGAGACCTTCCAAGTTGTTGAAAACAAGCTTGATGGAGAATTGCCTTCTTTGGAAAAGTTGCAATTTCTTCGGTTTGTTTTGCTAACAAGTAACGATCTTGGAACTGGTGGAGTTGGGGATGACTTGATATTTCTGTGCTCTTTGACAAATGCCACTAGCTTGTTTAGATTAGCTCTAAGTGTCAACAACTTTGGAGGGGCATTACCTGAATGCATTGGCAACTTGTCCACCACTCTTGCATCTTTGTCTCTAGATAACAACAACATATCTGGAGGCATTCCCACTAGGATTGGAAATTTGGTGAACTTGGACAGGTTAGATTTGTGGAACAACCAACTTTCAGGTGATATTCCCAGTGAAATTGGAAACCTTCGAAATTTGCAGGATATGGGTCTAAGTGGGAATAAACTATCCGGAATGATCCCATCATCTTTTGGAAATTTGAAGGTGTTGTTAACTTTGTATCTAGATCATAACAATCTTCAAGGAAGCATTCAATCAAATCTCAGTCAATGTAAGAATTTACTGGTATTGAATCTTCGAAACAATAATTTAAGTGGAGGCATACCCCCAGATGTTATGAGAATCTCATCTTTATCGATTGCTCTTTCCTTGGCCGGAAACCGGTTGGGTGGTGTCATTCCAATGGAGGTAGCAAATTTGAAGAACATAGGCATTTTGGATGTCTCTCAAAACTTGTTGTCAGGTGAAATTCCCAATACTTTGGGAAGCTGTACAAAACTTGAAAGCCTTAGGCTTGGGGGTAATTCCTTCCATGGTGAAATTCCTTCATCGTTGAGTTCATTGAGAGGTACTGTAGAACTTAACTTTTCTCACAACAATTTATCTGGACAAATTCCCAAGTTTCTCGAGACATTTGGATTGTTACATAGTTTGGATCTATCTTACAACAACTTTGAAGGCATGGTACCAAGGGAAGGAGTCTTCAAGAATGCAACCGCGACTCTTGTAGAAGGGAACAATGGACTATGTGGGGGAATGCCAGAATTCAAGTTACCAAGATGTAAATCCAAGAAGAGCAGATTTCCACTTGCTCTAGTATTGGTGCTCTCTTTGGTTTCTATGTTTATAGTTATTTTGTCCCTGCTTTCTGTTGTGTTACTTTGTTATTTCAGAAAGAAAGATGCAATGCCTACTACAGCATCTTCACGGCAATTACTTGTTAAGGTGTCTTATCAAGAACTCTTACGTGCTACAGACCAGTTCTCCTCTGCAAATATGATTGGGGTCGGAAGTTTTGGGTCTGTGTATAGGGGAGTTCTTCAACATGTAGAAACAGTTGTTGCTGTGAAAGTACTCAACCTCTTGCATCCTGGAGCTTTCAAGAGTTTTATAGCTGAGTGTGAGGCACTTAGGAATATCAGGCACAGAAATCTTGTGAAGGTAATCACTGCATGTTCAGGCATTGATCACAGTGGTAATGACTTCAAAGCTTTGGTCTACGAGTTCATGGTTAATGGAAGTTTGGATGAATGGCTGCACCCAACTTCTGGAACATCTAATAAAAATGAAGCACCAAGAGAGTTGAGTTTTATACAAAGATTGAATATTATGATTAATGTTGCGAGCGCGCTAGATTATCTTCATCACAATCATCAGCAATCGCCAATAGTTCATTGTGATATGAAGCCAAGCAATGTCCTTTTGGATGCTGAAATGATTGGACATGTTGGTGACTTTGGATTAGCAAGGTTTCTTCAAGATGTAAGAAACTCGGGAACAAGCTCAATTGTAATAAAAGGAACTATTGGCTACACCCCTCCAGGTAACCTCAAAGTTTCTTTTATGACATTTCCTTTCCTTTTGTATATCATAATATAGCAATATTTCATTGTATGATGCAGAGTATGGCATGGGAAGTGAATTGTCAACAAATGGGGATGTGTATAGCTATGGCATCCTCTTGTTGGAAGTATTCACCGGAAAGAGACCGACAGATGACATGTTTCAAGGTAATCTCGACCTTCACAGCTTTGTTAAGGAAGCTTTGCCACGAGGGGTGACGGAGATATCGGATCCAATTCTTCTTCGAGATGCAGACGAGGAGACGCGTGCAAAAGTTGTAGACTGCTTGGTAACAATACTTGGGGTTGGAGTTGCTTGTTGTGCTCAAGTGCCAAGGGAACGGCTAAGCATCAGTGATGCATTAACTCAGTTAAGCTCTGTAAGGGACAAGTTTCTTGCACTTTAACATTAGAGAGCAATGAACTATATATGTCGCAATTTGCAACTAAAACACTTTTGTTTTCCCCTTTCTTGTATCATTTGTAGTCATGTTGCAAATTTTCTTGTGTGATTTTTGTAATGTGTTGTAGTATATAACATTAGACATTGATGGAAATTTTGTATAGTTCACTCTGTTCAAGCATTTGCTAATCTTTACCATGATGACGCAAACACGATTCAACTCTATTTAGAATCGTTACCATACAATTGATGGTATACATTTAAATTTTCAAATATTCATGTTTTGACACATTTCATTTGTAAGGTTTATAATGTTTTGTAATGTACACTCATTGTAATGTAGGATCTTTTATACATGAGAGAGTGTAAATTAATTTAGGATTAAATGTAGATGTACTCTCAATAGTGAATTGTCTATAAGCACCTAACCTCGCATGTTTGTTTTTTATTGCATATCCACGTCCATAAAAGTTTAAAATACTTGCACATCTATTAAGGATGGCATTATTCTCCATTTCAAGCACGGACCCAATGCTTGGCCCCGTTTAAGGCGAGTCAAGTCAGGGCAGAGAATTTCGTATTCAAGTACAGACAGAGTTATATATTAAAATCATTTACTTTTACTTAAAATAATATTTTGTAATACTTATTTAATGAAGAAATAATATTTTAAATAAACTCATTAAAATAATTTCTAATACAAAATTAAATAAAAATAATTTTATCACTATTTTGAATTGAAAATGAAAAATGGAGAATCTTTGTAGCCTTTGGAGAACTTTCGCCCATTGTCAAATCTGTTCCCATAACATCCCTAACATCTACATAAAACAGGAGTACAAACTCGTGTTGTAATACAAACTTAAGATAGAGCCCCAGAAACAGATGATGGACCATATTTTCAGGTTCAGGGAGTTCAAGAAGGGCAAGAAAATGATGGTGGAGGAAGTTGGAGAGTTGCTACCTCTCACTCTTACACAAACGTGGCTCCAAATGTACGGGAAGAAATATCATGTGTCAAATAAATGTTAAGAGAAAATATTATTACTAGCGTAGAATTGGGATCATGTGTCAACCGATTAACCGAAATTAAGTTAAATTGAAATTTAGAAACCTCGAGAATCCTTTTGAGGGTCCATTTCTTACCTAGTTGTACTTGAACAACTGAGTCAACGTTGTTAGTGTCGACATTCGATATTTGGACGTGTGGGACATGTTTTGGGACCTATATTCGGGTGAAACCAGTACTTTAGGTGTAAACTTGCGAATTATTTGGAGCCACACGATCATTCACGGTCCAAATTAGTCAATGAAAATGATGGCAGTGCATGGTAATTATTTCAAACTTGTATTGAGAGGGTAAATTCGTATATTTGATAATATTTTTCAAAAATTACCTTATTTAATTCTTTGATTTTAACCATTTTTTTGTTACTTTCGTTATTGACTATGAGTGTTTTGTTAAGTTATTCTCGTTTTACAATTGCTTAGTGATTTCATTGTTAGTATTTTCATTAATAACTCTCATGATTTGATCAGATTAATTTTATGATTTCAAGTCTCACGATTTCATATAGTTTCATAATCTAATTTGGCAAGTTCAATGATATTTCATAAATCAAATTATATTGTTTCATTCTTTTATTAATCAAGTCTCATTATTTCATCGATCACATTTTATGGTTTTATTAATAGAATTTCATGTTTTTTTTTATAGATGGTGCATACATGAATATGAAATATTTGATGGTATTCAAATTCACCACCAAAAATACAACTTAAAACAATGTCGTGTGACATAAATCACAACATTTACTAACTTACCTGAATATAACATTAAACCAGGGATGGCAAAAAATTTGGACCCGACGGGTAGCCGATCGGAATGAGTTTTTTGAGCAGGTGCAGGTCGACTTGTACCCGGTCCGATTTCGACCCACACCCGTACGAATTAAAAAAAAAAATATATATATATATATATGTATATTAATATTATATAATATAATTATTTTTTTAACAAAAAGTAAAAAACCTAAATTCTAATTACCCATTCACACAAAAAATATCTAAATTAATATAATATAGCATCTATTTATATTAACTTTTTGTTTGTATTGTAAAACATTGTTAATTGAATTCATATTTTAATGTTTCAGAGAAAACTGCACTTGCCGGATTTTTTGCAGGTCAGACACTCGTTTGAAGTCAATGGGTGCGGGTTTGGTCAAAACCGACGTGTTGTCATTCCTAAATGAAACGAAGCAAAAATAAACTTACAAATCTAATGTTTTAGATTAGATTACCACAAAGTATATGATCAAAACAATGTCCTTAGTCAAAGAGTAAACACTCTAAAATGGTGACGAATGAAACCATGTTCTCCTCATTCCTCTTGTACTAATCTATGACGATTTTGATGGAGTCAACATTTTGGGTCGAAAGATTTACTTGTGGGCTAACTTCATGTTGAAATCAGGAATATTTCACCAACAACCTAAAAGTAATTAATATTAAAAATAAATCAATTCACCAACAACTCAAAATTAAAGTTCTCAATCAACCATGCACCGAAAACAAATTAAGCACATAAAAATTAATTGGATATAGTTATGTTTAGTTAAAAAATAAATTAATTATAGAATTCAAAATATAAAATAAAAACTATCGTGTAAGGGTGGATCGGAGATAGAGCACCCCGCACCCGCTCAAAAAACCTGAACCTAACTTATACTCGAATTTTTTCGAATTTCCCCGTTATGATCAGAGCGAGTGCATGTGATATACGTCGGGTTAGATTTTTTATGTCACGTCCCTAATTGTAATTGATCGCCATAAGTAGGGTTGTCCATGGTCCGGTTAACCAAACTAAAGAATCCAAAATCAACCCAAACTGAGAGCTCTGGTTTTACAATTTTTAACACCATAACTAAAATCGGGTGTAATTGAATGGTCTGTTTTTAACAACTACAAAGTGGTTTGGTTTTTTATTTAAACCGAACCAACCAAATTTTATGGGTCCGATATTTAAACCCAATTTTTTATCCATTTAAACTAATGATAATTAATAATATATATAAATATTAACTTTAAATGTCCAAAAACACTCACAATAAAATCAAAATTTAGGTAGGAGATTTTGTCAATTTTATTATGACAGATCTTTCTCTAGTACAGCCAGGAATATTTCCGGATAATATTTCGGAAAAAAACTCCCTATCAGGGCCCGAACGGGCAACAGACGCCATATAATGCGCTGCATAATTACATGATCTATTTATAAAGTTAAACCAAAAATTACAAAGAGATGTGAGAAGAGATACACAATCTTGCAAAATCATCCTAATAATTAATCCAAGAGGTCTTGATTGGTTTAAACTATATTGTTCTGTGAGAATACAAAAGATACTCTTTATAATATGTGAATTATTTTGGGTGCGACACGTGGTAAGTGGACCATATTTTGGTTTATTAGATCAACCAGCGATTCTTACTATATGAACCGTACTCTAACCAAAATTTACTGGTTAATTTAAAAATCATGATTTTTTGTTTTCTTATTTTGATTTGGTCTGGTTTTGGGTTTAATGTCGGTTTGGTTTAAAATGGACATCCCTAACCATAGGGTTGTGGGCCTTGTGGCATTGATTGAGACCTAATGTACATGGAGCCCAAAATGGAAATCCGTCAATTATTCAAAATGGAAATGGCATGCTGCTCTCCTTGGGCCGAGACATGTAGGCCCAAATGAATAACTTTCTTATCCAATTATTGAGTTATCAAAGTAGGGTCTACAAGTAGATTAAGCGACAGGAAGTTGATCGACCACGCTTTCCTCTGTGAATGTGATGGCTTGTTTGCTGCAACCAAGTCGCTGCTATGGCTCATCGATCTCTCTTTTGATTTCTTTAATTTGCAGGCAGTGCACTAAGATTTTTACATGCATGCTGGCCGTCTGGTTTGGACTCTACTTCAAGAAATTATTCATGTTGATTTCTTAGCTTTGGTTTGTGGTGATTGTTTTACTAGGCATTTGATTTTCTACTTGAGTTTTCTTGTCACTTTCTATTGAAGCTTTGAACCCAATTCCTGTGACGCGCTTCCACAGATACATGAGGTCTTTTTCTTGGATATAAAATAGCATACACCTGCTTTCTTGTCCTTTTCAACTAACCTTCCTAGTACATCATTATGATAAGATACTATATTCATCGCTTAACAACCACCATTTTCAAACCGTGTTTTGGAATTTCAGAAAATTGTGCATAATCTTGTTACTTCTTTTGAATTTTGGTATTGCAGTCACTGTTATATTGGTAATATATTAAAGTACATGTTACTGGTCTTGTCTGGTTTACTTTGTATTTTCTGCTGAATAGCGCCATAGGAAAAAGAATTGTGAAAAAAGGTTGGCGAATGACTGACTTCCTTCCCAAGTCATATCCCCAAGAGACAATTGCTTATACATATGATCTTCAGCCCCACTTGCTTCCCAAGTGATGTCCCCAAAGATATGGAATTTTTGTGGTCATTTACTGGCATTATTGTTACTGTTCTTTACTTCCTTGTCCTTGCAGCTACTAATGCTAGCATTGTTATTGCTGCTACAAACAATGAGACAGATCATTTGGCCTTGCTTGAATTTAAGGCCAAAATCACCGCAGACCCTTTACAGGTTTTGAGCTCTTGGAGCGACTCCACCCACTTTTGCAACTGGCATGGTGTTACCTGCAGTCGCCGCCACCATCAGAGAGTTACCATCTTGGACTTGTCCCACTCCAAACTCGCAGGTTCCATCTCTCCACACATTGGAAACATGAGCTTTCTCAATGAGGTATATCTCCAAAACAACAGCTTTACAGGTCATATCCCTCCTCAATTTGGTAGTCTCCGCCGCTTAGAGCAATTACTTGTGTCCAATAATTTACTGCAAGGCACAGTACCTGCCAATATATCAGCTTGCTCTCACCTCGTTTTATTTGCTGCTGGTCACAACAACTTGGGAGGGGAAATTCCTGTGGAGCTTGGCTCCTTCCCCAAGCTTCTGCATCTATCTTTTGGCTTCAACAATCTTACCGGAAACATCCCTCCTTCACTCACCAACTTATCATCCCTCGAGTCACTCTATCTGAACGACAATTATCTGGTTGGGAGAATTCCAAATGATTTAGGCCTATTGACAAATCTTACAACTTTTGCTTTGGGTGGTAATAGGCTGTCAAGTACCATCCCACCCTCACTCCTCAATCTCTCTTCCATCACAGAACTTGACTTGGGTGATAACCAATTCCATGGGACTCTTCCCTCAAGCTTATTCAACAATCTTCCAAATCTCCAATTCTTTGGCATTTCAAATAACCAATTTACTGGACCAATGCCAATCTCAATATCAAATGCTTCAAATCTTGAAACCTTCCAAGTAGGACAGAACAAACTTGATGGAAAAGTGCCTTCTTTGGAGAAGCTCCACATGCTCCAGGCTTTTAGACTTACAATCAACAACTTTGGAACAGGGGGGTCCGAGGATGACTTGGCTTTTCTCTGCTCTTTGACAAATGCCACCAGTTTATTGTTTTTGGTTCTGAATGTCAACAACTTTGGAGGGGCATTGCCTCAATGCATTAGCAACTTGCCATCTACTCTTACAAATTTGTGGTTAGACAACAACAAGATATCTGGAGGCATTCCTATTGGGATTGGCAATTTGGTGAACTTGGAAAGATTAGATTTCTGGAACAACAAGCTTTCAGGCGGTATTCCTCCTGAAATTGGAAATCTTCACAAGATGCAGGAGTTCTCTTTAAGCGAAAACAATCTATCCGGTGAAATACCATCATCTCTTGGAAATCTGAAGGTATTGTCAAAGTTGTATATGTACAGTAATAATCTTCAAGGTAGCATTCCATCAAATCTCAGCCAATGCAAGAATTTGCTACTACTAAATCTCCGTAACAACAATTTAAGTGGAAGCATACCCCCGGATGTTATAGGAATCTCATCCTTATCAATTGGTCTTTCTTTTGCTGGAAACCAATTGAGTGGTGTCATTCCAAAGGAAGTAGCAAACTTGGAGAATATAGGTATTTTGGATCTCTCTGAAAACTTGTTATCGGGTGAAATTCCGTATGCTTTGGGCAGCTGTGTGAAACTTGAAACTCTAATACTTGGAGGAAATTCGCTCCAAGGTAATATTCCTTCATCATTGAGTTCGTTGAGAGGCATTATACATATGAATTTTTCTCACAACAATTTATCTGGTCAAATTCCTAAATTTCTTGAAAGTTTTGGATCATTAGAAAGCTTGGATCTATCTTACAATAACTTTCAAGGCATTGTACCAATGGAAGGGGTTTTCAAGAATGCAAGCGCGACTTCCGTTGAAGGAAACAATGAGTTATGTGGGGGACTGCCGGATTTCCAACTGCCAAATTGCAAATCTAAGAAGAGCATATCGACTCTTGTTGTAGTATTAGCGGTGACTTCGATTTCCATGCTTCTTCTACTAATGTTCTTGATTTCAATATTGTTATTTTGTTGTTTCAAAAAGAAAGGAACAGTTTCTACTATTGGATCTTCAAGGAACTTACTTGCTAAGGTGTCTTATCAAGATCTCTTAGAAGCCACTGATGATTTCTCTTCAGCTAATATGATTGGCAGAGGAAGTTTTGGATCTGTGTATAAAGGAGTCCTTAATCGGGTTGGAACAGTTGTAGCTGTGAAGGTGCTAAACCTTTTGCGCCCAGGAGCTCTCAAAAGTTTCATAGCTGAGTGTGAAGCACTTAAGAATATCAGACACAGAAATCTTGTCAAGGTTATCAGTGCATGCTCGGGCGTTGATCACAATGGTGATGACTTCAAAGCTTTAGTCTACGAGTTCATGGTTAACGGGAGCTTGGACGAGTGGTTGCACTCAGATTCTAGAGCAACCGATGCAAATAAGGCTACAAGAGAGTTGAGTTTTCTTCAGAGAGTGAATATTCTGATTGATGTTGCCAGCGCATTAGATTATCTTCATCGCCATCATCAGGAATCGCCAATAGTTCATTGTGATATCAAGCCAAACAATGTGCTTTTGGATGAAGAAATGATTGGACATGTGGGTGACTTTGGATTAGCAAGATTCCTTGGAGAGGTAGCAGACATGGAAACAAGCTCCATTGCAATAAAAGGAACTATTGGCTACACGGCTCCAGGTAATCAACTATGTTTCTGTTATGTTAAAACCATTTTCTTTGTTAACATTTTTTTAGCTCTATTCCTCTGTATGATGCAGAATATGGTATGGGAAGTAAGTTGTCGACAAATGGGGATGTGTACAGTTATGGCATCCTCGTGTTGGAAGTATTCACGGGAAAGAGACCAACGGATGACATGTTTCAAGGTGATATCAACCTTCATAACTTTGTCAAAGAAGCTATGCCGGATAGGGTTATGGAGATATCATATCCTACTCTTCTTCAGGAGGCGGACGGGGAGATGTGTACAAAATTTGTGGACTGCTTGGTATCAGCATTTGGGGTTGGAGTTGCTTGTTCTGCTGAACTACCATTGAAGCGATTGAGAATCAATGATGCAGCAACTCAATTAAGCTCTCTTAGGGACAAGCTTCTTGCAATTCAAAATGACAAAACAATGAACTATACAAGTGATGTAAGGAGCTGATTGTATACGTTGTGTGTAATCTCAGTTTCCAGTGAGTAATGAATGAAAAAGCTATTGTTGTTTCTCTCTTTCTTTCTCCTCTTTTTTGATAAGCAAAAAATTTATTGATCAAAAGAGAGTACATAAAAAGAAAGACAATAGATAGAAAAGCTGAGGACTGAAAAAAAAACCAGAAACAGAGTGCCCAAGCTCAAAAAAGAAAACAAGAAAAATTAAGAGAGCTGAGAAAGACTTGATGGATCTTTCTCCTCTTACTTAACAGTTGCTACTTTACTTATAGTCATTCCTGTAAGGAATTCTCAAGAACGGAGTGTGTTTTAAATTGTCATTTCTGTTTCTTCCTTACCTTAGAATCAAAGGAGCACCTTCATTACACAGAATGGAAAATATGCCAATGCATCATAAAGGATCTTTTAAATCCTTAAAAAACTGAAAAAATATATATATATGGATAATCGATATCTAGTTTGTCATGACAAAGACAAATCAATGCCTATGAAGTAATAGGAGCATGAAAATTTTCAGGTCTGAAAACATGTGAAAGAGTCAAGAATATGAAATGTGCTGAACCTTGTCCTGTCTTCATGTCCCAAGCTGTTTGGCTTCTTCCAAATCGCTTTGCAGAAAGGCAATTGTGTATATGAGAAAACTTGCATCAACTTTTTAAATCTTTTTGGTGAGTCCAACACATTTGCATGAATTGTGTATATGTTTTTCATGTCCCAAACATTATCATTTAAATTGTTAGACAAGGCCTGCAGTTTGTGTCAAATCTGGAGTTTAGGAGTGAATATATAGCTAAGCATACAATATGTTAACAAAGACAGGAAAAGCTATGGAACTTTCATGGTCTTTCTTGGGCATTATTGTTCTTGTTCTTTACTGGCTTACACTTGAAGGCACTGCTGATGCTGTTGATGAAATTGGCGGGAATGAGACAGATCATTTGGCTTTGCTCGAATTCAAGGCACAAATAAGTGAAGACCCCTTTGGGGTTTTGAGCTCTTGGAATGCTTCCACCCACTTTTGTAACTGGTTTGGTGTTACCTGCAGCCGTCGCCACTACCAAAGAGTCACCCTCTTGGACTTACCTCACTCCAAGCTCTCAGGCTCCATCTCTCCGCACATCGGAAACTTGAGCTTTCTGGTACAGGTAAATCTTCAAAACAACAGCTTTACTCATCATATCCCTCCTCAAGTTGGTAATTTGAGAAGATTGCAACAACTATGGTTGAACAGTAATTCAATGCAAGGCTCAATACCTGTCAACATATCTGCTTGCTCTCACCTTACCCTCTTTGCTGCTCATGAAAACAACTTGGTAGGGGAAATCCCCGTGGAGCTGGGCTCCTTGTCGAAGCTTTTGGGCTTATCGTTGCGATCCAACTATCTAACAGGAAACATCCCTTCTTCATTTGGGAACTTATCATCTCTCAAGAGGCTCTATGTGGACTCTAACACTCTTAAGGGGAGTATTCCAAATGAGTTAGGCCATTTGACAAATCTAAACACTATTTCTATGGCTGAAAATATGTTGTCAGGTGTAATCCCTCCCTCGCTCTTCAATCTCTCTTCCATCACAACCTTTCATTTGGATTCTAACCAAATCCACGGGACTCTTCCCTCGAGCCTATTCAATAATCTTCCAAAACTACAATTTTTTAGCATTGGAGATAACCAGTTCACAGGATCAATACCAATCTCACTATCAAATGCTTCAAATCTTGCAATCTTCCAAGCTGTTAGAAACAAACTTGACGGAGAAGTTCCTTTTTTGGAAAAACTGCACTTGCTTCGGGCTCTTAGGCTTACAAACAACAATCTTGGAACTGGTGGAGATGAGGATGATTTGATCTTCCTCTGCTCTATGACAAATGCCACTAGCTTATCGTCATTGAGTCTACACGTCAACAACTTTGGAGGGCCACTACCTGAATGCATTGGCAATTTATCAAATACCCTTACAAACTTCTTGCTCAATAACAACAGAATTTCTGGAGGCATCCCAATTGGGACTGGAAATTTGGTGAACTTGGGGAGATTTTACATATCTGACAACAATCTTTCAGGTGATATTCCTATTGAAATTGGAAATCTTCAAAAGATGCAGGATATGGCTTTAGATGGAAACAAACTATCCGGAAAAATCCCATCATCACTTGAAAATTTGAAGTTGTTGTCAAAATTGTACCTAAATGATAATAACCTTCAAAGTAGCATTCCATCAAATCTTAGTCAGTGTCAGAATTTAATCATACTGAACCTTGGTGGCAACAATCTAAGTGGTAGCATACCCCCAGATGTTATAGGAATCTCATCCTTATCAATTGGCCTTTCCTTGGCTAGAAATCGGTTGAGTGGTGTCCTTCCAATGGAAATAGCAAATTTGAGAAATCTAGGCGTTTTGGATGTGTCTGACAACTTGTTGTCCGGTGAAATTCCAAGTGCCTTGGGAAGTTGCGTAAGTCTTGAAGAACTCAGACTTGGGGGTAACTTCTTTCAAGGTGGCATTCCCTCATCATTAAGGTCATTGAGAGGTATTGCGGGATTGAACTTATCTCACAACAATTTATCTGGAAAACTTCCAAGGTTTCTTGAAAGCTTTGCATTGTTACAAAGGTTGGATCTATCTTACAACAACTTTGACGGCATGGTTCCTATGGAAGGGGTTTTCAAGAATGCAAGTATAATTCATGTGGAAGGAAACAATGAGCTATGTGGGGGTATACCGCAACTGCAGCTTCCAAAATGCTCATCCAATAAGAGCAAATCCACTATCGTTCTAATACCGGTGCTCGCTTTGTTTTCTATGCTTCTAGTATTCCTCCTTTCTATTATGTTACTTTGTTGTTTCAAAAAGAAAAGAGCAGGGGCTACTACAACACCTTCAACAAAATTACTTGCTAAGGTGTCTTATCGGCAACTCTTACTTGCTACTGATAACTTCTCTTCAACCAACATGATTGGCATTGGGAGTTTTGGAGTTGTTTATAAAGGAGTTGTTGAAAATTTTGAAACAGTTGTTGCTATAAAGGTGTTGAATCTTTTGCGTCCTGGGGCTCTTGAAAGTTTTGTAGCTGAGTGTGAGGCACTTAAGAGTATCAGACACCGGAATCTTGTGAAGGTAATCACTGCATGTTCAGGCATTGATCATAGTGGTAATGACTTCAAGGCTTTGGTGTATGAGTTCATGATTAATGGGAGCTTGGATGAATGGCTACACCCATTTCTTGGAGCAGTTGAAGCACCAAGAAAGTTGAGTTTTCTACAGAGAATGAATATTATGATTGATGTTGGTAGCGCACTAGATTATCTTCATCACAATCACCAGCAATCGCCAATAGTTCATTGCGATCTAAAGCCAAGCAATGTCCTTTTGGATGCTGAAATGATAGCACACGTCGGTGACTTTGGATTAGCAAGATTTCTAAGAGAGGTAACAGACATGGAAACAAGCTCAGGTGTAATAAAAGGGTCCATTGGTTATACCCCTCCCGGTAATTATGTTTCTTTCATGACATTCCTTTCCTTTTGTATATTTTTAATCTATTGTATGATGCAGAATATGGTATGGGAAGTAAGTTGTCAACAAATGGGGATATGTACAGTTATGGCATCCTCTTGTTGGAAGCCTTCACCGGAAAGAGACCGACAGATGATATGTTTCAAGATGATCTCAACCTTGGTAGCTATGTGAAGGAAGCTTTGCCAGATAGGGTGATGGAGATAGTAGATCCCAAACTTCATCACGACTTAAAAGTTGTAGACTGCTTGATTTCAATACTCGGGGTTGGAGTTGCTTGCTCCGCTCAACTGTCAAGGGAACGGTTGAGCATCAGTGATGCATTAACTCAGTTAAGGTCTGCAAGGGACAAGTTTCTTGCACCTTAATGTTAGAGAGCTATGGACTTTGTAATTGGTCATGCTGTGTGTTACCTTAAGTTTACCTCACAAATCTGATTATATTTTTTCTATAGCATGCGTCTGCTTTTGTACCCTCTTTTCAATTAGTGTGACTTTTCTGGATGATTCATGTTGAATTTTTTGTTCCACTCAATACTCAAATGACGAACAAGCCAAAAAGCAAAGAGAACAACGGAAAGGACCTTTGAATCCGTCAATTAAACGAAAACGGGTAGAGAAACAAATCTCCATATGACAAGGACACACTAATATTTTAAGTGGTTCCAACAAGAAAAATGAAAATAAAGTCATTTCAAAGAATGGTCTGCATCAGTATCTGGTGATGTACAAAAGTCCTGCAACGCGATTTGTCCTATGATCAATAATAAGATATAGTAAATATTAAGTCTTTTTCTTTGATGTAAAATATCATATTGTTGCTTTCAACTAACCCAAGAAGATTAGCCAGTTCACACTGGCAATGCTTGTTCTCTTTGAATAAGATGTACTGTACAAACAACAATGTCTGGAACAAAGTTTAAGATAAGCCGTTCTTTTGTTTGATATATGAACAGCTGATAACATATGCTGTAAACTCCCATATTCTATATGGATTAGGTAGAGTTGGATACGCAATTCTGAACAAAATGCCATTTGGCTCTCAAGAAGTTCTTGGCGCCGTGTAAGGTCAACTTTCTTTCTTTTTCTGGTATGTGATACGGCATAGTCAATATCTCTGTAACATAATATATAAAATGTGTCTTTTTCAACTATACAAAATACCATGATGTTGCCTTGTCCATTTCAATGACTTTTCAGGCCCAAATATAACAGGTACTCTGTTGTCTTCATTGCTCTACCTCATTCAAAACATTCTTTCACCAAATACAAGAAACCAAGAACATTTTTTGCTGAGCAATGAAGTTCTCTCCTCTCATATCAGGGTTGTTTTTGTCATCATGTCTTGTTCTTATAGCTACTGCTGCGATTGAAGGGAACGAAACGGATCATCTATCTTTGCTCGATATTAAGGCCAAAATAACTCAAGACCCTCTTGAGGTCCTGTCCTCATGGAATGCTTCCACCCACTTTTGCAGCTGGTATGGTGTCACCTGCAGCAACAAGCATCAAAGAGTTACTGTTTTGGACTTCTCAAACTCATTACTCTCAGGCACCCTCTCGCCTTCCATCGGCAACTTGAGCTTTCTCCAGCAGCTACAGCTCCAAAACAATAGCTTCACTAGTCTAATACCCCCGGAGATTGGCTGTTTGCGCAGGCTGCAGATATTGTTCCTCAACAACAATACATTTCAAGGCACCATACCAGCTAATATATCTGCTTGCTCTGAGCTTACTCAGTTCATTGTTGGCAAAAACCAGCTGGTTGGAGAGATCCCGATGGAGCTTGGCTCCTTGTCAAAGGTTTGGTTCTTACATTTCGCTCTTAACAATCTTAGTGGAAGCATACCTTCCTCGTTCGGGAACCTATCCTCCCTTGAAGCACTCCAAGCAACAAGAAATAACTTGGTTGGGAGGATTCCGGATTCTTTTGGCCAATTGAAGAACCTCTCAGTTATTGCTTTGGGTGATAACATGTTGTCAGGTACAATCCCTCCTTCAATGTTCAATCTCTCTTCCATCACACAATTTGACATGGGTCAGAACCAACTCCATGGCACTCTTCCCTCAAACTTATTCAACACTCTCCCGAATCTCGAGTTCTTTAGCATTTACAGTAACCGATTCACAGGATCCATACCGGTTTCATTACCAAATGCTTCAAGTTTGTCATACCTCCAGTTAAATGGAAATAACCTCACAGGAAATGTGCCTTCTTTGGAGAAACTTCACATGCTTCAAGCTTTTAGGCTTACTAAAAACCATCTTGGAAGTGGGGAAGATGGGGACTTGAGCTTTATCTGCTCCTTGAGGAATGTCACTAGTTTACTGTTCTTGTCCATAAATTCCAACAACTTTGGAGGTACAATACCAGAATGCATTGGCAATCTGTCAACTAGTATTATAAATTTGCTGCTGGATCACAACAACTTTTATGGAAGCATTCCTGCTAGAATTGGCAATCTGGTTGGCTTGGAGACTTTGGAGCTGAGGAACAATCAGCTTTCAGGTTCCATTCCTGTTGAGTTTGGGAAGCTTCAAAAGTTACAGAGCTTGGTTTTAAATGACAATAATATTTCAGGGGAGATTCCTTCCTCTCTTGGAAACTTGACACTATTGTTAGAAATGTATTTATACAACAATGACCTTCAAGGAAGCATTCCTTCGAGTCTCGGTCAGTGTCAAAATCTTATAGAACTGAGCCTCTTCAATAACAATTTAAGTGGTTCCATACCCCCAGAAGTCATGAGCATCTCTTCTTTATCCATTGCTCTTGCATTGTCTCGAAACCGGTTGACTGGTTCCCTTCCAATGGAAGTTCAAAACTTAAAAAACCTTGGTTTCTTTGATGTGTCTCACAACCTGTTATCTGGTGAAATTCCAAAGGGTTTGGGCAATTGTGTGAGGCTTGAAAAGCTAAACTTAAGCAGTAATTATTTTCATGGAAGCGTTCCATCGTCTTTGAGTTCATTGAGAGGTATTGAAGCATTGGACCTTTCTAGCAACAACCTTTCAGGCAACATTCCAATTTTCTTAGAGGACTTTGGCTCGTTGCAAATCTTGAATCTTTCTTACAACAATTTCGAGGGAATGATACCTAGTGAAGGAATTTTCAAGAACGCAAACGCGACTATAGTTTCGGGGAACAGTCAGCTCTGTGGAGGGATATCTGAACTGAAGCTGCAAAAATGCAAATTTCGAGAGTCTAAGAAGGCGAGATTGAATCTTACCATGATACTAGTAATCACTTTGCTTTCTGGGTTTTTTGTTGTTGTAATTGCTGTGTTGTTATCTTTGTTCCTTTGCAAGTTTAGAAGGAAAAAGGTAGTATCTCCTTCAGTATCTTCAGCAAATTTATGGAAGATGACTTATGGAGAAGTTGTACAAGCAACTGATGGGTTTGCTTCAACTAATACGATTGGAATGGGTAGTTTTGGATCTGTGTACAAAGGAGTCTTAGGTCCAGGTGAAACTGTTGTTGCTATCAAAGTTCTTAACCTCTTGCGCCCAGGAGCTGCTAAGAGTTTCATTGCTGAGTGTGAAGCAATGAGGAACATCAGACACAGAAATCTTGTCAAGGTGTTGACCACATGCTCAGGTGTTGATTACAGTGGGAATGATTTCAAGGCTTTGGTTTATGAGTTCATGGTTAATGGGAGCTTGGAAGAGTGGTTGCATCCACTGGATACAGATGACCCTCCAAGGAAGTTGAATCTTCTACAGAGATTGAATATTGTTCTTGACATTGCTAATGCATTGGATTATCTGCATCATCACCATCACCAATCCCCTATAGTTCACTGTGATCTGAAGCCGAGTAATGTTCTTCTGGACAGCGAATTGGTTGCGCGCGTTTCTGACTTTGGATTAGCAAGATTCCTTGAAGGCGCGACACGCAACAACGAATCAAGCTCTACTGCAATAAAAGGGACCATTGGCTATGCTGCTCCAGGTGACTATATTTTGTCATTTCTTGATTCTTTTGTCTTTTTACTACTATCAATGTCTTGACATCAAAATTCTGATGCAACAGTTACTTCAAACTATGTTCTTGACATGTGATTTGTATAAATTGTAGAGTATGGCATTGGAAGTGAAGTTTCCTCATATGGAGATGTGTACAGCTATGGCATCCTGTTGTTAGAAGTTTTCACTGGAAAGAGACCCACTGATGCTGCGTTCGAAGATGGTCTCAACCTTCACAACTTTGTCAAGGCTTCATTGCCCGAAAGAGTAACAGAAGTTGTGGATCCCATTCTCGTTGAGGATACAGAGGCGGAGATGAAGATGAGAAGTGTTGACAATCAAAAGGAAGCAAACAGAATTGTTCAGAACTGCTTGGCTTCAGTATTCGGGATTGGAATTGCTTGTTCTGCTGATGTGCAAAGAGAACGGCTAGACATAGGTGAAGTAGTAGCTCAGCTGACTTCTATAAGGGAAAAACTTGTTGCAAGCCAATATGAGAGGAACTATGAATTAAAAAAAATACAGTATCCAGGTAATGGTTGAATTCTCGAAAACGCCACATGTTACCCTGAACAATTCCATTACCTTAGTGTTGTAGATACTGAGATTAGAGATTTTTGTTGTATGACCTTGTTGTAGATACTGAGATGAGAGTTTTCTGTTGTATGTATGTCTGAATCTGAATTCGCCCTTTTATTAAGTAGTCTTTTTATAATACATTCTTGTACTGGTGATTATGATAATTAATGACTTGAATTGGAGTTCTGTTGCTGATATTTATCTTGTGAGAAATATGATAAACAAATTTACTATTCAACTTTATTAATCTCAAACTCAAGAAACAATCTTCCACTCACAGTGTTGTCTGCAACAAAAGGATTCACCTCAAAATATATAAATACAAGATCATGTAATAGACCCTGGAAAAGAATGAACTCAATTTTCCCAAACCCTAAAAGAATATATAAGATTGCATAGAAAACCCAGTAAAATTGATCAAATCATGACTCTCAGTCTCAGCAGGAGGTCTTGTACCTGTACAAGACCCTCTTCTTCTTGCTTGATCCATTATCAATTGTGAGGACAAGCTTCCCAGGTTCATTGCTCCTGAAAGTGTTGCGAATCGGCCCTTCTTGTGAACCCATCTTCTTTCCCTTCTGCACAATGATGGTGTAAGACCCCTCATCTGCTGGCACAAACTCCTCCTTGTAACTCACTTCCCATCCCAACACTGTCAAGTCCCACACCATTGTTGACCCAACCTGATACCAAATACCACATCTCAGTCATTCATTTCCAAACACATACATAACATGTGAAACACATAAAGATCAAAACTGAAAACAATCTAGTACCTCAGTTACAGGTATCTCAATAGTTTCTGTTGATCCAGCTTTCAGGTTAAGTTCTGAAACTGCACCATCTTCACCACCAAATTCAGAGTCATTTTCCCTCTTGAATCCACCATACTGAACAGGAATCTCCTCTGCTGGAATATACCTGTAACAATGAATCAATTTCATTGTTAAGTCATGTTTTATAACAAGTCACTGTTTGGAGAATTCAAGAAGCTAACACTTACTTGAGCAAGGTTTCAGTAACCTTGGCAGGGCGAGCAATGACAAACTTGCTCTTGGTTCTTTGTGTCAAGAAAGGGGACAAAAGAGCATTCAAGGCATAGTACCAGAAAGGAGCATTGATGAAAATCTGCAAACCATAATCAAGAAACAATCCAATTACCAACATTGTAATGTTAAACTCTAGCAAGAAACCTTAAAACTTGTCAAGGAATTGAAATAACTTACATTTCTTGCAACGAATTCGGGGTAATTGTCCTGAAGAAGTGCAACAGCTTGCTTGGTGGCAATCCTGAGCTCCTTCTTGGTGGGTCCAGGTGAGTTCTTGAGATCATTAATCTGAAGCAACGACGAGACGCCTCCAGGCCTCAGATCAAGCTTCTGGATACCATTCTCCATCATCTGGACCCTCCACCTCAAGAACTCCTTGCGCTTCTCCTCCGTCCCAAATGTCTTCTGGTAAAGCTCTTCACTATCAAACACACCATAAATGTTGTAGCAGACGGGATGCCCCTCTCGATCCACTCCGTTCATGTAGGCAAGAGGGCTCAGATCAGCCCCCAGTTCCTCATCCAGGACCGATTCGATGTTGGAATCCTTCCTCCATTGAAGGGTCTTCTTGAGCATCTCAAAGGCATCACTCACCTTGAAGTCTCTAGCTCTCAAGAACTTCAGGAGCACAACATCAGTACCCTCAGCTCCTTTGCTGGGCAAGAGAGGCACTCCCCACAGAGACACATCTTTGTCTACTTCAACAATCTCAACTTCACTACACACAACATCTTCAGCTGCTTTCTCCTCCACCATCTCTGCTTCTTCTTGCACTGGCTTCTCACCTTCCTCTTCTACTACAGTCTTCTCCTCCTTCTCCTTCTCTTCCTCTTCCTTTTTCAGCTCCTCTTTCTTGAAGAGATTGTTCCCAAGAATGGCCTCTTCCAGCTTGGCCTTGAGCTCACTCAGAGCCTTCCTCTCAAACTCCTTGAGATCTGAAAGAAAGTTGCTCTCCTCCTTGTAGGAAGAGCTCTTCTCAACAGCCTTAGGCTTAAGCTCCTCTTCAGCTTCCTTCACCTCTGCAACATCTCCATCCACAACCTTGGTGGGCTCTTCCTGGGGAACAACAGCTTCACACATCTGGGTTTCTTCAGATTTAACCTCCACAGTCATGGTTCCTCCTGAAATGCAACCAAACAAAAAAATCAATTACAAAGTCCAAAAAGAAAAATTAGAGACAAAATCAACAAGGGAAATCAAGAAAGAAAAGAAAACCCACCTCGATGCTTTAACTAATTGGGACTGTGATGGGTTCACAAATCTTCTCACCCTTTCTCTCTCTGTGTGAGTAGTGTTTGTTTGGCAAGAAAATAGCAAGGGTTTGGCAACGGTTATATATTAATTTTGGAAGTTGGAGAAAAAGGAGACCCCACCAACGGTCACATATCGCAGAGGAGCCGTTGGAGGATTCTCTTCCCAAGGGTTGTGCTAGCCTGGAGGCCAGCATTATCAGGACCCACATAACTTAAACAAGATTTTATTTTCTACGACCAAGAAAATTAACTATTTATTTTTCTCGACAGCCAAACAGATTTGGCCATACCCTCGGCGCAGTTAACGGTAAGGACCCGTTTGGGCATATATCGTTTGATTCATTCAATTTTAAAAACGGCTATTACGCTAAAGTTGTTCGCCTTCAATTAGGAGAAGTTTAAATTGAAATTGTATACATGAAATTAAAACATTATTATATATTTATTGAACCCTTGTTTTCTTTCTCTTCCAACACATGTTTTGTTAAAGGGTTAAAAGGAAACGGTATTTTTCTTTTGTCAAGAACAAAAAGAGAAAATAAGTTATTTGTTGAATAAAGAAAATGCGATCAAAAGTAGGGGAATTATTGTTTGGCAAAGACAGCAAATTGGTGAGCTAGCAATCACATAATATATAGGAACCTACCACAAAGGGGTTGTTTACAATATTTACAAATTGCAAAATAAAATTGATTTATTAACTATAAATGGTGTTCCAATCATGTATTTGAATTCTATTATTTTTTGAAATGATTTTAATTGCAAAATTTTATTCCATGTGTTAATATGGGTTATTGCATTTTTAACTTTGACCATCAAATAAAAAAAATGATGAATGATTTATCAAACAATGATAAATAGTAAATTAAGTGAATGTGTTTGAGATTAATTGTTCGTTATGGTTGACCAACTAGTCAAGTGATCACATTATGTTTCAAGAGGTCAAGAATTATTTGAGTACATTATGTGAGGTTGGAGGAACGATATGTTTCTTTACCATATATAATCATATATTATGGTTACTTCATCAAAAGATGAAAATATTCTATATCATTGACAATGATTTGATGTCCTCAATGTAATCGGAGGTAGAATTTATTAGGATCGAGACGGGATATTTCATCCTTGCCCAATCTCCGATTCATTAACATATATATTTTTATACACACTTTTATAATAAAATATAATACTTTCAATGTGTTTTAAATATCCTTGTAGGTCCGAGTCAGGACACAAGGATGCTCATAGCCCATCAAGGGTGTTGCAGGAAAATTTTCAAAAAAAAGTTCGGATATGGTGATCGAGCGGAGAATTCGTCTAGTTGTCATCTCCATTTCAGTAATTTGATAACGTGTTAATAAATTATTGGTATTTTTTTAAAACTACACTATCATCTTTAACTATCTTTATACTTTTTCTAACCCGATGTCACATCTGAGACTCAAAACTCCAATCTCATATAGAGAGTGAGTAGCTAGGCTATCAAGTCAGACTCGACTAGTCAATAAATTATTGGTGTTAAATCATAATGGTATAATTTTGAATATTAGAATGAAGAGTGGTAATATTTTAGATCCATAAATCTGATTGAAAAATAATTCTAATAATATATATATGGGCACACTCCACTACAAACACTCAATCCGTCCGAATTGAACGAACACATCATGGTTTTTTGCTTTTCGCGTGCTTGAAAGAGTGCGCGACACGTGGTAGTGTAATGTCCCACCGTGAGAGTGTAATGTCGCGCACTGTGCACTTAAGTGAGGGGCAATTTCGAGTTTTTGCGCAGCAGAGCATACTGTTCATCTTTCTCATTCAGAGTGTAATGTCAATTGTACGAGTGTAATGTCAGCAGTGGATGAGTAATGTTCAACATTGAGCATGTAATGTCCAACGTTGAGATTGTAATGTCAACAAATGGAGACTATACACTCACAAGTGTATACTATACACTCACATAGTCCAGACTATACACTCACAAGTGTATACTATACACTCACATAGTCCACAGACTATATACTCGCAAGTGCAGACCATTGAGATTGTGATGTCAACCGTAGAAGTGTAATGTCAACAGTGGAGTGTAATGTTTAACATTGAGAGTGTAATGTCTAACATTTGAAAGTGTAATGTCCAACATTGAGAGTGACATTACACTCCCACAGGTGCACATTACACTCCGAATGAGAAAGTTAAACAGTACGCTTTGTTGTGCAAAAATTCAAAATTGCCCTTCACTCAAGTGGACAGTGTGCGAAATTTTCCGTGTTTCCACGTGTCAACAATCCAGACACCGCGCGAGAATTTACTGGCTGGATCGACAGTTCAGACGAGTTCGGATAGGTATGGAATTTGCCCGAATGTGATTATATATATATATATATATAATCTGAACTATGGTTATAAATAATGTTATCCATATTACATGTAACAAAAAAAACATTGGAGTGGTAGAGCACATTGCTACAACGAATTTTCTAAATCAAAAACATTGGTAGTCTTAGACCTTGACTATGTCTAGGTTCTGTCCATCTTCACTTTCATTTGTTTGCCCAATATTCTACAGCCTAGTATCTCCCCCTTTTCAGGGTGTGTGTCCTCTAATAGCCTGCCATGTGGCATGTCTCTCCACATGATTGGCTCTGCCTAAAAGTCATAGCTGCATGTGAATGTGATACATAAGACAGATACAGTTCCATGTCATGCAATACATTATACATGAAATACAGACCAATTTGATCATGGCCCATCCATGTTACCCATACCTATATTTGTCAACTATTACATGAGAGACCTTCTGAAATTAACTAATGTTGTTTGGTTTGGTTGGCACATTGTCATTTAATTCATACACAATCTTCTTAAGATACCACCGTCTCGTTTCAATTATTGCAGACAAATATACCCAATTATTGAACCATCATAATTCTATATTTTACAATTGCGGTTGAAAATTAATTTTTAGAGATAATGACATATCACTACACTCATTTTCAAAATCATTATTATTCATTTTCAAAACTATTACCCCAACTTTAAAAGTTTTGTTTAAGTGTCTCAAGAACTTAATAATAATTATTAATAATATTTATCAAATAAAAGTAAATCAGTTTTTAATTTGAACTGGACGGATCATAGATCTTTTACAAATCAATTATGTTAAATTTAACACAAATCAACTTAAATGTCCCTTAAAAATTATTGAGGTGACTGAAACAAAACTTTTAAAGTTGGAATACTGATTTTGAAAACGAACATTGCTATAGTGATCTATCATTATCCCTTATATTAAACAAGATTTTGACATCCATTTTGGTTTTTTTTTTCAGATTAAATGTTCTTGTTTCAGCTTATGTAGGTATTTCAGTTTGATACATTATGTGTTCAGTTTTGTTCCTTCTAATCATTTTTGTGTGGTTGTTAAACTTATATAATGTCACGTCAGTCAATGAAATGATGATACATGGGAACAATATATACTTGATAATGGTTGGCTAATTAAACATTTCAATCAATGTGTAGTCACATAGCAGACATTACATGTGTAGGAGTTGACAGTTTCATTCATATTTCATGGTAATGTACTAACCAAACAGTTGAACATAACATACAAAAAATTTCACTGAACTCCTAAACTATATACCATGTTGCAGCAAGTACTTGACCATCAGTACTCCACTTGGTTTCTTTTGAAAATTGGTTTTGGCCTCATAACCTCCTGCTCCAGGAAGGAGTGTGGATACCCATTCGGCCATTTTCGGGTATCATCTTCGGACAATCAGAGTTGTGTCCCTGATATGTGTAGATTCATCTTGTAATTACAAGTCCGCTTTACTTAACAGATCTTGTCATGTAGAAGTTTAATCATCTATGTCACTGTATAGACCAGTCGTCCTGCACAAGCACATAAAATGCTGTCATGGATCCAAAGTAAGCTATAACAGAGGAAGAGAGCCATTAAACCCTATGTCAAATCCTTTGAATAATAGTCACTTGCTCATTTTTCGTTCTTTTACTGTAGTACTCAGTTAGTTCTTCCAAAATAGGTACTCCTTTCCTGTTGAACGTTTTAGGGATTTGCAAGGCCGAGAAACTTAAGATGTATAAATTTTAACAAGTCGATACTGGAAATAAATGTTATTAGAGTAGATGTACATTTACAGATTAATACTAAAATTTATGTAACATGATAGTTAATTTGGGTGGGATAGGGCTCTACGTTTCTAGGATTTAATACATTGAAATTTCCAAGAAAAAAGGTTATTAATGTGTTCGTATTTCACTCTATTGAATTCGACCTGTGTAATACTGAATCCTAGGATGCAATAAGATGCATGCAATACTTATGCTTGCCAGAGAAAAAATAATCCCAGGAGATAGTCCTAATGGAAGTCTAATTTCTAGCTTCAATCCCAAATCTTGTGGGAACATACCTGTCATATGACAAGAAGGCCTCGCCTATTGTCCCAATAACTTTATTCCGCACCTTCCGCACACAAACCTATATATTTACAATTCAAATAAGTTGAGACAAATCGAAAAATAAACGGTATAAAAGTAGACTGTTACTAAAATCGTAATGCATACTTGCACTTGATCAATGGGCCCAACACTTGGATCTCGGTTTCTATGAATAACAATGCCGTTGTCGCATTTGTTTATAAAGTGCGCACTCCCACTAATATCATACAAATTAGGAGGTCCTCCATTCCATTGGTGCAACTGTAAGACACGTACAAGGGTTAGAACAACACAGATATGTGAGTAGAAAGACTGCTGTTTCAGCCAAATTACCTGTCTAGGATGTGCTACAAACCAAACATGGCAAGAATGATGCTGAGCAAATCGCTTGACCTTTGTAAGCATCTGACTAACATATTCAGTCTCCGTCCTGTTTCATTAGTAAACTCTAAATGTGGTTGGAATCGAATTAGATGGGAGCTCCAGTAAGGAAAATTTAAGAAATAATAATGACATGTTGATGTCATGATCCCGCATGAGTTTGTTTCATGCCTTCTTCACTTCACACGTCAAAGCAAATCTTGGACTTCATAGTCTAGATAAATAAACTAAACAGACTAACGAAGAAATTTAATGGATCTGAGTATATTAAATAGGCTACTCTCAAAAGGACAATTTTTCCAAAATACTATGATTGCTTGGCTTCATTACACAGAAAACAAATACTAATAGCAAGTAATTAATTTGACCTAACTGTAGGATTTGGTTCGAATGCATATATTTACACCAGCCTTCCATGGAAGGAAAACTAGAAGCAACATGGTAAAGACGGCTGAAGATATATTATATCTTGAGATTGCAGTTATTATTAATTAATTTTAAATTACACCTTAAAATACTAAGTCCACTTCAAACCAAAACTCAACTTAACAGAAGAACTTCAAAACTCAAATACAAAAACTGAAAATTCTGAAAAGGGTTTTCCACATTTTGAAACATAATAATTGGAGCTTCAATCGGATATAATGTAACTGCTAAACTTTCAATTAATTTAAACCACATGCGAACTCTCATCACGGACTCATTCTAGAAACCCAAATACTCATTCTTATATTTTTACTATATTTATATGGCTATTCCTTCCCGTTTGTTTAACCTAGTTTCTTCTTTCTCAACATACATGAAAATAATGGTCTTCTTATGCGCAATTTACTAATTAAATTACATATAATGCTCTAAGAAATTATATCATTAATATTAAGATTTTTTTCCACTAGCAAGATTAATCATTGTACATAAAATTTTGTTCCTTTAGTAAATTATATTGTTTTTATTTCTTTCACGCGCAAATATGGATTTTGGTGTGGGTGGAGGGATATATTTGTCCCTAATGGACTTATTTGGTATTGATGAAACTCAATGATGGAAATGCTATAGGAATTAATTTAGATAGGAAATAAAGTACTACTAGAAAATATGGACAGGAAATATACCAGTACTAGAAACATTAGATGGTTCAATTTAAATTAGGAATCACTTATCACCAGGTACTAGGATTAGAAACCGATCTTGATTGTCAAGAACATGAATGCATCCCCATTCAGAAACTTTCTTGAAAGCTGTCCATACTTTCCAATTTCTTTATTGATCGTTTTATGTATCCATTTGGTCTTAATAGTGATTATCATTAATCAAAATATTGCTAAGATCTCAATTCCGAAAGCTCCCACAGTTGTATGCTAAACTCTCAACCTAGATAATATATTACAAGAACCGAAAGTTTGCTGAAAATGTATCATCTAAGTTGCCACGATGAATGATGACTAGAAAAGGGTAATAAAAAAACAGCTAAACTTCATGATTCAAGACATTACAAGGAGAAGAGTCAGAAGACTTACTGGCTTGTAGCACGTTGATGATCAAGCTCGTTATATGGATCAATCACAAGTCCACGCACCCCATGCCTTAAAACTGCTGCTTTAGCAAGATCTAGAACCCATTTTATACTTGGGAGACTATCATCCTCACACCTAGTTGACATCCCATTGGTTGAACATCAAACATTATGAAGAATAAATAAACAGCATATTGTAGCGAGACTATCAGCATATGAGCCGCAGTGAATTTTTCGGTTCTTCTGAGTCATACAGAGAGAGAACCAAACTTATTTTTTGAATTATGGTAGGCGAGGAAACCAGTAGATATTTGATAAAAGGGACACAAAAGTCCAAAATCATAAATTCCCCACAGCTTCCGAGCAGCATGCTAACAAAATTCAGACAGAATAAAGAATTGAAGATTTTTTTTGAACTCGATCTTTTATAATTACACGTACTCCATATTAGCAATACATATTAAATAGCTTGGACCAATGACCTGCACTTCTTCTGGTAGTTGGCAGAACAAATTTTATTACATATATTATGAAGCATAAGTATCTGACAATCTCTGAAATTTGTATTATATTTTATTTGCTTGATTAGATTACAAGAGAACCTCTTCTTATATAGGAAGAGATAGAATAATCTAGAATAAGAACATTCTAGCTATAGTCCCTAGGAATATTCTAGATACATGCTTTAAGAACATTCTAGATATAAGCCTTAGGAATATTCTAGATACGAGCCTTAAGATTAACACTCCCCCTCAAATTGATGTGGGTTGACCAATCAATTTGATTCCAAGAAACTGATGACGGTGGCGAGTGACGGTGAGCGGTGCGTGAACTCGAAACTCGGAGAACATCATAACTTCAATTCATAACTCGGAGGCGGAGACGTTGAGGATGTATACCCAACTTGGAGACGGAGACCGGAGCTCGGAGACTGGGGACTTATACCCAACTCGGAGACTTTGGGAATTTATACCCAATTCGGAGACGGAGGCCGGATTCAGAGACCGGACACGGAGCAAGATACCGGGTGCGCTACGGCTTCAGCACATCTTCTCACATTCAAGAGAGGCTAATGATAGAAAAAAGAAGGAATAACAAAGATCCGAACGCCTTGAGTAAACGCCGAACTCATGTCAATCTGGAAAGTTGATGGTGAACAAGGAAACCGGCTGAAAAATTACGATAGCAAACGGGGGTATTGTAGCAAATCGGGGTACATCGGCCAACAAGGAACTTGGAGGTACAACTTCGAGCAACTAGAGTGCCTTGCCAATGGAAATCGAAATTAGAATGCCTTGCCCACCCGCTAAAACATGATTAACGAGTGGGCAAAGCAACACTCATACAAAAATTGAACCAAGGATTGAAAATTTTTAAAGAGGCTCTGATACCATGACAATCTCTGAAATTTGTATTATATTTTATTTGCTTGATTAGATTACAAGAGAACCTCTTCTTATATAGAAAGAGATAGAATAATCTAGAATAAGAACATTCTAGCTATAGTCCCTAGGAATATTCTAGATACATGCTTTAAGAACATTCTAGATATAAGCCTTAGGAATATTCTAGATACGAGCCTTAGGATTAACAGTATCAAACTAGAAAACCAAATAAAAGGACCGATGCACCCCTGAATATAAACAAGTACGATGCAAAAGCTTACACAAGGCCATCAACTGTAACATGTAGTGAATGAAAATAACTCATGCAGTCATAAATAAACTGACGAAAACAGTTAGAAAGTGTAGCTCACCTAATAAGAGAAAATGTATCACTTAGCCATTGTTTCCCTTCCTCCAATTCCTCAACACTAATCCGCTCAGCAGATTCTCCATACCTAGCATGGATGCACAATAGAGAACAAGAGAGTGGGAAAATGAAATGCTTAAGAAAGAAAAGCCTATCCAAAAGGTAGAAATATATATTTATATACAGGTACTATTATCCAGTTAACTTTCTGCTGTTTCTAGAACTACTATGCATAATTGGAGTGAATAACAACTAGTTGGATATTATAAGAAATGTGATAGTACAGAGAACATAATAAACCATGCATATCTAATTTCACAACATATATCAACGTAATAGCTGGATGTTAACAGAATATATTTAAACTCTGCAGAGGTAAATAATAGTGAATTAACTGTTTACATTATATTACACTAACTGGCCTTAAGCAGGTTAAGTTTTTCATTTTCTCATGAAATATGCTGACTTTCCTTAACAATGTCTAGAACTTGATATGATCCTACATAAATGGGCTACGCTGAGCCAGATTATGTTTTATAAGTAAAGAAAATGTTTCCCCTTTACTTCTCATTCTATTGCAAAACTAAATTTAAGAAACAGACTAAGATTTGCTAGTTTTAAGAATGTAGAGTTTGAACTTAAATTCTTCTTCTATCTGATGTCTTACTTCACAGTTATCTATTACGAACCCAACTGATATAAATCATAGGGAATCGATGCAAAAAAAATTGAAACAAGCAAGATGAAAGTTATGTAATTATATGAAAATTTGATGTGCATTTACCTTTCATCAAAAAAAGGTTTCTTTATGCGTTTCTCCAAAAGTTTTCTAGCATGTTCACGTACCTATTAACCAACAAACAAGATAAATAAATAAAATTGTATACATAACTAAAGGATGCAGAATGCAAAGACATAAGAAGTGGTGAGATTCAGCATAAAGTTTTGCCCGATGCTCATACTATTTATTGGGATTTACGTGTCTAAGAAGAAATGTCATTTGTTTATGTATAACGGTAGATTGAAATGCCAAAAGTGCAACCATAAAGTGTCATCACTTTTAAAGAGGAAAAGTCCAAAATAAATCTACTGGGAAAACAAATCAGCTGTACTGGGTTGACATTTTATTGTGTCTGGAATCTGAAGTCCTACTTAAGTCGTGAACCCGATACCTAAGCATTTCTTTTTATCTCCTCGTTCTAGGTGCTCTCACTACACTTCCTAGTCCCATGCACTATTGATGCTGTTTTGAGTTTCTGGCATCTACTTGTCTTCCAATTACCACATTTCGCTATAGGAAGGTCATTAATGGCATAATCTCTCACATTCACCAATCAATAAAAAAAACACAATATCAGATAATAGAGAAAATAGCATGTGGATTCAAATATAAATGATATAGAGCGTGTTATTGAAACAGAAAAGAACACAAAGCAACATCTTTGAAGTCTTTGTTCATATTTCATCCAGCCAATTAACTTTTAGAGTAAATGATTACTTTCTGAAAATGGCAATATTGGGCTGCATATATGGGCTTCGGCACCCAATATTGGGCTGCATATATGGCAATATTGTGTGTGGCTTTTGGCTTTGTATGTGGTGATTTACCTGTCGCCAAACAAAGTGGAACTTTATTGTCCCCCTCACATGTAAGCCTCAATTTAGATTTTTTTTAACGCTAACCACAATATGTACACAATTCCAATTCTCCCCTTCATGTATAAGCCTTTTCTACCATAGATGAGCCACTGTGTGTAGAGGAGAAAACACAGGGGAGAGAACATATACAGGCCACGGCATACATATTTTACGTCTGCCCGTGAAATGGAGATCACAAGGGAGGAAACATAAACTCTCCAAAGCAAACCAAGATCTAATACCATGTGAAGAAATTAATTGGTCCCTAGAAATACAATGGAATAAGAGTTAACCTACCGTGGGAATGAGAAACGAACTAGGAAGTATAAATTAGGAATAAAAAACAAACTAATGCTATAAAACATAGAGATGACTAGATAGTTGTATTTGATAGGCTTAAAAATTAAAATGACTAAATATATATTAGTATCAAGCAAGATTGTCTATTATTATTCAACCATATAAAATTAAATTAAAAGATAACTTGGGCATGCCAATGAATAGTGTTCTCTCCTAAGAGCTATTCTCACATTCGGAGAATAGCAAGAGTCCAAAGAGTACAAGGGTGGAAAAAAAGCAACTAATTCCAACTTTAAATGTATGCATTAACTAGCTCACCTTGTTTTCCATAGAGCAAAGTGCAAACTTCCAATCAGAAATTTCATTAAGATTGCACAGCAGAGCATCAATCCACTCACTCTTGCCTGAATTGGGAACCCCAGTAACAATAGTCAATTCCCCGGGCACAACCTGATAAAGATAATCCATACAACTATTAGAACAAGAACAATGGGCTGTTAACAAAAGAACAAGTGTAATGGTATCTGTCCTTTCTTTACAGCTCAAACTAGCATACGGAACTGAAAAGGAAAAGCCAAAAAAGGAAGAACCAAATTTTGATCTCTTACATTGTAAAACTGAAATTACCAAAAAAAATCATCTTACATTGTATAATGGATTTAGAGCCTTCCATCCTGTTGAGATCCCAAAGTCAGAACCATGAGTTCGATGATAATACGCATCAATCTCATCAAAATAATCTCTGAAGTTAAACAATCCACGAATAGGATATAACTCAGCATTATAAATAACTTCTTTCAGTGCATCAGCTCCTAAAATCATGAGAACCTGAAGGTATAATAACATATATCATTAGCTTATGCAACAATCTCAGTTCAAGGTGGCTATGTCAATGACTGCAGATGTTCCAAAAGCATGCTGCTGTGGCTTCTCAAAGGGATGACCTTTAAGGATCCTCAGGGAACACTGAAAAAAGTTACTCATCCATATGTGTGATGGATTTACTACAAGATAGAATCTAGAAGAAAGAAAGCATGGAATTTTCAATGACACTTCAACTCAATTAAATAGTAACACAGATGCTCATGAATCACAACCTAGAAATTCAAACTCAAATATAAAATGCCCTAGAAACATTAAAATTATAAAATGTAATGAGGATGTCAATATCGAACCTCATTTGCATCCTTGAAATGGTCAACCTCGTTTTTCTTTGGCCATTGAACACGCCAGCATCTATTTGCCCGCATAAGAAAGAAAAGATTATGCCTGTTGAAGTCACACAGAGAGTGCAACAAATAGAACAGTAAACAGTATTATCATGACATGCATACCTTTCTCTCCCAATACGTCTTGCAAGTTCTTCAGCTAAGGCTTTCCCAGGCTCATCTCCATCGGTAGCGAGGATTATCCGAGATGCCTGTCAAGTTTTTGTTTTTATTAACATATGGAAATGACAAAAGGCCTTTATATTTGGTTAACAGAAAACAGAATGCTGTGAACTATTTCTACCAACCTTCTTAAGGTACTCTTTGCAGTTCCACAGATACTGATATTTTGTGTCCTAGCTTTACACAATACACCCGAGAAAAGCATCAGAGTCATACCAGTCACATACAAGACATTGTGCAATGATAAATAATGGAAGCAATCTTAATAATGTTGAATCCATTTTCTTGGTGTATGTGTATGCCATAACAATTGCAATAAACCACAAGCAGCAAGAGATAGAACTAAAATGAACTCCTTTAGATAAACTTGAAGAACCAAAATGAAAAGGGAAATGTGTAACATTGAGTATAATTCCTTATGTTATATATACAAGACTCAGATTTCAGCTAAGTAAAAGATGATGCAGCCTAACAGTGAAACAATTATCATGCATAAACATAAGTATGCAGTGCGAACAAGAGAGCTAACTACCATGTGGAAAATAATTCTTCTGTTAAATAGTTCCAATTAAGTACTGTAGTACTGCATAACCGTTTCCAAAAAATGCAAGTTATGGAACTGACATGAAAAAGACCCGATCACATAATCTAAAACTGTAAGGTTGGGCTTTGAGACAAACCTGGTCTTCAGGGGGTACTTCATTCTTGCTAACTGATGGAGGTGCTCCATCAGGGACACTCACACAATTATGAAAACCAATTTCTGCCATTGCAAGCTTGTCCATTTCACCTTCAACCTATAATTACAAATTATGAAGTATAAGTTTCTGCTGAAAATGATATTAGAGCAATGTAGGAGTCAACAAGAAAGCCATACAATGATTATATCAGTTTCCCCCTCTATATCGTCCAGTCCGTAGAAGATCCTTTCAGTGTCCTTCTCCTGAAATGGAGAAGATAATGGAGAGATAGAAGTCAAAATCTATCTACTGCAGTATTTTACTCCTAAAGCAAACAGTAAACTATAAAAATATAATTATAAAAAAGGGAAAAAATTATAGTAAATATATGTGATTGAGGAAAGCAAGTTGAAGAAAAAATCGTGTGCTCAGCTGACATAATACCTCCAGAAAAGCACCTCAAACAACAACCTGTTAAAAAAAAACTTACAGGGCATTATTCCCTTGTGCACTTACCTGATGGATATACATTTCCTAAATATCCCACCTTATCATATTTATTTTAGCAAATAGAAGATACTTAAGATGCGTTCAGATAGTTTTTTTGTGTGGGAATGGATGGGAACTAGCCCCTTCGTTTGTGTGTAAATGAAAGAGATTCAAGAAAAATTGTGATCCCTATCCATTCGCATTGCCTCACATCACCCTATTTTCATTCCCATTTTGCGGAAATAGGAACCAACCAACCTATGCCTATGGGATGGTTTGGATAGAAATCAAATTGAAGCTAGCAAACAATAAACATTTGTTAGATATTACAGCAATAAAGTTTTCATTGAAATGAAGGGTACAAAGATACACCTCACAACCCCACTAAATTCAGAATACGAATCCAGGGTAGTGTTAGTTGTAATTACCAGCCGAAATGACTTGGTGACACCCCTGTACTTGCAACTTACAAGTGCTCCCTTACGTCTATATGTGAATGCAATTTCAACCTGTCAATAAAATATCGGGAGGCATATAAGGTAAAGCAGAATGACAAGTTAGGAAACATAATCAAACTGTGGCATTTTGCATCATTTTAGTTACCATCTTCTAACTGTAGGATGTATCATTATAAATATAAAACTAACAGAGCTTTTTTAAAAATTGTGTGCCATGCACCTGACCGCCGTAACTTCTTTTTTGCATAACTAAATTTCTCTCCAAAGTTTCCTTCGATATCGACCTCTCTGCAAAATATGCAAGTAGCTGAAACCAAAAAAAAAAATTTAGCTTCCCAATATTCCTGAGGAAGAGAATAAAGATAAGATAGTACTAAAATATAATTAAGACAAGAAAAGATAGTGTTAAAAAATCAAATTAAATTGTAACAACAAAGGAGAGGAGTGTATATTAGCAATTGGCATTTATTAGAGTGTGCAGTTCACAGCACCATAAACAAACATTGAAGATTAGACAACAGTACGCGAAAAGGTATTTTGTAACTAATATGCTCAGGTAGCAGAATAAACTAATTAGCGTGATATGCTTACTTATTTGTTGCGTATGAACAAAAATAGTCAGCATCTACTGAAAACATCGATAAAAAACATGATGTGTTTGAATTATATGAGCAACAGACAAAGGGCATAAGTTATCAACCAATACCTCAAGTAAAACAGTTTAATTATAGAGTTAAGTTATATAAAACTATCATTTGTGCTTTCTTTCTGCTAACTATGGAACTTGGGTCGTTCCTTGCAATGTTATTAATAAAGGGGACCCATTGCAGAACGAGTGCATAGAGAAAAAAATATAGCAACCTATATGGAGCAACACACAAGGGAACCTTTTCGAAAGTCAACATTGAGAAATTCAGATTTCATACCATCATCAAGAAAATCTAATTCAGGTGATGAATCAAGTTTGTCCATGTAAATAAATCACTTCCATGACATGCTCCATGATGACATATTCACAATTATTTAGAGAATAAAATATGGAAGTGGCATATACAATAGAAAAAAGAAACAGAAGGCTTGTTTGATACAATGGAAGATGTAGGTGAACGAAAAGTGAAGCCTAAACCTCATTGTTGAGGGGTTCCAATCCCAGACTCTCCTCGGAGATTGTTCTTATAATCTTCTTTGGTTTGATCACTGGGATCAGACTTCCATTTGAAGGCTTGATATCTGCAGAGGCCTGCAACCATAACAACTTTATTATACACCAAAAAATCTCATCTCAAATAATTTCAAATGCATAAAATATTAATTTTTCTGCTATATTACTTTAGTGCTGCCTTTCCAGCCACATTTTGCACGAAAACACATCCAGCACGCAGAAACCCTAAAACATTAAAAATTACAAAGAAGAGGCATCTCAGAGGTATGCTTGGAATTAAACTAGCAAATAAAGAACAAGGGTAGAGAAGAAGGTCACCAATCGTGCTCAATAAAAAGTGATAAGCTCTTCTCCATTGAACTCCCACCATTGCACTAATAACAAAAATGGCATAAAATACATGTATGAAATAATAGAAAAAATATTGTCTAAAACAAAAAATGCCTGGAAGTGCATAAACTGAAATTCAACTAATACACGGAATGGTATTAATATTTAATACACAGAAAAGGATACACGATTCAATGTCCTAAAGGGAAAAAAAATAGTTCAAACATCACATTGTCATTGTAGATATGTGGGTTTGAATCTCATTGCATGGGTGGGGAGAGGGGTAAGGGGAAAAATGCATATCAAGAAAAGATAAACGTTCAAACTTTTCCAATGCCAAATATTCTTGGACATACCTTGACAGTTTCTTGCTAACACTTAGTGGTGATTGTTTCTGTAAAGTGCATCACTCAGCATCGGTGAAAGAGTTAAACCATACCAATTTGTAAATAAAGATAGTGTTTGTGTGGTAGATAATCTTTTCATAAGGAATTCGCAGAAGAATTAGTATCACGCGGTGATGCCACTCCATGACAAGACCTTAGTAGAAAAGAATTTTAGCAGTATAGTTCCAGATAATGAAATTGATGCAAAACTAGAAGCCTCGAACTTTGATCGGTGGGAAAAAGGTTAAGATATTCACAGGGGTAGAAGAAGATCAATAGAAACTCAATTAGTTGAATATCCCTTTATTTTTCAAATAACACTACCAAGAAACCTTGAAAACTGTAAATCCCTCATACAGCATTTGGAAGAAGAAGAAAAATAGCCTACTTAAACAAACAAAAGCAGACAGAGAGAAGCAAAGAAAAGTATCGGAAACATTTACCATTGGACAAAGCAAGTTATTGTACTGTCCAGGTAAACACGAGTCAATATCAATGCCCAACTCCTCCATTCTCCTGCTCAGTTTAGCCGCCTGAGGAAACCCTGTAGTGGGCACCAGACCATTCTTTCCCTGCTCCGACTCCTCGTATTGAACTACAAAATTAGAAAAGATGCAGACAGTAAAACATCAAATTGGCTCCTTCTGGATCATCCAACTGCATTTATCAAGTTTTGGGTACTCAATAACTAACATAACACATGGAAAATAAAGCCAAACACCAACATAGACTAAAAATCAATGTGGGTCTAAGGAAAATCAAACAAAAATACCATTTTTATTTCAAAAAGAAGCACCTGGTGGTGAATAGGAGAAGCCGTTGATACGGATGCTGAACACTGGGCGAGTCCTGGAGATGGGTTTTGAAGAAAAGGCAGGGCAGAGGCGAGTGGAGGCATGGAGGAAGCGAAGAGGAGGCGATGAAGGAGGTAAAGAGATTGGGAGATGAGTGGGTCTGAGCAGATGATTGGAGCCCATGAGTCGAATGGTGGAGGAAGAGATGAGCCTGCGGTAAGGGTGAAGGATAAGCAGCATAACTCGGAGAGACTGGAAAATGATGGACACTCTCTATGAGATGCTATCTTCTTCTTCTCCTTCGTCTACAGTAGCTCAAGTTCCATGGGCCATGGCTGAGAGGAGCGGTCGTAGGGGTTAAGGGTTTAACAATAGCCTCGCTCTCTCTTCAATCCGCGCCCAATAATTTAATAACACATATGAAATGGATATATGTAACTTATGTTAATAATTTTTAGGGTAATTACATAAGTATACTTAATGATACGTCATTTTCACATAAGTACACTCTAATATAAAACTCGATTTTGTTGTCATGCAAATTACATTTAGTCTCAATTAACTCTAACATAGTAACATGGTTAAATCTGACAGAATTTAAACATAAAAAAACCAAAATACCCCCAATAGTTCTTATTTAAAATCAGACCGGCCGGACCGGTTCAAATTCAAAATTAATTTATATTTATTTAATAAATAAATAATATATAAAAAGATGCTTTCAACATTTGCTGAACTCTCTGGTCATTATTAATATAATTAATTAATTATTAATAATATATTAAATCTCTAAATGACCTAATTTTCTTATACAAGTTTTATTTCGGATTCAAGATATATCAAATCGAAGAGAATTAGAAGATCTACAACTTTTAAAAAAAACGTTTTTGTTTACACATTATTAATTATTTATTTACATTATTAGTTATTTTTTTAATTTTATTTTTTAATGATTAATTACTAAATAATATAATGAAATTTTCAAATGACATAACTCTCTATACGAGTTTCGTTTCGGGATCATAGTATATCAAATCGAAAATCATCCGATAATCTTCAATTTGATATAATATGAGCCTGAAATGAAACTCGTATGAGAGAGTTATGATATTTAAAAGATTTATTAAATTATTTAATAAATCATTACAAAAAAATATAATATATTTTTATACAACAAGACCTTAATTTAATTATTTATTTATTTATTAATAATAAAACAATTTTTATAATAATATTATTATTACTTTATTTAATACATATTATGTAATTATTATTTTAATTAATAATATTTTTAATGATTATTTAATAATAATAAAATGTTTTAAATTTGAACCGTTCAAACCAGAATTGAACCGATCTGACCAGTCTGCTTTTAAATTAGAACTATCGAGGGTATTTTGGTATTTTTGCCTCAAACTTCTGTTAGATTTAACCCATGCTAGAGCTAAGTGAGACAAAACGTAATTTTGGTGACTGCAAAATCGAGTTTTATGTTTGGGTGTACTTTTGTGAGAATGACGTATAGTTTGGTGTACTTATGTATAATTACCCCTAATTTTTATATGGGAAAATGTCAATTATTTTCTTCACAGTATACGCGATTTTCATTTACTTCCCTCGACCAACTAATACGTCTTGACAAGTCACTGAACTATATGACTTTATCACTTAGGCCCGACGGGCGTTAATTTTTTAAACATTCTGTTAACTTTTTTTTGAAAATGCCCTTATATTTAAAAAAATTAAAAATTACATAAAAATTATTTTTTTCAAACTTTTTTAAAATATATATTATTCTATAAAATCAATAATAAAAACTGATTTTAGTATTAAAAAAATATTTTAAAAATATATAAAAAATTATAAAACATAAAAACGATGTTTAAAAACCGATTTCATTTATAATATTTTTTTCTTTAAAAATAATATTTTTTAAATAATATTAGAATCAATTTTTATTATTTATTTTATAAAAAATATATATTTTAAGAAAATGTTTTTTTTAATTTATTAACATAGGGCAATTTCGTCATTTTGATCAAAAACTAGCACCGTTGGGCCTTCGTGAGAAATTGTGAAACTTCGAGGACCTGTCAAGACGCATTAGTCGGTTGAGAGAGGTAAATGAAAATCGGGTATACTACGAGTGAGTTAAGTGACATGTTTTCTTTTGATATTATTCAACTTAAATTTTTGTTGCAGGTTACTCAGTTTTATACTGTTAATCTCGTATCTATAGGTCAAAGTAGATAAAAAGCCGATTAACAAACCATAGTGAATATATGTATTTTATAAATAGTGGTCTTATGTAACCGTGTTCATCATCGAATACAATACCAATTTAAGAGATTCCCAAATTAGGTAATAAATGGGGCAAGTAGACTTTTATCTACTTTGGTCTATACATGCAAGATTAACAATTACAAAAAGACAAAAATATTGTCTCATTTAATTTCTCCACCAAAGATACGGTGAATTTCAAGCAATAAAGCTATAATTTAATCAAACTTGAATATAGAAACTCCAAGGTTGCTATAAATTCAACGTGGAGTCTAGAAAAAGTAAAGTGGCAAGCACGAAAAAATACTTCGGTCCAGACTTTTTACTTTATATAGTTGAGGAATAACCTCAAACTTACAAGCAAGTTGTAAGTTCACCGAAAAGTCTTTTATGGAAATAGGTTGTCCGAAATGAAATTGATTTTTTTCTGCAAAACCACACGTGGAAACTAGTGGACCTCCCCCCGCAAAATAAGTCTCTAGGTTCTAAGTGGATTTTCAAATAAAAAATGAAGGTAGGTGGATCAATAAATAAGTACAATGCCATAATTGTTACAAAATGTTATAAACAAAAGGAATATCTTAATTACTTTTATGCGTATTCTTCTGCGTCGAGAATAACATTCATAAGGATGATGCTTGCAATCACCGCCTTGCGTAGTATGAAGTACATCATATGGTTTCTTGACTGAATGTATGGATGAAGAGATCTACATAAAACAATCATAAGGTTTCGTATCTCCTAAACAGTAAGAATATAAAAGTTGGTGAAACCACTTTATGCATTAAACAGTAAGTTGGTGAAATCACTTTATGCATAAGGATGATGCTTGCAATCACCGCCTTGCGTAATATGAAGTACATCATATGGTTTCTTGACTGAATGTATGGATGAAGAGATCTACATAAAACAATCATAAGGTTTCGTATCTCCTAAACAGTAAGAATATAAAAGTTGGTGAAATCACTTTATGCATTAAAGCAAGCTCTCAAACAATGACATCAAAAGTTTGTCGATGCAATGATAGCTACTGGTTATAAAATAAATTAATGTGATAAATGCATTTATGTAAAAACTACAAATAAATGATATATTACCCTATGATTATATATTGATGACATACTCATTGCGGGGTGATAAATATAGGATTATAAAAAAGACCAAGAACGTGTTAAACTCCAAGTTTAATATGAAAGATTCGAGACTCGCATATGTGATTACGGGTATCCAAATCAAACTTTATGCTAAGGATATAATTTTAACTCTGACACAATATGTGGATAAGATACATGACAAGTTATGTGAGCAGAGTATATTGGTGAAGTCAAAACTCCAATAGACACTATCCAATATTTATCTAAGAACAAAGTTGATAGTGAGAACCGAGTAAAATACACACAAGTTGTAGGCAACTTAACGTTTCTCATGAGTTGTACTATACTTTATATTGTATTCACGGTTAGTACACTGAATAGATTCACGAGAAATTTGGAGGAAGACCACTGGAAGACAATCATAAGAATACTGAGGTATTTACGACAAACTTGTGATTATAGACTGCATTGTACGAGAGAACACGTCGTGCTAGATGGATACTTTAATTCTAAGTTTAGTATTTGATATAGAAGAATTTCAAAGGCACGAGTGGATATATTTTTACTCTACCAGAAGAAGTTGTGTCATGAAAATTCTCAAGAGAAACGATCATAACTAGATCAATTGTTGGCTTATTAGAATTCCCTCCAAATGCAACGAATTGGGGTGTAAACAAGCCGAATCAAGCTTCATTTTTACAGGGCTCGGCTCATGAAAGAAGTGTTAGGCTCGGGCTCGAACGAGTTTAAGAAACTAAGCTCGAGTTCGGCTCGAAATATAGTAGACAACCTCGAGCTCGAGCTCGGCTCGATTCGACTCGCTTAAATCTCAATACATATATTTGTTGAAAATTAAATATAACTATATATAATTCATTAAATAATAAAAGAGTCAACTTGATATTGACTCGACTTTATTAGACTCATCTAATTCTACTATAAATATTTATAAAAAATTTAAAATATGTTAATGTAAATACATAACTAATTAAATATGAAACGAGCTGGCTTGCGAGCCTATTGAGCCTTAAAATGTTAGGTTCAAGCTCGGCTTGTTTAGTAAACGAGCTCAATGTTAGCTCGGATTCGGCTCGAGCTCAATTATAACGATCACGAACCGATATTTAATGAGCCGAGCTCGAGCGGTGCCAAAAACTTGTTGGGCCCGTAGACAATTGTCCACAGGCACCCGATAATGCGCAAGTGCACGCGGTCGCTACAAATAATAAAACATGGTAAGCACAAGGTCAAATCCACAAGGAACAATAAGGGATAGTTCAATTAATTTATGTCATCAAGTGTAAATTAAAGTACTCGATTTATAAATTGGTTTGAAGATTTGTAAAGTAAAAACGTTTAGGAGAGACTATTCAGTTATCCCTCTCGGGTAGAGAACCACTATGAGTCTGCAATAAGCACTGCAATAATAGGGTAGGGGTTCCGAAGAGTTGAACCTCTTTGGATCTAAGTTCGTCCGTCACCCACCAGCCCTCTTAGACACGGCAACACAACACACACAAATAATGTTTGAATCAACAAATACTATAAGCATTAAGCACTCGAAATCAATCATATATACATAAAATACTCCAGTACATACTCATAAATTCATCGTAATAAAAGGTTACGACCTAGAATCCATGATCACGGGTATTTAACCCATGATCATGGTGGTAAAATCAAAATCCATAAAGATAAATAAACAATTCGAGTTGAATAAGAATGAAGAACCTAAAACCAAAAAGGTTGAATAACATGAATCGTTGAAACCCTCTTGATTGTTGATGTGTAGCTTGCTTGATCTTAACACTTGAACCTCCCTTGGATCGGATTCGAGATTCTTTCAAAGATCCCAATTCTCTCCTTGGTCGATCTGGTAATCTACTCTTTGCTCTCCCAAAACGTGATGGCTACGTTTCAAAAATAATCGATAAGTGGTCCCCACAAAGTGCTGAAAATTAGACTTTTAATTGTTTATCTCGCGGATGTCACGGGTCGTGACATGGCCCATGACACACTCCCGAATGTGCTTCTCCAAATGGTGGTTGTGGGCTAGTGTCACGGGACCTGTCCTCAACTCTATGCGGTTAACTTTGCCTTCATGTCACGTACCATGTCACTTACTGTCCCTTGGCTACTCCAATTGTTTTACTCGATGCTCCTTGTCATGGGCAGTGTCATGGCCCATAACACATGCCATCACACTCACCAGATTTGCCTCATGAGCTCTATTTAGTCCAATTTGCGAGATCTACACACAAATCACTCCAAATACTCTCAAAGAGATATAAGGACCAAGATCAGTATTTTAACGCACTTAGTGGCTAAAATACACAAAGTATGAGGGTATTAAATATCATGAACATACATATGATGTGACCGCATCAAGTTACAATATGTCGGTTATATATGGGTTGAGACTTGATGGCTCAAAATGAGGTTCATATTTAGAAAAAATGTGTAATAACTATAAAATATTGAAAATGTGCAATTGTTTAGTGTGTGTGAGTGAAATCAAAAAAATAAATTAAACAACGATCAAAACTCAATTAAAAGTGAAGGTACGCAAAGATTTTTAACAATAAAAACTAGCAACCACGTGTTAGATTAATGCTTTCACTAATCCAATCACATGCAATTAATCACTCTAACATGTTTTATGTTTGGCTTATGTTGTAATTACGTAACACCTAATCTCAATTCAACAAACCCTCTCGTGAATTATAGTCAATCTTCAACTGCACTAAGCTCTACAATTTTTGAAAAAAGAGAAATACTTTAGGAGACCAATCTCTCGAATTCTATTTAGTTATACCCTTAATCCAACATCTCATAATCAATTAGGAATTAAATGATGAACCTTGAGTGGCATACTTAGCATTCAAACATTAAACTCAAAAGTAAATTCAAACAAACTTGCATAGAGATTAAAATTAAATAACCATAAACTTCATAGAGTAATCAATAGCACAGGTCTAACACCCATGGTTATGGGTTTCTAGCCCTTAACCATGGTGTCCATATATAAATTTATCAAATACAACAAAATCCAAGAAGAGAAGAAAATAAGGAAAACCAAGAACCCAAAATGGGTTCGGAGACAGGCGAACTCTTCAATCTTGGTATCTCTTGTTCTTCTTTTTGTTTCCTATGGTAGATGATAAAATGATGAAGGAAATTCCTAGTCTTCAACCTTCGAAGCTCCAAAATGGGGTATTCAATGGTGTTCTTGAGTTGGAGAAATTCCCTAGAAAATGAGGGTTGGTAGGTAAGATGTGTATCCCCAAAAAGATAGGTCAAAGGCCTTTTTCAAAATAGGCATGTGATACATCATATGACGCCCATTACTCAAAACTGTCACGCCCTTGTGAAGCACCGTTACACTCTTGGTTACAAGTTTCAGTTCAAATATGATGAGATCAATGTGCGCCCGTCACACCAAGTCGTTACATACTTGTGACGGTACATTCACGCCTTACTGCCAATATGTGATGGGTTCGATGTGACGCCGGTCTCACGAACCCGTTACATGCTTCTAAAATCTCATTTCTTTCCTTCTTTGCCATTTTCTGAAACTCTCCAGATAGCGCCAAAATTACATGTTTTCTGCACATGAGTTCGATGATAATACGCATCAATCTCATCAAAATAATCTCTGAAGTTATGCAATCCAGGAATAGGATATAACTCAGCATTATCAATGACTTCTTTCAGTGCATCAGCTCCTAAAATCATGAGAACCTGAAGGTATAATAACATACTGCATTAGCTTATGCAACAATCCCAGTCCAAGGTGGCTATGTCAATGACTGCAGATGTTCCAAAAGCATACTGCCGTGGCTTTTCAAAGGGATGACCTTTAAGGATCCTCAGGGAACACTGAAATAAGTTACTCATCCATATGTATGATGGATTTGCAACAAGATAGAAGCTAGAAGAAAGAAAGCATGGAATTTTCAATGGCACTTCAACTAAATTAAATAGTAACACAGATGCTCATGAATCACAACATAGAAATTCAAACTCAAATATAAAATGCCCAAGAAACATTTAAAATTATAAAATGTAATAAGGATGTCAATATCAAACCTCATTTGCATCCTTGAAATGGTCAACCTCGTTTATCTTTGGCCATTGAACACGCCAGCATCTAATTGCCCCCACAAGAAAGAAAAGATTACACCTATTGAAGTCACACAAAGAGTGCAACAAATAGAACAGTAAACAGTATTATCATGATATGACATGCATACCTTTCTCTCCCAATACGTCGTACAAGTTCTTCAGCTAAGGCTTTCCCAGGCTCATCTCCATCGGTAGCAAGGATTATCCGAGATGCCTGTCAAGTTTTATTAGCATATGGAAATGACAAAAGGCCCTTTATATTTTAAATATTTGGTTAATAGAAAACAGAATACTGTGAACTATTTCTACCAACCTTCTTAAGGTACTCTTTGCAGTTCCACAGATACTGATATTTTGTGTCCTAGCTTTACAGAATACACCCGAGAAAAGCATCAGAGTCATACCAGTCACATACAAGACAATAATGATAAATAATGAAAGCAATCTTAATAATGTTGTATCCATTTTCTTGGTGTATGCCCATAACAATTGCAATAAACCACAAGCAGCAAGTGATAGAACTTAAATGAACTCTTTTAGATAAACTTGAAGGACCAAAATGAAAAGGGAAATGTGTAACATTGAGTATAATTCATTATGTTATATATACAAGACTCAGATTTCAGCTAAATAAAAGATGATGCCGCCTAACGGTGTAACAATGGTCATGTGTAACCATAAGTATGCAGTGTGAACACGAGAGCTAACTACCATGTGGAAAATATTTCCTGTTAAATAGTTTCAGTTAAGTACTGTAGTACTGCATAATCGTTTCCAAAAAAATGCAATTTATGGAACTGACATGAAAAAGACCCGATCACATAATCTAATCTAAAACTGTAAGGTTAGGCTTTAAGACAAACCTGGTCTTCAGGGGGTACTTCATTCTTGCTTACTGATGGAGGTGCTCCATCAGGGACACTCACACAATTATGTAAACCAATTTCTGCCATTGCAAGCTTGTCCATTTCACCTTCAACCTATGATTACAAATTGTGAAGTATAAGTTTCTGCTGAAAATGGTTTTAGAGCAATGTAGGAGCCAACAAGAAAGTCATACAATGATTATATCAGTTTCCCCCTCTATATCGTCCAGTCCGTAGAAGATCCTTTCAGTGTCCTTTTCCTGAAATGGAGAAAATAAAGGAGAGATAGAAGTCAAAATCTAGCTACCGCAGTATTTTACACCTAAAGCAAACAGTAAACTATAAGAATATAATTACAAAAAGGGAAAAATGATAGTAAATATATGTGATTGAGGAAAGCAAGTTGAAGAAAAAATCGTGTGCTCAGCTGACATGATACCTCCAGAAAAGCACCTCAAACAACAACCTGTTAAGAAAACACTTACAGGGCATTATTCCCTTGTGCACTTACCTGATGGATATACATTTCCTAAATATCCCACCTTATCATATTTATTTTAGCAAATAGAAGATACTTAGGATAAGTTCAGATAGATTTTTTGTGTGGGAATGAATGGGAACTAGCCCCTTTGTTTGTGTGTAAATGAAAGAGATTCAAAAAAAATTGTGATCCCTATCCATTCGCATTGCCTCACATCACCCAATTTTCATTCCCATTTTGTGGAAATGGGAACCAACCAACCTATGCCTATGAGATGGTTTGGATAGAAATCAAAATGAAGCTATCAAAATATTTGGTAGATATTAAAGCATTAAAGTTTTCATTGAAGGGTACAAAGATACACCTCACTACCCCGTTAAACTCAGAGTACAAATCCAGGGTAGTGTTAGTTGTAATTACCAGCCGAAATGACTTGGCGACACCCCTGTACTTGCAACTTACAAGTGCTCCCTTACGTCTATATGTGAATGCAATTTCAACCTGTCAATAAAATATCAGGAGGCATATAAGGTAAAGCAGGATGACAAGTTAAGAAACATAATCAAACTGTGGCATTTTGCATCATTTTAGTTACCATTTTCTAACTGTAGGATTTATCATTATAAATATAAAACTAGCAGAGCTTTTTATAAAATTGTGTGCCATGCACCTGACCGCTGTAACTTCTTTTTTGCATAACTAAATTTCTCTCCAAAGTTTCCTTCGATATTGACCTCTCTGCAAAATATGCAAGTAGCTGAAACCAAAAAAAAAAAATTAGCTTCCCAATATTCCTGAGGAAGAGAATAAAGATAAGATAGTACTAAAATATAATTAAGACAAGAAAAGATAGTGTTAAAAAATCAAATTAAATTGTAACAACAAAGGAGAGGAGTGTATATTAGCAATTGGCATTTATTAGAGTGTGCTGTTCACAGCTCCATATTCAAACATTAAAGATTAGACAACAGTACACGAAAAGGCATTTTGTAACTAATATGCTCAGGTAGCAGAATCAACAACTTAGCGTGATATGCTTACTTATTTGTTGCGTATGAACAAGAATAGTCAGCATCTACTGAAAACCTCTATAAAAACATGATGTATTTGAATTATATGAGCAAACAGATAAAGGGCATAAGTTATCAACCAATACCTCAAGTAAAACAGTTTAACTATAGAGTTAAGTTATATAAAACTATCATTTGTGCTTTCTTTCTGCTAACTATGGAACTTGGGTCGTTCCTTGCAATGTTATTAATAAAGGGGACCCATTGCAGAACGAGTGCAGAGAGAAAAAATATAGCAACCTATATGGAGCAACACACAAGAGAACCTTTTCGAAAGTCAACATTGAGAAATTCAGATTTCATACCATCATCAAGAAAATCTAATTCAGGTGATGAATTAAGTTTGTCCATGTAAATAAATCACTTCCATGACATGCTCCATGATGACATATTCACAATTGTTTAGAGAATAAAATAAGGAAGTGGCATATACAATAGAAAAAAGAAACAGAAGGCTTGTTTGATACAATAGAAGATGTAGGTGAACGAAGAGTGAAGCCTAAACCTCATTGTTGAGGGGTTCCAATCCCAGACTCTCCTCAGAGATTGTTCTTATAATCTTCTTTGGTTTGATCACTGGGATCAGACTTCCATTTGAAGGCTTGATATCTGCAGAGGCCTGCAACCATAACAACTATATTATACCCCAAAAAATCTCATCTCAAATAATTTCAAATGCATAAAATATTAATATTAATTTTCTCTGCTATATTACTTTAGTGCTGCCTTTCCAGCAACACTTTGCACGAAAACACATCCAGCACGCAGAAACCCTAAAACATTAAACATTACAAAGAAGAGGTATCTCAGAGGTATGCTTGGAATTAAACTAGCAAATAAAGAACAAGGGTAGAGAAGAAGGTCACCAATCGTGCTCAATAAAAAGTGATAAGCTCTTCTCCATTGAACTCCCACCATTGCACTAATAACAAAAATGGCATAAAATACATGTATGAAATAATAGAAAAAATATTGTCTAAAACAAAAAATGCCTGGAAGTGCATAAAATGAAATTCAACCAATACACGGAATGATATTAATATTTAATACACAGAAAAGGATACACGATTCAATGTCCCAAAGGGAAAAAAACAATAGTTCAAACATCACACTGTCATTGTAGAAATGTGGGTTTGAATCTCATTGCATGGGTGGGGAGAGGGATAAGGGGAAAATTCATATCAAGAAAAGATAAATGTTCAAACTTTTCCAATGCCAAATATTCTTGGAAATACCTTGACAGTTTCTTGCTAACACTTAGTGGTGATTGTTTCTGTAAAGTGCATCACACAGCATTGGTGAAATAGTTAAACCATACCAATTTGTAAATAAATATAGTGTTTGTGTGTCAGATAATCTTCTCATAAGGAATTCGCAGAAGAATTAGTATCACGCAGTGATGCCACTCCATGACAAGACCTTAGTAGAAAAGAATTTTAGCAATATAGTTCCAGATTATGAAATTGATGCAAAACTAGAAGGCTCGAACTTTGATTGGTGGGAAAAAGGTTAAGATATTCACAGGGGTAGAAGAAGATCAATAGAAACTCAATTAGTTGAATATCCCTTTATTTTTCAAATAACACTACCAAGAAACCTTGAAAACTGTAAATCCCTCATACAACATTTGGAAGAAGAAGAAAAATAGCCTACTTAAACAAACAAAAGCAGACACAAAGAAGCAAAGACAATTATCGGAAACATTTACCATTGGACAAAGCAAGTAATTGTACTGTCCAGGTAAACACGAATCAATTTCGATTCCCAACTCCTCCATTCTCCTGGTCAATTTAGCCGCCTGAGGAAACCCTGTAGTGGGCACCAGACCATTCTTATTTAGCTACAAAATTAGAAAAGATGCAGACAATAAAACATCAAATTGGCTCCTTCTGGATCATCCAACTGCATTTATCAAGTTTTGGGTACTCAATACCTAACATAACACATGGAAAATAAAGCCAAACACCGCCATAGACTAAAGATCAATGTGGGTCTAAGGAAAATCAAACAAAAATACCATTTTTATTTCAAAAAAAGCACCTGGTGTATAGGAGAAGCCGTTGATACGGATGCTGAACACTGAGCGAGTCCTGGAGATGGGTTTTGAAGGAAAAGCAGGGAAGAGGCGAGTGGAGGCATGGAAGAAGCGTAGAGGAGGTGAGGAGAGTGGGAAATGAGTGGGTCTGAGCAGATGATTGGAGGCTATGAGTCGAATGGCGGAGGAAGAGATGAGCCTACGGTAAGGGTGAAGGATAAGCAGCATAACTCTGAGGGCCTGGAAAATGATGGACACCCTCTGCTGGGACAGTGGTGTGTTCAAATATGGCTTAAGTATGATATGCTATGATCTTCTTCTCCTTCGTCTACGGTAGATAAAAGTCCTCTTAGCCCATTCATTATCAAACCCTAGTTGTATTTTATAAATAGTGGCTTCATGTAATCGTTTTCATCATCAGATACAATACCAATTTTGGAGATTCACATGTTTGATAATAAACGGCGGAAGCAGAATTTTATCTACTTTTCCCTGTACATACGGGATTAACAATTACGGAAGATGAAAATGTCGTCTCCTGTTGTTCAGTTTCAGACAATCAAACTTGAATATAAAAACTCTAATCAAACTTATGTAGAGAAACTTTAAGGTTAAATTTAAACTCAGCATGTTGTTGAAGAAAATGATGAAGAAGTGGTCGAGTATAGAAGAAGTAAAGTGACAATGACGAACAAATACTTCGGTCCAGACTTTTTAGTCTATATTGTCGAGGCATAACATCATACTTACAAGCAAGTTGTAAGTTCATCGGAAAACCTTGAAAAAAATAGGTTACCCAAAGTGATATCGATTTCTTTCTACAAAACCACACGTAAAAATAGTGGATATTCCTCCGATAAACAACTCTAGGTTCCAAGTGAATTATTAAAGGAAAAATGAAGGTAAATGGAACAATAAATAGGTACAATGCCATAATGGTTACAAAATGTTATAAACAAAAGGAATATCTTGATTACTTTAATATGCATTCTCCTGCGTAAAGAATTACATCCATTAGTCGCTTTGCATGGTCTTGAAGTATATCAAATGAATGTCAAAAATCTTTTTTGACTGAAGATATGGAAGAATAGATCTATATCGAACAACCAGAAGGTTGTATATCTCTAGAATAAAAAAACAAAATATAAGTTTGTGAAATCACTTTATGCGTGAATACAAGTTCTCAAATAATGATATCAAAAGTTTGTTGATTTGATGACAGCTAACATGTATAAGATAAATGAATGTGATACATACATTTTATGTAAAAACTACAAACAAATGATACATTACCTTATTATTGTATATTGATGACATACTCATTGTGGTGCGTAAATATAGAAGCATAAAGAAGACCAAGAACGTGTTAAACTCCCAATTTAATATGAAAGATATGAGACTCGCATATGTGATGCAGCGTATGTGGCTAGGAATAACTCTTTATCAATATTCGTTGATTCGCAAGAATACCGAAGATGATAGATTTGAGGGAAACTTCGATTTTTTTATTAAACTTCAAAAACTAAATAACATAAAGGTATAAAAGTGCTTAAATAGCCAAAACGTAATTGCAGAAAAGGAAATCATAAACTTATTGAAAAATGAAACAAATTATTAAAATTGCAAAAACTGTCCGAAACTTAAGAAACTACGATTTTGACCCTCTAGATGATCTCCGATGGCCGAAATCTGTCGTTTCGCATGGCATAGCCATGAATTCGACTTAGACGACCGTTTCTGGCCGAAAACACTAGTCTTTTGTCCAAATCTGACACTTTCGCGATAACTCTGAGTGTTCTACCTTCTGCATACCGACTTCCTCGACCGCACCACATCAATATGTGATTATGGGTATCCAAATCAAACATTCTATAATAGATATAATCTTAACTTAGTCACACTATATGGATAACATACTAGACAAGTTATGTGAGGAGGATATTGGTGAAGTCAAAACTCCAATAGACACTACCCAAAATATATTTAAAAACAAAGATGATAGTGAGGACCAAGTAGAATACACATGAGTTTTAGGCAGTCTAATGTATCTCATGAGTTGTACTAGACATGGCATTACATTCACGGTTAGTACATTGAGTAGATTCATGAGTAATCCGGGGGAAGACAATCATAAGAACATTGGGGTACTTACGACAAACTCGTGATTATAGTCTGCATTGTGCGAGAGAACATGTCGTGCTAGAGGGATATTCTAATTTAAGTTTAATATCTGATATAAGAGGATTCCAAATGCACGAGTGAATATGTCATTACTCTGCCAGAAGAAGTTGTGTCATGTAAGTTCTTAACACAAACGATCATAACTAGATCAATTGCACCAATCAACGCCTTTAGACTCCGCGCGAAGCCCAACGATCTACAAGTCACAATATACCGGTTAAATATATAGGTCGAGTCCTGATGGATCAAAATGTGGTTTGTATTTAGGAAACTTGTGTAATAATTGTAAACTGCTGGAAATGTGCAATGGTTTAGTGTGTGTGCGCGAGTAAAATCAAAATTGTATCAATGCTCGAATAAATTAAATTAAACGACGATCAACACTTAATTACAAGTGAAGAATGCGAAGAATTTCACTAATAAAAATTAGCAACCATTGGTGTTAGACCGATGCTTTTACTAATCCAATTACGGTCAATTAATTACTCTAACATGCTTTATGTTTGGTTTATGTTGTAATTACGTTATCCGTCGACGTTGGATATGTCTAATCTCAATTCAACAAACCCTCTCGCGAATTATATTCAATCTTCAACTGCACTAAACTCAACAATTTTTGAACAGAAAGAAATACTCTAAGAGACCGATCTCTTGAATTTTATTTAGTTCTACCCTTAGTCCAACTTCTCACAATCAATTAGGAATTAAATCATGAACATTGAGTGACATACTTAACATTCAAGCATTAAACTCAAAATAAATTCAAACAAACATGCATAGAGAGATTAAATAACCATAAAATTTATAGATTGAGCAATAATAGATGTCTAACACCCATAGTTTTTGAGCTTCTAGCCCACAACCACGGTCTCCATATATAAATTTATCAAATACAACAAAATCGAAGAAGAGAATAGAAAATAAAGAAAACTAAGAACTCAAAATGGGTTCAGAGACCCTTGACCTCTTTAATCTTACTATCTCTTGTTTTTCTTGTTGTTTCTTATGGGAGGTGATAAAATGATGAAGGAAATTCCTTGTCTTCAACTTTCGAAGCTCCAAAATAGGGTCTTAAATGGTGTTCTTGAGTTGGAGAGATTCTCTGGAAAATGAGGGTTGGTAAGTGGGTAGAGTGTGTATCCCCCAAAAGATAGGTCAACGACCTTTTATATACTTTCAAAATAGGCATGTGACAGGATGTTGCAACTGGTGTTAAATCATATAACGCCCGTTACTTAAAACTGTCCATTCTTGTGAAGCATTGTTACACTATTAGTTACAAATTTCTGCTCAAAGTGACGCGATCAATATGATGCCCGTCACACCAAGCTGTTACATACTTGTAACCCTCTTTGCCACTTTTTAAAATTCTCGAGATAGCTTCAAAATTATATATTTGCTACACATTTTGCCCAAAAGTCTACTTGAAGGCATCAAAAACACAAATGCTAAAATAACAATATATTGAGGACATTTATGTGAGAAACGTGAGACAAATTATGACTAAATATGAGAAAAATGATATATTAAGTGTGGTAGAAAAGTTAAAATATTAGTAGATGCATCAAAATTAGAAACATAAAGTTTTTTGTTTATCAACAATTACCCGTAAGAGAATTTTATTTTAAATCTTTACACGATATGAGAGGCAAGTGAGGGTTGAGATATTTTGTTAACTAATGCCCACTTGTCTGATATGGTTTTGGCGGATATTTGCATATCAGTGTTCATTGTGCATTGCTCACTCGCATACTGTTCATTTAAGGGCATTTTCCATTCAGTTGGATTGTTCATCAATAATAATATCATTTTTTTAATCGCTACATAAATGAACAATAATTTTTCTTCTCAAAATCGAAACTACTTTCACATATTGTATATATACACAGACGTCAGGATGTAACTCAAACTACATGGACTTCCATGCTCTATTTTAACTGCTTTCCCAATTTGATTCTGCCCTTTCAATTACTTCCCGCAATGCAGCTGGTCCCATATTCTTGAGAACCTACAGCCAAAACCCAAAATTAGAGACAACAATATAGTGAAAGGACTACGAATTTGAAATACAATCTACTTTTCTGTCACGGGCTTTGAAAACACAGACGTAACCATTTTAGAATTTCTATCTGAAATGCAGGTGAGAAATATTTCCTCTTCGTGAAGAGAGAACAAATGTGTATTTATTAGCCAAGGTAAAAAGAAATGGCACAGAAGTACCCCAAAACCTATCAACATGAGATCAAAATAGTTCTCTTCGGAGAAAAATGGAGCACTCAGCAGAGTATAGCAAGAACCAAACCTCATTTGCATCTTTGAAAGAAGTAGACTCATCTTTTCTTGGCCACTTTACTCGCCAGCATCTGATAGCCCACAAAGGATAAACACAAATTAAACACATAGGAGCTTAAAGAAATGTACATTCAATACAAGCATTTTTGTGAAAACATCAGCTATCAAGTTTGCTAACTTCTAAAGCTTTCTACCCTCCCAAGAAAATTCACGGGCTTAGTGTTCAAATTGCTGCTTCATATGACATTTTACATGCAACTGGTGAAAAGAAAAGAAAAGAAAAGAAAAGATGAGAGAAAGTGTAACCTTTCTTTTCCTAGGCGACGTGCAAGCTCTTCAGCCAAGGCATGGCCAGGTTTGTCGTCATCGGTAGCCAGAATGATGCGTGATGCCTAACAGGTTTATGGGAAAGTAGGAATAAGACACATCATCTGATTATCAATTTAAGCTGGTGTAAAAACTGGAGACTAATTTACAACCTTATCCAAGTACTCTTTGCAGTTCCATAAATACTGAAATCCAGAATCCTGTACACATGGACAAAATATAAGAATTAGCAAAATTATCGAAGACTGAAAGGGGCTATTTGTTCCTTCGAGATGAAAGAGCATGTCAATAACATTACAAACCAATATATATGAAGGCAAGTTGGACAAGACCAGAAAATAACCATTAGTCAGGAACTACTATTTCCATATTGGTTTAAAAACATAATAATGCCTTAATATTTCATCTTTAGTCTATGGATGCAGCAATAGCCATTCATATTTAAGCCTATGACAAAACTTATATTTTGTCCTGATGAATAACTACAGAAGAAAAGAGAGGCCCAAAAGGACCACATGTAGTATAATAATTTAGACAAGAAATATGTAATAACATCCAACTTTTGAGGCCTTATACTTGAATATAAGATATATTGGTCACAACGCATAACATTTTGTGCCTACAACAGCGCAGCGGACTTTTGTGTGTAGGGCATTTATACCTCAATAAAACCAAATAAGAAATTGCATTGTGAGTTAATATATCCAGTGCTTAGCAAGCAAAGAATGTACATTTTGTGTACATGCACGTATTTGTACATTTGTGACTGCAAACACATACAAGAGACGGGAAAGAAATTGAAGGAGGATATCTTCGTGTGTGGAATATACAGGGACATAGTTTTCACCAGAAAATGAGATTCTACTAGCAGCAAGCATATCAGCATGAAGTTAGTTTACTGTTCTAAATTTAATACCAAAATGGGAATGGTGATTAGTTTGCCACATACAAACAGGGTTGACAGAGTGTCTTTGAACAGATTAGTGTGGGTGGACAAACCTTTTCCAAAGGTGGTAATGGTTTTGTTGAAACCGTTCCTGGAGCACCCCCTGGAACACTTACACAATTAAAGAAGCCAGCTTCCTCCACTGAAAGCTTGTCTGCTTCACCTTCAACCTATATTCAATACCAAGATTATAATGATGTCAAGATATTAAATAAACTATTAAGAAGAATCCAAAATATGATATCAGTATTTACAATGATGATTTCGTCAGCATCCTTTATGTCATTGAGTCCATATAAAAACTTCTCCGTGCCCTTTTCCTGAAAGTCGATACGAGATATTTAAAACGAAATTTGATCAAAACACATTCACATTTTACTTCACAAAAAAGAAGATATGCATGCAATAAAATAAGTTTTTTCTTACAATCTGTTGTAAGCAAATTTGAACAAAAGAGATACGTTCAAGGGGGACTTTGGAATAAAATTGGGTTCGGGTATGACTATATGAACTAAAAGTTATGAAACAAATTATAAAACAAGTTTAGTTTCTTTATGCAAATCTGACATTGTTAAAATATCTGTAATTTACTTAGTTTACCATACAGGAATACTTTAACCCCAGATGCTACAGTTTGCTATTTTCTTTTCTGTTTATATCAAACATTTCAATTTGTAACCAAATACTTGCATAACTGGAGTTTATGTGAGATGTTACAGATCGTTGTTGCACTTTCAAAATAAGCATGTGTGTTGTCATTTCATCACAACTACGTTAACTCAATAGCAAGGTTTGGCTCACGTACCTGCCAAAACCTCCTTCCTAAGGTTCGATACTTGCAGCCAACAAGCTGGTCATGTTTTTTATAGGTGAAAGCAATGGCAATCTGCAAACAGAACTTTCATGAAAATTTGAAGAGTAATTTCTCTATCAAGTGGCCAAAGGACATTAATTTCTCGATCGATAACAAAATCAGCAATGGTGTAGCCGTGAAGCTAGTATTCATTGGAGAACATGAAGCAAATTGAATAAAACACTCCACCAATTTGCGTGTATAGTACATGACAAAGACTTGCCAGGCAAAAAGGTATTTCTCCAAGAACAGTTGAGGAAGACATGAAATGTAAGAACAAGTTCTCAATAGGATGAACAAAGTTTTCATACTTTCTTTTTAATATGTCTCTCACTGGTTCAATGTTTAAATCCCTATGTTTCATCAAGTCAGAAGCATAAGTTTACTTAGGATAAGGATATAGATCTGTCGAACAGTTGATTCTCTTTTAGAAGTATAATCTGTGCAGAAATTTATTCTATCGATATAGTTCATTCTGAACAGAACCTTGGCCAACTGTATTTGTAGCCTATAATGTTTCTATACCCTATAAATTACCCCCACTACAGCATAAAAACCACACAATTGATAACGTTGATAACAGTATAAGCAGACCTCGTCGCGACGAGATAGTTGCATAACACCATTTCTTTGCAGAGTTTCCTGAGATATTTTCCGCTCACTGAAATATGCTATTACCTGTAACAACAGCAAAAGGTAAATTGTAAGTTATCAACATGGTATATCAACACACATGTATCAATGCAAAGAAACTTGGGAAAGGAATAAGAAATTAGAATATTAATGGGAAACGATAAAAGGACAAAACATTTATAACTACCTTGTCTCTTGGCGGTTTTAATCCTAGACTCTCTACTGTCATTTCCCAGGAAGACTTGGCCCTGTTGATTCTATCAGGCATACCCCCGATATCTGCAGAGGCCTGCAACAAAATTAATAACTAGTTAACATGAATTATGATACAATCAAACACAAGTGTGTATGTCTATATGACTACCTGGTCAGCCCATCCACATTCACTGTGAAAACACCTCCACATAGCGAAATTTCTACAAGAACCCAGTCACGCAGATAGACCAAATCAACACAACATATTATACATAATGCAAAATTGGAAACAGGTCGAAGTCTCTTACGCATTTTCGATGATATGAAGGGATAAAGTCCTCCGTAGCGACTGCCCACCTCTACACTATGTAACCAAGCAAGAAAAACATGAATAAACATCTAGAAAAGGAAAGCATGATGATAAAAAAACTTCGGAAAGGCGCCACAAAAGACACACCAAACACATACATTTCATATAAATTTTGATTTGGTGATTCTATCATCAATACTCGGCAAATTCTTGCCTTGACCCAGTATACAAATAATGCAGTAAATAATAAACCAAATATCCATCCTACAACTCACACGTCCACTTCCAACCCAAAAATTATGGATAATAAATCAATTTGCAACTGCATGTTAATGGTAATTTAAGCAAATGCTGTCGAAGACAATAACAAAGTAAGTAATACCTTGGGACAAAACAAGAGATTGTAGCGTCCAGGGACGCAAGAATCGTCGCAGTTGATTCCGAGAGCCTCAATTTTGTGCTTCAGTGTGGTCAGCTTAGTGCTTCCCTCCTCTTTCTGCTCCTGAGTAACTGGAGAAGTCGATTTGGCTGCACAGGAGATACAGCGAGACCTCACTCTCAGTCCCAGTCCCAGTCCCAACCCAAATCGTCCTCTGGGAATTGATTCTTTGCGACTGATAGAGGCGAGCAAGTTTCTGGTGGTGAAGAGCCTCTGTTGAAAATCTGTAGCTACTGCCATTTTTATCTTCTTCTTCTTCTTCCTCTGATGCGAGCGAGTGGTGGGTAGCTCAACACTGGCGCTTTTTCATTATCGCCAAGCTATTTGCCGGAAGAGATTGTGTTGGGCTCTTTAAAGCCCAGCCCATCCCGTAGGCCCAATATAAAATTCAAGCTCCAGCCCATTATTTAACAAACTTGGTCCAAAAGAGCACCGGGTCCAGGGTCGCGCTAGAGTACAAACATGTTGGTGGAGTACAAATGTCCGAACCAATCTGTCACCACACGATGTAAGAATGGACGCATCAGATTCTTCATAAGTAGCGGTGGCAAGTCAATGTAATTAAAGTGTTTATTGGATGGCGCAAGTGTCATTGCAAGCAGCATCATGGGTACGCTGGTATTTTCACCGAATTGATTGATTCAGTGGATTATCATTGCACAAATTTCGGGTAATTCGAATTTATGATTGAGCTTGAGGAGATAATGATTTGTGATTGAGCTTGAGGAGATAATGATTACGCAAATTTCGCCAATTTCAAAATTTAAGAAATTAACTAACCCTTAATCAGCTACACTCCTACAACTGAAAGGAAATCTTTTCTAATCAAGAATCACGGGTAGGTAATTATAGTAAATTAACGTCGGTAATCTTTCATCAGTTCAGTTGCTGAGTGTGTTTGTAATGTTTCATCTGTAACAAAACAAAAGGTCATGTGTCATTGGTATCAAAAATCATGTCTCGTATGTATGGGAGGTAGTGTTTTGGAATATAATTGTTGTCTGGTAGTTGTGAACTGTCATCAGTTAGTAATGTTTAATCCTTGCAATTGGTTAATTGTGGTCTACATATTGAACATATATTTTGGTGTTAAATGAATTTTAGTTTCTAGTTCTTATTATTTACCCACATTCTTTGACTGGGTTACAGACAATCCACGGTGTTTTTTGTTTTCATATTATACATGAATGTTTACAGTTTAATTGCATATCTTATCTTATAGTTTCAGTTTCCTGCTCATATTCAGCAGTGACTCCAGTAATTTTGTACCTCAAATTGTTGGTTTAGAATGCGAGTGACACATTTTTAAAGGACAATAGGTGTTACTTTAACACACATGACATTTTTCTATCGAACTCGCGTATATGTCATCGGTATAATTTGTGAAATGTTCCCAATTTCTATTTTGTGTCATCAGTCATATTTCATCTTCTATGATATGTATAAACATTATGACAGTATGTTTTTAAATAACACAAACATCCAAAAAACCTATTCTATCGATTTAACTCGAAGTACAAATAGATTAATTGAAATTGTTACATATTATCTTAACCTAGTCTTCTTCGACTCCATGTACCCTCGGTCTCCTGCTTCCTCGTTATGAAAATCTCCGCCACCACTTGTGTCATCATTACTGCCTTCATCATCGCAGTCATCAAAGTCGTCTTGTGTACCATGCGACCCACAATCAGACATGTCAACTCCAGTAATCATGCAGAACATCATTGAGTAGCTGTCATCACCAATGTTATAGTTCTTAATCTCAACGTATGCATGGCTCAGGACAGCGAACACATGTGTCAACAACAACTTATAATAAAATGTGTCATTGTGTCAACACAACATGAATAGAACATCGTAAAGTGGTTATGTGTCATCAACAATTATGCAATTGGATTTCTGTTGCAGCGTTTCATCGTCATAAAAAGTACTGCATTTTTAAAATTTAATTCAGTCAGGATTGACAACATTATTAGGAATAGTTTGATTGTTTACCTGTTTGTGTCGTAGATGGAGTCGAATGAAATAATGTCGCCCCATTTTGTATAGTTCACTCTGGACAAGCCATCAGCCCAGAACAATCAGGACAGTCGATCATTTTCATCGTGGTTGTACTCATAATATAGATCCAGATTGGGCGCCTGGTCACTGATGAATTCGTTTATGACCATCTATAACTTTCATCTTCGCCAACCATACATATATATATATAAGATGGAATAGATTTGATTACTTGACAACTGAATTTGATCTTCGACATCGTTCATCACTATTACTGCCATACATAAGCTCATCATCAAACCCGAGTCTTTCATATGATATGAACTGTTATTATGTAAATAATATAATAACTAACCTCCATTCGATGAAGATTCTTTCATAACAGCCATTAGTTTTACTTCTGAATGATGTAGAAGCAGTCATTGTCGTCTCTTTTATAATCGTTTTTGAATCAATACTCCCTTGATTTTAGGAGATGATTGGTAACACCCGAAACTGATTTACCAACGTACCCATGTTGACTATATTCAGCATAATCTTTTGTTCATTTTTTGTGTTTCATCTCCACCGCTAATTAGTCTCATCTAACAGCTAGGATACGTTCTAATGTTTGTAGTATTAACCTTATTTGTATTCTAGTTCATCCCCCGGGTCCAACTAGAATACAAACTAGATAGTAGCATACAAATATTAAAACAGTTCCTAATCGTCCGATCTTGTAATTAATGGGTGAGATTTATACTGACTCATCAATGGCACACTAATGTAATTATGAATTAATTGATAATTTATTTTAGTTATTTGACACCAATATAAGGGTATAAATGTATTTTTACACAATTAACTACTTTAATTATTATTTCCTAATTTCAATATTTTAAAAATATAATTGTTTGACAATTAATTATGGAATTACTCCATAATTTCATCATTCATTAAATCAATTTCATCATGATAGTTTCAAATTATGAAATCAGTCAATAATTTCGTCATTCATTAATTCGATTTCATCGTGGCAATTTCATCATTTAAATGGGTTCATCATGGTAGTTTCATATTGTTTAAATCATCACGTTTCATGTGTCAAGTTTCATGTTGTTCAAATCATTATGTTTCATGTGTCAAGTTTCATGTTGTTTAAATCATCAAGTTTCATTGTGTCATTCGTCATGATGACATATCATTATCTAATTCTTGAAGTGTCATGTCTCATTGGTCAAGTTTCATAGTTTCATCATCTAATTTATCAAGATTCATGTCTCATTCATCAAGTTTCACAAATTATATCATGGTTTAATGATTAAAGTTTCATTGTTGCCCACCATAAAAGAAATCAATCATTCTTAAGAGTTTTAGTGTCATTCTTAATTAGGAAAAAATGCACAATAAACACACAAAATGTTGCATATTTGTTAACCTGATGGAGACAAACTGGACACTAATCATAATTAACTGCTTAATATAGTCGTATGTGAACTCTTGAGAAAGAGCAAAACCCACCCTGGTCCATGATCTATAACCCCACATTGTTTCATCACGCACACAATAACAAATATGCGATATGATTTATGAATTCCTCAAATATGTTAATTCAAGGCATCCATTCAAAACCCCAAAATCATTATAAATGTTGTCGACAACCCATCATGGAGAACCTTGCATTGGGGTTTTTTTATATGAATAATTCGGTTGCCATTAGCAGACATCGTGAGATGTAAACAACAACAAAAATGACGATTGTAATTCAATTCGAGACCTACCGATTGGGTCCCGATCTCGTAACTTTTCCTGCGGGCGCCATAACTGGTGGTGACGACGGCCATATCTAAAATCGATAGCGGGTGCATGACCGAGACGTTGTCGAAATCAAAGCGATGAGACATCGATGGTTCCAAATGGCAACTAAGACGTCACCGTGGCAAAGAACGCAGAGTCAATCGAGCATCAATATGTTGTTGGAGTCGCGGTGGCAGAGGAAGCGAAGTGGAGATGCATCAGAGACGTTGAGATATCGCCGAAATCGATGTCGGTACGTGGAGAGGGTTTCATGGCCAGTGATGATGACGAGCTTGACTTCGCGGCGAGGTGACCCTTTGACATCGAGCTATATATATATATATATAACATGAAATGACCAAAAAGCACTAATTATATATATTTTTTTATTTCAGTTATTAAATCAGACAATTAATTAGAACCATGGATTAAAACTCATCCAATATAGATAATAGGTATTCTAATATTTGTACACTCATAGTGATTTGCAGTGGAGTTCGTCCAGAGCGTATACCATATACATAGGACCTTGATTTGTGCGTGGCACAAATTTTCAAGAGTAAATCGGTCTGATAACAAAAATATGTCTTCTAAACTGTTTGTTAGTTGCAGTTTGTTGTACGGTCTAATAACAAAAGTAAAACTTGATTACTTAATTCACTAACAAATAGGCCTCACTACATTGATAGATTTCTTATGATTCTTCACTGTTAAATTAGTCCTTGATAATTATATTCTTTTTATCATGTTATTATTCTTAGTTTGACTCTAAATAGAAGTAAAAAATATCTATATAATTCTGACACGCTCAAAATTATGAGTGTCCAAGGAAACCTAAACAATCAAACCGAATCAGTCGGTTATGTTAATTGACTGGTTCAATTTTAGTTGGTTTAGTTTCGGTTCAGTTAGTTTAAACTGTTCTAAAATAGAATTGACCAACCATGGTTTAGTTTCTCTCCCTACCCTCAAACACTCATCATTTTGCTTCTCCTTCAAACCCTAAATGCCATTTGTCATTCTTTTTTTTGTTCAGAGCATAGCTAATAGAAGAGAGTAGTGAGACACTTGAAGACGAAGTTGGCCGAACGATTCGAGAGACGAAATCGAAGACACTCACAAAGAGAGAAGAAGTCAGTCGATTCGAGAGCCGAGAGAGGAGAGAGAGACCCAAGCAGGCGTTTGGCGTCTTCAGCGTGATGAGAGTCTCGGCGTCGACATCTCTCTTCGATTCAACGTCTCCCACTTTCTCCACAAAGGCACGAACCCCCATGGCTTCCTCTTTTCGAATGTTACCGCCTTATATTTAGTGTCCATCTTCTCTTCTTATCGCTTTAGATCCAAAATATATCATTATTTGACTTGGAGTCGGTTCGAACCGAAAATCGACCGACCAGTCAATTCGATTATGACCAAATTGATTGAATTGGATGGTTTAATTTTGGTTTTCTTTTTTAGAAAACCAAACCAGTCAGTTTGGTTCGATTCCAATCGGTTCAATTCGGTTGTTGAAATTTGAACCTCCCTACTCAAAATATCAGATTAGTAAATAATTGATGGTTTAAATTTGAAGAAAGCAAAGTAGGCAATTAAGTGTAAACAAAATGAGCCCTAATTACAAATAACGTCAGTTACGAAAAAGAGAGAGCGCACAGACGCAGCCGCCACAAAACCGTTATCCTAAACATCTGGAATCATTGAAGATGGCAACCCTAAAATGAACCAGAGAGGGCCACGTGCTCCATCTCCTAATAATGTGGAGGTCGTTACTCACTAACTCCTATTATTATCGCCCTCCCCTCATTTATCTCCCATTTTCTAACTGCCCACACCACTCTCTCTCCTCTACAAAATCTAAGTCACTCTTAGTCATAACCTCGTACTGTACTTTTGCAGAAATTAAGGTAGTCTCGTTGCTGATCAGATTTTCAAAGACAGACACACAACATTATCTCGATTTGTTCTAGCTTCTTCAGGTCTCTGTCTCTTCTTTGCCACTCTACTCTCATACTCTGTCTTATACTTATTAGTCTCTATGTTTTCTAATTTCATTACATTATTTATTTACTTTCCTCCACAGGTTTTTGCTCAATTACTACAATGGCATTGAGTTTTTGTTCCAATTGGGGTTCCTCTGTTATCAACCCTGCAACAGAAACAGAGCTCTTTGGTGGCGATTTAAATTTTTATAGCAACACTGAAAATTTTGTTTTCAATGACCAATTTCTGGATCAGCAACTTGCAGCTGATTATGATCATAACCACTTGCTCTACCCAGACACCAACCCTCTCAATCTCATCTCTTTCCCATCCGACAACCTCGTACCCTTCGATTCCTCGTACCAGTACATTAAGCGCCGCAAGAGCTTCGAGGACGACTGTTACGCGAATTGTGTTACAAATGTGCCAAATGTGAATGTGCCCTGTTTCCTTGATGGGTTTGATGTTGTGAACTCAATCCCGGCCGCGCCGACCCCGGAGTTCCTGCCCTGCTCTTTCCCGGAGTTTCACGTTCCGGCTGCGCAGGAGGGCGTGAAGAAGAGTGGGGAGGGGAGGAGCGTGTCGCCGCAGAGCATGGCGGCGAGGCAGAGGAGGAAGAAGATAACAGAGAAGACCCAGGAGCTGGGTAAGCTGGTTCCTGGCGGGACAAAGATGAACACAGCTGAGATGTTCCATGCTGCTTCCAAGTATGTCAAGTGGCTGCAAGCTCAGGTCGCCATTTTACAACTCATGGCCTCAATTCAGGTAAGCAAAAAAAATTGTTTCGCTTTATTTACGTGTTTTTGCTTCATGTGCGTTTTGTTGGTGGGAAATTCATGTTCTAGACCAATCTTCGTGGAACTGTGTTGTCGGTCTTTTAACCCTAGTTTTTTGTTATTGATTTGCAGGAGGAGGAGGAGGAGCCAATTGAAACGTCGGAGCTGAAGATGCTGCTTGGGGCTTCAATGATACAGGAGAAGCTTTATTCAGAGGGGAAGTGTTTGGTTCCCAAGAAATTTGTTGAGGACATGTCAAATGACAAAGACATTCAATCCAAACCTTGGATCGCCAAGGACATTCACCGGTTGCTTCAGAACAAGGATTAGTACTCAATAATGATTTGTAGCTGTTTATGTTAGGGTGTTGTTGTTCACACGTTGTTAGTCTGTTGACCTGTGAAATTGGTACTAACTAGTAACTAGCTATAGCAAGATTGTGTAATCAGTCTAATGTTGCAATGATACAACAGTTTCTTGAGTTAGTGTCCTTAGAATGCGTGACATTTATAATAGAGAAAATGCCAAAAAAAAATATCTATACACATTTATAGGAGGGTTGGTGAATTTTATTTTATTTTCCTGTAAGATTTTTTTCTTCCTCTAAAATGTTCTATACACATTCAGGGCAGTATCATACTTTTGTTCTAAAAATTATTTAAGAAAATGGGTGGGTTGAGATATTATTTTGGGAATTTCACATATTCTTTGTTCCTTTGGCTTGCAAGAAATTCAAGGTATAAATGACTATGGCAAGACCTTTAAGTCCCAAACCTATTTTCCTAAATAATTTCAATGTAAACTAATTTTTTATATTATCAATTAAATATATTTATTAGATATAGAGACTATATCATTAGGTAATAATTTGGAGAGAAATAGATATAGAGACTATATCATTAGGTAATAATTTTTGAATATATGAATAAAGTATTGGAGATGACCTTAGAACTCCAAAATCAAAATCAAGTACAATTGTCACATCACAATGTGGCTAAAATCTAAACATTAAAGAAGTACACAATGTGCCACAAATGATATATCCTATCTAATCTTCAACAAGTCAAAAAACTTGTGTTCTTGATCAGATTGTGAAGTTCATTACTTAATCAAGCCAGGTCTATTGGCATGTTTCTTGGATCTGGTCGCATGAACCCGAGTTGGCTTTGGCACGTCGGTTGTCAACGCATACATCTTTACCGGAAACAATTCATCGGGGAATCCCTTCTGGTCCTGATAAACGAGGGCTAGAGTTAGAGAATTATACTTCACCTCATTTCTTCCATGACCAAGAACTTCGGGTTTTGAAATTATTACCAAACAAAATCTCCAATTGGGAAAGTAGTGTACCTTTGTTTTGTAAAGATGCAGTCCACACCGTTTAAAAAGCTCCCTGAAGTATAAATCAGACCGTGTAATGCTCCGATCTTCATTGTCTAGTACAAATCCTGTAAAGGCCAATTTTAGAAATTAGATAATGAGCCAATGTTTTGCCTTTCGATGCTCACATAAGCATCAAATGAAAATGGTCAAAAAACAATATCCAAGTGCATATGTCAGTAAAAATCAAATAGTACCAGATCTCGCAAGGTTCTCTTTCAGGACAAAAAATCCATTAGGTTTCAGGCCAACCTAAAGTACATAAACAGATGATATTAACACTACTGTAACTTGACATAAATCAAACGATATTTAAGCAGACTGACAATAATTTAATAGCAAGAAAAGGTATAGCACAAAGACTTGAGTGGGACATTGTTTTCCTTAACAGCATTCTTCATAAAATTAATCAGAGAAAGGAACATAAAATACATAACTAGAGCACAAATGGACCGCTCTTCTTATTACTAGTAGTATATACACCAATTGAAGACCAGAATCGATAGCAAAAGGGATTATAGGCTTTAAAACATAAATAACAATGTATGAGAAGGACACAGCACAAAGGCTTGGGGCTGGATGCCAAATATCACATTCCGAAACTCACAATTTAGCATGACTAATAAAAACCAATTCTAGCTAACTTTCCTTGGCATGCAGAGATGTTGCTATGTACGGTATGGCTTATTTATTGTTATATATTTTACGTTTTTAAAAATTAAGCCGTGTGATTCTAAGATTGGTTTGACCATTTTTCTTAAATTTTTAAAAATGATTGATTTCCATTGTACAGTTACATAAATCAAAAACTCTTCAACAGAACAGATGCAGGTGGAAATACAATAACAGTAGTAATATGAAACTAGAACATCATCACTATCATTCTCTTCTCTTCTCCATCATCACTATCAAAAAAAGTCACAAAGTAACCTAGAAAAATTGTACAGTAAATTAGTGTAAACAAGCCATTTTGTACTGCAAAACTGCAATAGCAACCCATAACTAATAGCTACAGGAGCTTCTCCTGGGATGAAAATAAAAACAATCATCTGGATTGTGCATGGAAACAAATAAACAATGTATATCTTAATCTAACATGAAGTTTAATTTACCTTTGCTCTATTGAAAAAGGACACAAAGTCATCATCAGCAAGATGCCCAATACACCACTGAATCCATATAACATCATATCTTTCAGCTTCTGGGGTGAACTCCTGGATAAAAGTAAAAAATGACATACTTGTGTGCAATATAAATGCAGTTTACCAAGTGGGAAAAGGTGCCTATGGTAAGGACGAGGCTGGAGCAAGTATGATTATAGTTTGATTAAGAGGGTAAATTAGACATCTCATTGCTTCAACAGAGCATACAAGGGGAAACTCAGTGCATGAGACTCCCACCAATATGGGGGCATTCTTTCACAATAAATTGCAAGAGTTCGCTCCGCTAGGCAAACAAAATTGTTTAAACATGATTTTTACCCCTGTATACACTACACAAATGCATTCTCATTACCTGAAGCGGAACACAGTAAAAATTAGTAGCCTTGTGCTTATCTGTGTTTCCAGGAACCAAACTTTCACGAGCAGCTTCTAAAAAATGAGATACAGGTTCAAGAAGATCAACCTAAATACAAAAAAAGATGGAAAAGTTCAAAGTAAAAAACTACAATCTGGTATATCGATTGAGCAACAGATTATATGTAGTCGGAATTTAACTTATTACGCATAACATATCAGATTGCCACACAAACACAAGAGTTTTCAACTTAATAATACCTCATTAAAATGCCGTATGAGAAGATTCTTGGTAACCCTCCCAATGCCAGAACCACAATCTGCAGTCACATTTATTATTTGTAAGATGTATATGGTGATCAAGGCATTTATGATAGTTGAGCAAATAAAATTGGTAGGCAATAGGTACTAAGAATCAAAATTGTTTTTTTTATTAACGATTGTAAGAATCAAGGTTTGAACTCACTATCTCACCAATATAAAAAATGAGCTCTTTACCCCTAAACCCAACCTTATGTCGGTAATAAAAATGGAAATTGGTAACAAGAGTTATCGTCCCTTTTCCAATGTTTAAAAAATGCTTAAAAACTAAACATCAAGTAACCTGCCATTTTAGTTGATATAGCGTTTTCCAATTGCTGCAGTTGAAATGCAACAAACTAGTTGTTTGTGCAATTCTTCGTCCGGCATTTGAAGTCATTGTTGCTTATACAAACTAGAGCTTGATAAGATTACCCATCAAGCTAGTCCTATCTATATCCATGAATATTCTAGTCCCAAAGTTAAAAAATCAAGATTTTCACTGCATTTATACAAATCATTAAGCTTGATGAACAATCAAAACATATGTTATTCTTAACTATGATCATCATGAGGTGATAGTATGTGAAAGAGGGTACCTAGAGCCACAAGGTGCCTGTTCCTTCCACTATCTTGAAACCTTCCAGACAAAAGAGGGACGAGAAAAGCTTCACTGGCAACCACATCTGGCTCACTCACATGCCCATACCCTCCCAGCACTCCATCCACTGATGCCTCCACACCCTTTTCCCATAAGAACCCATTTCTTCATAAAACACCAGAAATAGCAGAAAAAGAATGGTTTTTGTACTAGTGTTTGTATGTAGCATACCTGCCAGTATCCGACGCCATTTTGGTACCACAGGGACTTCTTGTCGTCGTCGCCGACCTGCTCCCGCCACATCTCGTCGGCGCTCTTGAACTCCCGGCCGCTGGAATCTAATCCGCCGATGTCCATCTCCGACGCCCTCAGCGAGCCCGACCCAAGGAACAACTTCAACGACGACGATGAAGAAGAAAGGTGAAACCTGGGTCTAGGTCTGCAAACGGGTCGAGTGATGCTCGGTAGCGACCCGATTATTACCATGGCCAGTACCAGTAGACCCAATACCAGGTCGTGGAGCTCAGATTGAAAACTGTAGAGTGGCCCAGTTGCTCATGGCCCAGAATTTGAACTTTTGGAGATCCAACGATGGATTTCTGCCTACCCATTTCATTTTGGACGTAGAACAATGTACGAATATATATATAAGGTCGTAATCTCACGCGAATTAGAAGGTTTTGTGCGAAATTGTGAAAATCGTATTTTCATTATGCCATATATTTTTATCATTAAGTCATGTATTTTCATAACATTATTATGACAGGCTAAAAAAAAAAAAAAATTTAATCTCTCGTAAGTCGTAACACCCTCCCCTCGACGGATAACATATTTTCCTTTAGATTATAGAATAATACACGCCCATTTGTTACATTATTTGGGTATCAGTTGAATGCGTTATTGTGTATATAAATATGGATGGTGACAAAAAGAACATCAAGGGGTGGTGGCGCAGTTGGCTAGCGCGTAGGTCTCATAGCTGAGAGTGATCCTGAGGTCGAGAGTTCGAGCCTCTCTCACCCCAATGCATTTTATTCTCTACTGGTTGATGCTGATATAGGCTATACGATTATCAAAGCCCAATTACGAAACACCACAACTGGATTGGGCCACCCTTACTTTCCGTAGAAAATTTGTCCAATGTTTATAAGAAAACGACCGCCTGATATACATTAAGACAAGTCATTACAAAGTATACAAAAAATAACGCATGCCAACAAAAAGTGTGTTTTATCTTCAGGTGACCTTTCAAGTTCCAGTTTTCTGGTTATGAATTTTTGTTCGACTTTTCCTCGACAAACGTTAACCCTACTTGTTTATTCTCTATTTGATTTGTTTTTGTTGTTCAAAAAATAGATGATAACGACTGATTTTTTATTTGTAGTTTTTGTTGTTTTCTCTGTTTTTTTAACATTCTATATATAAATAAGTTTTAATTATTTTATAAAATATTATAATTAATATCGCGTATTGCTACACCTAGTAACTTAAAGACATACTGAAAATACATTACTTTTGTATGTCATTATTCCACATAAATTTAGTCTACTTGTATATATATATATATAAGAATGAAGGCTACTTGGCCATTATAAAATAATGCAGCATCAAGAAAACTAGCTAATAAACCAAATATTGAGATCCACCCATTGGATTTTGTCTTATTAATTAGTTTGTAGAGACATGGTAGCGCATCATCAACATAAACTACAGTTCATAACGCATAATATGATAAGATTTTAAAATGTTTTTGCCAACTAGCTTTATAAATATATTACTTATGAATAATACCTCCTATAAATTAATATATACCCCTTAGTTAATGATCCCCATCAAACCAAGGTGTGGGTGGCAACTATATATGTTTCTATGATTTCACAGTTTCTTCTTCTTTTGAGGCATGTAAATATTTGTGTATTTACGGTTCGTTATTGAATAGCTAAAGTAGAGGGGAATATGTATCAACCACATTTAATTAAGGCTCCAAATGCTTTTTCAGTTCACATTTTCAAGTGGGATAAATACTTAAAAACTCGTGAAGGCATAAACACACACACATATATATATATATATATAAGGATAACAAAATATAGAACATAGAGAAAAACAATATTTAACAATAGAAAAAAATATTTGAATGCGAATGCATCAGTTTTCAACTAGTGCAAGGTTTTTTATTGGTGAGAGAGCAACACCGAAGACTGTATTTATTGATTATTTTTCTTTCGTAATGATTTTTTCTTAGTTTAGGATTAAACTTATTAGTTATTCGGAAAAATGTAAGTTTTCTATACTTAAGTATCAATTATATACGACTTCGCCGAAAACTCCAAAATTAAGTCTCACCTTCGCTAAATTCAACTTTCAACCTATATACGACTTTCTCCGAAAACTCCAAAGTCCTCGTTCTCTTCCTAGCCTTCTTCGACAGAGACTTTTTTGTTGTTTACTCCAAAAAGATAAGACACGTTGCTGACGATTGAGAATTGGTGTGTGGTTCGTGACAGATCCCCTCGAATGCGAGGTTGGTGTGGTTGTAGGGTTAGTTAAAAGTTAGGTACATTTTTGAAATGTGCTAATGGGTAATTGTATCATTTCAACATAAAATTTTATCTGAAAATGAGTTAGGTAGAGTCAAATAATAATTATGGTTGATACTGTACTGTCACTTTTTTAATTGTTTTTATTTAAATAAAATTACTTGGTCATTTTAATGTTTTGTTAATAGAATGTTAAGATGCCCTTAAATCACAAGGTTTGATAGAATACTAAGCACAGTAAATATCATTTTCACAAGTTATGGTGAAGGTGAATACAAAATTATTTGTTTGAGAATGATGAGTACAAGGAGGTGGATGCAAGTAAATGGCACACAACACAATAATAGAAGAGACAAGGGTAAAATGTTGTGCCTTGTTTTGTATGTATGACCAAAGGAGTAGCCACTTTGGTTGATTTGTTCCATCTATTCAAATGACCAATAGCAAATTGACAAAACACATGTTCCATCATACAAACCTAAAAACAACATAATATCATGCAATTAATGAATCATCTCTTACTGTCTTCATTTTCATTTATAAAAAAATGGTACAAATTGTTATAGCTAGTTGGATACAGAAATGGAAACATTTTTCATATATATTATGACTTAATAAAATTTTTGTTAAAGTTTTTAATTTAGGTTGTCTTTAACAAATATTAAGTTTTTTCGAATTTGCAACTTATCCTAAAAACTGCGTGTCTCAAATTACTGGAGTGCCCCTCTAAAGACATCGCCAAACTTTATCATTTATATAACATTAATTTATCCATCAACTAATTTGATATTATGGGTGATGCATTTTTTATATTTTAATTAAATAATTTATTAATGTCGATTAGTATAAATTAATTAAGATGAAGGTGTCAAATTGAAGACACTCATAAAATATATTAGGCTTTAATTTTCTTCATCACCCTTTCAAAAGAAGGTAATGAAAAAAATGGTAAGAGTTCAAATTTTATAATGAAACCTAATTAATTAGATGAATTGTAACACGCAACAACAGAAGTATTCAAGAGTTTAGATTACAATATATAATCTTATGATAACATAATTATTGCTACAAAAGAATAGTTGATTAGTTTAAGCACCAAGAGATTGAGATTAAGAAAGCTACTGATTGGTAAAATAAGTGTTAACAGAGATCTGTGATTGCTCACTGATCTAACCTAGAAACTTAATTAATTAATCTGTCCAATAGATGAAATTATTCTCTCAAATATTGTTCATCCAAAACAGTAAAGAACCCACCAAGTTTTGACTAAACCAAGGAGTAGTGCTTTGATTCTAATATAATAATTATAAGATCACTATCATTATTTGTGCTCTCTAATGATGTTAAAGTTAGATTGTTATGATGATTATTTGACCAAAATTAACATGCTTAATAAGATCACAGAAATGATGTTTCATGTGTGCATGAATTTTACACGGTACTGATTAGAAATGAGACAAGAATGCTGAAAGTAAATTAGAACACTTTTTTATGACCACCACACCACAATATGGTTGATTATATATTATGTATTATCAAAACTATACACATAACTCAAATATATAAATGTTGTTATTATTATTTAATATATGAAAAACATATGATTTTTTGATGTTTTAAATTAAATAAGATTTGAATATATGATATAAAAGATTGTTAATCAATTATGATTATAAATTTAAAAAATAAATAAAATTTAAATACGAATTTTTTAATACTATATATTTGATCCGTAGTGACTCATATGATCTCAATAAATTATATCAAATATATACAAATTTATTTAACATAAAATGCATTATAATAATAAATAAATTTAATAAAAATTACACATAATTTCAAGTGAGGAGTTTAATCAACTCTCGTGTGTTCTTAATCTTAATGACCTCTATATAAATTTCAGTACGTTTGAAAGTTTCCAAAATGAAGTAGGTTTTTGTTGATGTTGTGATGAATTAAGAGCCCAATATGTGGTGACTTTATATCTTATCAAAATCATGAGAATAGTCCCTCCCAATTGCACCAGAAATACATTTCTTTAAAATACATAATGAGACACTAAGGCCATCAATCAAGAATGACACAAAACCAATTGCAGCAAAAATGGAACAACACTTTAGACTGTTCTTTTGCTCTCTTTGAAGAAGTGACTTCAATTGAAAAGGGCATGAAAACATTAGTTAAAGTTGATGGATTTGACAGAACTTGGTGTCACTGTTTCACAATAAATTTATCAGTAATCATAATACCTACTTCTCTCACCTTGGGAACCATGAAAGTAAGTTCCCAACCTTCCAACCCCTAAATCTTCACATATTCTTTGCTTATCTACCTACAGAAAAGATTAATATATAATTAATACCATCTCCAATTTAGGCTATATTTGCCCCAACTCTAACAATATATTATTTGCTGTGTTATTTTAAAATATACTATATTTTCATGACATATTTATCATGAAAATGTAGTATATAACGTATATGGTTGGACTGATATAGCATATGAATATTTTAAAAAAACAGTATAAATTTTATGTTAAATATACACATAATGTATTTTCCATTCAAAATAACATACTAATCAAATTCTTGTATCAAAGCTTAATAAATTTAAAACTCAAGTCATATTTGTGATTTAAAATTAATTAACTTAATTTAAAGTTCACAACATATTTTACCTGTATCAAAATATAGGGCATGTTATTGGAAAATTTTGGTAGTATGTAGAATGTTTTTGCTATTTTCTTTATATATAACTATTGAAGTATTAGGTAAGTTTATGATTAATTTATTTACACACTTCATAAAAAGCTAGAATAATAATTAGATTATTGCTGCTGCTGTTGTTCCTTTTCTCTCTGTAAATTTTCGTCCAACCAAAAAGCAGCAGAGTTTAAATAGACAGTATATGGCAGAATCAGAAAAACATGTATATTTGTATCAGTTTACACAGTAAAAAACAAATCATCATGTATGTATGTATGTTTATTTATCTGCCACATTCTGCTGCAGGCATGATCAAGATCTTCTCAACTCTCTCATATATATATATATATATATACATATACCCCACTGAATTTTAATTAATTTGCGCAATCCATATAATTCAGTAATTAAGTTTATGATTAAACCGGTTTCTAGTGATTAGGTTTATCATTAATTAGTGATATGATTAAAGAGACTTTTTATTTGTTCACCTTTTTGTTGAGACAGTATATATGGGAAGCAGAAATGATGTGCATGCCCTGTGGATTTGCAATAAAATAGCATAATCATTCATGTTATTAATGTCTGTCATCTTCATTTCTGCATTTCTCCATTTTCAGACAGACACTAATCAACATGCCAATTGTGAAAACCAAACAACTCATTAATGATGATTTAAGTAGTGCAGATCAACAAGCATTAATATATAGTGCATAATATATTAGGGTGAAAACCTCTTCTTCTCATCCAAATTAAGAATTAAGTCATAATTAGATTGATAAAGTAAATGAATTAGATTAAGCTGGAATTAATGGACAAATTTCTAGTCAGAGGCCAAATAATTATCTTTGCCTAGGCCCAGTAATTTCGTTCATTTTCAACACTCTCTTTCACTTTCGTATGTTCATTTTTGTATAATGTCATTTTAGTTATAACACTACACCAATTATGTGTTTGGGTGACACAGTAAAGTCAATTTGTCATCTTTAATCAATATAAGGTTACACAACCATACTTTAGGTAACACTTTAAATGTCACCTAATACTTTGGGTGACAATGAACATGTGATATCATTGGGGTGACACACATGTTGTCACCCAACACTTTATGTGACATATCTCATACTAAAGGTAACATAGATATTATGTTACCTTAACACGTAATTGGTGTAGTGTAAGAGTTTGTTTTTCTCTTTTTGGGATCTCATTCTTCTTAATTTTTTAATATAAATGCTTATTTGCTGATAAAAACGTTATTAATGATGAATAAATTAAATTCATTTTTACATGAATTACATTTGATTAAATTCATTGTTAGTCGGATATGCTTGACCAATATACTAGATTAACATTGGTGTTAGTTGGGTATTCCCGAGCATACAAGACTAATATTGATGTCATTGTGGTATATTCTCGAGCAGCATGCTTGGCTAACGCATGTAATCCTCGTGATTTCGACAGAGCTCGTGACATATTGGAGCAAATCCGGAGCTCCCGTTTGACGAAGTTCATCTATAATCCTCGTTCATTGGAGCTCCTCGTGTTGTCCCAAAATACACTCGTTGATTTGTCACTATCTTCGTGTTGACGCCATCACCTCTTTACTTGTTTAGTTTTAATTGTAGTGACAATTATTACTCCATTTTGAAAGATAAAATACTCATTTTACAAAAAAGTAAACAATACTTTTTTCCAATAATAAAAAGAAATATACATCACAAAACTACTTGTGTAGATGGACGAATGATCATACTTATCATAAAAGCTAAACATTTTATACTAATTAAGAGGCCTTAAATTAGTATAGAGGTATGATAGTTAATTAAAAATAGAAGTTTTGCAGCAAGAAGGTAGTAAACATAAAGGTGAGGAAGCAAGTAGCAAGCAGTATATATATCTTTTGTGCACATCCCTAGAGAGATGATGAGAGTGAGTGAGTTGATAAGAAAGGTCAATCCAACTTTTTTGAAATATAATTTCTATCTTGTCATCTTCCTCCCTTTTCCTTTCCTCCCTCTCAGCATGTGATTTTGTTTTCTCAAAGAATTGAAGGTGATGAGTAATTTCCCATCATCATCATCATCATGTATCAATTCAATACCTGTGTGTGTCTGTGTGATCACTGAGCTCTCCCATTCATGGCTGTACTTGTTCTCACTGTTGAAACCTTCTGTTCCTCAGCCTTGTGTCCCACCTCCAATATTCCTCTACACTATGTCTATGTGGGACTCCTAGTAAACACCAATTTATATCAACTAGCTATGTAGCAACCAAGCAACATCAAAATTTAAGAAACAAAGTGAAAATGTACTATATATATATAGTAGCAAATTAATTAACCAATCCCAAACTCTCCCTCTTCCTTCTTCAATCTTCACCCACAAAGGTTTATAACAAGACCTCAAATAATGAAAAATATATCACAAAAAATCCAAATTAGTTATAGCATGATATGATCATATTGAGCCCTATATATATTTTTTGTTTTTTTTTTGAAGAAATATATATGTTAAATAAAGGTCTTGCTATAAACCCTTGTTATTGTCCTCTGACCAATCAAAGAGACTGAACTGCTCATCCAAGCCCTTGCCTTGATCTTTCTTGTCATGATCACTACTAGTGAAGCCTTGTGTGAACAAGAGGTGAAGAGGGTCGGCCTCTATCTCGTCCAAGTCCGCGAAGAAGCTGTCCTGTTCAGACATCTCCGGCAATGCCGGCCTGTAAGAGAACCCGTCTTCACCCTCCGGCAGTTGCTTCTCCATGTCATTCATCTCCTCCTTCACCGACGCGACCGTCGACGAGCTCCCTATGTTGCTCGGAGACGCTGCCTGATCGCTCACTTGCTCTTCCTTGGACGAGGTGGCCATTTTGAGTGGCTTGGAGTTAGCTGACGATGATGAGTTGTTGTTCTTGGATGGTTGAGACCTTGTTGACCCGGCAAGAGCGTTTCTCTGAGTCGGCCATGGATGGTTGTGCTCCGATGTGTACGTGATCACCAGCATGTTCGGGTCCGTCCGGCTCCTCTCCACTTGCTTCCTCGCTGAGCAGCCTTTCGAGCTGCTGCACCTGTAATATCCCCTGAACACACAATAATTACATGATATTACGCTACATGCTATATTGAGACAGACCAGATTGATGTATAATATGTTATTAAAACAGATCAGATTGAGATGATTCATATTATATGTAACTATGTTACATGTTGTTACATGTTACTGAGACATGTATATATACTAGATTAAGAAGATTCATATATATGAAGTGATAACAGAATTGACGTGTTTATTATTAATGTTGATTGATATAAAAATGAGAATGGGTGAGTATTGGCCCGAAGAGGGTAGTTAAATATAGTTAACCTGGGATAAGGAGAACCTTTGATGGGTTTCTGACCGTACTTGCGCCATGCCCACAGATCAGAAGGAACAACCTCTCCAGTGGGCCTGCTGTTTGCAGAGGCTGGTGCTGGTATACACACCACCTTCTTTGCTTGGCTCTTTCTGCACCCACACACACACACACACATGAATACACACAAGAAACCAATAAACCCACTTCATGAGAAGCGTCACTGTGTATATATATGTTACTGAAAGTGATATGGCATTGGAACACACAGTCTTATTATATATATAGCTTTATTCAGGTGTGGTGTAGCAATTCTCATAATTCAATGAAAGCTAAGTATTGCCAGTTACTATGAATAATATGAAGCTGCTTTTTCATGTTTGAAACAAACCCATCACACACAACAACTAGCCAGTGTGTACTATGTTTCGGGAAAATAATTGTGATCTGGACTTACTCTATGGCTATACTCGTACGTATTATTATAAACCCTACACCAATACTAGCTTGAATCATCATCATCATCACCAGCTGATCTGATCGATGATGATATGATCTGCATCATTAAATTCTTGTTAAATTGAGTGATTTGAATGCACGTTGGTTCATTAATTCATGTCACCGATTCTCGATGCAGACCCGAATATATATATCATATATATATATATAATAAGTATTAATTAAAATGGGAGTTACCTCCGCTTGATACCCGGATTCCGTGGGGACGAGATCTGTGGTGATGATGAGTTTGCATTAATCATACTGTCCCCGCTAGCTGTCTTCGAGCCACCGCCGCCCACCACCGGAGATCCGCACGGCGACACCGCCAGCTTCCCCGCCCCGCCGCCAGTAGAGATCTGAAGCATCCTTGAGAACCTGTTGGGCTTCATGATGACGTGGTGATCGTCGTCGAAGATCTTGGGACCGAGAATACCGTTATTGAGGAAACGAGGGCTGTCCTGAAGAAGAAGCGCCCCGGTGGCAGGAGCGGTGATGTTCATGTGTTGCTGTGACGAAGGGAAAGAATTAGAGTTGTGGAGGAGGGGATCACGCATGTTGGAGAAGGGGTTTCCGAAGCCGTGGAGCGGTGGTGGAACGTTGATGTTGTTGTTAATGATGGGGTCGTGGAACAATATGTCCATGTCCGTACGGTGGTCCACGGACATGGCCTCGGGGGCGGCCGGGAATTGCCACTCGGCCTCCCCGCCGCCCCCGCTGGCTCGGACTATGTCGGTCAAGTCGCCTTGCTGGTAATTATCCATATGTGTTGGACCTGATGATCCAATTGCACATAACTAGAACAACAAGTACATGATCAGTACTCTTCAGATAGATAGATGTTACATAAAGACGTAAAGGGCATGCAAAATCAGATCAACAATCAAGAATCAAGAATCAAGAATTGGGTTTAGGATGAGAAGAAGCAAGAAGCAAGAAAGGTTTTAGGTTGAGGGGAGGGAGATGGAGAAGAAGGGGACGCTGACTTTTCATACAAAACAAGACAACTTGTATAAGAATGACAGAAATTAAACTAAATATATATGTTTTAAACTTAAAATAATTAACTAACGGGACGAGATAGAAGAGAATATTATATTAACAAAAGACCTTTCCAAAAGTCTTTTTTTTTTCTTCTTCTTGTAATAATAATTTTGAAAGAAAATGGCATTTTACACTAATTATTATACATATATATAAAGAAGTGATGGGGATGAAAAGAGGCGGCAAGTAGCCGCATTTCTCGGAGAAGCGCTTCCAAATGGGCCATTCCCATTCCCCACTTTTATTTTACAAAATATACATATATAATTACGATATTAGTATTTATTGGGTATTTACTATGTATCAGTATTATTATATTTACTATATTGTTTGTGCCACCAACACCAACCCCTAGCTTAGCTACTTGGGTAATAGTAATAGAGTATGAACATGGACCCAACTCTTTGGCGTACCCGCCAAATCAAATACTATAAACTAGATTAACATTTATTAAGTGTAGCCATCTATATTTTATTTTTAATGTGTCCCTAATTTCGAAATCATTTATTTTCTTCTGATTGACTTTTCAAAAGTCTGTTCTGGAAATTGGTGCATGCCAACAATCGGTCATCTGCGTGTGTACCATGTTTTGATTAATCTCGTAATTCAGATAATGTGTTACTATAATGGTAATTAGAAAATTAATGTATGATTTGTAGCATTTTGCATGTTTTAGAGTTGATTGTACTGCGGATGGGACTATCATTTATGATTCACGGTCTCAGCCCACCACCAGTTTTGAATCCTTTTCTTCGAGAGCTATTTGGGAAATTTTATGCTTTCCATCAAAGTTTATGTTGAATGATTTGAGTTTTAGTTAACTGTTTAAATTAAGTTTAATGAACTAGTCGAGTTTAATCTTAATTTTAAAGTTTGCGAATTAATTTATTTAGCCTTCGACTAAATATAAATTTAATTAATTTTTAATAAAATACTTATAACGAAATCAACAAAATTGAATCAAATCAGCTCATTTAATATTTAATGAATTGTGTATTTTTTTATTATTCGGTGTTAAGCTGAATTTGCGATTTGTTGATTATGTTCTTTTAACCCAATTGGAGTTAAAGTTGGACATTGTTTTAAAAAGCCGATCAATGCCTAAATAAATTGAGGGCCGACTTGGATCGTTTACACCATTATATCCATAATCAGATCACAATACTAAATTTCAAGTAGTGAAGTAAGTAAATGATTCGAATCAAGCCATATTTTGGCAAGACTCTAGCTCGGGTTCAAACAACTATATATACAATTATGCCCGAGCTCGAAAATAAATTGTTAAAATTGAATCCAACTCGATTTATTGGTTCAATTCATGTAGTTTTAATTTTTAATAATATACCGAGCTTACAAGTCTATAAAAATTTTATATTTATTTTGAGCTCAAACTCAACTCACTTATTAATTAAGCATAATCTCAAGTTCAATTATAAATAGGTAGATTATATAATTAACGAGTCAAGCACTAATTAGAACTCGTGAAAGACTCAGTCTGTTCACAATTCTAAATTCAAATAATTTTATGTAGCATGGTATATTCTTTTTATCATTATTTTCATTAAATTATGTAAACCATGTTATAATTTTGATCCGAGAATACAAATATATTACTAGCTAGGAATATCCTTATTACAAGTTGCACGTTTTAATTATTCATTATGGAAATGATAAAACATTAACTAATTAAAAATTGGGAAAGTGACATTTTTGTGCACTTAACAACAACGCATTCTTACTTTCATACTTTATTATTTTCTTAGTACAATGAATATTATTTTGGGACAATCTACTTCAGAAATATTAAAAATACCTAAATTACCGTTGAAATTGAACAAAAATTAAATATGGTCTAATTGAGAGAAACATCCAAATTTTGCTATTGTTGAAAATACCAAAATACCCTTAAACTTAAAACAAAAATAGAAAATACAAGTGAAATGACCCTATTGCCTCATTCTTCAACCTTTAATCTCCCACTCTCCCTCTCTCTAGTTCATCAAAAATATACCCAACTTTTATCAATTTCAATCAAAATCATTTATCAATTTCAATTAAAATCAGCCTGAGGAACAACTGGGCGGTGGAGCAGCCTAAGGAACAACCTGGGTCCGATCTGCGGTGAGGGCGAAACGGTGGAACAATCTGAGGCACAACCGGAGGTCGCCGTCGGCGACGTCCTCGACTAGATGGGCCACTATGTCTACCTACGCCTTCTCCATTTTCTCCATGGGTAAGTCCCTCTCCGCCTTGCCCCTCATTCTTCCAAAACCCATCAACCCAATCTCTATCCCGTCGTCAGAAAGCTTTGAGGCTCCGTCGCCCGAAGGGGGAAATAGGCTTAGCGATTTTGCTGGGATTTTGTTGCGACTACTTTGAGCTCTACGACCAGAACACTCGCCCGCCCACTATCAGTTTTTTTATTTGTAACGGCGCACGCTAACAGCGCCGTTACAGAGGATTTGTGCGCCGTTACAAACTGTAACGGCGCACAAAAACGTCTGTAACGGCGCCGTTAGCGTGCGCCGTTACAGTGTCGCCGTTACAGGTTGTAACGGCGCACAACGCGCCGTTTGTGCGCCGTTACAACCTGTAACGGCGCACAAAACACGTGCGCCGTTACTAACGTTGACGGCGCACACCGTTAGTGCGCCGTTACAAACGCTGCCGTCACCGTTGATGAGGATGACGGTGCCGTCACCGTTTGTAACGGCGCACTTACGGAGGGTGCCGTTACAAATTTGGAACGCCGCACGGTGAGTGTGCGCCGTTACAGGTGTTGACGGCGCACAGACGGCGTGCGCCGTCAATAATTGTAACGGCGCACACACTCGTGCGCCGTTACAAATGATGCAGAATAATAAAAAAAAAAATTTAAATAAATAATAAATATAAAATAAATTTTAAATTTTAAATTTATTATTTTTTAAAAAAATTATTATTTTTATTTAGAAATGAATATTGAAATTGAAAATAAAATTATTGAATAAATATAAATTACAAAAAATATTTAAATTGTTTAAATTGTTGAATAACATATTTAAATTACAAAAAATCTACGAGGACGGGCCTCTAGGATCTCTAGAACTATTCGGAGGTGGAGGTGGAGGGGCGAGATTAGGGTTGAGTAACAGCAGCTGTTGTTGGAAGTACCGGAACATCTGCTCGGCATGCTGTTTTTCGGCGGCGGCTTGCTGTTTTTCGGCGGCGGCTTGCTTTTTTTCGACGGCGGCTTGCTCACGTTCAGCGCGAAGTTCCATGAGTTCATTCCGGAGCTCCGCAATCTCCGCCTGACTACCATCAGAGGAGGTCGAACGTCTTCTCTGTCTCGGCGGTGCCTCGTAAGCACTCCTGCAATCCCGGATGCGTCGTCCTCTGGAGGGTTCTATAGTAACTCCTCTGGCAAGCTCGATCTGGCGAACATACTCGGCAGCTTGTCGCATGACCTCATCCTCTTCAACGTCGGTCATCTTGTTCAGCGTTCCATCCTCGTTGTAATTCGCCTCGTCATTCTTCCAATCCCTAAGCGCATTCCTAATGTAAAGCTGCAAAAAAAATTTGATTAATATAATAAATTAAAATATTAAAATAAAAAAAAAAACGAAACTTACAAGTTTCAGGTTGAGTTCCTCCTCCCCCTCCTGTGGACCATCACTAGGCCTAGGTAAGGCCTTGTGAGCCTTCAGTAAGGCCTCCAACTTTTTGGAGACCTCCACTTCCCCGGCCGCCGACATCCTCTCCCAAAGTGCTCGAAATGGGACTTTGCCAGTGTGGTGGTTTAACTTGTTGTCGCTCCTCCGAATGGCACTCATTTGAGTACCAACATTTTTCTGGAAAAAAAATCAAAGTAAATTCACATGATAAATAGTAAAAATTCAAGAAAAAATTAAAGTAAAGTAAAAATTAGTAATATACCTCGTTGGCATCGAAATGTTCAACGAGCCACCGCCACTGGGACTTCTTCCCTTTCAGACTCTTGGGAATCCCATTCCGGTCCAATCTAGTCGGGTCGACGTACAGCTTGTATAACCGCTTCATGTTGGATTTTCGCTCCTTGTAAGCGCTTATGGCCGTCTCACGAATCTAACCCCGTAGCTCAACCGAATCGGTCACTTCAAACAAACGCTGAAATTCACAAATATGACGTGAATATTTGTAATACGAACAAACATTTGGAAAAAAAAATAGAGTAAACGTTGAAATTACCCCGAAACTCCTCCAAAACGCCTGGAACTCAGACGGCGGCAAATCTCCAAACGTCTGGTAGGAAGCATCGCGTTCCCGAGCGAACTTCCCTATAATCGTCTTCACCCTATCGGCCGAAACTCCTCCTGCGACACGTGGTCGGCCGTTTTCCCACGTCAAGAGCAACGGACCTCCGTTCGCCTGAACTACTCTCTCATCGTCGGCGATGTTGATGTCGATCTTTTGGTCATTCTTTGCTCTGGCTTCCCAGCTCTTCGTCCTGAGGCAGTCGACTTCCACCTTGTAGTCGAAGTACAGCTCGTACCTCGGAATCTCTCTGTACTGGAGAGGAAGGAGCCTCCACTCGTTCAGCGGCAGTTCGGACTCATCCGGCACAAAGTCCTCATCGGAGGGTCCTGCGACGTCTCCGAGCATCTCCTGGAAACTCCGAGGATCCGGGACCTGGAACTCCCAGCCCGGATAAGTCGGCTGAGTGGGCTGAGTCGGCTGCGGCGGTGACGGAGTGTACATCTCCTCATGTACCTCCGGCGCCTGCGAAGCCTGGAAAAATGGAACGTCCATGGTGGCTCGCCTAGGTGCCCTGGCCCTAGGTGCCTTACGTCTAGGCTCCATTATCTGTAATTGACCGAATAAGACTTTTAAGGTCAATTTGACTGAAAGAATAGAGAAATTCGGGCGAAAATGCCCGAATTGCCCGAATTTTTGTGAGTTTTCCAAAATTGCCCCTAAAGGGATAATTTTTTTCAAAATTCCGAAATTGCCCCTTAGGGGCAATTTTTTCATAATTCCAAAATTTTTGGTGAGTCATAATTTTTTTCATAATGCCGAAATTGCCCCTTAGGGGCAATTCTTTCCAAAATTGCAAAATTGCCCTTTAGGGGCAATTTTTTCATAATTCCAAAATTTTTGCTATGTCATAATTTTTTTCATAATGCCGAAATTGCCCTTTAGGGGCAATTTTTTCCAAAATTCCAAAATTGCCCCTAACGGGGCAATTTTTTCATAATTACCAAAATGCCCCTAAGGGGCAATTTTTTCTTAAAATTCGAAAATCGCCCCTCAGAATCAATTTTTTGTTATAATTCCAAAATTACCCCTTAGGGGCAATTTTTTCATAATTCCCAAATTGCCCCTAAAGGGGAAACTTTTCCATAATTCCCAAATTGCCCCTTAGGGCCAATTTTTTCATAATTCCCAAAATGCCCCTAAAGGGCAATTTATTCTTAAAATTCCAAAATTGCCCCTTAGGGGCAATTTTTTCATAATTCCCAAATTACCCCTAACGGGGAAATTTTTTCATAATTCCCAAAATGCCCCTAACGGGCAATTTTTTCTAAAAATTCCAAAATTGCCCCTTAGGGTCAATTTTTTTTATAATTCCAACATTGCCCTTAGGGGCAATATTTTCCAAAATTGCCCCTAAGGGGCAATTTTTTTATTAATTCCAAACATATTCATATTCATACTAACATATTCATATTAACATACAATTTTCTTATTAATTCCAAACATATTCATATTAACATATCCAAACATGCAATTTTCATATTAAATTAACAAAAATCATATTCATATTAACATTCATATTAAATTAAATTATACTAACATATTCATACTAACAATTATACTAAAATATTCATACTAACATTCATATTCATACTAACATTCATATGAAATTAAATTAAAATATTCATGCAATTTTCATAACCAATATTCATGCAATTTTCATAAATTAGGGACTTACCTCTTTGACGGGAAAACCGGCGACGGCGGGACGACAACGGCGACGGCGGCGGCGGCAGATCGGAGCAGAGCAGAGCAGTTTAGAGGAAGATTAGAGGAAGAAACCGAGAGGAGGAGGAAGAGAAGGGTTCTGCCCAAATTTATCTGCGATATTTGTAACGGCGCACATTATAGGGTGCGCCGTTACATATTTCAGTGTAACGGCGCACATGGGCTTGTGCACATTATAGGGTGCGCCGTTACAAACCGTAACGGTCAGAAATCGAGCCGTTTCTGACCGTTGTCTAAACCAAACGGTCAACTTTTGCAAAGGTCAACATATTTGTAACGGCGCACCGTGGTATGTGCGCCGTTACAAGCGAAATTTGTAACGGCGCACATACCCGTGCGCCGTTACAACCAAAATATCCGCGGGAAGTTTAAATTTTCGCGAAATTTAAATTTTCGCGAAATTTCGCCGCGAAATTTGATTTTTCGCGCGGCGCCACTTTTGTAACGGCGCACGTAGCTATGTGCGCCGTTACAAACTCTAAACCCTAAATTCACTAAATTTAACCTAAAATCGATCGTGATTGATAAGCGGTCTTCCCGTGGTTTGATTTTCTTCAAATTTGTACTATACCACGTATATGTAATTTCCAACTAACCGAACGGTTTTGATTGAACATAAAATATATTAATCTACCGAACGTTTGATCATCAATGAGTTTAGGGTATTTGAGAGTTTTACCTTCCTTAACCCTAAACTCACGCTTTCAACGAAAGTGGAATGTGTTGAAAATAAAGTTTTAATCCAACCGTACGGATAGGAGCGCAATGAATGTGTACTTCATATGCCAAAATTTCATTCAATTCCGATAATGTATGAACCTAGATCTAACCGGTCAATGAGAAGTCAACAGAGTTGACTGGCCTGTTTGACTTGTTGTAACGGCGCACATAGTACCCGTGCGCCGTTACAAAGTGTTTGTAACGGCGCACGTGCACTATTTGCGCCGTTACAAACGACCAAAAATAATAATATTATATTTCTGTCGATCCAAAAGTTAATCCGACCGTACCAATTTGAGCGCAATGACTTGTTAGTTCATGTTTCATAATTTCATTTGACTATGTTGAACGTATGAATCTCGATCGGGCTCGAAAACCCGATTTCAAAGGACAAGTCAACTGCCTGATTTTTTCCTAAGTGTGGATTTGTAACGGCGCACCTTACTGTGTGCGCCGTTACAAACCCATACTTGGGAAAAAAAATAGTTGAATGTGGAATTGACCGAATTACCTTTTTAAGGTCAAATTCACCGAATTAGGGGTAATTCGGTCGTAGTTGACCGAATTACCCTTTTGAAGGTCGAATTCACCGAATTACCCTTTTAAAGGTCGAATTCACCGAATTACCCCTAATGTAGTCCGAATTGACCGAATTTGGTCGTAGTTGACCGAATTACCCTTTTAAAGGTCGAATTCACCGAATTACCCCTAATGTAGTCCGAATTGACCGAATTGACCGAATTACCCTTTGAATGGGAAATTGACCGAATTACCCCTTAATCGGCCGGAGTTGACCAAATTACTCTTTATAGATGATAGATTAAAAAAAACCATTTATTCATAACCAATCAAACATACATATACATATTAAGTATCAGAGTCGGCGGAATCATAATCTTCATGCCCTTCCAAATCGCTGTCATCGGTTTCTTCGTCGTCGTGCTCGGTTTCTTCGTCTTCTTCATCGTTCTCAGCTGGAGGTGCTGGCGGTGGACACCGGATTAAGTTTGTTAGGTCGATAGTGATACCACCCGGTGTGACGATGTCAATTCGATCTTCTTGGTAAGGTTCATTGACTTCAAACTCCAGGTCGTCGTCGTCACCGGCACGGGCTAAACTGCTCGATTTGTAGTGACCCCTATGCGACACGACGTTGACAACCTTCCACGGTCCAGATTTAGGGTCGTCGATATAGTATACCTGTTTTGCCATTAAAGCAAGGCAAAATGGGTTTTGTTTGTGACGATCTGTGGACGTGTTGACCGAAATGAATCCATTTGCGTCCTTTCTAACTGTCCGTTCGTCGTACCACCGACACTTGAATAGAACGACTGGCATGCCTTCCGAGTTGGTAAGGATACATACGTCCATAAGAACACCGTAGTAACATATGTCGTTTGCTTCAATCATGACCCATGAATTTTGATTTCTCCGGCCCTGGTCGATTCTCAAGCATAAAAATTTGACGCCGTTAACAGTACACTGCGAATAAATGGCAGACGAACGAGGACCTCTTGATAGTAGTACCAACTCTCGTTGCCACCCTGGAGCACTCATCTGCACACAGAATTTAAATGAGTTATCCCTAAAATTTGTAAATGGTAATTCAAGTTAACTGAAGTCTATTACGTACAATTCTGCGCCACTCGAAGACAAATGACATGACTCGATCCTGAAGAGATTTCTGTGGGTGTATTCGTTGGAACCCTGCACGATGTGATTCTACGAATGTATCTGCTTCGGCACAATTCTCAATCACTGTCCAATTCGCCCAGAACATCTCGGAGGTGCTCAATTTGTCGTTTCGCACCACGCTCTTAACTTGTACATGTGGGGAAACAACTGATAAGTTGAAACCTAGAGCTGGACTAACAAAACTTTCGCTGGATGAAGTGGCGCGGTTAAGGTACATCTGAGTGAAGGTGACAGACTCGTGCATCAAGTACTGTTGGGCTATACAACCTTCTGGATATCGCGGGTTTCGCACACTTTTCTTGTACACGCCAAGTTGCCTACAATCGAATTATGAAGGTTAATGTCATATTCGATTATACAGTTCAATGGTAATTATTCATGATATTTCGAATTCAAGGATCATACCGTTCAATTGGAAACATCCATGTGAAATGAACTGGGCCGGTTCGCAAAACTTGATCCGGGAGGTGCAGTAGAAGGTGAACCATAATTGTACAGAATGAAGGAGGGAAAATAGTTTCCAACTTACAGACTAGAACCACTATATCTTCCCCCAACTTTTTCAGGGCTTTTTTCCTCGGTTCCCTCGTGCACAACATTTGAAAGGCCTTGCCCAGCTCTGTTAATGCTTCTGCCACATAAGGCGGAACGTACTTCCGAATGACAAGGGGGAAGATACGTTGCATCAACATGTGACAATCGTGGGTCTTCAATCCGAGGAACTTTTTCTCATTGGGATTCACCTTGCTCTTTAGACTTCCCGCATATCCAGAGGGAAACTTAACAGCTTTTATATGCTCCAGTACTTCCTTCCGATCACGACCCGCCACGCCATAAGATGCATCTGGGAGCTCCCCGTCTTGCACCCATTGGTCTTGCCGGACACCCTGTTCCTCGTAAGTTCTCCTAGCTTTCACGTCATCCTTAGTCTTCCCTGCAATTCCAAGAACTGTACCTATGACGTTGTCGCATACGTTCTTCTCTATATGCATCAAATCCAATGCATGTCTGACTTTATGAGTTTTCCAATAAGGCAGCTCCCAGAAAATGCTTTTATGAGACCAACATATACGAACACCACCCCCTTTTTGTTTACTGAACTTCGGATGCAGACTAGGCGGTGGGTATTGATGACGTAGAATCACACTGAGTACAGCAGCCCCTGAATGCCGAGTAGGCCTTCTCCGTGTCTCTGTCTTCCCGTTAAAGGCCTGCGGCTGAAATCGCAGCGGATGTTTCGGTGGTAAGAACCTACGAGCACCTTGGTAAGAGATTCTTGAGTTACTGTGTTCAGAATCGATCTCGTCCAAGCATAAAGGACATGCCTTATATCCTTTAGTCTGGATGCCTCCCAACATTCCCAAGCCCGGGAAGTCACTTATGTCCACATCACAGCAGCCCGCATGATGAAAGCCTCTTTCTTAGAACCATCCCACGTGACAACTCCGTGCTCCCACAGATGGTTCAACTCATCAATCAGCAGACGCATGAAGTTATTTAAGCATTTCCCCGGTGATTTTGGACCAGATATCAACATGGTGAGGATGTTATACTCCTTTCTCATAGCCATCGAGGGCGGAAAATTCAACGGGATAGCGACTACAGGCCACAAACTGTAACTCGGCGCAGTAGGCCCGTATGGAGAGAACCCATCGGTTGACAGCGCCAGCCGCACGTTCCGTATTTCTCCAGAAAATGAATCCAATCCGCACCATCCGATGGATGTACTAATATTTCATCGTCCTCATTCTCCCGCTCCTCGTGCCATCGCATCCACTTAGCCGTCTCTGGGGCAAGATATAAACGTTGAAGTCGAGGAGTCAATGGGAAGTACCACAACGTCTTTTTCGGAACTAATTTTTTTCCCACCTTCGCGTATCGTGCCTCTCCACAAACGCCACATGTCTGGAGTTGCGATTGTGTTTCGTAGTACAATGTGCATCCGTACAGACATGCATCATATTTCACGTGTGGTAGTTGGATTGCCTTCATTTTCTGCTTCGCCGCTGCATAGCTAGATGGATACGTATTAGGTTGGGGTAACGTAGAACAATAATCTTTGGCAACCTTGGTAAAAGCTTCGTCAGACATCCCGGTGCTCTGCTTGATGGACAACATCCTTAACATTGCTGCTAATGAAGTATCCTCACTATTTTCGTACAACGGCTTTTGCGAGTCCGTCACCAACCGGTTGTATGCTGTCATGGTTGCCTTAGCGACTCCCTCCTCGACTTCGGTTATTATTCCAATGTTTTGTTGTTCGTCCTCGTCCTCGTCAATCCTTACATCTCTAGTCGGGTCTACATCATCCACGAGCTGATGCACAGGATCAACGTATACTGGATTGTTGTCCGACGTCGAACAAGGCTGATTCGCCGATGTTTCCCTCAAACTGATATCCCAATTCCGGCTCGAGCTAGCTCCTTCGGCTTCGCCATGATGGAACCACACATTATACGATCTAAGGAAATCTTTCCTCAATATATGATCGCAAATAGTCTCCATATCGTGCCAAGCAGAATTACAACACCTCGTGCATGGACACTTGAAACGTCCCACACCATCTCTTGGAGCGTTTTTTCTCGCAAATTTTACAAAACTGCTTAATCCTTTCATCCATTCCTCACTCATTTTTACGGATCCCATCCATCTCCGATCCATTCTATATATATGTAATATATATAAATTCGGTTAACAATTGATTTACATAATATTGCATTATTTCAAAATATGTACGTACCTTCTAATTCACATAAATTACCTAATTACCCTTGTTTGGTCATTTATAACCTTATTACCCCTAATTAGGTCATAAATGACCAAAATACCCCTATAATTAGGTTCTAAATGTCCAACAATTACGGGAGAATTTACCCTAATGTTATCATGCAATTAATGGAATCGGGAGAATTGACCCTAATGTTATCATGCAATTCATGGAATCGAGTAATTTATTTCATCACTTCCAAAACTAATTTAATAAATTTAACATGCAAATTATTCATACAAGCAAAATCATACAAAATCTAAACTTGGATCGATGAAATCATATACAAATTTGCAGTTATATGTAGTGCATTATTTAAAAATTTGTACATACCTTCTCGGGAGATTTGTCTGAGAGTGCTCGGGAAAATTTATAAATTTTCAAAATTACGATATTACCCTTGTCGGGAGAAAAGTAGGTGTGAGATATGTTGTAGGAAAAGAAGGGGAGGTTCTGCCCAGATTTATAATACATATTTGTAACGGCGCACATACTAAGGTGCGCCGTTACAAACCTCTAGTAACGGCGCACATACCAAGGTGCGCCGTTACGGACTAACGGTAACAACAACGGCTCAATTTCCGACCGTTTTCCATAACGGCAACGAAACTGGTCAACGGTCAACACAATTTGTAACGGCGCACATAACGGTGTGCGCCGTTACAAAGTTGGTTAATTAACGACGCACGTTTAAAGTTCGCCGTTACAGACTTGTGTAACGGCGCACGGTACGTGTGCGCCGTTACAAATGTATGTTCTAACGGCGCACATGCTTTTTGTGCGCCGTTACTGTTGCAAAAACTGATAGTGGCGCCTCTGCCCAATTGAAACCCAGAACACTCGCTCACCTCAGGCTCCTTCCTTGTCTGTGCCTCCTATCCTGAGTCGCCGCCACCATCTCTAGTCACGAAGACGATGTCATGAACCTTAGATATGAAAACGCCCAAATCAAAACAATTTGAAGTTTTAGAGAATTTTTGTTTATGTTTGAGTGAAATTGAAGCCTATATTTGTTGATTTTAATTTAGATTGATAAAAATTGAGTATGTTTTTGATGAACTAGAGGGAGGGAGATTAGAGGTTGAAGAATGTGACAATAGGGTTATATCACTTGTATTTTCTATTTTGTTTTTTAGCTTAAAGGCATTTTGGTATATTTTTAACGATACCAAAATTGGGTCGGCTCTCTCAATTAGATCAAAGTTAATTTTGGTTCAAATTCAGGGCTAGTTTTTATATTTTAGTATTTTATAAGTAGATTGTCCCAAAATAAAATTTAGAGTATTAAATAAAAGTTGGGTATAAAAGTAAAAATTTACTATGGTTAAAGTGCTTAAAATTGTCATTTCCCCTTGAAAATTTGCTAAAACTACAAGAGTCTCTATGGACTATGAAAAATAAAATCAAAAAGATTTTTATTATCAGCAAAATGACAGTCACACACATTTAGTACATGATAAACATGAATTTCGTGACTTCAAACCCACAATGTCGACATAAAGAAAATTACAAAAAGAAGATTGTTTTTGTCCACCAAAATTTAAGTCTTAGTGTGGGTTGACTTATTATATTAAGTGGGTTGACTTATTATTAGGTGGGTCGTCTCTCTTTTCCATTCCATTCCAAATAAAATAGTTAATTGAGTTCATGTAAATATGGAAACGATCTTATCTTAAACAATATGATTGAGTTTGATAAAACAGTAACAACCAAACTTCACTTCCCAAGTAGCTAATGCAGTCACTGTCCACTAATGACCTATTTGTTTATAACAAAATGACAAAAATATTTGATTATTAGTGGACAAGAAATATGCTTAATTAATCCTATAAAGTTGTTGATTTTGAATCGTGTATATATGTATGGAACTAACTGTACTAGTAAAAGTTGGCAATACTTCATTATTTTATTATGTTACATATTGTCAGAATGATTAACGACAAGTTTTAGTTTTAAGAGTCTTCCTAAAAGCTAATTAATTATATGTACTTTTATGTTAAAAGTAAGTGCTTTATTGAAAGGTCGTGTGTAAGATCAAAATTAACATATATAGAGACGTCCTATCTCTTATGGATGATGCGGTTTAATAGTAGTTCATTCATAGTGATGGCTCCTAATCATTAATCATTGAAAATTGTTAAAGTTGAAAATATACATGTTTTAATATTTATTACAACAACTTGCGGTGACATGCAATTTTAAAGCCCATTTTTCTCTTTCTTTCTTATAATTGGACAAATTTGACTACAAATGTTATATTCCTTTAAAAAATATGTGAATACACGGTATCTATTTGATTAGGAATTTATGCTATGGATTGTGGGAAGTATTCATGGCACGGGTTGTAATTCTTTTCAATTCGGGGCACAAGGTTACTATATATGCGTCAAAATTAGGGGCAAAGTCGTCCCTTCTTCCTCGCAAAAATACATAAACTTTTATTCAAAATCATATCTTCCTATGATTCTTGGTGATTTGTGGGTGAAAAGTTTCTTTTTTTTTTTTCCAAAATCACCGATCCATAAGCTTATCTCTCGTCGTCAAACCCCTTTCAACACACACAAACACTTGCCCTTACTTGCCATATGCATATTTTTCCTTCGATTCAAGTAAATGGCTCCAACCAAAAAAAACACAGGTTAGCACCGATTTTTGTCCCCTTTTTTGTTGTTTGAAATATCCCAATTCAGTTTTAGTTCTTGTGTTTTGCGGGTCTTGTTGATATTGATTTGCAATTGAATTTCGATTCAGGGGTTCATGATTTTGCAATTGATCTTTGATTCGGGGGTTCATGATTATTGAAATTGATTTGCAATTGATTTTTGATTCGGGTCTACATTGAGTTTTGATTCGGCAAAATAGGTCTTCTAACTGGTCATAGAATCAATGCCAATAGAGCCCGATTTTGTGTTTTGTTTATCTGCAATAGAGCCTGATTTTGTGTTTTATTATATAGTTCGTTCTTGCCATTGTGTTGCATGTTAGTGTTCGTTTAAATTTGGGTTCTAATCCATTTTTTGAAAAAAATTTCACTGGATCATGGGTTTGAGCTTCTTCGTTTTAGTTAGTGTGTTGCATGTTGGTAAAACAATCTAGTCGTTAGAGCTAGTAAATTCCATAATTCCATTGCATGTTATTCTTTTTGCTTCCACAATTCCACTCTTCCATTTCTTGATATGCAATTTATTTCCATAATTTCATACCATGTAAGTCTCAGTCAAAAACAATTTCATTATTCTATTTTTGATAGGGTTTAACTTTAATCGCGAGCGGTTGTTATTGGCATGACTGTGTAGAGTTTTCCTCTCAAGATGAGAGCGTCTGCCTCTGTGGTGTTGTTTTTCAGTGCGCAACAGTGTATGTAGATGTGTACAGTTCTAGGTGAGCTTTGTTAGGTTTCAGGTGCTAGGATGGATGATTTTCGCGAGTTGTGGCAGATTTTCACCGGAATCGTAGGTAGGGTTCGTCTTGAACGACCCTACGAACGACGTTCTGCCGGTGGTCGATGGCCGCGGTGACTCGGGGGAACAATTTTGGACAATGAAATGTGATCCATGTCAGTATGGTTTTTTTTATCTAGTTCGATTCGTTTGTTTTCCCGATATTCAATCCCTGCTTGATGACTCAGTACTGGGAGGGATCGGGGGTTCCCTAGCGTCGATGGCCTGATCCTACTAACCACAAAAAGTTTGGAGGACTTTGATTATTAATTATTCGTGATTTATTTAGAGATGTCGATCACCATCATTGGAGTAAGGATAATGATTACAAGGTTGATCGAGTAAACTTGTTTAATGCGTTATGCAGTGGAATCATAGAGTTTTCCATCCATTCGAGGTGGAGGCCGTGGCGATGCATAATGCTAATTGGTTCGAGTCGATTTGTTTACAATGTTATCGAGGAACCCTATTTAAAGCGTTATGACAACGAAATTACGAGGTTTCTCCATCCAGCCGAGATGAAGGTCGTGGCTCTACATGATGCTAAATGGGTCGAGTCGTCTTGTCACCGATCGGTGATTTTATTGGTTCAACATTTTATTACTACTATGTTTGCTACTGACTCGTGTTTGGATGTAATGTTAGTCGAGTTTGTTGTTAGCTTCTCAGTTTCAGGAGTTCGAGTGAGAGTATTTTCTAACCGAATCTTGTCGTTGTTCTACTCGGCATGTAGCTAACATTTGTATGTATAATAGAGTTGGATGTCTTTCTTAAAAATAATTATAATAACTATATTATTTTTTTAAATATTGATGTTTCAATATATTTATATTAGTTAGTTTGTTAATAGTATATCAGCATCTTCCCGTTTGTAAATAAGTTATTGCATTATAACTTCTCCGAGTGAAACACTAGAGCACGCGAAGATGAGTAGTTATTCGACCTCTTAGTTTATTTAACAAGAGAAAACAGATTCATAAATGAGGCTAAAAGAAGCTAAAACTTGAGTTTATGAACGGTTATAAGTTAAGATACCTGATATAAAAACTTGAATTTAAAGTTGAACTATTAATTTCCATAAATAGTCAAATGAGGCATTTAGTTCATGACAAGAGTAATAATGGTTGGAGTCTAGTATAACATTTTTGCTTGTTTGACTATATATGAGGAGTTTTTAATTAGTAGATTCACGAAGGTTATTCGGTGAAAATCAGTTTTTATTTTAAATTAAATAATTAATATTAAAACATATTATTAATGTTAAATAAATTTAAGTTGACAAAAATTACTAATTGAGTTTAAATGAAGAGTTTAATCTTGAATATATATTTTGTTAATATGATCGATACGAATTCTTAATTTACATCATAATAACAGTTTGCATGTACGTAGTAATTTTCCTACATTATTATAGATATTATGGTAAAACTCCACATAACCTCTTTAATTATGCGCATCTCACATCCTCCTTAACTACAAAATCAATCTGTGAATTGCTTAACTATCCAAAAATCCCACTTTACCTGTTTTGTTGACTTTTTTTAAAATTCTGTTAAGTTTTTTGTGAAATGACGAAAATACCCTTGTATCTGAAAAATGAAAATAAATAAATAAAAATGATTTTGAACTTTTTTTCTATTTTCTTTTACGAAAACAAAGAATAAAAAGATATTTTTAGTTTTTATAAAAATTAATAAAAATAAAAAACGATGTTTAAAAATAAATTTTTATTTATAAATAAACTTTAAAAAAATTATTTTTATTACTAACAAAATTTTATTCTTTATTTTGTACAACGAGAAAATTAGAAGAAAAAGTTCAAAATTATTTTTATTTATTTATTTTAATTTTTCAGATACAAAGGTATTTTTCGTCATTTCACAAAAAACTTAACATAATTTTGAAAAAAACCAACATAAAGGTAAAGTGGGATTCTTGGATAATTAAGACACCTCATATTGATTTTATAGTTAAAGGGTCATGTGAGACACGCGTATAGTTAGAGAGGGTTACGTGGAATTTAGCCTAAATTTATACATTTTTCATTTCAATTAATTACATGTTCTATATTCACATGATTAAAATATATGTTATGATTTTACCAATTTTCGTTACAAGAAAATGGTGGCACAGAAACGCGAAAGGTTTAATTATAGCTACAAGTAGACATTTTCTTGTTGATAGTCCACAGGTCTCTCTGATTTGCACATGCACATGCACATGCTCGCAATTGGAAAATGACCATTGACACATTTTTGTATTTTGAGATATAATTCATTCCTGTGGGAAGATTTAGTTCAATGGGTTAAAAAGGACATCATGACATGTTGACACGAGTTAGGAATTTGCTTTGTCATAACCATCAAATCCCATATTGAAGTTTCAAGACCAACAAGATGATACTTAAAAGTAAGAATTAGCCATTGGCAAGAAGATGTTTGGAGATAAGAATAGATTAGACTAGGGAGTTTTATGTCATGTCACCATAGATATCAAATGATATATATGCATGTGTTCTTATTCTTTTGTGCTAAAATACATCAATATGTTATGTGTTCTAAAATATGCATTAAATAATGCGATCAATATTAGTATTTGGTATAAACATAAACCACACGAAAATGAAAATGAAGTGAAAATGTGATTTGAAGTCGAGAAATCATGAATACTAGTTTCCTATCAATTTCTTTTGATTTGAAATATTATCTAACATGTTAGTTTACAATCAATCTTTATAATTGACTTTGTGTGGACATATGGCTTGCCTATTCCATCTTTGTCTACTTATTCTTACCACAAATATGTATATTGTAGTGGTTATTTTCGGTCTGTACTCTAATTTGACAAATCCAGTTATAAACGAAGTCCTCGTCCGATTGGAGCGGGCAGTTTTTTTTACACGTTCACGTTACACCACTCCATTTACCAAACTACTCATTTGCCTATGTAAAATGACCAAACAAAATTTACATCATTTGGTAAATTACGAAATCGTGTGATTCAATACAACAACAAGATCTCAACCGCACAATTCTTTATCCAATAGTTTGAAATGGTTCACAAGTTTTCACAATAATAAATGGGAATAATTGTAGTTATGTAGCCACTTTTGCATCTCGGTACACCTAACTCTTTTTTAACTTGGCAGGTCACCTAATCTTTTTTTTCATCTAGGTACACCTAATCGTTATATAACTTCAGGCAAATTTTACGTGTAATTATGTGAAAAAAATATAAATAAAAATTTTAAGTGATTTGTCAAACTAAAAAGAAAGTTAGAAGTATTTAAGTGCAAAAGTAGTTTTCACTTCAATTATCTCCAACATATAGTTTTCCATTGATTGTCGGCCTTTTAGTTTAGCTAAAAGTTATAAAGAAAATTCACATATCACATGATTAATTATTTAATATTTAGAATTTGTAGAGAGTAGTGACTCTTTCCTTTTCCCGAGAATTAACATAAGTAAACTTTAATCTGAGTAAACACTAATAACAGGGAATGAAATAAATGATAAAATATTTAGATGATTTGCATCATGAATTGTAGAGGAAGCAAAATAGTTTTAAATGGAGGTGTGGATCAAGAAACACAAAGGCACGAAAGAGGTTAAATGTGTTGTTTTGTCTATAGCTAACATAAATAAACAAATCAATATAATAATTGTTAGTGTGATTGTGACAGTGTAAATATTGTTTGAGAGATGTGATAAATGTGAATGAAATTATTGGTCTAATTTCATCTATTGATGCACTGATAATTTAATAAAAATATTTTTAATAAGATTTTTATTAATTGGATTGAACTCTAATTTAAAATTTAAATGTATGTCATGAATATGTTTTCATACATATTTTTGGTGACCAAAAATGTATTTAATTTGTTCCACATTTCTACTTGTGTCCATGAAAGAAAGAGTGTATATGAACTTAAATTTATATATGGATTCAATCGCAATCTAATATTTTTTGAGATCTTTATATTTATTTGAAGTATTGTTTAGCTTAAAATCCAATTAATGTGAAGGGAATAAGAGATTGGGTAGTGTTGTGATGGGATATATGGTGGGTATAGTTTAGTATAATGTTGAATGTTTCTTGAAAATTAAATATTTAATGGACCAATCATAATTGAGGAAATCACCGGCCTTCTAATTTATGTTTGATGAGACATTTTAAGAATCTACCACATTATTGTCTTTGCTCTTCATCAACTTTGTCTTTGGCCTTTGCCATTCCTTAAACAAACCATAAGTTTGCAAAATTCTATATGCAATTGTTCTCCATTTATATCATCATCACAAAAGGTTAATGTTGTTACTAACCTGACATCAATTCGAACAACTGAAGGTACAGTTGGTGAGACATACCCCTTCTCATAATTTCAGGTATTGTTAGTTAATGAATATTTGGCCAATTCGTGAGCCACTTTATTACACGATCTACGAGCAAAAGTGAAAGAGACATCGAATCCGGGAACTGAAATAAAGCGCATACAGTCATAGATAATGCCCCCGAACATGTTCATGGTTTGTTTTCCTTGCCTGACGTGGTCTACCACCCTAAGACAATCAGACTCCATCTCCACCTCCCTCAGTTCTTTCCTTTTGCTCATGATAGAGCCTCTCTGACGCCTACGGCCTCCACCTTTTCGGAATGGAGATGTCCCGAAAAACGTCTGCAAATAGCTCCCACAATTCGGCTTTCTGAATCCATACAGATAAACCCTACGATCCAGGTCCCCTTCTTTGCGTCTATTCCTCCATCCACATTTATCTTTAGTAATACTTCGTTAATTGTTGTAAGAGATCACATTAAAAACAAATACATTATTTATAAAATAACTAAACGTGATATTAAAACTAAACCAAATGTCACTCAAACACATATTATATATTTTTGAAGCTTTTACTTACAAATATTGTCATAATTTAGAACATTTTAAATACTTTCCACATTCAAAATAAATCATAATTCAAATCATCAAGTTAAATTACAAAATAAAATAGATCAGATCGATGTAGAGTTAATAATTCATAGATCCAGCATCATAAATTCTTCACATGAAATTAGGAATTGAATGTTGGGTCTACTTGATATATAAATATTGTAATATATGCTACTTTGTTGGGATTTAATAGCCATATATCATTTAAGTATATAATTAATTACTTAAAAACTAACCAGGTTGGTGATTGTTTGGACTATTGATCCCATTATTTTATTTTCCTTATCTTTACACTTTACAAGTGGCATTAAATCAAATTTTACAAGGTATTAATTTATACATGCATTTATATATATACATGGTTGGCCGTTATCTTATATTTAAAATATAATTCAAACTTGGTCGTAATTTTTAAAAATAATTTTTCTTGAAATTCAATCCACCTTATAAAACTCAATAAGATATATTAAATTAAAATCTAAAAAGTACTCAGAACACAAAGACTGAATCATCACTAAATCAACAATCTGCTGATTAAATGATGAATGTAGAATTATCACTGTAATTAAAATGCATACATACACATAAAAGCATATTATTTGTTGATTGAATTGGAAATGGGTGTGTTTATTAAGACACTGGCCTGGTCTCAAAGAGACAACACTTGTCCCACGTTGTTGCATGATAACCAAAACACAACACAGAGACAGTCACAATCCCCACAACACAACAAAATTTCGTCATATATATATAAAAAACTGGGATTCTCTAATTAATCTATATGTATACACACACAACCACTTTGCCATGTGAACTCTACTAATTAATTGTATAATCACCATATCCTTCCACATTTCTTAATTTATTAATCTCTACCAAATAATAATACAAATCTTCCGTCACTTTTATAAAAATAATTGGCAGTTTTTGACTATTAAACCCAGATTTTAAAATTGAAATTAGTGGCTTGATCTGCACGCGAGACACTTGCCATATACAATCTGAAGCAGCCCATCGTCAGCCGGTCTAACGGCATCATCACCGGTCAATTCAATCCACGTGGACGGCTGTGATCTAATGTGACACCTGTCTTTTGTCTCACTTAGAGACTATGTCAAAGTAGGGGTCCACATCAATAGTCTCTTCTCTCATTTTTAAGATCCAATCTATGAGAAAACAACTGCTAAATATATATTTTAGATGGAATGGAATTTGTTGAGTTGGTGCAAACCTACCAGTCATCAAACATGTCAACTCCTAATGTACTTTTGGAGAATTTGAGTTCACTCTAATTCAAAGTTTTGTCCATCTTCAACGTTTAGTTATCATTATAAGTTCGAGAATGTTAGTGATTTTGTTTCTTAGTACCTCGAATTAGAATATCAAACTCCTTTTAGGTTCAGAGTATTTTCGTTTTATACAGGGAAAAATGGAGAGGATCTGAAGGAGACTTATTTGTACTTGTGGGCTCTCTGTGCCTATGCCTCACTATGTACTCCGATGCATATGCATAAGTTCAGTCCTGCTATGGACCATGTGTAGAAGGCTATAACGTGAGGAGACTATTGAGTAAAGTCTCATGCGAACGGGTGTGGATGAAAATAAGCTCCACGTGTAAAAGCACGAGAGGGATAAGTTAATCAATCCCACATGAAAAGAATTGAAAATGAAGATATTGTATATATAAAGAAAAAGGTCAAACCCAACTAATAACTTGACTTTTAGATGTGGAGTCCCGACCCAATACACACGACCCAATTTTATACCAGATTCCATTGTATTCGAAAATTTTAGCCCCCTACTAATTGTAAGAAGTTCATTTCTTGCTTTTAAAGTGGATAGACTTTTACCAATCATACAATATATATTTTTTTGTTTACATGTTTCTATAGAAATGACAGTAGTTAAAAACTTTGTTATGTTGTAATGTTAATCCATAAATAAACAATGATATTGAAAAAAAAACATTGCAATGGAGGGCTAAGAGAGAAACGTGGGGGGGTTAGTGGTTGTGACCACCAGTACCACCAATAGTGTTGTATATATTGCCGGTGGGCCTAAAGCATAGCCATGTAAATTGTCATCAATCAAGAAACAAGACCCATTGGGGGGTTTGTTCTTAATTAACTAGTAATAAAGAATTAGTAATGTGAGCGTAATCAATTTGTGCATGTATATTAGTGCATTGGGAAGAACAAAATCATCATCTGATTAATCAAGGGCTTATGTTATGGATAAATAATTAAACCCTAGGAGTCCGTGGCACGTTGCCCTTTGCTATTGCCATGTGACATATATGACTTTACTTCCATTTGGGAACACAATTTTAGAGCTCTTCTTCCCTTTAATTTTGGCTCATTTTTAAGGATCCCATGCTCCATTTACATTTCCTTTTTGCAAGTAACTCTAAGTTCAAGAACACCAAAGTCATACACGCCCCCACGTACTTTGCTCCGCAAAAAATCAATACAAAATTCAACTAACATTTTAACCTGTTTCTTAACAGATGACTCGGTAGAATTTGATTACTAGATGTATGATGAGATGGTACTCGTATCGACCGAGGAGACGGGTTTTGAAGGGTAGATTAGAATTGACTTTTAGGACATGAGATCAAATGAGTGGAAGGAGCAAAGAGATTGAGAGAAGAAAAGTGCAGAATCCAATGTGGTGCAGAGAACAAACCCCACCATTAACAAAACACCAAAGGGATAGGGATATTCTGTCAATCTCTGTGGCACAGTGGAAGCGATGGGACATGTTTTGTTTTGTTTTCTTCAGAACCCATGCAATACAATACAATACAATACTGCAACCACTAGCACAAGAGTTGAGCAACATGGCCATGCAATTGCTTTGCTTTGATTCTGATTAGGAAAGACCCAACTCTCATTGAATACACTCACTCACTACACCCAACTGTTGGAGGTGCTTATTGACCTCATTGTCCATTTCGTTGCTTCTATGTGTGCTCAGTGCATGTCCCTTTCCCATCATTTTCATCTCCAGTCTCTCCAGACTCTCAATCCCACTCTGCAACCATCAAGAGAGGTGCAGGGATGATTTAGTTTCTCGCCCTTTTTACTCTCCACTCTTTTTACACATTCTTCCAATCATCACAGGACACATTCTGCAAAACACTGGAAATTAACGTTGCAGCATTAACTTGGTACAATCCTATTGGCTCCGTCGCCATTTTGTGTTTGGGAGGTAGACCCACATCCAAATCAACTGACAGAGATATAAACCCGACCCAATATATGTGATTCGATGCTAAAATTTCATATGATGTTCATAACCCACATGTAAATATTTACCAATGCGACATTGATCTGATATAAGTAGCTCTGTATTGAACTCTCACATAACACCAAAGAATTAGTAGCTAGGAGATGCAGGAACTTATAGAATTGTGACATAAAAGAGAAATTACAATTCTTACATTTAAACACTGTTAAGGAAGTGACGGCCATATTAATGCTGTACTACTGTACACTGATTTTGCCATATGTGAGGGACCACGGTAAACTCGGGCGACAAAAGCAATCAAGGGCATGAACACGATCCTAAACCAGAAGGGTTGATTCAATTAACAAATACAAGGGGCTGAGGTTTAAATTACCTCTTCTAACGCTATGATTTTGGGGGATTCTATGGGCCACTGTCATCTCTCGGGCGGAGAAAATCTGATGAAATCAATCCAAGGGCTTGAAATGGAAAACATCTGTCCTCTTCCTGTACATTTTTTAGAATACAATTCCTTTCCATTTTGTTGGTTTCGGCTATGGAGAATCAATTGTAAATTGCGCTTTTGAACAATTATCTTCTCACGGGCTTGTGTTGATACAAAGGTGGTCTACCAGATGGTTTATGTGATGGTTCGGGGTTTTCTGGTTCCTCTATCTGGGTGGGCAGGAGGTTGAGAAAACTTCCCTGAGCGGGCTGATCGGAAGGGTCAGGAGCATCTGCAAGGACATCAAAGAGAGATTTGAGAATGCAAAGAACAGATAGTGCCATCCACCCACCCAAACTTTGATCCAATGGTAAACGCACCAAATAAAGACTTGATTGATGGTCTTTTTGGCTTATTGGTTTTCTTCTTCAATTCGGCTGCATGTGCAAAATAAAGTCAATCAATGTAGGAAATGGATATGGAATTCAAGATCGAGTTTGAAAATAGCTTAATCATTTAATCATGGCTGGCCGCATTCTCTTATGTCTGAGTAAATCAACCGTCCATCATTATCATGATTCATTGGATAACTTAGAATACTTTCACATCACATAAGATACTAGAGGTGGTTACTAACCAATGCCAGATATATCATGTTCATTGACAATCTCGTAATTTTTGTACGTGTAGCCAACAAAATTCACATCCTTAGATGGAAGCATCTGCAATAAACCAAAAGTCGAGAAATGAATCGGTTCCTACAGGCTGTAGGAAGAAGCAAAATAGCAAAGCAACAATAAAGTTTAAAGCCATGTTAGACTTGAGCGCTGACTAAAATTGAAGATAAGCATGCCAATGTGTGATAGTTTTACGAATTGATGGGAAGCCCGAAAATGGTATAATGCTCAAACTCTCAATTGGAAACGAACTCAACCCAACATTTAAACAGTTCAAATGAAAGCTTAAAACATACCTTTCTCCATGGACCTGATTTGGATGAAGTCTGAGCTGAATCCCCCATCTAAGGACAAGGATAAAAGTACATTAGAGTGTTGCAGGGGAAACATAAGTCAGTATTGCAAGAGGTCATCTTCTCAGAATGAAAAGGTACAAAGTGCTGAATATTTTCACACAAGACAAGCATCTGATAGTAGGATTAGATGAAAGTGGCAACCTTTGAAGAAGCCACTTTCACTGATCCAATTTTATAAAACAGCCAACTACTAACTTACTTACACCCAACATGTATACAAACTTAGGGCCTGGTTTATAGAATTATCCATATGCTTTTGAGATTTGGATTAATATTTAATGAAGTTAACAAACAAGTGTGTTTCAATTGAGGGACAGAATATTGGATTGTGACTACCCGAAAGCAACAAGAACCATAGTTCTACTCACTCTCACAGCTATCACAATAACGGGAATTAAGGAGAGCATAATAAATCTCAAAGTTGCTATTACAACAGAACTACAGAATAGTTTCATATAATGGCAACCACATATTTATTGGAAGTAAAGGATGATGCTATAACTGTAATAAGTAAATAAGCAAACATTCACTGTAACATTGTAGCATTTTTTACTTGCAATAAACTAAAACTCTTTCCTTGCCAGATTGTGAGTTCTAAATACTCGGAACAAATATTGCATCCACATATACACCGTGTATGTCAAAAAAATGAAAAAAGTTAGATTTTCAAGGATCTGATTCGTCAATTCCTTGTATATTTGGAAGCTCCAAAATTTTGCTTTCATGCTATCTCCTATTAAGTATTAAAATTAAAAGCCAAGAAAGCAATTGTTAACTGCAAAGTCACAAGTACAACAGTGTTCATTGCTCACCTCTTCAAATTTCTCAAAGTTCTGAGTATCCAAATCATCGTCAACCTCAGGTAAAAACGCAGCTTCCATCTGATACAATGTGTCCCATTGAACACCTTTAAACCATGGATGGGCCTGATATAAGAAGCCTACTGAGTCAGCTACCTATCTCCAGATATAAATAACAGCAATACAATCACTCAATACAAACAAGGGATAATTCAAGTAGCTGACTTTAATCTCATGAGGTCCATTAGTTCCAAGCCTTCGCTCAACATTGCAAAGAAGTTTGGAAATCAGATCTTTTGCCTCAACAGATAGTTTTGCTTCTTCAGGGAATTTCAAGTGTGTTCTCCAGTTTACAATCTGCGAAGAATAAACTGACAATTTATATGATGATAATGATAAACAAATTAGATATTACCAGGAACACATTTATGTACCATATCACAAGGATACGTAATTGCTCTTGATATTAGATTATCCAGTAAAGGAAGCCCGATAGGGTACTAATATGTGCACACTATAGAACAAGATTACCTGTGGACATGGAAGGTGACTATATTTATAATACCTCATATGGAAAATAATATAATTTGACGATCAACATTTTGTTTCACACATCTAAAGAAACTTTTAAAAAATTAAAGTGTTTTTCAATTATATTCACAAGTCTTCATAAGAGTCATCATATGTGCCGTACTATAAATGATAATAAATTGTGAAGTATTACCTTCCTGCATGTTGACATTGGTTCGTCGGAATAAAAAGGCGGATATCCCACCAGCATCTCATACATGATAGCCCCAAGAGACCACCTACACACAAAAAAATTGTTAGGGAATGACAAAATAAAGCATTTCATGCAAAACAAAATGAACTAACCAGTCACACTCCATTCCATATCCTTTCTTTAGCAATACTTCTGGAGCAATGTAGTCAGGAGTTCCAACAGTTGAGTACGCCTAAATGGCATATAACAATTGCATCATGATAGATAATACATTATAAAGTCATAGTATAACTCAGATAGACAAACCTTCATTTGGGATGCACAACACCAGTCCAAAAAGCAAAAAGGTGACGATTGATTGGAAATGATATTTACAGGCTTTAAGTAAATGTATTTATCAGGTATCTATCTTATCATGTTAACCAATCCGAGCAAATAACACTGCCCTAATTTTCTAAAAGTACATGCAATTACTAGCCTTACATAAAATTGGTTTCAGATCACCTGATTATTCATTTCCAATCAGTTCTGTCCTAGATGATTTAAACAACACACTCCACCTTACAAGGCTTTGTAACTAATCGTGATCAACACAGCTACACTTCAGCATTCTTCTCCATCCAAAATAATAGATATTAATTAAGAAGTTTATTCCAAGATTATTCAGTATACAATGCTACCCATGCAACTTAGGCCACCCTTACTTCAGCATCAAAATCACTCTTCAATGACCCTAGTATTTGTAGTAGCCCTCCACCCCACAACATCATTTTAATTTAACAATGCCTTGGGACTTTGTTTTCTCTCTCCTTGTTGTGACTAGAACCAACCAACCAATTCCAATTAAGTGCACTTCTGTTGAGGGAAATATTCCGAAGGTGAACCTGACTGATTATATTGTTGCATGTATACAGCAATGCATTCCAGTTCTGCTATTTTCAACTACAGCTTGCTCAATCATTTACCGATAGCAACCTTAGCCCTTTATAAGGATAGCAAAGATCAAATAAAGATATAGGACATACCAACATTCGCCTATTCTTTTGCCAATGCAACAATTGTTCCTGTTGTGTCCTGCTTTGTGCAGAAGTCTGGTTAGGACGTTTAAGGTTTGTTTCCACTCCTTGGTCGTTCTCAATTAGATTAGGAAAATTATTACTGTGTAGAGGTTTGCATAAACCAAAATCTGAAAGCTTCATATGGCCATAACGGTCAAGTAATAAATTGTCAGGCTTGATATCCCTACAAAGAAAAGATGTATCCATCAGCACATTGATGCACCATCAAGATATTATTAACAAAAAAGGAATTATGATTCAGAGAAAATGAATATCAAGAACATTTGAAATTAGCAAAAAAAATGGCATGGACGCCAATACTTAAGCCTACATGCACTGATGTTGGAATTGGAACCCCATGGTACAAGTATACTCTCTAATCTGATACATACAGGGATCATTACCACCTTATATACAGTATTTGCAACATAAACCATACGAGGTCACTCTTTCATTGACAAATTTAAGATAAGTGAAAGAGGACAGAAACAATAGCCAGAGATGCAAGTAAACAGCACAATCATACCCAATGTGATTATGTGTACTGACACACATTGATAAGTACCACTCACAGGCAAAAGGCGTACCAACTTGCGGGAGCAATAATATATTCAAGTTCAGCTGTAAGAAATGTTTAAATCTATTAGAAGAGGAGTTACAACGAATGATTAGAGAACCTGTGGATATAATTGTGCTTGTGGATAGACTCAATTGCTAGGACAGTCTCTCCAACATAAAATCTAGCTTCATCCTCAGTCAAGGTATCCTTGCGCATCAGTAATGTCATCATGTCACCCCCAGGAAGATACTCCATAATGAGATACAAAAATTCATCATCCTGGAAGGAGCAATATAGCTTCACAATGCAAGGACTGTCAACCTCTGCAAGGAGATTCCTTTCAGCTTTAACATGTTCCACCTGATATAAAGAGAGTAAATCAGACTGATAGCAAAGATAAAGTCGGGGAAAAATAGGAAATGCCTTGAGAAAACCAGGTAAATATTCACATATCTGGGGGTTTTTCTTTTCTATATTATTAACCTACCAACCAGATTCAAACAACCTTTGGGGTATATTACAAGCTCTAAATGCAGGACTTGGAGTTGTATCCAGTGGATAGCAAGTGCATAACAAACAACTAAAAACTGAAGGGTTAGCAGCGATACACACCTGACCTCTACGAAGCATCTCAGATTTTTTGAGCTTTTTCATTGCATATACATGACCGGTAGTTTTTTCTCTGCAAATTCTAACCTGCAGAGTAGTATCTATAAGCATCAAAAAGAATAAAATAATATGTGAGTGTAATTGTAGTAAAAGAGAAATATTCGGCAAGAGTTGAAGCTGGCAGATTAGAAAGTGGAACCATCAGCAAAAACAAGATGAGCAAAACTTAATAGAACTAAAGCAGATTGCTTCAACATGAACAGTAAATCTTGGGTCGCTGAGTAGAGCTAGAAAATGTTGCCTGCCTGTTATATATTTTATCTAAAATTATAACAAAATAAACAATTTTGTGAAACATCTCTGTTGTATATGTACACGTGTATATCCTTGTAAATTTAGATGGATTCATGATTGGACTGGAGATGCCATACGACATGACTATCCTTATCACGGGCCTAGAATGTAGAGCATGCCACCAAGTTAATTGAGTCCTAAAGGTGCTTGTAGCAACAGAGCAATGTTTTCATACACTAAAACATTCATATATACAGGTCAGCGCTAATGGATGATGTTAGGGCAAACATAAGGAGCCAAATTCAGAGAGAGATGCTTGGAAAAATTTCAAATAAAAAATATTCCCTTGCAATGCTCCATAAACTATATGCATTGATATACACAAAAGATGCACAAAGTTCCAAGAGAAACAATCACAACAGTCAAATATCAAATTTATAGAGAAGCCACTCAGACAGCATCATACTAAATTCTACATAGAGACAGAGCTCAGGAATAATATCATGTAAAACACTAAAGAATAAGAGAAAGAAGAAGACCTCCCCAAAGGCACCCCTTCCAATAATTGTCAAAAGTTCAAAATCATCAACTCCCATCTTGTGTCGTTGTATACGCATATATTCCCGCTCCTTATTCTCTACATACTTTAAAATATTTTCTTGATCTTCCTCGGAAACATCAGCATCAGCTAGCTTCCTCTCCAAGACCCAGCGCCTATATCATCATTAAAATATTGAAGTTCAACATGCAAATACACATTGACAGAATAAGAGTGAATAAACATAAAGATACAATTGCAATGTTACAGTTGGAGAAAAAAAATTAATGAACAAAATTGACCTTTTGGATACCTTTCAATAAAACAAAATAATGTGCGAGCTTGGCTTAGCTACAAGAAATTGCAAAATTTTCGTTATACGAAAATTCAGCTAAATCATATCACAGAACCAAAAAGACTAATATCACCCTAGGAGATTATCAGCTGCCTACCTAATGCTCTTGTACATACAAACACCAATTCACACTTTTTCCGCAAACATATAGCAAAACAATATCTTGAAACCACATAATTTGCCAGTACACAACGTCAAAGATTAGGGCTTTGTATCTTACCTCTCCTTCCTATCTTGCAAACTCTTTATATGAGACTTATAATGATTCTCAATGTACTGCTTCGCCGCAGCTACCTTCTGTTTGGTGGCATCAGAAGGCGCTTCATCGCTAAATGGCTTATGTGAATTGCTTGCATTTTCAGTTTCTCTCATATTTGTTTGCCCGTGATTGAACTTCTCCTTCTTCTGCTGGAACTTCTTAAACCAGCTCCTTGCAGAATCCATGTTGGGTGATATAACAATCCACTACGCTGGATTACAAGTAGCTTTTCTTCCTCCTAATTCTATGACAAGAAAATCATAATTTAATCAGCACCAGATGATGAATGAAGATTGACATTCAACTTCCCTTAAAATCACTCAACAATAAAACAATTATTGAATAAATTTGTTCACCTTGAACTCAATAAAAAAACATAAGGAGATTATATCTAATTTAAAGAAAAATGTTAAAATGTGGACCAAAAATTTTATCATCAGAACTTTTCTAAAAAATCTATTCGATGGAAAAAAACTACATCCACTAGAAAGGTAAGCCGCGGCTATCACGGCAATCAAAAGCTTCATCCCTACTCTTATCTGATAATGACGGTTGACTAAGACTTCACATTCCACTTTTAAAACTTTCTCGGCAACCAAACAGACGATAACCGCACATACACAAAAATTATTCGTTTTTTCCTCAGAAATCACAGAAGCTTAAGAACTAAAATCGAGTTTCAATTACCTGAAACCATTCGCCGAACAGCTCGAATCAAAAATTGCCTTTAAAACGAATTGATTTCTCGGAACAAGACTTTCTCCATAGATCGCACCAAATGGACCGCAATTCACTGAAACGTCACAATTTTGACTTTCTCTAACTACGTCGTCCTTTAACCGGAGCAATGCTTTCTCTGCTACTTCCTCTCTACCCAGAAGAAAAAAACACACTAAAATATCATATAATCCATTTCAGTGCCTTTGTTTATTCGGTGGACAATAAAGTCCCCGCGTGGTGACGCGCGCTAAGGTCAAGAGATGAGGGTATTTAGGTCAACGTGGCGATGTTAATGCTTATTAAATGTCGTGCAAGTTACCGTGGGTGAAAATGGGAGATGCCGTCGCGTTAAGGCTCCCTTTAACCGGGATCGAATAGCGTGGAACCGACACGTGGCGGTTACGACGGCCTCAGCCGGAAAAGCGTGTAAAGGCGCGTTCTTTAGGGGATGGGATCTTCACCGTCCACGCGTCCCTCTGATTTTGGACCAAACTATAGATTTTAGGGCATCGACGCTTCAACTTCGCCGGAGAAAGTGGCGTCAGTAGAGACCAGCCACCGGCGTAGTGGTGGCGCTCCGGCGACTGTGGCTCCCCGAAATCGACGCACCTGTTTCAGGTAATCAATAACTTCAGATATTAGTTCACAGGAGTTGTTAGATTGATTAAATCATTGGAAATAATTGATTGATGACTATGAATTCGAAAAGAAAATATGTAACCATATATAGAAACACAAGTGTGAATTGGTGTCATTAATCATGTGACTAATTATACTTAGGAGTTCTGATGAATGTGCAAGGGTCAAGAAAATCTTATTTTTCACATTGAAAAAGGATTGAAACTTGTTTGGTTACAAATTAATTGACTTTGTTCAGGTAAGCGAATAAGAGTCTCAAAACATGGCGTGTGAACAGAACATCTAAGGAACATCATTTTAAAGGTATATATGGGAGACATTTTCTATGACTTATATGCTGTCCCTTTCTATCTTTTCATTTTTCAACATCTTAGCCGACCATTGATAAAACCCGACTTTTCAGTTTATCAAATAATTGATCGTTCTAAAACTTATCAGCACTTCAAAATTAACAGATATATACCTGTTCTCCTCAGTTATTTGAAGCTTTGCTGTAATTGGGTTGTCAATTTTCATGTCAATGGCATAGGAACGAGACTATGTACAGTTCTATTACCAAACAAAGGAAATGTAAAACATTTGAAAATAATTACTTTGTTGATATTTTGATTCAACTGTTTGTTTGTTTAGATACAACTGAGATGTTTGTTTAATTTTCCTTCTTTCTTGATGAGTTGATTGTGTCAATTGTGACTAGACTAACTCTGTTTCATTTCATTCCTGCTTTGTTTGATTTGGTAGATGAGATCAGAGGATGGGCACTTTTGAGAGATTTTCAATGGAAGGAAGAATATTCTTGCAGACAATATATGTTGAGCCAGTTACTATAGCATTGCAATTAGCTGTATGTATACTGTGGAGGCCAAGCCTGAACATTGCAAAGGTGTCCAATACAGAGAGGTAATCTAATGTACTTGTGTTGCATTTTCTCTATAAATTAGTTATAATCATTTTTGTACCAGAAACACAAATAATAGAATAATATTACATTTTTAAGATATCTTATTTTCGAATATGGAAATATTTGTATGAAAGCATTTGAAACATGCTGTATCATATATAGCAAGGATAGTTTTTTTGACAAAATGCACAGCAAAGGAGAGTTTCAACCAAGTAAACACAGACATTTCATGTATATGTGTCTTCAAGAATAGTCTAACAAACTGTATATATTATCCACTTACTCTCACTATTCTAAATATTTTTGGACGTAAATTAATGCATATATAGAGACGAAATAAATAATGTGAAAACATTAAACCAAGCAACGCCCTTTCAAATGTAACTCGCCTAAACACTTGCTCGCTCAGTCTCTTTTCTTACAACAATGAACATGTTCACACAAAGTATCTCTTTTATAGAATTTATTTCCACTCTCCCGACGAATTAACCCATCGACGCGTCTGCTAGAGGTACTAAGTGACCGTTGCACATTGCTGGGCGACAAAATAAATGGGTTTCTTCGTCGGTGATGTCCCATTAACCTGGCCGATATATTACTATTGATGCGGCGGGGAGGCTGTGTCTTTGACAAGTGACTACATTTTGGCTGACCATTCACCCTGCTAGCCCGATGTATTAACGTTGATGAATCAGGAAGACTGTCGTTGACCGTTGTTTGAATGGAGTTGGCCAGGGACGACTTCCTATCCTGCGTATATGTAATTTATATGTCAGTAAGACATCTACCTGCCCAATGCATGTCGTATGCGTCGGTTGTAGCATGCGTCGCATAGATGCTTATTATTACCTCCAGAAAAATTAAATTACAGAATCATTACAAAGTTTGTTTAAAATAAAACATCTTAATTAATAATGTCAAGACTTAAAAGGGTATCACTGTTTTGCTCATACAAGTATATTGTATCATGTATATTCATAAGTATTCACCTTTCTCCATATATGTAGGTAACTACGCAACATGAACACCAGGGAGGGGAAGAACTATGTCATATGCATTGGCGTGGAAGAGAAGAAGAATAATTGGAATCATAATCAAAATAAAAAAGCAAGTAGATTGAGTCACATGCAAGTTTTGCCTGGAAAATGGAGCCTGCAAAGTGAAATGCAATAACCTGTTACCTGTAATTAAGGTGGAATTAGGACAATAATAGAAGAAGGAATAAGACAGGGAAAAGGAGGAGATTGAGGAAATCAAGATCAAGAATATTGTGATTTATGCCAAATTAGTTTGAAAACACAAAGAACATATGTTTTATTCTAATCTAACCCAAATGATGCCCAGGGTTGATGCATCAATCAAAGCATGCTTTTCAACAAGTAAATGAAGTGCAGCTCACAAGTCATGACATAAACAAGTACTTCTGGGATTTGACAACTCTCTGCCTATAAATCTACAAAGCAGCCCAGGTGACTAGCTGAGAGGAGAGCACATATTCTCTCAAAACAAATCCATCTTTTTTACAATTTAGTCAATAGTTTTACATTCAAATAACATATTACCATTTTACAAATTGAAATTGAAATCCAAAAGTGCACTGTTCATGTACAGTATAGATGAGGTTTGAAAGTGAAGTTGAGGTGACCCATGTGCCCAAGACAGTGGCTAAATCTAGCAAGAATAATGAAGAGACCTTGTGTTTGTGTTTTGCATCTGATTGATTTGATTTGATTTATTAATGGAAGGCAACCACAGGTGTAGAGGTACAGCCTTTAGCTATAGACATGAGAAAATTTTGAAGGAAAAAAATACAAGTAATGAGATTTGACATGTCGACAAGATGTAACAATGGGTCTTGAATGCTAAACCCCACATGAGCCTCTTTCATTGTTGCTTATGCCCAATCAAATCAGTGTACTTCTCCATCAAACTACTGTTTCAGTTTGGGTTTTTTTCCTTCCCTTTTTCACTTCTTTATTTACCATGTTTCAAGATTAAATATGGTAATTCACTCTTACGTTGTATAGGCATATTAGACAATAATGAATGTACGTTTGTTGCGTAAGGGATAATGCTAAATATTACGAGTGAAGTAATCAATTTTTTTATTATAAAATCTAGCTGTTAATTTATTTTGTAAAATGTGTGAATTTATTCTGAAATTTATTTTTATAATTAAATTTTTTTGGAAAATTTCACTTGCCCCATCTTAAGTTTTGTCGAGTTTCACTTAACTCCCCTTAACTTCAAAATCAACTTGCGAAATCTCTTAAGTTTGAAAAAGTTTCACTTAACCCTTTTCTGTTAACTTTTTCAAAAATTCTATTAACTTTTTTTTCGAGATGACAAAATTACATTTTTATTTAAACATTATAATAAGTTAATAAAAATGATTTTGAACTTTTTATATAATGTTTTCGTTGTATATAATAAAGAATAAAATTTTGTTAGTAGTAAAAATAATTTTAATAAAGTTTTTCTTATAATTTTTTTTAAAATTTTAAAATGATCTTTAAACGTCTTTTTTTTTTCAAATTTTTATATATTTTTTATTTTTTTAAAAAAAAAAATAATTCCAAAATATTGTTTTTATTCTATGCTTTTCTAAAAAAAATAAGAAAACAAAAAGCTCAAAATAATTTTTATTTATTATTTAAAATTATTTAATCAAAATGGTATTTTTGTCATTTCAAAAAAAGTAAAGTGAGACTTTTGCAAACTTAGGGTACTTCATAGATGAATTTTGAAGTTAAGAGAAGTTATGTAAAACTCGGCCAAACTTAGGATGGGCTAAGTGAAATTTTCCCACTTTTTTATATATTTTATCTCAAGCACGTTGATTTTCTTTTCTCTAACACACCATAGGTGTTCATCTACGAGACTTCAAATTTAAATAAATTTGGAGTCAAACTCTAGTTAGTCGGATTCTTATTTCTCTTTGCCATGCTTTTGAACTAGAGTGACTCCTCTCTTCGTCAATATATTGTAGAGTTGTAAGTTCGAGATGGTTAATCAGACAAGGGAAAAAACAACGAGCTCGAGTTGAATTTTTTAAATTTCAACGAGCTCGTCATTTTTATTATTTTGAATAAATTTACACAGTTAACAAAAAAACAACACTACCATAAATAATACTTTATATAATGAGATTATACCATGTATCATTGTTTACAATTAATGGGTCATAATTAGGGATGTTCATCAAGTCAAGTTAGGTAGACCGGAACGAGTTAGGGTTCACCCCACAAATTTTGGGTCCAGAAAATCAGACCCAAGACTCGACACGTCAGAGGTGTTGAGTTGTCGAGTTGGGTGTAGTCGGGTGTCAGATGAGTCAGGTAAGACCCAACTCACCCGATGGGCCCAAAAAGTTGAGCCCATTACAAACTTAGGCCCAATTTTTTTGAGCCCCCAAATGTAAACCCCATTTGAAACCCTAAACCTGAATCCCCAATTTCTCAATCGTAACCCATATTCAAAACCCAAAACCCCAATTCAAAACCCTAATCCCTAAATTGATTAGGGTTTTTTCCAATTTAGAACATAAAACCCCCAATTCAAACCTTAATTCCCAAATTAAAATCGAAATTTGAGATTCAAAACCCTAAAAATCCCCAAATTGATTAGGGTTCATAACAGAGAACTCTCAATTCAAACCTGAATTCCCAAATTTAAAATCAAAATTTGGGATTCAAAACCCTAATAATCCCCAAATCCAAAAATTTAAACCCTAATCCCAAAATTGATTAGGTTTCCCCAATTCAAAAACAAAGACTAAAATAAAAAGTCAAATAAATTCAAAGTCCCAAACCCTAAACCCAAAAAATAAAAATGGAGAAGAAGAATCAACAACCCTTGTATAGAAACTCATACCTACCTGAGTTGCAGACATGTCATCGGTGTTGTCTGACTGTGAAGTTTTAATCTCCAGCTCCACTGAAGAATCGAACCGTTGATGAGTCTCGTCTCCACCATTGCTTGATTTATGATGGTGGAGATGAGACTCATCAACGGATCGATTCACAACAGTAACTCTGTGAAGACATCCGTTGTGGGATGGAGGAGAGGACACAGACTTGACTGTCTGAGACGACGAGAAAGGAGAGGAGAGGGTATAATTGTTCAGAGAGAGACTAGAGAGATGGAGGGTCGAATCGCATTCAGTGTGATGTGTGAGAGAGAGAACGAGGGCCGAAATGAGGTCAACTCGATGTTGTGTGTAGAGAAGAGTGACACGCACACAAAATTGACAGCTCAGATTAATCCAACTGACGAAGATCGAGGGTGGAGAAGACAACACGTCGATGCTTCATCTTCAGCAGCTTCTTTTGGCATACACATGCCACATCAGAAACACATGAGCATATTTTGCTCTGTATAAGCGTTTATGTTTCATCGTAGTGCACAAAAGGAATTGGCCGAGCCGAGCTTCTGTTGGGCAATAGTGTGAGGTTGTGGGATAAAATGGGCTTGCCTATTTTGTTAAGTGGGGGGGTCGGGTAAGTCAGGCTACTCGGTGGTTTTCATAATCACACCCGAGGCCCGACTCACTTAAGGTCGACTTGGGTCCATCCAACCCAGTTTTCTCCAGGTTTTGTCGGGTCTCGAATCATTCGGGTTTGGGTCAGGTTGGGTCGTTGGGTGAATTGAGTACTGGGTTGAAATGAACATCCCTAGCCATATTCGACTGAAAATCATACATTCAAATGCAAACTTGCAAATGAGCCTCAACCACACGATCAATCATTATATGGAACATATGAGACCAAAAATATAATGGCACCCGTTATAATTTTAGCGGCTTCTGTGCCACCTATTCATCAGTTGGTCAACATGATAGGTTATTCATGTAACTTACACTAATAGAGGTGTTTCATTTTCTACCAAATCCTATGGATTTCGAAAATTGTTTTTGCAGTTATTTCGATTTAGCTGACGTGTTAGAGTCATTTTCAATTTAAGTAGTTTATTCATTTTCTCATCTATCTAGTTGCTAGAAGATCTTGATCGAGAATTGACAATGACTCCAAACAAACGCAAGTCAGAGGATTATGAACTCTCTAATTCGAAGAAATCATGTGACATATTATTCAATTTTCCCATCTCTTTTGTTTTGGGGGCGTTCTTTATGTTTAAATTGAGTTTAGTTTTGTCGACTTGACGTAGAACATGCAAATACTTTATAATTTACAACTTTCTATCATAATGCATACAAAAATTTAGTAGCATTGTCTTCCATTTTGTAGACGTCTCGTTGAAATACTGTTTTACATTCTCCCAAATATCTTTTATAATGATCGGTACAACTTGCATGTGGGAATTGTCCAATGATCCCGACCTCGTATGAGCTTCTTAGTCCTTGCATGTTTCTCAGCCTTGAAAGTTGTGTGATCCTGGTTTCAACATCAAGAGATTTCAATTTTATTATTTCATTCCCAATTTTTATTTTCATTATTTTATTAAATGGGACAATTTCATTGTTTCACGAGATGTTCAAAATTCACGGTGTTAAAGTATATATTTATTTCCATTGTTTCATGGAATATTCTAATGTATGATACCATGAATCAACCAATTTCAGTATATCACTACAACAAATTTCATGGTTTATTGCAATGATGTTCAATTTCAGTATATCACTACAACAAATTTCATAGTTTATTGCAATGATGTTAGATTCGTAGATCAATTGCTTAGTTTTATGTTTAGTTTTTGTATAGAAAATTGTAATTCAATTTACTAAAGTTTTCATTGTTTGGCCAAATTAATTTCATGGTTCCATCATCTGATAAGTTTTATGATTACATGTTTTCGTATTATGTTTTCACTGTTTTATCGTAAATTATTTGTTATTATTGGCATTACTTCATTGTTTTTTTGTGTTGATGATATTTTTTTATAAATATATTTTGTGTTATCTAATGATTCAACGCTCCAGTTGATGGATGTTGAAAAATTTGATAACGAGGACATCATGCCCCTACAAAATCTTGAGCAAAGGAAGAAGTTGTTTGTCCGGAAGGCCTAACGAAACATAAATCCTAGTCGGGAAGCGCCGACAGCAGAGCCAAGTGTTCGGGACTATGTGGCTGAACAACGACATTACGGTGACACAAATCAAGTTATTATTGCCCGACTTGACACGAAGTAGCCTGCACCCCCAATTAGTGTCAATAATTACGGAGTTGAGAAAATGAAATCGACAAGCATCAAATAAGCCTGATGAAACGATGAAATGACGATTATGCAACAAGATTGTATCAACATCATCGACAACTAGGCTTAGCAATATAGACTGAGTCGCCATTTCTTGATTGCAGACGAATGAAACAATCTTGATTTGACCACGTATAAATAACGAAAGTGAATATTCCACGTAGACCAAAAGATAGCAATACCCTTATGCAGATTTCACTGATTTTCAAATTGAGAATAATAACTATTTAATTTACACTATTTTTTTTAATTACATCATATCCTAAACTTACCCTTAAAACATTTCTCATCCAATTCACAACAAGAACAGAGTTTGAAACTCATATTCCTCCACTCAGTCCCCTCAAAGACACTTAATCTACCCTATTAGTTGAAATCATCCAAACAATTACGTGTTTGTCAAGTAGTGATGTTAATTAAATGTTAATTTATTGTCGTGAAATGTTAGTAATGAGATAAAAAAAAGAAGTGTCAAGACTAAAGACGACGTGAGTCCTCTCTCTCTCTGCATGGGCCCCTCTCATTTACGCTCTCTTTCTCTAACCTCAACCCTTTATGTACTCCTCCTCTCTCCCCCACATCTCCATAACAAATCCTCTTTTCATTTCTTTTCTCTCCTCTTCTTCTTCACAGCAGAGGACAATGTCAGCTGCTGTTGCCGCCGCCTCCGCCGCGTCCCTTAGCCAGTACGCCTCAAGAACCATCAACAACAACAACAACCAGAATTCGAATTCGAATTCTAATTCTAATCCTATGTGTCAGGCGGTGGTGATGAGCCGTTACGAGTCGCAGAAGAGGAGGGACTGGAACACGTTCGGGCAGTACCTCCGGAACCACAGGCCTCCCCTGGCCCTGGCCCGGTGCAGCGGCGCCCACGTGCTGGAGTTCTTGAAGTACCTCGACCAGTTCGGGAAAACCAAGGTCCACTCGGAGTCGTGCCCCTTCTTCGGGCTCCTCCACCCGCCCGCCCCCTGCGGGTGCCCCCTGCGCCAGGCGTGGGGCAGCCTCGACGCCCTCGTCGGCCGCCTCAGGGCCGCCTTCGAGGAGCACGGGGGACACCCCGAGACTAACCCCTTCGGAGCGCGCGCCGTCAGGCTCTACCTCAGAGAGGTCAGGGACTCCCAGGCCAAGGCCAGGGGCATAGTCTATGACAAGAAGAAAAGGAATAACAACAACAACAACAAGACAAGTTCTAATTCCATCAAGGAAGGAGCAGACCATCAACACCAACAACAACAACAACTCTATTATGGAAGAGGGTCCGCTACTGCTATGCTTCTTGCTGCTGGTGCTTGCATCTGATCATCATCATCATCACCATCACTATCTTTCTGTGTTTTTATCTATTTTATATTAGTTAGGTTGTGGACAGTTTTTGTCATGATGGTTTCATGATCACTCCTTGGCTTATTCTGAAATGGGGGTATTTTCTGTTACAAATTACTGTGTTTTGTACCCGACATGGAATGAATTTGTGGAAACTCTATTTTCTCATCATCACTTTTGTCCAATTATCTATCTTTCATGTGTGATTCAGCATTTATCTGTTAATTAATAACTTTCATTTGTAATTTTTATGAGTGTGATTTCATACACTGCAGTGCAAATGGGTTTAATCATTGGAATTTGATATTTTAATTACAATTCAAATTGCCTGATTTGGTTTTGTTAAAGCCTGCTTAAAAATCCGTCCCCTGGTCTCATGTCCCTAGCTCAAATCTCGATACAGTATCAGGACAAAATTTCAAATTAAAATTAACCGAACTAGATTGGTGTATTATTCAGAAGCACTATTTTTAAAAAAAACACTGGACGCTAGTTCGGCGGAGAGATTTTTAGAACACGGTTAGTATTTGAATTCCATGAGCACACACAACCCTAAGTATGCTGACCCGTTAAAGATGACAACCAGGAGCTAGCAATTTGAAACCGAGTTAGTACGTATATGACAGTTGTGTTTTCGTATACAAAACAATGACTTGCTAATTAAGGATTGTACGGACAGTTTCTTGGCAATGATTACATTACATATATATTACACGGGCTACATAATATATATATATAAGTGAATATATTTTCAAATAAACACGCGCTTTTGATAAGCCATTACCCTCATTTGCCTAATTATCAACATGTGGGCTTATAGTTTATACAGCCGAAACTGGTCAACCAAAACCAGCCAGCTAATACATATATACTTGAGCAAATCCAATCCACCTGGATAATATAATACAATAGTAACAAAATACCAAATCATGTCATATAATACGAGTCTTTCGAGCGTCTGGTACTTATCCAATATCACCATTAAGCCGCGTTCCTCGCCCCTGTTTCATATGTATTAGATTTGGAACTGTTCAACTTCAACAAATGTACTACACTTGAATTAGCATATAACTAATTGTTAATTAAGGAGTATATAACAAGACTAATTAATGAAAGTAAAAGCTGATTAATCTAATTGCTATCCAACTCCCAACCTGTGGATTACAGTTTTGCAGCCATGACATATTTGGTTTCTAGAACAAGCATAAAAGGGAGAAATATTATGTGAGTGCAAGACAGGAATTGATGGTTTTGGTAGGAGTTGGAATTTGAAGGCTGCTAATGGGATTTAATATTATTTTCTTATTTCCCAAACAAGGGTTTGATTAGGACATAAAGTTGCATATAATGTTGGTATTGATAATGGAGATTAGGTCCATCAGACATGATAGCTTTAAGCAACATACCCTGGTGCAGGTGGGTTTGGATTTGGAATTTCAATTTCCTTCCCACTTGTTGTACAAGGAAAATGCTGAGGACCACATAAAAATACCTTAGTTATTAAGGACCACTCAATCCCATCAAGCTCATAAAATAGTCTTAATCACTCACTTCCCCATTTTGTTGACATTTTTACTCTCCTCATGATGCTGTGTCAATAGGGTTATGTCTCTTTAACAGATCCCGACTCGATTTGTGGTAAACCAATGATCATAGCAGATATTTATGACATGAGATGGACTAGGTCGGTCGCCCTTGCATCTCCAAGAAATGACAACCACAGAATGGCAACAAGAACTTGGAATTGTGTTGTTGTATGTAGCTACCTTAGACTTTTCTACTCACATTTCTTCTACTAGTTACAACTCAGGAAATCAGACAGCGCACAACTTGGGAAAAACACATAGTGAAAGATTTCACGAAGATCCTTCTTAATTTAGTTTGATCAATCAGTTAATAAACCAGCAGAAAAGTAACACAACATCTGACTATCTGAGATGGTAAATTGACCTATCAGTTTCATCCCTATACACATGCTCGCATTTAGAACTTAAGATTGTATCAGCAAAAGAAGAAGCGTACCAATCAAAGCTTGCTTGATTAACCGGGCAGCGAAAACAAGGGATGAGCAGCCGTACCAACAATGAGCTTCTTTTTTCTATCTAATGGGAATTGACCTGACCAGCCTTTCCTGACAATTGACCCTGAACTCTCTGATGCATCCCAAACTGAAACCAAATTTGCTGTAAGGGACCTAAAGATTGCCGCTAAACCACTGGATATTGGCAAAGTGAGCTGCTTCAGAATGTTCTGCTCAGAATTGGTATTTCTTGACCCAGTCTTTTCCTGTCACATCACATCAACGTTTTTACTGAAAGGTGGCTGCAAGATTTCCAATTACCGTCTTCCACTTGCTGCAGCAAGTTTTACCACAGATTTTATAGTTTGGAACATCTGAACTTGTTGCCAGTGAATTCTGTGCATCTGCGTGCTATTAAACTTATTCTTGTGATGGAACGGCCAACTTACGTTGATGCATTTGAAGGTTTAGTTCAAGAACATAACCTTCTTCCCTCAGCAACAAACACATGGGTGGCATTATTTACCTCAATTGAGCTATAGCCAGGTACCTTCTGGACTTGTCTTTCTTTCATCAGACTTCGTACATTATGAGCACTGCCCCACCGTCCAGCATTAGCATGTATATTTGCTAGCAATACGTAGTAGCCAGAATTCTGCGGTTCCAATTCAAAAAGGTGTCTTGAAGCCACTTCAGCAAGCTCAACATTACCATGGACTCGACACGCTCCGAGCAACGTCCCCCAAACACCTGCGTCCGGTGAAAATGGCATGCTCTTTATGGTTTCAAACGCTTCATTCAAACGCCCAGCACGCCCAAACAAATCTACCATACACGAATAATGCTCCATCTGAGCTGGGATGCAATACTCTTCTGTCATGCAACGGAAGTATCGAATCCCATCATCAACTTGACCTGCATGGCCACAAGAGGATATTATTGCAACAAATGTGACATTATCCGGCTTAATTCCCTTTTCCAACATTTCATGGAATAGGGCAATACATTCTGTGTGGCGACCATGAGTCCCATAAGCAGAAATAATGCTATTCCATGAAACATCAGTCTTAGTTTCCATTATGTCAAAAACACGCCGCCCGAATTCCAAGTTTCCACATTTGGCATACATATCTATCAGCGCACACTCTGCGAAGTTATCAGAGCTAACTGAACCTTTAATCATGAGCCCGTGGATCTCTTTCCCGTAATGGAGTGCCGCTAAATTTGCACAAGCAGAAAGAACAGCTGATATGCTAACACAGTCATACTTGTTTCCTTCCATTCTCATTTGACGGAAAAGATCAACTGCTTCTCTTGGTTTACCATTCCGGGAACAGCTAGTGATCATAGAGTTCCATGAAATGGCATCCTTTTCAGGCATTCGCCTGAAAATTGTACGAGCCAGATCCAATCTTCCACATTTTGCATACATGTCCATGACTGCACTTCCCACATAGTACCTCCCATCAAGCCCATTCTTGATGATGCTACCATGCAATTCCTTTCCCAATCTAAGAGCAGCTAAACCAGCACAAGCTGGTAACACACTTGAAAGAGTTACAGAGTTGGGACTAATTTTCTCTTGAACTAACAACCTGAATAATTCTATAGCGTCTATGTACATTCTGTTAAGTACATACCCTGTAACCATAGCTGAGCATATTACTATATCTACAGTTGTGCACTGATCGAAAATCGCACGGGCCATCTCCACCTCCCCGCATTTGAAGTACATATCGACAAGTGCAGTCTTCAGGAACATATCTAAAGGCACACCATGCCTCATTATATATCCATGAATTTCCTTACCTTGTCTAGAGATTGCCAGTTCACTAACTGATGGAAGCAAACTTGCCAAAGTAATTTTGTCTGGTTTGACACCAGTCGAAATCATCTTGCGCAGCAATGTTAGAGCCTCAACCATTAAACCGTTTTGTACATACCCAGCAATCATCCCGTTCCAAGTCACCGAATCAGCTTGTGTTATCTCATCAAACACCTCTTGTGCCTCACACATGCACTGGCCTTTTGAATACAGAGCTAACAACGTGTTAGCCACAGAAGGATCAAATTCCAACCCGGAACCTACAGCAAGCCCGTGAAGCTGCCTACCAAAGCCAATCATTCCTCCTGAAGCACCAACTGACAGCATACAAGCAAATGATACTTCATTAGGCCTAGTATCGCTCTCTCTCATTTCCATAAACACTCTGATAGCACCACCAGAGTTCCCATTTCTCCAATACCCATTCATCATAGCATTCCACAAAACACAATCCCTTTGAGAAATTTCATCAAACACCTGGCGTGCATCACCAACACAGCCATTTTCCATATACAACTTGATCAAAGAGCTGCCCAAAAACACATCTTTCTCAAGACCCAAAAACCTAATTTTATCATGAACCAACCTACCCAAACCCACACTTCGCACACCACCACAAGCCTTGATCACGTATGGAAACGTAAACTTATCAGGAGAAACTCCAGAACCTAACATCATGAAATAAAGCGACAAGGCAAAATCATACAGACCCATCTGAACGCATCCTCTAATCATCCAATTCCAAGGCAAGGTATAGCAAAGTTTAAGCCTGAAAAAGACATTCTTAGCATCCATAAAGCTACCACAAAGAACGTACATACCCATAATCTTAGTGTCCAGACGACCATTGGTGATCAGACCACGAACAATGACTTGGGCATGAACTTGTTGGCCTTGTCCGAGGTGGGAAGGATAGGAAGAAGCTTTCAAAATGGATGCAAACTGATTCACCAAAGTCTCTTCAGTGCCCTGCAACAAAAGAGAAGGTTTTGAAATGGCTTCATAGGTCGTGGGTATTGGCTTGGAGCTGTGTTGTGCGATATGCGCAATGCCACGCTTGAACATAGAACATAGACTTTTTTGGTACATTTTTGTGTACCATCAAAACATCTTTGTGTAGAACGTATGCGTGGTCTATTTTTCTTAAATAGATATTCTAGCAGTCAAAAATCTTAACCAAAAGTGATCATTGGTGACCGTTTCCTTGACTGCTAATTTTCATCCTTGTCAAGGCTTTTTTTTTTTTGATAAGCTACGGAAATTTATTGCAAGAAAAGACAAGGTACAACATAAGTTTAAAACAACCCTGTTAAAAAAAAAAAAAACTACCCAGAACATATACGGGAGCCATCCCGAGGGGGGTGGGGGTGAGAAAGACAAAAGGGAGACTAGAGGTGATGTAGAAAGGTCTCAGGCTGCTGATGTAGAGGAGACTGGTTCCAAGACTGGAGCGATTGTTGTAGTCGGTCCCTATCCAGATGCCTGGCTAAGTGTATCGACAGACTCAAGTGCTTGATTTTGAGGAAGGTGATAGACGGAGAGGCAGCAGCGCCTTCAAAAATGAGAGCATTCCTTGTTAGCCAAATGTGCCAAAGAGAAATGCTGAACAACGGGCACCATAAGGGACGGTGCTTTTTAGAAGAGATGAGGTGAGGCCATGATTCTTGGAGCTCAGCGACTCGTGCTGGGAGGACTACCTGTACACCCCACCATTGAAATATGGCGTTCCAAACGAGACGGGCCCAACGACAATGGAGTAAAAGATGTTCGGAGTCCTCAAAGAACCGTTTGCAAAAGGGACATAGACAGTTTGTTAAAGAAATTGGAATCCCCCTGTCCTCGAGGAAACATCGCGTAGGGATTGCTCTATGAATTGCCAGCCAGGTGAAGCATTGAATTTTCGGCGGAGTATTGCTTCCTCACAACGCAGTAGCCCAGGGAGCGTTGTCGCCCGCCTCTAAGTCTAGGAGAGAGTAGGATTTCCGCACCGAGAAGCCTTCAGGGTCATCGAGCCAAATTAGAGTATCAACTGCCTCGGGGTTGGGTCTTGAGGCTGAGAGGAGACCGAGCAAGGTTTGGGCCTGAAGCTCAAGTCTGGAGCTGAGACGTCCCCGATACTCCACCTGCCAAAGTTCGGACTCCCAGAAGGAGCTGACCGGGGCTTGAGTATGGATGGCACGAGCATATAGCCGAGGAAACTGACTAGCCAGAGAGGTGGGAGATAGCCAAGGTTCTTCCCAAAAGAGTATCCTGTCCCCTGAACCTTGGCTATCACATTGTCATTGTAGAAATGTGGGTTTGAATCTCATTGCATGGGTGGGGAGAAGGATAAGGGGAAAATTCATATCAAGAAAAGATAAATGTTCAAACTTTTCCAATGCCAAATATTCTTGGAAATACCTTGACAGTTTCTTGCTAACACTTAGTGGTGATTGTTTCTGTAAAGTGCATCACACAGCATTGGTGAAATAGTTAAACCATACCAATTTGTAAATAAATATAGTGTTTGTGTGTCAGATAATCTTCTCATAAGGAATTCGCAGAAGAATTAGTATCACGCAGTGATGCCACTCCATGACAAGACCTTAGTAGAAAAGAATTTTAGCAATATAGTTCCAGATTATGAAATTGATGCAAAACTAGAAGGCTCGAACTTTGATTGGTGGGAAAAAGGTTAAGATATTCACAGGGGTAGAAGAAGATCAATAGAAACTCAATTAGTTGAATATCCCTTTATTTTTCAAATAACACTACCAAGAAACCTTGAAAACTGTAAATCCCTCATACAGCATTTGGAAGAAGAAGAAAAATAGCCTACTTAAACAAACAAAAGCAGACACAAAGAAGCAAAGACAATTATCGGAAACATTTACCATTGGACAAAGCAAGTAATTGTACTGTCCAGGTAAACACGAATCAATTTCGATTCCCAACTCCTCCATTCTCCTGGTCAATTTAGCCGCCTGAGGAAACCCTGTAGTGGGCACCAGACCATTCTTATTTAGCTACAAAATTAGAAAAGATGCAGACAATAAAACATCAAATTGGCTCCTTCTGGATCATCCAACTGCATTTATCAAGTTTTGGGTACTCAATACCTAACATAACACATGGAAAATAAAGCCAAACACCGCCATAGACTAAAGATCAATGTGGGTCTAAGGAAAATCAAACAAAAATACCATTTTTATTTCAAAAAAAAGCACCTGGTGTATAGGAGAAGCCGTTGATACGGATGCTGAACACTGGGCGAGTCCTGGAGATGGGTTTTGAAGGAAAAGCAGGGAAGAGGCGAGTGGAGGCATGGAAGAAGCGTAGAGGAGGTGAGGAGAGTGGGAAATGAGTGGGTCTGAGCAGATGATTGGAGGCTATGAGTCGAATGGCGGAGGAAGAGATGAGCCTACGGTAAGGGTGAAGGATAAGCAGCATAACTCTGAGGGCCTGGAAAATGATGGACACCCTCTGCTGGGACAGTGGTGTGTTCAAATATGGCTTAAGTATGATATGCTATGATCTTCTTCTCCTTCGTCTACGGTAGATAAAAGTCCTCTTAGCCCATTCATTATCAAACCCTAGTTGTATTTTATAAATAGTGGCTTCATGTAATCGTTTTCATCATCAGATACAAAACCAATTTTGGAGATTCACATGTTTGATAATAAACGGCGGAAGCAGAATTTTATCTACTTTTCCCTGTACATACGGGATTAACAATTACAGAAGATGAAAATGTCGTCTCCTGTTATTCAGTTTCAGACAATCAAACTTGAATATAAAAACTCTAATCAAACTTATGTAGAGAAACTTTAAGGTTAAATTTAAACTCAGCATGTTGTTGAAGAAAATGATGAAGAAGTGGTCGAGTATAGAAGAAGTAAAGTGACAATGACGAACAAATACTTCGGTCCAGACTTTTTAGTCTATATTGTCGAGGCATAACATCATACTTACAAGCAAGTTGTAAGTTCACCGGAAAACCTTTAAAAAAATAGGTTACCCAAAGTGAAATCGATTTCTTCCTACAAAACCACGCGTGAAAAATAGTGGATCTTCCTCCGAGAAACAACTCTAGGTTCCAAGTGAATTATTAAAGAAAAAATGAAGGTAAATGGAACAATAAATAAGTACAATGCCATAATGATTACAAAATGTTATAAACAAAAGGAATATCTTGATTACTTTGATATGCATTCTCTTGCGTAGAGAATAACATCCATTAGTATGATACTTGCAATCGTCCCTTTGCGTGGTCTTGAAGTACATCAAATGGACGTCAAGACAACTTTTTTGATTAAAGATATGGAATAATAGATCTACATAGAACAATCAGAAAATTGTGTATCTCTTAAACATGAAACAAAATATAAATTGGTGAAATCACTTTATGCGTGAATGCAAGTTCTCAAACAATGACATCAAAAGTTTGTTGATGTAATGATAGCTAACATGTATAAGATAAATGAGTGTAATAAATGCATTTATTTAAAAACTACAAATAAATGATACATTGCCCTATTATTATATGTTAGTGACATACTGATTGTGGGGCGTAAATATAGAATTATAAAGAAGACCAAGAACCTGTTAAACTCTAAATTTAATATGAAAGATATGAGAGTTGCATATGTGATTATGGGTATCCAAATCAAACGTTTTACAAGGATATAACTTTAACTCAGTCACACTATGTGGATAACATACTAGACAAGTTATGAGAGAACGATACTGGCGAAGTCAAAACTCCAATAGACACTACTCAAAATATATCTAAAAACAAAGATGATAGTGAGGATCAAATAGAATACATAAGAGTTTTAGGCAGTCTAATATATCTCATGAGTTGTACTAGAAATGACATTACATTCAAGGTTAGTATACTGAGTAGATTCACGAGTAATCTGGGAGAAGACAATCATAAAAACACTGAGGTATCTACGACGAACTCGTGATTATGGACTGCACTGTATGAAAGAACATGTCGTGCTAGAGGGATACTCTAATTTAATTTTAATAACTGATATAAAAGGATTCCAAATGCACGAGTGAATATGTCATTACTTTGCCAGAAGAAGTTGTGTCATGTAAATTCTCAAGACAAATGATCATAACTAGATCAATTGTTAGCTCATAATGTAACTGCACCAGTCAACGCCCTTAGACTTCGTGCCAAGCACAACGATCCACAAGTCACAATATACTGATTGAATATCTGGGTCGAGTCCTGATGGATCAAAATGAGGTATGTATTTAGAAAAATTGTGTAATAATTGTAAACTACTGAAAATGTGCAATTGTTTAGTGTGTGCGCGCGAGTAAAATCAAAATTGTATCAATACTCGAATAAATTAAATTAAACAACGATCAACACTCAATTACAAGTGAAGGAATGCAAAGAATTTCAATAATAAAAATTAGGGTTAATTACAGTTTGTCCATACTATACTAGCGTGTTTTACACTTTACCCCAACTATAATAAAAAGTTTAAAATAAGATACGCTAATTACATTTTTTTACAAAATTAACGATTCCGTCCAAATTTGAACATAATTTTTGTTTTAAAATGTAAAAAGTCTAAAATGCCCTCGACTATTCATCAAATTTTCAAATAGATGCCCTCCTTCCTAATTATTCATTTTCTAATTTTTTTTGTCTGAACTCTTTGATTTTTGTGTATATCCACCAAAATCAACAACAAAATCTCAACATGTTCCTCAAACTAATCAAATCAGAAGCAAGACAGCTCATGAACAACTCATCAATCACTCACAACACCAAAACATGAAACCCAGATGTGAAAACAATTAGATTCATTTCAAAACATATGATTCACAAAAAGAGTAACAAAAAAAATACAAGATTTGATTCACTGAATCATCAATTACAAACAACTATCTGGTCTCTCTCTTATACCTGTTTCCAAGAAGAAGAAGAAGAAGAAGAAGAAAAATTGATTTACAGTTTTTATTTTACTTCCAATTTTAGACATATGGAAAACTGATTTGCAGGCTCCTCCGCTGAACCTCGAAGAGCCCCAAATCGATTTGCAGGCTTCTCGCTCCCCTCACCCATCTCCTTTCCCCACCAGTTCCACCCTCTCATGGAGTCGAGATTCCTTCTCTGGCCACTTCTCCATGCCGGAGGCGATCGAAATCAAGCCCAAGAATTGTCGGCGACCATCTTCTCGCACACCTCCGGTTCAAAATCGTTCATCAAAATAACTCTATGGCTCCGTCCCCTTTCCAGCGATATTTGGGGTTTAGAGTTGCAGATTCGGCGAAATCTTCATGGCATCCTCCTCCTACCATAACAGAATCTTGCAAAGGGCTTACTCGATGAAGATTTGGAAGATGAGGTTGAGGAGGTGGTCGACAGAGTTGGTCCCGACGCGACCGTCGGCGGCGTTGGAGGACCGATATGGAGGAAGGGATATTTTCGGCCTTGCCGATGACGCCGGAGCCGAGCTCTGGCCCTCGGTGAGCTCGTCGTCACCCATGGTGAAAACCAAAGTGATGTCCAATGAGTTAGAACCGTAGACGAAGAACTAGAGTTAAAAAAGTAAGGGTATTTTAGTCGTTATGAAAACAATTAACAGCACAATCTGTTAAAATTGACAGAATTGAGCATTTTGTAAAAAAAATGTAATTAGCGTATCTTATTTTAAACTTTTTATTATAACTGGGGTAAAGTGTAAAACACGCCAGTATAGTATGAACAAACCGTAATTAACCCTAAAAATTAGCAACCACTGGTGTCAGATCGATGTTTTCACTAATTGAATTACGGTCAATTAATCACTCTAACATGCTTTATGTTTGGCTTATGTTGTAATTACGTTATCCGTCAACGTTAGATACGTCTAATCTCAATTCAACAAACCTTCTCATAAATTATATTCAATCTTCAAGTGCACTAAACTCAACAATTTTTTAATAGAAAGAAATACTATAGGAGACCAATCTCTTAAATTATATTTAGTTTTACCCTTAATCCAACTTCTCATAATCAATTAGAAATTAAATCATGAACATTGAGTGACATTAGCATTCAATCATAAAACTCAAAATAAATTCAAACAAACATGCATAGAGAGATTAAATAACCATAAAATTCATAGATTAAGCAATGATAAATGTCTAACACCCATAGTTTCTGAGTTTTTAGCCACAACCATGGTGTCCATATATAAATTTATCAAATACAACAAAATCCAAGAAGAGAATAGAAAATAAGGAAAACCAAGAACTAACCCAGAGATTCTTGACCTCTTTAATCTTTCTATCTCTTGTTTTTCTTGCTGTTTCTTGTGGTAGATGATAAAATGATGAAGGAAATTCCTTGTCTTCAACCTTCAAAGCTCCAAAATAGGGTCTTAAATGGTGTTCTTGAGTTGGAGAGATTCTCTAGGGCGTGTATCTCAAAAAGACAGGAGACCTTTTATACACTTTTCAAAATAGACATGTGATAGAACTGGTGTTAAATCATACGATGCATATTATTTAAAACTGTCACACCCTTCTAAAGCATTGTTACACTATTAGTTACAAATTTCTGCTCAAATGTGACGAGATCGATATGATGTCCGTCACGCCAAGTTGTTACATACTTGTAACGGTGTATTACACTACATTCAAGACTTACTGGAAATATGTGATGCGTTTGATGTGACACTCGTCTCGTAAATCCGTTACATGCTTCTAAAATCTCTTATCCTCTTTGCCACTTTTTGAAACCCTCAGGATAACTTCAAAATTATATGTTTTCTGCACATTTTGCTCAAAAGCCTACCCGAAGACATTAAAGGCACAAATGCTAAAATAACAGTATATTGAGAACATTTATGTGAAAAAACGTGAGATAAATTATGACTAAATATGAGAAAAATGATATATTAAGTGTGGTAGGAAAGTTAAAATAAAACTAGATGCATCAAAATTAGAAACGTGAAGTTTTTTTGTTTATCAACAATTACCCTAAGAGAATTTTATTTTAAATCTTTACACGATATGAGAGGCAAGTGAGGGTTGAGATATTTTGTTAACTAATGCCCACTTGTCTGATATGGTTTTGGCGGATATTTGCATATCAGTGTTCATTGTGCATTGCTCACTCGCATATTGTTCATTTAAGGGCATTTTCCATTTAGTTGGATTGTTCATCAATAATAATATCCTTTTTTAAATCTCTACATAAATGAACAATAATTGTTCTTCTCAAAATCGAAACTACTTTCACATATTGTATATATACACAGACGTCAGGATGTAACTCAAACTACATGGACTTCCATGCTCTATTTTAACTGCTTTCCCAATTTGATTCTGCACTTTCAATTACTTCCCGCAATGCAGCTGGTCCCATATTCTTGAGAACCTACAGCCACAACCCAAAATTAGAGACAACAATATAGTGAAAGGACTACGAATTTGAAATACAATCTACTTTTCTGTCACGGGCTTTGAAAACACAGACGTAACCATTTTAGAATTTCTATCTGAAATGTAGGTGAGAAATACTTCCTCTTCGTGAAGAGGGAACAAATGTGTATTTATTAGCCAAGGTAAAAAGATATGGCACAGAAGTACCCCAAAACCTATCAACATGAGATCAAAATAGTTCTCTTCGGAGAAAAATGGAGCACTCAGCAGAGTATAGCAAGAACCAAACCTCATTTGCATCTTTGAAAGAAGTAGACTCATCTTTTCTTGGCCACTTTACTCGCCAGCATCTGATAGCCCACAAAGGATAAACACAAATTAAACACATAGGAGCTTAAAGAAATGTACATTCAATACAAGCATTTTTGTGAAAACATCAGCTATCAAGTTTGCTAACTTCTAAAGCTTTCTACCCTCCCAAGAAAATTCACGGGCTTAGTGTTCAAATTGCTGCTTCATATGACATTTTACATTCAACTGGTGAAAAGAAAAGAAAATATGAGAGAAAGTGTAACCTTTCTTTTCCTAGGCGACGTGCAAGCTCTTCAGCCAAGGCATGGCCAGGTTTGTCGTCATCGGTAGCCAGAATGATGCGTGATGCCTAACAGGTTTATGGGAAAGTAGGAATAAGACACATCATCTGATTATCAATTTAAGCTGGTGTAAAAACTGGAGACTAATTTACAACCTTATCCAAGTACTCTTTGCAGTTCCATAAATACTGAAATCCAGAATCCTGTACACATGGACAAATATAAGAATTAGCAAAACCATCGAAGACTGAAAGGGGCTATTTGATCCTTCGAGATGAAAGAGCATGTCAATAACATTACAAACCAATATATATGAAGGCAAGTTGGACAAGACCAGAAAATAACCATTATTGGGGTTAATACAAGAGTTAAAAGACCAAATTTCAGCCGAGAAAGCACTCGACGCAATATCCTTTGTTGTAATCCAATAGCCTCCTCTGTTCTAATCAGTTGCTGCTCTTGTCAATATTGCGTCAACAAAGGATATTGCGTCAATATTGACAAGAGCAGCAACTGATTAGAACAATATCCTTTGTGATTAGAACCATAAACTTTGTTGACGCAATATTGACAAGAGCAGCAACTGATTAGAACAGAGGAGGCTATTGGATTACAACAAAGGATATTGCGTCGAGTGCTTTCTCGGCTGAAATTTGGTCTTTTAACTCTTGTATTAACCCCAATAACCCTCACAACTCGTCGACCGATAGTCTATTACAAAAATCCAAAAGACAGTTATACAAACTTTCCCGCAACCAGCATAACAGAAAAAAAGGTAAACGACGTTTTACTTTGATTTTGATTGACAATTGAGATTGAAAATAAACTTATAATGAATTACCCCGCCATTCATGTCATCAATTGCATCATACGCTGGTCACGGATTTGTAAAAGTAACAAACACATAGCATTTCTCCCTAAGTCCATGATCATTAAGCAAAGCAAGCACATTACGCTTGACTAACATCCATTTCACACATGTAAACAATGTACTAGTTAGCGTGTCTAGCTGAGCATTTATGCAACAAAAGTGATAAATCGGAATTGCCTGTTAGAAGTATTATAAATGAAGAAAATAAGATTGATAAATTGGATAGATTTTAATAAATAAAGAGCAACCCAACCTCAAATATAATTGTATTTCAAATTGATGCTTGTGTTCACAAGTATAACTATTGATCATCATTTATAGCAATTATTTTTTTCTCGAGGGCCACAATATTAAAGCCAAATATCCAAATTAACCCTTCAATCATTGAGTTGAGCCAGCGGGCACGAAGGACTCGTTTTGGAAAGGAAAAAAAAGGCCACTTCTGAATCTCTAATTATGAAGCTTCAAGCTCTGTCTGAAACCCCCAACTATAAATTCAATCAATCATAACCACCAAGCATGTTTCACTAAGTAATCCAAAATTGTTAATAAAAAATTCACAAATGGCTCAATCTTTATGATAACTGAAATAGCACAACACATGTTGAGATAGCTATCAGTTTGTACCTCAGAAATATCAAAGATAATTTATCATGAAAACACCATCCACAGTTTAAATACAGGTTCAGACACTAGTTAGTTGAAATCAGATACATGAACAGTAGGATTCTTGAACCGACACAATCCTCATTCCTTGGTCACAACAGAACCCTAAAAATTTCGAGGGACCTCACCTGAGATGGAATCGGAAACGGAGCGGGAAGAAGAACGATACGTCGCAGGTTTTGAGAGCCAACGCATGAGCATAACGAGTTTGTTTACAATTTTCAGACTGGTGCGTCGTCGTTTAAGAGTAATAGCTAAGCTATTTGAAATTTATTTAGGGTAGAAGCCACAAATTTATCTACGGGTGAGGTTTAATCATAGGAAGATGTCACTTAGCTCTCTCGTGATTTACGCATTTTTCACTTAGCTCCCTCGTTCGACAAATGCAATCTGAGAGACTCCAAAATTTTCACGGAGGCCCAACACTGTTAGTTTTCTTGTGAAAAGTCCAAAATACCCTCAGCTACCTATCAAATTTTCAAAATTTGCCATTGATTCCCAAAATGTGTTCATATCACCTGAGCTTTGTCGATCATGGTGGAGCCTGGATCGCGGGCGTTTTAGACCCGGACGGTGCAGTCACTGGAGGCGGAGGCGAGCATGTAGGTGTGGCGTGTCCCTTGAAGGTTCTGACGGAGGGGTCGAATTCACGCTGGAGTTGGCCGGAGAGTTCGTGAACCAGCTCGACAATGGACTCGGACTGTAAAAAAGGAAATTCGAGGACTTGCTAGCCCAACGACCCAGCACCGCCTCGTTCCCACCGGCGACTATCACCGTCTCTGATTGGGTTTTCGGGTCTTCAATGGGCTCTTCATGGCAGAGTCCCATGAATCGGAGACCGAAGAATTGGACCCATAACATAGAATCTATTTGTTCACGCTACACAAAATCAACTCAAAATTGCTGATTTTGTGTAGCCTCGAATCTATGCATATACAAAATTTGAATCTCATTTTTTTGTTTTTTAATTAGTACTAAATTTTTATGAACATAATATTGGTATAAACAAATTGGTACTTAAATTTCGAGAATTTTGAAGTTTAAGTCACTAAAATTGAACTATTTGAGACAAAAATTCTTGATATATGATGAAAACGATTTGCAGGAGGCTGAAGATGGGAGGTGCGACGTCGTTTCGTTATGTTTCGTTGTATTTACTTTATATATAGTATATATAAAAAAGAAGGTTAAATCAAACCAAATCACCGGGTGGCCTAGTGGTCTTCCGCACGCTTTGCTTACAAGAGGTTTGTGTTGAGTTTGCCCTCACTTACTGTGAACTTAATGATGTCTTTTTTATGCATAACGAAACAAATAAGTAAGACACCAACTTAATATATATAAAAAATCAATGTATTGAGAAGTAGGTATGAAGTGAAGAAAAAGGTATCGAGTTATTTACATTCAACATTTGCTAGTTACCACACATTAAACTTGGTGCATTTAATGATCATATTGTCTCTTCAAATGGCCATCACTTTTTCATATTATCTCTTCAAATAGGGGGTTTTATAAGAGTGAATGGTTGGAAAACATTTTTATGATAATACGGCTCATTTTCTAGTCACTTGAAAGTCTTGTGATAATGACTTTCATTCTGGGTGAAAAAGTTGTTCTCTAAAAGTTCGAAACTTCGAGTACATGTTTGGTTCAGGAATTGATATGAACTTCGAAACAAGGGTCGATGTTCTTAGGGGTGTGCAAGTTCTAACTAACTATAGATCGTTACACTTTTAATATCCTGGATTATGTGAATTTTGATTTCAAGAATTTCCCTTATGTGACAACAAATGTGATTTTTAGTTGATGGAAATGATTCTCCATACGAGCAAATGAAATGGTTGAATTGAATTGGAATTGGTTCAAGAAGTGAACAATATTTGGGGATTATTAATGTCCTTGGATGTGCCGGTCAAGTATATGAAGCAATGGAGTTTATTGGGAGAATGCTAAAGGAACCAACAATTGAAGTTTGGGAGGATCTCATGCAAGTTGTGGATGAAATATTAAGTACTGGGATCCAACCTGATTTTGGAAAACTTTCAAAACTGGCAAGAAATAATGCTAGTGGAACCTGTACAATATGGTATTCCTCTAACTATTCAATTTAATGGCATTGTTGAGTAACATATTGGGATTGACAACATTGATGGTTCATGACAATGTTACTGGAGTAGAGGGAGTCTTAATAGAGTTCTTGTTAACTATTATTTCTGAGGAGCAATTGGATATGGAATTGTTGGTGTTTACAGAGGGAAATGGCATTTGAATTCACATGGTTCCTGGACACTGAGAAAAGTGAGAGTCAGACTTGTAAGTTCAGATCCTTGGAAATACCTGTTGTTTGAGTGTCAGAAATCAGTACCAAGTAGAGAATGGAATCAACTGACTTGTCATATACAAAAAAAATTATCCCCTACAATAACTGTTTCTTCATTTTTGTTGTTGTGGCAACAAAAGGCATAATTGCATTTAGGTTTGTGCAGCTTACTGAGATGGTAAGTCAAAGCCGGGTTTGATCTATATTTTGTTAAGAAGGTTGGCAAGGTTGCGCAGTTCCTCGAATGCGTGCATCGTTTCTGCATCAAAACCTCCTGCAAACTGCACCAACAAAGGATCTTTGCATATTCAGCATCCATTTTTGCACATTCAGCACAAACACAATGTACTATTTTCTTACCTGGTGAATTCTGAAAGCAAATCTCACTCCTTGAAGTAGCATGTAGTCCATTGCAGGGTCTTTTTCCACACCTGCCTTGGATTGAAGCTCCATTGCCACCCTCTTTATGTACTTCTTCGCCAACTTCACCGACCCAATCTTAATCTGCAAATCAACTGCTTCAATCATTTTCTTGTACAATTGTGTTTCAAGAGTTTTAGTTCAAACAATAAAAGAATACCTTGCTGATGATCCCGTTATCAAGCATCCAATCTGTGGGAATCTGGAACTCCTTGCAGTTGCGCATCAATGATTCTCTTGACCGCAGAAGATTGTAAACACTTTGTTCCATCCTAGCAATGGAAGATTAACATTTAGATGCTTGCAACTAGCATAAATTTGGTTGCTTCTAACAAGTGGCAATTGGCATTATCTTCCATCCTAGTAATGGAAGATAATTCGATCCGATTTTACATATTTCTGCAATGAAAAAAATGTGAAACACAAAAGACTTTTCAGTTTCTTACTTCTCAGATAAAGCAACCATTTTCTTTAGTGCAAGATCACAGGGCATTCGAGGATCGTCTTTGTAGTGAGTCACTTCAGACTCCAACTTCTTGAGATCTCTATAACCAAACGCTGTCTCGCGCAATGTATCAGCTTTCTTTTCCGGCCAGTCAAAGTGCTTTAAGACTGCCCTTTCATCCACCTTCATATTAATTCAAGGATAATGACGATAAGAATCTTATGATCCAACTTACAACAAATTTGGTAATTCAGAGTGTAATAAACTTTTCAAAGTAAGTAACTTACAAGAAAGCAAAGCTCATCGTCAAGCCACTTTACAAATGCTACAACATCTTCAATGTTCTGATAAGCTGCATTATTCACTTCTCTTATCAATGAGTTTACAAATTCTCCTTGGGTCTCAACATCTGCCTTTATCTACATGATGAACAACAGTCATAGCAATCAGAAACTTCATTCTCATACGAGACTCAAAATAAGACAGCCTAAGCAATCAATAAAACTCGAGAGGTCCTAGATATAGTACATGAAAACACCAAGTCTCAAATTGATGAAAGGATAAGAAACAAACACTTACTGCAAGCAAATGTGAAGAACGATTCTCTATTTCCCCAATCATGCTGCTACGAACATTTGCAACATCCGGGGCATCACATGTTCCTCCATTTGAGGATTCTTTTCTAGAATCCCTTTTCATCAGTGAATGGTAAAACTCAACTACCTGCGGGGCTCGTTGCACTGTACTTGCGGAACTCTTGGCAGCGAGCATGGGAGGAGGCGGTGGAGGTGGGGGAGGGGGTGGTGGTGGAGGCAGAGCTTTAGCTGAATCTTCTTCTTTAGGTTTAATAGACACAGAACATGGAGGCATTGGAGCTGAAACGTCTTCCTTTGGTTCGCTAGACATAGAACACGAAGGCCTTGGAGGAGGGTTAGGAACACGCAACGCCCTTTTTTCAACTTCAAAGGCCATAATTTTATTAGTTTCATGGCAATGTCCAAAGGCTTGGGTTCTTTGAACCATACCAAGCTCGTACTCTTCAGGAGATGATTGCTCCGCAACCTTTTCCACTTCTTTTAAAATCACAAAAGCATCAGACTGCCTTCTATTACTCGGTGCAAGTTCCTCGGGAGAGCACTTTACACCACTTATGGAATGTCTTCTCTGTGAACTTTTATCTGAGAGACTATCCAAGCACTCTAAATTAGGCATGTTTGGCAGATCATCAGTAGTAATTGGCCATTTCTTAAGCTTCTTTATAAGATTCAATCTCTTAGCACTATTGTATTCTAGGAAGTCGGTGTGTGGAGTAGACAAAGAGCCAACTGAATTGCCACTTCCCTCAACAGATCTGGGGCTTGATAGTTGAAAAGAACTTACATTCGGGGATGAATTGCGCAACTCATCTCGTAGGCAAGAATTGACCCACCTGAGATATGCAAGCTCCTCTACCTCGTTTAATCTGTTCATCTGCAGACCCTCAACTTGTTTGCACAAATCTTCATTTGTGTGCCTCAGCATGTTTGCTTCAGCTTTAATCTTTGAAACAATCTCACTCTGGCAATAATCACAAAATTCAATCAAAATTCATTCTAATTGCCATGTACTTCTAGATTCAATTGTATTGTATCTCAAATATGCTGAAATAACTAAATTTTAGCATCATTAACATTTCTAAGATCACACATCAACACACCTCAATCTAAATATGTACTGTTCTAGATTCAGATTTTGACAATTTTGTTGCTAGAACTAAGAATAGCCTAAAATAAAATAACTTGCATTTACATCATTATGATAATGTCTAAGCTATCAACGGGAACTGAAAGCAATACATGAGTAAAGAGCATTTACCTCAGAAGCTTTTGCAAGAGAAGCCAACTGAGACTCCAAAGAAGCAAGCTTGCAAGCAAGGTTTCTCTTATGAAGCTGCAGCTCCTTATTCAATCTTCTCAGCTCCAAAACCTCCATTTCCAGACCCTGAGACGACGAAGGCGCTACATGATCCTCTCCTTTCGCTGCTTCGCCGCTCCTCTCCCAAGTCAATGCGGCTACTTCCTCATTGAGGTTACTCTTCTCTGCCTCCAAGACACCAACTTTCCTCACAAGAGCATCGACCTCGCTCCTCTTAGCTTCGAGCTCGGCTTCAATGTCGATCAATTTCTGGTTCCTCTTGCACTCGGAAAGCTCCGCCTGAAGCTTGAACTCCCTCTCCTTCGATTCCTGGAGCAAGTCTCGGAGCTGGTCGAGCTCGTTGAACAAATCGCGCGACCCGGAGGACTGTCTCCGGTGGGTCGGGTTCTGGTAAGCTTGGGGATGAACCTGCGACGCGTTCACTGACAGGTCGGTGATCAGCGACCGCTTGACCCGCGACGCATTTGGGTTCTTCTGGCTCGCCGCGTCTGGTTTCTTGGTCTTCTTCTCCGCCGCGAACCCTTTTACTATGTTGGAGCTCCACGAAGAAGCCGACCGCAACCTCGACGGCGGGTGGGGGTTGCCCTTTTGGTTATGAGCCTTCGGCGGCTGGTTTTGGTCGGAAAATCTTGAGACTCTGGTTCGGGTCTCTGATGGGTTCTCTTCTCTCATCTCGAAACTGAAAATGGGTCCTTCAAGGTTGGGTTTTTTTCGATTTCGATCCAAAGAACAGAGCTCTGTGGTTGTGGTAGTGGTTTGGATAGAGAGTAGAGAAGAGAAGAGAGACAGAGCTCGGAGTCCCGCGATAAAAGTGGCAGCTTTCTTTAATTCCTCGTTTGGTGTCAAGTTGTATTTGAATTTTTGAAATTTGAATGTTCACTGCAACGGTGCTTTTCTGCGTCCGACGTGTAACCTTCTTTTCTTTTGTTTAGTTTATATTGGCGGTGGCGGCTGATACGAGAACTGTTCATAAGTCGATAAACTTTTTTTACAACCATTATTCATAATCGTTACTAACTAGTTATCATTATATAAACGAATTCATGAGAATAAACTGGAACCAAATAATTACAGTAAATAATGATCAATAGTGATTCTTGTTAATACAAGCATCTAATTTGGAATATTGTTATATTTGAAGTTGGGTTGCTCTTTATTTGTTAAAATCTATCGAATTTATTAATCTTATTTTCTTCATTTATGTTGTGACAATGAATGAAAAATATTTCAACAATACTTCTAACTCAAGAAATGTGTTCTTTCGTGATCTTTAGCTATTCTGGTCATTCTTTTCTTGATAATTAATGAATATATTAAATTGTTTATTTAGATATAATATACTTATTTTCTATATATTTTGTACACTAGTAACATATAAATTATCCAATATATAGACATTTTCAGGTAATATTATTTAAGAGAGAAAATATGAAGATAGCAAAATTTCAAATTTTGAATGTGCTTGTTTTTTTTCTTCATACTTTTAGCTCAAGCAAACTCATCACATTGGGAAAATACATATACCTTACAACTGATCCCTTCTAAACCATAAGAAAATGGTATTTATTCTTGTAAACATATTATTTTCGTTTTAAAATCTTACTAGTTCATGAACAAATAGTAAATTCTTTTTGTAAATAATTTATTTTCATGAAGGGGTTTCGAAGGTTGTAAAATAATACACGATTGATTCAACATTTTTTGCGATATATTTCGAGTCAATATAATGCAACCTTTTACTAAGATCCATTAATAAAATTAAAATTTAGACATAGATATACTCAAATTTATGGATAAAAAATAAAGAAGTAAAATGTTATGCAACACTTCAAAATATAAAAATACGATATCTTTAATTTATTTATTTACGTAGTCCGTAGCGGATATGAAGCGGGTATGACCGTATCTGTGTTAGGGAACGAGGGATCCATGCACAGCGGAAGCAAAACGAACAATAATTCTGTTCCGGTCACAAGAATCTATACTAATATTGGATTAATCAATGGAAACGTTTCATGAATCCTACCTCTTGCTCAAAACCTCAATCAAGTCCTTGATAATCGATCCAAAGTGTCTTCTAGAGAATCCACTCTCTACAGCTAGTCCACACAAGCAATCCTTGTACAAAACAAGAATGATTTTGGCCTACTAAAATCGAAATCACCCTAAGAAATCTGATCACATCAGATAATGAGAAAAGAAGAAAATTGAGGCTCTTGAGAAAGAGATGGAGAGTAGGATTTTGGAGACCCCTCTTGTCCTTTTATAGTTTCTGCTACCGACCTAGGTAAGGGTGTCGATCGACACACTATCTTCTTGGGTGTCGATAGACACATCCCATGTATAGATCGACACCCAAGGAGATAGTGTGTCAATTGACACCTCTGTTCTCTCATTGGCTTCTAAAGCCATATGACTCAGGTCTTGCTCTTTGTGTGTGACCCTGTCGGCTCATGACTCATTGACAGATATGCATGAAATCCCATTTCATCCTATTCATCATAAGTGGTCTCTAGTAAGACATTATGATTATCCAAATATCATAAGATCAACGATTCGACTTAACCTCATACAGTCTATGTCATTATCCATTCGTTACTAGATATCCTGATTGATCATAAGGCATAGAGTCGTCATTTTTATTTAATCAATCAATGTTTCTTGATATATGAGATGACTGAAACTGATATCCCGTATCATCAGCATGACCATGCATTTCCTTTCAGTCATGCTTATCAAGTGGCCTAAACAGATATCGTTCCCATACCGGAGTATAAGGGACAAATCCTTTAGCCATCTTTCATATCACTCATGCAGCCCGTCCCTGAGTCAATCATAACCCTTATGACTACCCTTTCACAGGTAACGTTAGGCATATGTCAAACTCAGATGTTGACTACATAGTGATCACAAAAACTCATTGGTTTAAGGATACAATGACAAGCTACGAGAACTGAGTATGCTCATGACGACATCTATGCTACATACTCAGGTCGGGTCGTCCAATGTCATTTCCCAAATGATATCTATGATCTAACTCTGGTAATCTCATTACCAATGATCAGTAGAGCGTGAGCATAAAGAGTCATCCTCTGCTGGTCGCTTCTGGTGAAGTATAGTTGACTAGAGACCCTTTAAATGTGATCCGTGCGAATCTATAGTTTTACTATTAGTGATGACACACTCAATGATACAGATCAAATCACATTTAACATATTACTTCAACACGTCAGTAATATAATGTCGTTTTTATTTCATTGCGAATGATGACAAAACTATTACAGACTGCTTTGCATAATACTAGGGCACATATCCTACAATCGGTATCTGTATTCGTTAATTTGAATGGGTATTCATATCTGCTCAATTATTCGTTCATTTATCGGGTATCCAATCTGTTCCATACCCGATGGATATGAATAATTTCTCATATCCATATCCGTACCCAAAAATAAATATGTGATTAATTAAAAAAAATAAATATAAATAAAATAAAACAACGAAACACAATAAAAATTTCAATTCAAGCTACTAAACAAGTAAACATAATAAAGTACACAACTCACGCTATTAAACATAATAAACTTTACGATTCGTGCTTTTAAATATAATAAAGTTCACAATTCAAGTACTGAAACATATAAAGCTCGTAATGCAAGTTTACAAACATAATAAATGTTATAATCTAACAAAGTTTTCAAATATGCTCCACAAAATCAAATCTCAATAGTTAGGGTTTTTACTTTTTATTAAATTATTATTATTTTTTTTAAATGCAGCGGGTACGAGTTAGGTAGAATATATGTATATTCTTACACGATTCATATCCAATAAAATACCCGTGAAAATATCCATATTCATATTCGCTCGCTTTCAGATATATTTGTTTCGATCAGATCGGGTACATGAATATCCATTGGATATGAATTGTTTTGTCATTCTTAATTATAACCCCATAAATAAAAGGGTAAATTCCACATAACCCCCTCTACTATACGTGTGTCTCACATGCCCCCCCCCCCTAACTACAAAATCAATCGGGTACATGAATATCCATTGGATAGGAATTGTTTTGTCATTCTTAATTATAACTCTATAAATAAAAGGGTAAATTCCACATAACCCCCCCTACTATACGTGTGTCTCACATGCCCCCCTTAACTATAAAATCAATCCGTGAGGTGTCTTAACTATCCAAAAATCCCACTTTACCTTATTTCGTTGAATTTTTTGAAAATTCTATTATGTTTTTGTGAAATGACGAAAATACTCTTGTACCTAAAAATTAAAATAAATAAACAAAAATGATTTTGAACATTTACAAAAAAAAGAATAAAAAAATATATTTTAGTATTAATTTTTTTTAAATATATATTTATAAAAATTAATAAAAAAATTATTTTTACTACTAACAAAATTTTATTCTTTATTTTGTACAACGAGGAAATTAGAAAGAAAGAGTTCAAAATCATTTTTATTTATTTATTTTAAATTTTCAGATACAAGTGTATTTTCGTCATTTCACAAAAAACTTGAAAAAAATCTACAAAAAAAGGTAAAGAGTGATTTTTGGATAGTTAAGGTATCTCACAGATTGATTTTGGAGTTGGGTGGGGGGCATGTGAGACACGTGTATATTTAGGAGGGGGGGGATTATGTGGAATTTACCCTAAATAAAATGTAGGAGAAATTGCAGGTCACTACCCTGTACTATGCAACTTTTGCATGTCATTACCCTCTACTTTTTTTTAATTGCATGTCACCACTGTAAGGTTTCATTTAGTTGCACCGTCCATCACAGAGTTAAGTTTGATGTAAAAAGTCAATAATACCCCAATATTAAAAATTTCAAAACAAAATATTTTTGGAAAAAATTTAAAAAAAAATATTTTTTATCTGATAAATAGTAAAACATTGATTTCAAAATTAATTTTGTTTTTGTAAAAAAATGGGTTTTTCAAAAAAAATATTTAAAATAAAAAACCACTTTTAACAACGCTTTTTTATTTTGAATGTTTTTTTAAAAAAAACTATTATTTAAAAAGAAATATTCAAATTAGTTTTTTGTTATTTATTCCGTATAAATATTTTTAAAAAATAAGTTAAACAAATGTTTGTTTCTTCATTTTTTCATTTCTTAAATACAAGGGTGTTTTAGTCATTTAAATATTTAAGTTTCAAATTTTATTAAATGACTAAAATACCCTTGCATTTAAAAATGAAAAAACTTATTTGTTTAACTTATTTTTTATTTTTATTTTTTTGGAATAAGTAATAAAAAACTGATTTGAATATTAATTTGTTTTAAAATAAAAAAATATTAAAAAATAAAAACTTTTTTAAAATTGGTTTTTTATTTTTGATATTTTTTTGAAAAAACCATTTTAATTTTTTTTGAAATCAGTGTTTTCTTATTTATCTGATAAAAAAGATTTGTTTCAATATAAATTTCAAAACATATGTATTTTAAATTTTTTTAATATAGGGTTATTATGAACTTTTTACATTAAACTTAACTCTGTGATGGACGGTGCAACAAAATGATACTTTACAGTGGTGACATGCAACTAAAAAAAAGTATATGGTGGCACGTGATAGTTACCAAATTATGCTAATCCAAAGTTGGCGTTTTCTTTAAGAACATGATGATTTCTTGTGTATTTTATTTAAGAATGTGTTCATTTTCTTGGATACCGTCTTTGACACGCAATCTCTTGATCCATTTTAGTTTTACATTATAAACCTCGAATAAATATTCATCTTACTAGTTAAATATTTATGGTTATGTAATAGTGAGCGTGAAAGGTGACACCAACAACAAATCAATAAAATAAAAGAACTAAAATATTATTAATACATGCAAGTTAGTCTAAAATTGTTTGAAGGTAAATTTTTTATTATCGTAATCAATGTTTGATGCCCGAACAATGTTATCATGTGCGAGAACAACACCGAACTAATAAACTACCAGTTCTTTAGGCCAAACCTCAATCCACATAACTTAAACAAATAATTTCTCAATTCAAATTTTGAAATGCAATGAATTAATCAACTATTATTGTAGGAGCTTTGTTCCGGAATAAAATCATTTGTTTTTTTTTATTGTATGTACATAAATAAAATAGGCAAAAGTAGAATTTTGAAAAATAGAATGGTAAATTGAGAAATTAATGGTAAATGAAAAAAAAAATGATAGGGCCATCACTATTAACACTATTACTCTATTTTCTTGTACAAAAATATATACGTATTAATTGGTAAAGAATTTAGAGACAGGTCACTTGTGAGCACACAAATAGAGCCATATTTATCAGACTCTATTTGTGGAACTGATCATGGGATTTTCCTCCCTCCTCTTCCCGTAACCCATCTTCAACCTCCCTTTATTCTCTGTTTGTTACCTTATTCAAAAGTCTCGAGCACCGTTGTGGTCATTGCCCAATTAGAACTATAATTATAAATATCATTGTATTTAAGTGTTGTCAAGTTACAACCATACTTAATTTTTTTGTGGTTTATGATATTTTCCACTTGCACACATCGTAGAACCAAATAAATATCTTATGTGTAGAAAGATTTTCTCTGAGATGAACTTGTTAAGCGGCAAGATATGATTCAATTTGGAACAAGATTCACGACAAACTCTCCATTTTTCAAATTTGTTTCTCTTTAATATATTTGAACATGTACAATAGTAATGATTTTGCATATGGTACCTATTGATTCGATGATTTGTGGTATGCTCATAATCTAATCGCTTCAGAAGACCATGTGATGATAGTTACCATCATACACAATCTGACCGAGGAGGGAGGGTAATCTTGTAATTTTGCATGTTTGTATAATTTTATAACTTGTTTATCTAAAAAAAATTTCCCTTAATCATATGCACACGTTTTTATTCAAATGAGTGAAAAGAGTCATTTCATGTATTATCAAATAGTTTTTACAATTTAAATATTAGACAATTAATGCATCTTATATTTTTACGCATCAATTCTTATTCGTAAAAAAATAAATCAAAAGTGAGATGTCGACGGTCATGGTCACAGTAGAGAAGAGAGAAAGGAAATTACGGTTTAGAGTAAGTTTTACACTTTTGTTCTGAAACATGCAAAGAGGACAAATCAGTTGTTGGGCTTCTATGAGTGTGTTGGTCTTCAAGCAACTTAATGACTGTGGTGGGCTTCTATGTTACCCATGGTCTCGTAATTTTGTGGGCCTATTATTTCTCACTCGCGATTAGGGCCGTCTATAATTTGATTTTCAAAAAATCAAAATTAAAATTAAAACTAATTAAATTCGGTAACAAAACCGAATATTATGAAATTCTCACGTTATGTCAATTTGTTATTTGACTTATCAACTTCTAGTATCACTTTCTAAAACCAATTTTCATAAAATTCTCACATTTTGGGTCAATTTTGACTTATTTTTTACGGCTCAATATTTTTAAGACCAATTAATAAGGATCGATAGTTTAAAACTAGCCACGCATTTAACTTGATCAGTTTTCGGTTCAGTTCGATAATTTATAATGCTATAAATGCTCAAGAAACCCATAAAGACAACTAAAACCCAACTACACAGTCACCACCCACTGGGCTTGGCCCAGCCCATTCCATTTTCCCAAACAGCAAGCTGAAAATGACACGTCGGCGACCTGCACTAAACGAATAATAATTTATATTTTTCTAATTTCCGTTTTTGGCAGGTCAAAGTCTCATTTAATTTAATGCGTAAATCCAATACGGGGATCGTAACCGTCCACACACGTGTACTCCGTCCCGACAAGTGTAGTTAAAATGAACGGTCCGATGAGTCTGTATAGAAACCTTTTAAATATGCGCAGAGGTGGGCCCTAAGTCGTACACGTGGCAGAATAAGCTGGGCCTTTCGCTGTTCACAGGAGGACCGACCTGTCGTCTGTTCGTGCTGTGGGGATCGAGAATTAAGAAAAATTTTGAAAACCTGTAAAGCTGCTTGGAATTGTGGACACGTGTGAGATCATTATGTGGCCAACATGTTACGCTATTCGTCAAATGTAACTGTTTTATATTATTATTAACTGCTTTTCGTTAAATCCAAGAATCGCATGTGAATTCTTAACTCATCAACGGTAATGGTTTGTTTACCTTTTTATTTTGAGCACAAAGGAAAATCCATTTCCATTCCAATTGGAGTCGAGATTTACTGAGTTTCAAGACAAGTTTTGAATTTAATTGGATTTGGAACACCTCTCTTCCAAACCCATATTTTATTTATATAAATTAAAATTTATGAACATTAATATTGTTTAATTATTTTAGAAATAATAAATAAGTAGTGTAAACGATAACTTTTTAATTAGGGGTAATTTCATGTCAGTACCCTAACTTTGCTTCATTTCGAAATCAGTACCCTAACTATAAAACTCTTTTTGCCGGTAGCCCAAATTTATTTACGTTGCAGTTAAGGTAACGGATGTTAAATATAACAGAATTGGTGTGCAAAAAGTCTAAAATGCCCTCAATAGTTTTGGTCTGTTGAACTGGTCTGATTGGTTCAATTAATATGATTATGAAATGACTATTTTACCCCTAATTGAACAACTCATTTAACTCATAATTCAAGGGCAAATTTGACTTTTCACTCCCATATTATTATTAATTATTAAATCATTATTATTAATATTAATTATTAAATCATTTAATATAATAATAAAACTTATTATTATTATTTAATATAATATAATATAAAAACTTATTATTATTATTATTATTATTAATCCCTCCACCACCGTCACCTCCGGCACCGTCTCCGACCGGCGAGGAGCACCACCATCTCCAGTCGCGACTCCGACCGGCGAGGAGCATCACCGTCTCCGGCCGCGACTCCGACCGGCGAGGAGCAGCTCCCAGATCGAGCCTCCCTCGTCTCCGTCTCCTACTCCGATCAACGAGCCCCGTCTCCGATCGACGAGCCTAGACCTGAAGAGGCGTCTCCGTCTAAGATCGAGCCTCCCTCGTCGCCACCGGATCTAGAGGCGGAAGCCGAATACGAGGAGGAGGGATTGCGTCGACGAGCCCAGACCCTAAGAGGCGGATCGAGCCTCCACGACCCTCATTAAATCATTAATAATTATTTAATTATTAATGATTTAATAATTAATAATAATATGGGAGTGAAAAGTCAAATTTGCCCTTGACTCGTGAGTTAAATGAGTTGTTCAATTAGGGGTAAAATAGTCATTTCATAATCATATTAATTGAACCAATTAGACCAGTTCAACAGACCAAAACTATTGAGGACATTTTAGACTTTTTGCACACCAATTCTGTTATATTTAACATCCGTTACCTTAACTGCAACGTAAATAAATTTGAGGTACCGGCAAAAAAAGTTTTATAGTTAGGGTACTGATTTCGAAATGAAGCAAAGTTAAGGTACTGACATGGAATTACCCCTTTTAATTAATCACCAACAAAGTTTTAAATCTTATCATATAACTTTTCATGACAATAGCTATAATATCGAATTCAATTCATGAATACCATGTAATCCTCTTAGATTTAGATTATAAATATTGAGAGATTCGTTTTACATTTTAGGAGAAAACTCGATATGTTGACAAAATACATTTTGTCAACATGAACCAACCACACATTGCTAGCTTGACACTCTTGCATGCAATATACAATTGCTCGTTTTTTTGACGAAATATTAATTTAAAGATATTACTGATGTGGGTGTTGAGCTTAAGTGGGTAAATGGATTATTAAATAAATTGAGTGTATATATAGTTGGTTCGGTCTCCACATATTTGGTGTGTGGCGTTGTCAGCTTGTCTATTAATCCAACCTTTGATGTTTAGACTCATCATGTGTAAGTTCATTTTCACTTGTTCGGTTCCTTGTTTTACATCTGTTTCTCATAGTTCTGACATTGCACTTCAAATTAGTCGTATGATATTCTCACTGTGTTGCATTTTTTAAATTATTAGAATTTATTTAAAAATTATAATTGATGTCCATATCTAAACTAAAATAACAAGTCATTGTTTGTGTAAACCATATTTTGTAAGTATTTAACAGACAAAATCGAATCAAATAATCAAATGGTAGAATATTTGAATTTTTCCAATTTGATTTTATCTATTAATGTTGCATCAAAAGATAGTTTATCACATCATTTTTTTCATTTAATACTAAATGTCTTATCAAATACTGATAATATAGATTGACAGTTTTAAAGAGCATATGTTTATAATTTATGTTTTCATTTAAACCACCAACCCTAAAGATAAAAGTATAATCTTCTAATGGAGAGATTAGTTCAAACCTCATTTGGAGGGACGTGGAATGTTTATGAGTGTACAGAGAATGTTGTAATTTTCAAAATAAAGAAAGATAAGAGTGTGATGTAAAGTGAAAACAATTGGCTTCAATGGTAATTAAATATAGCCATGTCATATATAGCCTATGGGCAATGGAGGTGTTAGAATAAAATTAGAGTTTTTTAGTTTATTAGGTTTACGGCAAATTATCATGGTTAGGTTTTCTTGGTTTTCATATTTAATTAAATCTAATATATATGTAATTCTCTCCTATTATAATTCTCAACAACAATATTATTCTCTACATATCTAATGACTCTCTAAGCTTTTGGATTTATAGCTTTTAACAAGTGAAATAATTTACGAAACTAACCCATCTTCCGTTTTAGTATTTTTCAAGAATCTTCAAAAATAGTTTAGCTTTGGTTGCTTTGCAGTATAATTTATAGTATATATGCAAATAAAGTCAACCCGTTGGCTAATTTTGATTATTCTGATCGAACTAATTCATTGTCACACACTCATAACCAATATTTAAATAATTACTCCACAAAACAACCATTAACTAATTTGTAATATCAAAACATTAATTATATTGTGCGAAACTCGTGTGTTTCAACATTTGTTTGAAGAGTATTATTGTCTATAATTAATTTGGTAAGTTGCTCATTTTTAAAAGAGAACATATATTTTATTAATAAAATGTAACTAGGTTTAAAATCTTCATATAACTTTTTATATTAAAATACAAATAGTAATTAATCACCTTTAACCTTAGTAGGAGCCTAGCAGGAAAACGGGGTTAAGTAATGACTAGTAAAGCGATGGCTCATAATTATTAGAGACTTTTTGTTAAGAATTGGTTTTTATTTGTGAGGGTAGGAAATCTCCAATATTTGTACTAAATGTCAATAAATTGAATAGATCCTATATCCATTTATTGTCCCTTTCTCTAGATTAAGAATGTGATATTTTAATCGGTTATTTGACTATTTAAAATAATATCTAGGGATGATAATATTATCCAACTTATATAAATTTCTGAACCTATATAGAAATAAGGCGAAAAATTCTCAAATCTGAACATAAACGAGTGAGGTATCCCCGTCCCACATATATTTAAAAATAAATTATATTTTAAAATGCATATTTATGAAATAAAAATATTTTAAAGTATATTTCTAATTAAAATAATATTTTCTAATACAAATTTTATCAAAAAGATAATTATGTTTTAGCATTATTTTGGGTTGGAAATGGGAAACAGAAAATTGTCGAACCCGACTGGTAATCCTCGCCTTAATTAGAAGCGGGAAATTCCCACCCCGTTTTTTAATAGAAATTTGATTGTCAAATCCGTCCTAAACCCACCCCATTATCATCCCTATAATTACCGTCGTTAAATTTTTTATTATACGATAAATGTCTATTTTTAATCTCTTAAAAGTTAGTTTGTTAAATCTGATGATATATAAGTATTGGTCTACAAAATTAAAAGTAGATAAGTATAATATATATGAAGATGTGTATAATTCAGATGAAATCAGTTTTCTTATCGTTAATTAGTTACTCTTTCTCTTATCTAATTTTAACTAATTAGTTTTCAAAAATATTGAATTCAGAAGATAACAATCACGCCCACATTTTTCTTCGAAATAATAGCATATTATTTTTTCAGGTAAACGAATTATTATTGTAGATCAAGTCAGCAAGTAATGAACAAGTCAAAAGTTTGGAGTTAGTGTTTCAAAACGGCTACAAGACATTCGAGTTAGGTAATTTTTATTTTATTTTATAAGGAAACAAGAACAATATAATAATAAATAACAGCAAAATATTCTTATAAAAAAAAATAGCACAAGAAATTCCTCTACAGTAACATGCAGCTATGACCTGTCTCTTGTAGATGGGTCCCAGAAACAAGCTTCCGGGCCCACACATGTTTTATAAAGATTGACACATGGCAACGAAGACCAATCCGAGCGCTGGCTGGTCTGCGCTTTTTTAAATTTATAATTATATTAAAATTAAACTAAATTTAATGACACCGAAGGCCAGCCCTGTGATTGGCTACCCAGAAAATTTGTCGAGAAAAATACAAAAAAATGTCATTTTTAAAAAGATGTATAGACGGAAGATTATAACTGAAAAATCACTTAAAATAAAGAAAAAAAGAATTTATTGAAAAAAGGGTGAGTCGAGTCCACCATTGACAACAATAACATGCACGCAGAGAAATCTCCGGGCAAGCACTGAATCGGAAGAGACTCTGTTCGTCTTTTCTAAGCTTCTATATTGAAATTGAACTCACCCACGAGGCCTGCTCTCTGTTTCCGTACGTTTTCTTCTTCTTCTTCAGCTTTCCCATGTTCTCAATCATCTTCTTTTCCACTCAATTTATGGGCTCGCTTTGCTTTTGATTGCATTTTCTGGGGGTGTGTATAAATTTGGGGAGGACCCAGATCTTGTTTTCAGAGTTCTTGCTTTGTTGTTTTTGTTTTGACCCATTTCGCGTATGGGCTTCTGTGTGTTTTCTTCAGGTACCATCTCTATCTGTGCAATTATGTGCCTTTTTTCGGTGAAATAAATGTTTTTGTTGTTTTTTTTATTATTTGATTTTGCTATAAATTATGGGTTTTTATTTATTTGGGTTTTTATCGATCATTGGGGGTAGGGTGGGGTGGGGTTGTTGTTGTTTGTTGATTTATTCGCTATCAACCGAAATCTCTGTCCCTCTTTTTGGTGCTGCTGTTAGGGTTTGTTTGGCTGCTCGGAATTTCGGTTTTTTGCTCATCCGGGTGGTGAAGTAGTCGTCTCTGCTGCAAAGGGTTTGTTTCATTTTCGTTGCATTTTGTGTTTATTTCCTATGATTTCAGCTGCGTTGATTGATTGAATCTCGAGAGTTGTGATTTTTTTGGAGTCTCTGTTTCTCACTGTGTAATGGGGGTTGGATGTATCTCGAATTTTGATCGGGTTTTAGTTTGAATTCTTGTTTTCCTTGAGAATTATGTTTTCTGAAATGGTGAGTTTGGCATGCAAGTTTCTTACTTTTCTTCTTCTTATTCTTTGACCAGCAATTTTGTGCTTGACTCTTCTGCTATTGAGGAAAACTATCCCATTGAGTTTGTGTATGAGTATCTGGATTCTAGGTTCCCAAAATACTGGTTTTGGAATTCGAAACTTGAAGTGGTTAATTTTTTGGTTGTTTGTTGTTGGGTTGAGTTTAGTTACATAAATTTGGGTTTGTGCACGTATTATTTCCACTCTTGTATAGGACCCACTTGTGTGTGTTTTTGAGATGCAATATGATTATGTGATTTCTTGATGATGAGTTTGTGATTGCAGAACATCCCTACAAAAGCATTTCCCACAATGATAAACACTGGCAGGACCAGAAATCAGGTTAGGTCTGCCAGGCCAATGTCTGTTGGAGGTGAGTGAGGTTGCTTGTTTATTTATTTTTATATGGTTGCGTTGTTAAGCCTCCAGCTCTAGATGATTTGTTTCACGTCTCTTGATTTGTATGCCTAGAATATGCCGACCCAAAGAAGAAGAGCAATATTGTAGGAAAAGTTGTTTTGGCTGCTGCCCTCACAGCATTATGCATTATCATGCTCAAGCAGTCTCCATCGTTCACAACCCCAAGCCCGGTAACTTGTTCATCCCGAATCACAATTTGCTTTTCTGAGCTAGCTACATGGTATTATGGCACCAACCAAAAATTTGCATATTTAGTTCAGGTGTATGAGAGTGGATCTCAAACACATAAATGTGGTTCATTAACTAATTACGTTATCATAATGATATTTGGTCTGGTGTAGTGGTAGGTCATAGGTGGGTGGTCTAATCACATTTGAGTCTGGTGCAGACTTGCAGTAGAGGGTATCTCAAAATGACGTGGCATATAAACTCCACCATGACGTGATTAGTATGTCATTTATTAAACCCTTAATTCTATTTGGTTAGGGAAGAGTGAGCGAGGCAATTCAATCATATCTGAGTTGATACACTCATACACCATAGCAAAGGATCTTGTGTCTAATTATCGGTTGTGTTATTAGCTCTCACCTTAGGCAGTTCTTGGTGAAGAAAACTTCCCTAAAATTGTGATTGAAAGTCCAGTTTGGCTTCCATGTTATGGTTCTTGCTGCCATCTTTAGCATATTGGTTGAAATGAATCAATGAGAACATAATCTGTTGGCAGGTGCTTAATGCTATTATATTACCCCTTTGTCCCAAAAAGAGTGTCTTGCTTCCCGAATTTGGATATCTCAGAATGATTGTTCACTTTCCTTTTAGGAAGTTAACTATGCATGAAATACAACTATTACCCTTCATATTCTTAATCCTTACTCATTTTGGGATGGAGGGGGTATGATTTATGAGAATTTCAGTTTTCTGCAATAATTGTCATTTTTTTTGTGGTTATTGTAATTAAGTTGAAGCTCTTCATTAGGTATTGGACATGCCTCATTTTCTCATATGTAATTCACATATATATTGCTCGAGAATTTCTATTGATTTTTTCTCAGTTAACCTGTAGATGCTATATATTGTTCAGAATCATCCATAAATCTCTTCGTTGTGTTGATTGTCCATACATGGATGTGCCTTTTTCATGCCATCCTTGCCTTCATTAGTCTAATGATGTATACTGTCTTCTACAATGCTTTACTTTTATACTCCTGTATCATTCCCAACAGTGTTGTTTTGCACTTTGAAGACTGTTACATCCACTATTTTATTTATATTATATCAAGTTTCATGTTGATTGATGTTGAGATTTAAAGACTGAATTCATGCTTCAAGACTCCGTATACTTGTTAAAGTTGGAGTAGCTATTGTATGATCCCTAATTATTTTTCTGTTTACCACGATTCTTTTGCTGACTGTATTTTCAACACTTGTTTTTCCATGTAGTTCTCCCATCACGAACCTGGTGTGACGCATGTCCTGGTAACAGGAGGGGCTGGCTATATTGGTTCACATGCAGCATTACGACTTCTGAAAGATTCTTATCGAGTGACCATAGTGGTATTTTCTTAGGTTTTCAAAGAATTTACCTTTATAATCATTTTCTTATTGTTTCTCATAATTTCTTAATATCTGATATGGAAATGCGCCACACTTGTTGACAGGATAACCTCTCGCGTGGTAATTTAGGGGCTGTTAAGGTTCTTCGTACATTGTTTCCTGAGCCTGGGAGGCTTCAGTTTATTTATGCTGACTTGGGCGATGCACAAACTGTATCCTTATCATGCCATTTATTTGATTTATCCTGTTCCTTGTTATTTGACGGAAAGGATTGGTGATGATATCCAAACCTTGATCTTTGAACTTGTTTCCTTAATAAATTTCCAGGTTAACAAAATATTTTCTGAAAATGCATTTGATGCCGTTATGCATTTTGCAGCAGTAGCATATGTTGGGGAAAGCACTCTCGATCCACTTAAGTGAGTATTTTTTTTGTAGATCATGGTAGCTTGCTTGTGAAATGTAATTCAAAAACCATAATAGGTTGAAACAGAAAATTTATGCTAATAGTTTTATACATGGTTTATTGGATGTTGTACAGGTATTATCACAATATTACAGCTAATACTTTGGGGGTACTAGAGGCTATGGCAGCTCACGGCGTGAAAACATTGATATATTCTAGTACATGTGCAACATATGGGGAGCCTGAAAAGATGCCCATTACTGAAGATACTCCACAGGTGAGGGCTCAAAAGATTTGTAAATCGGTTGTTAAATCCGTGTTCCCATTTTATTTTAAAATTCTACTGCTAAAAGTATTTAATTGCCTTCCTCAATTTAGTTCCCGATTAATCCATATGGAAAAGCTAAGAAAATGTCAGAAGATTTCATCCTGGATTTCTCCAAGACTACAAAGATGGCTGTTATGATCCTAAGGTTAGTATTTCATCAAGTACTTTTATCAAGTCTCTTGCATTGCCCGCTACTGAGTGCCATAAACTGCAGAAGTAAAGTTGTCTTTTGAAGTTTTTTTTCTTTATTTTTATAATGCAACTTTGATCGGTGAACTAGTAGCTCTTACTGACGAAAAAGCAACCTCCTGTAGTATCCCACTTTGTGTAGGAGTGTTTGATTTAGAAAACAAATAGAGCTTGCCATACATCATGACACCATAACTCTCTTAGTTGCGAGTTTTACAAAAGAACATAACAAAATCATAGAGTTATGTGTAATCTGTATACCAGGAAGCATCTTACAAGCATCTTACTAAAGCATGCTTAGATAAACTTAGTTGGGGCAAGTCGAACACTGAAACCGTACATCTCTCAGTTTTATATAGTTATTAAATTATAGTCATGCTGGTTGCATTAGTGATAATACAGCTAATAATAACTCTGGTTACTTGTCTTTCCTGCGTAAAATTCAGGTACTTCAATGTGATAGGTTCAGATCCAGAGGGTAGATTAGGTGAAGCTCCAAGACCTGAGTTACGTGAACATGGACGTATTTCAGGGGCTTGCTTTGATGCAGCTTCTGGCATTACCGATGGCTTAAAGGTATCCCATCGATCTTCCATCACCACTTGGAAGGATGAATCAAAAGTGCCCCAGCAAATATTAATATCACTTGCTTGCTTCTTGATAGGTCAAAGGGACTGATTACAAAACCCCAGATGGAACTTGCATAAGAGATTACATTGACGTCACAGATCTTGTTGATGCTCATGTGAAAGCACTCGAAAAGGCAAAGCCCAACAAGGTTGGGATCTACAATGTCGGTACTGGAAAAGGTAAAAACGATCAAGCTGATTGTCTGGTATAGTAACTTGAGATATTGATGGAAAATATAGTTAAAGCATGTTTCTTTACGAGCAGGTAGATCAGTAAAGGAATTTGTTGAAGCTTGCAAGAAGGCAACTGGGGTGGACGTCAAAGTTGAATACCTCCCACGCCGACCTGGTGATTATGCTGAGGTGTACAGCGATCCCTCCAAGATCCTCCGGGAGCTCAACTGGACTGCACATCACACCGATCTGCAAGAGAGTTTGCGGGTTGCGTGGAGATGGCAGAAGGAACACCGAAACGGGTATGGGTCTTCGGTGATGCCTTTTTGAAGAGAATTAAGTTACATTGGATAGCAAAAACTGATGCCGGCGATGGTGATCTCATTTTTGTTATTTTAATCTTAGTTATTATGATATAAAAATGGAGTGATTTGTAGCAAGTAGCCCATTTTTTACCTTGTATTTGAACGGATACTAGTTCAATAATGATATATGGTCATGCGTAGATATGAGAAACAGATAGATTTCTCTAACATACATACATGTCTTTTGCTTTCTACTTGTTGTGTTGTGGGTGATTTTATATAACATTTCTCCTAAACCTCTCTAGCAAATGTATTTTTTACCAGAAAATGTTCTACTTTGGTCCTGAACTTGTTTATCATTTCAAGAATTCATTTATATAATGCAATATCTTCTAGGTAGAAAGAAAATAACCATATTGTACCGAATATCCGATGCTCTGAAAAACGCTAGACTCAAGTACCTCTAATTTTTAGGACTCAAATTCAACTATCTAATTCCTGATAACAAGGAAAACTTGTATACAAGATAAGCAACTCAATAAGGCCATAATGGGTGAAATTTATGTAAGTATTTTATATAACAAGACAACTTATCCAAAAATGTGCAAGAAATCCAATACTACAGTGACTCATGGAATTAAACTGTCACCGCACAAACACACTTAGCAGAAACAAGATGCCACAAGCAGAGTGATTTAAACAGAGCCTAGTAATATTTGTAGCCTAAACCCAGTTTAAGTCTTTCAAGCAACCGACTGAACTGCTCTCTCAAAGCTCTCTTCTGCACTTGCTGATCGTTTGACAAGCATGTGATCTGGGTGTGCTAGTTTCAATTGGCTGCAAGACAAGAATTTGAAGGGGTTATTCTATCTCCAAAACAATTCTATATCATCATATCATGCCTCGATTATAGAGAGAAAAATAATACTGTGTGTTTACCTGAGAAACCGAGAAGTTGGCTTGCCTATGTGAAGACAACATACAACCAAATTGGCTAGAGTCTCTGGATCCTTTGCATCCTGTGTGAATCACCAACAAAATTTATTAGCGATTCAAAGAAACAAAATATTCTGGGATGCCATATTCATATCAATGTTTGTGCCATGCCACGATCCTAAGAGGATGGCCTCAACATTTCAACCATTCAGACTTTATACCATTAGAAAGGGGAAACTTCGTATCAAGTGTGTAAGAATATAGATATCAGTCTACAGTTGATTTTTCAATGGGACTAAGAAAGGATCAATAGCACCACTATAAAAGCAAACATGTTCTTTGTTTAAAGATCTTGCCTTGTTTAGTGCTTCAAGCAACAATGTTTCAGCTTCATCAAAATTTCCCATGTGCATACAGCAAACAGCCTTCCCATTCAGGATCAAACTTGTCATGGGATACTTCTCGGAGAAATCCTGGAAGATGAGAGATGCTTCCTGTATCTTGGAACCTCCCTGGTTCGGACCAATATGTCATAAAAAATGGCTGAGGATTTCTATACAATTTAAAGAACGAATGGAGAAATGTAACATACAACAGCCAGATTCAACCATGCAGTTGCGAGTTGAGTGAGTGTGTGGTCCTCATCAGTTTGTTGCATGATCCTCAGCTGCCTCTCTGCATAATCCGACCTATACATCTTAAGAAATATCTGAACATTCAATGCATGCCTGTGAAAGAAATAACAAAACACATTGTAAGACGGTGCTGGATAAATTGAATAGGTACATTACCATAGATGAGAACACTGCAGCTAAACCTGGTCTTACATATCAGTTCTAAGAAAACTTGGTCGATTTCACGTCTATGAGTAACATAAGAGGCAAAAACCTAAACTAAGGCTGAGAGCATTAATGGAAATTTCTACAAGATTTGACAGTCAAGGAATTGAACCAAACTCACAGTTCCATAGTTCCTCCAGCATTAGTGTGTTTCAAGGCTTCATTGTAGTCCTGCTCATGCATGAAAATGGTCCCTGCTATGAGCCTCAGAATTGGGTTGCTCCCAATGGCAGGATCAGCCAACCACTCCTTAATACTTGCAATAGACGATTCCTATACCATTTTACAAATCATCATCAATCAATAATCATGATCAATTTCTCCAATCCTAGTTATTGACACATCTCAAAACAAGTTCGAATTACTTGATCATCAACAAATACCTTACCAACCAAATATACAAAATTACACCGGCCCACTGGCAAACCCAAACTGCTCCTAGCAGAAGATAACTTAAATTCATTCAACTAAAACTTATTGCAATTTCTTAGCAAACAATTGCACACGAATTCACAGAGCCCGTACGTAATCAAACAATCAAATACAGATAGAAATCACAGATCCAATCCAAGTTCCAGGAAATGATGACAGTAGTTTCTAATCAAGATTAATAGAACTAAACCCTCACAGCCAATCACATATACGGAAATCCCAAATACCCAGATCTCATAAATCTGGATGCATAATAAAAAGATCAAGAAAGAGAACCTTGTTATCGGGGGTGGAGAGGTAGAGGGCGAGCAATTTGACAGCTTGGAGCGGCGTGGCTGCAGAGGAATCGATCTCGTTGATCACAAGCTGATAAACCCAGTACGGAAATGAGAGTCAGAGATTGAATTTGAAAGAAAAAGAGAGATCTTGAAAAGAGAGAGACCTGGTAGCTGGCGAGGGCAATGTAGGAGCGGTAGACGAGGCAGTCACGCTCGACGGCGTCGTCGGGGGAGAGATTGGGGACGTCGCTGTTGTTGATGGCGGCCTGATACGCGCCTAGATAGAAGTTGTTTCTCAGAGTGAAGAGGTGGTCCGGTGCTGCCATGGCTGCGAAGCTCGGTAGATGTAGATCTGAATCAGACTCGACCTCTTTCGATTCGGAACGAAGATGAAGGTCAAATAAAAACGGTGTCTTTCTTCTCTGCTGCTATAATAGTTTTCACAATATATGGGCTCCTTCATATCCAAATTTAGCCCAACAAGTGATGATATGGGCCCAAGGGGTTGGCCCATTTTCATATTTCTTTTGCGGATGCAATCCGCTAGAAACCATGTTTTAAATATGTACAAAGGGACCACTGCCATCCGTTGGATGTAATCTCATCAATTGTTTCCATTATTTACCCTATTATTACAAAAAAATAATCAAATACCACCCACAAGGGTATATAGGTAAAATCAACATATCACAAATTTGGGCTTCTCTCCCAGCTCTCTCTCTCAAACACGCCGAGCACTACCTCTCCTCCATCCAATTCTCGGTCTCCTCCCTTATATCCACCGTCCTTCATCCTATTCGCCGCGGCTCCGGCGAGCCTCCGCCGAGTTGTAGAACCGATCCTCGCCACGACTCCTCCAGAACTGAAGATCCGACCCCAACATCTCGATCGGCGGCGACGAGTGCTTGAAACCGTGAATCAACAAGAGAAGGGCTCGAATTATGGGGATTTCGGAGGCGGGAATGTGAAGAGAATCGCTCCGTGACTCTGATTGGTACAGATGGATGGAGGGATTTAGATGTTGAATATCTTCTTCGAATGAAAATCACCGTCATTTTCATTTATTTGAAAGAGTCAATCATGAATTTCATATGAGAAATTGGAAACAATAAAAATCTGAAAGCCTTTCATATAACTGAAAATCTGAAAGCTTTTCATATAACTGAAAACCTGAAAGCCTTTCATATAACTGAAAACATGTCCAAACAATGAAGAACTACATTCGAACAGGTTTTTTGAGACACATTTCATGAAATTTAAAAGTATTAACTCATAAACAATTCAGATCAAGATTTTTCTAAAATATGAAAACCTTTCATATTTTGTAACTGAAAACCTGAATGCCTTTCATATAACTTAAAACCTGTCAAAACAATGAAGAACTACATTCGAACAAGTTTTCTAAGACACAATTCATGAAATGGAATGGTGTGACGTGGGGTCCCCTAGTGTAACGAGAGTTTCAGGTATTTTTCTATAGGAAAACACTAATACTTGTCGGGTGAGTGGTGTAAGAGGGTTCCTCTAGTGTAACGAGGGCTTCGGGTATTTTTCCCAATAGGAAAACACTAATACCCGTCGGGGGAGTGGTGTAACGAGGGGTCCCCTGGTGCAACGAGGGTTTCAAGTATTTTTCTATAGGAAAACACTAATACCCGTCGGGGAAGTAGTGTGACGAGGGGTCCTTTGGTGTAACGAGGGTTTTCAACTATTTAATACAATCAGGCCTAAGTTGGGCTTCGAGATGATGTTTGATACAATCTTGTCCAATGGGCCAGGAATATTGTCTGCTAGACCGTGGTTGAAAGACTCTGATGTATCCTCACCATCTTGATCCTCGCTCGGATCGGGGAAGAAGTCCTCATTCGCCGGTTGCAAATCAGGAGCATCGTCATTGCTTGAATCATTATTTTCTCCCTCCGAGTCATCCCCTGATGAGCCCTGGTCTTCCTTGTCTGAGTCTGAGCCTGAGTTTTCTGATTCGATGTCGTCCTTTGTAAAGCCAGGAATGTTGTCTTCGTCCACCACATCCACGCAAACATGTGTGGATCTTCGCCGATATTTTACTTCTACTTTCCAGGATTTGGAATGAAGGTCGCTCAAGTGGAGGAGGACGAGCGCTTGACCCAATTTATCACCCTTGGTCGTGGCATGATGTACTGCCATTGGAGAGCCAATAGTTGCTAAAATATTGAAGAATGTCTCCAGGGTCCAGCATACTATGGGTAGCCCGGTTATTTGCGCCCAAACAAACCTTCCCCCGTCAAGGGTGAGGCTGTCTAGTTCTGAGAAAGCAAAGAACCATTGTCGTAGCCAATTCCATCCGGTACTGCACATAACGACCATTAATTCTTCATTCAAGAAGGACAACAAAAAGATCCGATCACTCACCGAAGAGAGTGCAATGTCCGCAACTCCTATTGCAAGAAATTGCTCTTTCAACAACCTAACATCCATGGGAGAGTTGGGCACAACTATTAGAGAGAGCTTCATGCTAGCATTAAAGAATCCATTGAGTCGTGCTTTGCAGCTGCGAGTGGACTCAGTGAAGGGCGGATTGACTTGAGAATTTTTCGGGTCTAGGGAATGATCTGTCCGGGGACGTCGATCTGGTGGAGAGGGCTTTGGCTCAGGCTTGTTGGCGAAACCAGAGTTCGCGAGCATGACCAAGAGTTTCTCGCCGCCGAGAGACTTATCGTGAAGGCCAATTATGGCTTTCAAAACTTCATTCTTCCGGATAAAGTGGGCAAAGACAAAACGTTTCCCCCGTTTAGATAGGGATTTGGGGAAATCTATCCTCAGAACTGAACCGAAAGGTGCAAATAGGGATTTGACTTTGGAGGATGTGTAGGATGAAGGGATGTTGCAGGCAAAGACCGTGGCTGACACGGGAGACGGATTGCGAGGCTTGGGGACGGAGTGGTGCTGCCGCGATGGTGGGTGTCGGGGACGGGAGGGGTTCTCCGACCGAGAAGGATTCCGAGCCGGAAAGAGAGGAGGAGGTGAAGGGCGGCGGTGGGTGCTGCTAGGGTTTCGTGCGACATATTTTGGGAGAGGCATATTTCTATTAGCAATCTTGCTTATTTCTATAGTTTAAAGTACGTTCTTTGATCTGCTTGAATCTCTTGTAACGTTTGAATCATAATTTCGTCACTAGCCTTAGAAATGACGATGCACGGAGAAGGAATGACGATGTCAACAATAAAACAAGAGTAGAAAACGGGGAGCTGGAGCCCTCCATCGTTGCAATCTTCTACCTTTGAACTTGAGCTTGCCGAACAACTCCAACAAGGGAATGTGAAACTCATACAACTATGCTCTAAATTATATAAAGGTTTTGTAGTGTTCAAAAAATATCTGATTAATTCTTTATTATATCTTAGTAATTTTTGGTTAGTCTTCGAAGGCTTTATCTCATCGATTAGCACCTAATATTTTACAGAACATTAGTTATTTGCATTTTTCATGAATAATAAGAGCAACAAATTTCATTATGGAGTTTTGCTTACAATTCTATTCCCTCTCAAATATTGTTGTATTCAGGTGAGCTTCTTGGATGAGCACAAACAAAATGTAGTAGAGGTCAATCTTGCTTGCATCAACATTAGCAAATGCACGAAGTAAACAAGAGAGTAAAACATCCTGATCAAGCTTATTGGTAAAGTCAAGTTGAGACATAAAAGGCGCATGCGATGGAAGGCTCCCGACCCGCTGGTTTATCGCCGTCGCAAGCTCCGCAAGAAGCAGATGAATTTCGTTCACTGTTATAAGTCTCCTTTAGGGCCCCTTGAAGATCATTCCATAAAAGCGGATCTTCCCAATTTAGACGTCTCAAATTCATACACCGCTCAATCAAATTCTTTTGACTCGTTGAAAATTCCTGGTCCTTCTCATGAGCGTTTCATGCGAGCTTGGGCTCTTTGCAAGCGCTTGAGTTTTACAACCAAAACAACCGACGAGGAAACTATTAAAAATTCTAAGCTATTGAGGACAGAAACAGGGTTAATCTCACCTCCAAGCCTTGAGCCCATCGCGTATCTGTTCTTTTCTCTTTTACTTTATTTTCTCTTTATCTATTTCCCTTCAATTTTCATTTTCCTACCTTAGTTTCTATTGTATCTTTGTTACTACAACATCTGATTTTCAGTTGCATTTTATGTACTTGTCTAGTTATAGTTCCCTTCTTGGGAGCTTTTTCTAGTTTTTCATCAATGGAAACTCCTTTTGGCTGATAACGAAAAACTTCATTGAGAAAATATCTTACATGCAATGGTAGATTACCTAGAATAATCATATAAATAACAAGAGGCTAAAACCTGCTTCTATTACCTATGTAGTTCCTAACTTTCCCATACTAAGCTGCAAGAAACTTGTCTCTTTGAGAGCCTAGCTGACTCAATGCATGACTTATGCTTGGCCGTTCCCTTGGCGCCTCTGCACAACAAGCAACTCCAATTCCAAATATTAATACCAAGCACTCTACAATTATAGCTGCCTTCTCCTCCTCTACATCTTCGAGAAGAACGGGATCTGATACCTCCATGACTCTATATGCCAGAGCTTCCTTCACAAAGCTATGAAGGTTGAGACTGTCTTGAAACATGTCATCTGTCGGTCTCTTTCCCGTGAACACTTCTAGCAAGAAGATGCCATAGCTATAAACATCCCCTTCTGTTGACAACCCACTTCCCATACCATACTCTGCACATACAAATCAATCGTGTATTAAGAATATGATTCATGTTGGAGAAAAAGAATATAAAAGAAACAAGAGTTGATAACCTGGAGCTGTATAGCCAATTGATCCTTTTATTGCAATGGAGCTCATTTCCATGTCTCTTACATCTTGAAGAAATCTTGCTAATCCAAAGTCACCAGCGTGACCTATCATTTCAGCATCCAAAAGCACATTGCTCGGCTTGAGATCACAATGAACTATTGGTGATTCCTGATGTCCATGATGAAGATAATCTAATGCGCTCGCAACATCAATCACAATGTTCATTCTCTCTAGGAAATTCAACTTTCTTGGTTCCTCCTTTCTATTGGTTTTTCCATGAACTTGATGCAACCACTCGTCTAAGCTCCCGTTGGCCATGAACTCGTAAACCAGAGCTTTGAAGTCATTACCACTGTGATCAATGCCTGAGCATGCGGTGATTACCTTCACGAGATTTCTGTGTCTGATATTCTTAAGCACCTCACACTCAGCTTCAAAACTTTTGAGAGCTCCTGGATGCAAGAGGTTGATCACCTTCACAGCAACAACTGTTTCAATCTGTTGAATTGCTCCTTTATACACTGATCCAAATCCTCCCTTGCCAATCATGTTCTCCGAAGAGAACTTATTGGTAGCCAGCAAGAGGTCTTGATAGGACACCTTAGCGAGTGATTTCGTGGAAGGTGTTGTCGCAGGTATTATCCTTTTCTTTCCGAGACAATATAGTAGCACAACAAAAAGCAATATCATCACAGCTACAAAAGTTACTGCTAATATGGGAACAAGAACGGATTTGCTCTTCTTTGATTTGCATTTTGGCAGCTTGAATTCTGGTACTCCCCCACACAGCCCATTGTTTCCTTTGAGAAAAGCTGTACTTGAATTCTTGAAAGCTCCTTCCACCGGTACCATGCCTTCGAAGTTGTTGTAAGAGAAATCCAAACTTTGTAATGATGCGAATGTCTCAAGAAACATGGGAATTTGTCCAGACAAATTATTGTGAGAAAAGTTCAGTTCTACAATACCTCTCAATGAACTCAATGATGAAGGAATTTCACCGTGTAAGAAATTACCCCCCAGTCTGAGGTTTTCAAGTTTTACACAGCTGCCTAAAGCATTTGGAATTTCACCTGATAACAAGTTATTAGATAGGTCCAAATAGCCTAGATTTTTCAAGTTTGCTATCTCCACTGGAATGGTACCGCTCAATCGATTTCCATCTAAATATAGAGCAATTGACAAAGACGAGATGCTTATAACTTCTGGTGGTATGTCTCCAGTTAGATTGTTGTTGAAAAGACTTAGTAGTACTAACTTCTGACATTGACTAAGATTTGATGGAATACTACCTTGAAGATTGTTCTTGTACAGAGACAGTTGTGATAACATCTTCAAATTTCCAAGAGATGATGGAATATTTCCGGATAACTTGTTTGCACCAAGACTCATATCTTGCATCTTTTGGAGAAGACCAATTTCATGTGGAATGTCACCTGAAAGTTGGTTTTTGAAGAGGTGTAGTCTCTCCAAGTTCACCAAACTGCCAATGCTACTCGGGATGCTTCCATGTATATTATTGTTACTTAGCAACAACATTGTAAGAGAAGATGACAAGTTGCCAATGCATTCAGGTAATTCCCCTCCAAGTTTGTTGCCATTTACAGCCAAAACCTGCAAAGTAGAGGCATTTGTCATAGAGCAGAGAAATGTCAAGTCCTCTTCAGCTCCTGCAGTTCCAAGATTGTTGATAGCAAGCCTGAAACCATAAAGCAATGGTAGATTTTCCAAGGAAGGCACTTTTCCACTAAGCTTGTTTTGATTGACTTGGAAAAGCATTTGAAATTGAGATTGGTATCGATCCGGTGAATTGGTTAGTTCCAATGCTAAAGAATTGAAGATTTGGGAGGTTGTTGCCGAAGTTGGAGGGAAGAGTCCCTTGTATTTGGTTAGCACCCAAGTCAAAGGTCGTTAGAGAAGAGAGATTGAAGATTGAGGGAGGAATGGTACCTGACAACAAGTTATCACCTATACTAATACGTGTAAGGCTTCGCAGTCGGTCTAGCTCATTTGGAACACTCCCAACCAGATAATTATGGCTTGCAAAGATCAAGTCAAGGGATGACAAGTTCCCTAAGGAAGAAGGGATGTTGCCAATTAGACCGTTGGCGCCAAAAGATAGGGAGATAAGCTTGGACAAGGAGCCAAACTCTAGGGGAATTTCACCCACCAAGTCATTGTAATCAGCATCAAACCGAATAAGGTTGGAGCAAGCAGATATATTGGGAGGTATTGTTCCTTGCAGTGAGTTATTGGGGAGTATAAGTTGCTGCAATCTTCTCAACTTACCAAATTCAGGAGGGATTTGATGAGTAAAGCTGTTGTTTCGTAGATCTAACCCCAAGAGAAAGCTCAAGTTGCTGATGTGCGGTGAGATGGAGCCTGAGAGCTTGGAGTCTGACAACTCTATGAGGGTGACCCTCTGGTGGTGGCAGCGACTGCAGGTGACACCAAACCAGTTGCAAAAGTGAGTGGAAGCATTCCATGAGCTCAAAACCCCAAAAGGGTCTGCACTTATTTGTGCCTTGAATTCAAGCAATGCCAAGTGATCAGTCTCATTACTAGTGCCTGCAAGTGCAAACATGTAATGGACAAGAACAGTAATGCCAAGAAACGTCCAAGAATATCTCATACTTGGTTTTTCTTGCTAGCTATTTTTAGCTGAATCTTGCTAAGAATGGTGAGGATAGAAGATCTTATATGCACAGTTGTTGATTTGGAAAGCAAGTCATATTCAGATTATGACATGAAGACAGGACAAGAATGTGGGAACAACTTGTTTTTTCTTGGAGTCAAACTGGTTTTATATATTTATTCCAAACCCTCCAGATTTTACACAAATCATTTACCTCTAAAGTTGCAGGCCTTGCATAACTAAATTAAATTATATTGTCTTGGTCATGACTCGAGAGGTGAGAAATTAGCAAATATATAATTATATAGTATATTCCCAAAACTTATCCTTCAATTAGAGTAAAGTACATGGCTTGACCGCTGCTTGAATACGATATTAATTTATGGACTTCTGCTTCCTACCAGTTGCTGCCGTCCTTGCAATAGTGAACAATTAGTCTTAGGAGTCATTGCATCGATAGTCCACGTTCAGAACATTATAAAATTTCATATTTATCATAACGATATGATATGTATGTCACAGAGCGTACCATGTAGCTGCAGACTGCAGTAGAGGTTCTTAATATGCCATGAATGGTATCATAACTTTTTATATCAGCAATTAATAAGAATGGTATCATAAGTAATCTCCACAGCTAGAGCTGAATCCATGTTTGTCATGGTAAGGAATATTTTAAGATATAGAAAAATGAACATCATCAAATACTACAACAGATTCAATATAATTGTTTTATTGCTGATCATAAAAAGAAGTTCCATCCATCAACTATAAAAGAAAAGTTGCTTCATGAAAGAAAACAAAAAAAGAGAGGTACAAGAAAGGGAAAACAAAAAGGTTTAGTTGCACCCTCAAACATTAAGATGCAAGAAACTTGTCCCTGATAGAGCTTAACTGAGTTAAGGCATCGCTAATACTCAACCGATCCCTTGGCATTTCAGCACAACAAGCAACTCCTACTCCGAATATTAATACCATACACTCTGTAACTTTTGCGCTCCTCTCTTCCTCAAGAAGAATGGGATTTGATATCTGCATCACACTATCTGGCAACGCTTCCTTCACAAAGCTATAAAGGTTGACATTGCTCTGAAACGTCTCATCTGTCGGTCTCTTCTCAGTGAATACTTCTAACAAGAGTATGCCATAACTGTACACATCCCCATTTGTTGATAATTCACTTCCCATACCATACTCTGCCACATACAAATCAATGCTGTATTAAGAATATGACTCATGGTGAAGAAAAAGAAAAAACGAAGAAACATTAGTTGATAACCTGGAGCTGTATAGCCAATTGATCCTTTTATTGCAACGGAGCTCATTTCCACGTCTCTTACATCTTGAAGAAATCTTGCTAATCCAAAGTCACCAACATGGCCTATCATTTCAACATCCAAAAGCACATTGCTCGGCTTGAGATCACAATGAACTATTGGCGATTTCTGATGGCCATGATGAAGATAATCTAGGGCACAAGCAACATCAATCATAATATTCAGTCTTTGTAGAAAACTCAACTTTCTTGATGCTTCATTTCTATTGCCTGTTCCATAATCTAGGTGCAACCATTCATCCAAGCTCCCATTAACCATGAACTCATACACTAAAGCTTTGAAGTCGTTACCGCCATGATCAATGCTTGAACATGCAGTGATTACCTTCAAAAGATTTCTATGTCTGATATTCTTAAGTGCCTCACACTCAGCCACAAAACTTCTGAGAGCCCCGGGACGCAAAAGATTAAGCACTTTCACAGCAACAACTATTTCCCCAGGTTGAAGAACTCCTCTATAGACAGATCCAAAACTTCCCATTCCAATCATGTTAGCTGAAGAGAAATTATCAGTAGCAAGTAAGAGATCTTGATAAGACACCTTAGCAAATGATTTCATTGAAGATGTTGTACCAGAAAGTGCTCTTTTCTTCTTGGAATGACGGAGTAGCGCAACATAAAGCAAGATCGTTGCGACTAGAAGCATAGAAGTCAAAGTGACCACTAATATCAGAACTAGAGTGGATTTACTCCACTTGGACTCTCTCGATTTGCACTTTGGAAGTTGGAGTTGTGGTATACCCCCACATAGCTCATTATTTCCTTTCACATGAATTGTACTTGCATTCTTGAAAATTCCCTCCGTAGGAACCTTGCCGACAAAGTTATTGTAAGATAGATCCAACATTTGTAACAATGCACAGCTTTCAAGAAACTTTGGAAGTTTTCCAGATAAATTATTGTGAGATAAGTTCAAATCTACAATACCTCTCAACGAACTAATTGATGAAGGAATGTCACCTTGGAAGAAATTACCCCCAAGTCTGAGTTGTTCAAGTCTTATGCAACTACCTAGAGAAGAAGGAATTTCACCCGACAACAAGTTGTCGGAGACTTCCAAAATGCCAAGATTTATTAAATTTGCTATTTCCATTGGAAGGACACCACTCAACCTGTTTCTAGACAAAGAAAGACCAATTGATAAAGAGGCGATACCCATAACATCAGGGGGTATGCTACCACTTAGATTGTTGTTTCCAAGATTCAGGAGGATCAAATCTTGGCATTGACTGAGATTTGATGGAATGCTACCTTGCAAGTTATTATTGTATAGATACAATTGAGACAATACCTTCAAATTTCCAAGAGATGATGGGATTTTTCCGGATAGTTTGTTTTCACCCAGAGACAAATACTGCAACTTTTGAAGATTTCCAATTTCAAGAGGAATATCACCTGAAAGTTGGTTGTTCCACAATGCTAATCTTCCCAAGTTCACCAAGTTGCCAATCCCACTGGGAATGCCTCCAGATATGTTGTTGTTATCTAGCATCAAAGTTGTAAGAGTAATCGACATGTTGCTAATGCATTCAACTAATGTCCCTCCAAAATTGTTGCCATTTACAAACAAATGCAGTAAGGCGGTGGAATTTGTCAAAGAGCAAAGGAAGATCAAGTCATCTTCCACACCAGCATTTCCAAGATTGTTGGATGTAAGCCTAAGAGCCTGAAGCTTGTGCAGCTGTTCCAAAGAAGGCACTTTTCCATGAAGTTTGTTTTCGTTGACTTGGAAGGTAGCAAGATTTGAAGCATTTGATAGTGAGATTGGTATTGGGCCTGCAAATTGGTTGTCTACAATGCTGAAGAACTGGATATTTGGAAGGTCGTTGAATAAGTTTGGGGGAAGAGTTCCATGGAATTTGTTTGCTTGCAAATCAAGTTCTCTGATGGAAGAGAGATTGAATATTGAAAGAGGTATTGTACCGGACAACCTGTTACTACCCATGACAATAGTGGTAAGAATCGTCAATTGGCCTAAATCATTTGGAATACTCCCACTTAAATTATTGAGGTCCACAAAGAGCCGTTGAAGAGATGATAAGTTCCCAAATGAAGGAGGGATGTTTCCTGTTAGATTGTTGGGTCCCAAATCTAGGAGCCGGAGCTTGGACAAAGAGCCAATCTCCACAGGAATTTCTCCAACAAGATTGTTGTAAGAAACAACAAACACTATAAGGTTGGAGCAAGCGGATATGTTGGCAGGTATTGCGCCTTGCAGTGAGTTATTGTGCAGGTGTAGTTGCTGCAATCTTCTCAAATTACCAAATTGAGGAGGGATTTGATGAGTTAAGCTATTGTTACGGAGATGTACCTCTTTGAGGAAGCTTAAGTTACCGATGTGTGGTGAGATGGAACCTGAGAGCTTGGAGTGAGACAAGTCCAAGATTGTGACTCTCTGGTGGTGGCGGCGGCTGCAGGTGACACCAAACCAGTTGCAGAAGTGAGTGGAAGCATTCCAAGAGCTCAAAACCCCAAAAGGGTCTGCACTTATTTGTGCCTTGAATTCAAGCAACGCCAAGTGATCAGTCTCATTACTAGTGCCTGCAAGTGCAAACAAGTAATGAACAAGGACAGTAATGCCAAGAAACGTCAAAGAATATCTCATATTTGGTTTTTCTTGCTAGCTTGAATCTTGCAAGGAATGGCGGGGATAGAAGATCTTATATGCACAGTTGTTGATCTGGAAAGCAAATCATATTCAGCTTAGGACAAGAATGTGGGAACAACTAGTTTTTCCTTGAAGTCAATATGGTTTTATATATTTGGTTCAACAACTCCAAATTTTACACAAATCATTTACCTCTAAAATTGCAGGCCCTGCATATCCAAATTAAATTATACTGTCCTCGTCGTGACTGGAGAGGTGAGTATAGTATATATCCAAAACTTAAAGTTCAATGAGTGTAGAGACCATTGGCTTGACCACTGCTGAAATATGATACTCATATATATGGTCTTCCTTCCTGCTTCCAACCAGTTGCTGCCGTCCTCTCAATAGTGAACAAGTAAGTACTGTTTTATTACATTAATCTTAGATATAACTATATATGATTTTCATAATAGAATGAATAAATAGTATTGTTGGGATTTATACAATAATACTCAAATACATGGTATAAAAAACCCTAAATCATGTTCATGAATTTTTGCTAAATTAAAATAGAAAGATAACTAAATCAATAAATAGTGGAAGCATACCAACTTGATCATATACATGAAGCCATTGATGGAGGTTGGTGAAGAGGGAGGTCTTTCAAATATTTTGCGTTTCTCAGTTACTAGGATTCTCTCTAATGGGGTAGAAGAGAATAGGGTTGCAAATATTTGGATACCACACCCCAAGTAAATTATATAATTGAATTTTACTTATTCATTTGTGAAAATTATAATTTGGTCACTCATCAAATTATGATTTGACTTATGGTATCTACACATTTGATTCCATAATATATTAATACCAATGGTACAATTAATTAATTGATCGCTATAATTTGTATTATACTTTATGATAGCACATAGTGTTACATATGTGCCCCAAATAGGATTTTAATTCAACAATTTCCCACTTGGACAACATTTGTTTTAAATGTACAACCTTATGAGCTCAAAATTCTTGATATCATTCAATATGTATTATATAACAATCTCGTCCATCAACCATACTCAAATAGGATAAATAATCGCTCTCCAAATTAATTACGACTAGACTTACAATGGTCTCATAAACGAATATAGCCAAATAACATATATTGATTATAAATGTGTAGCATGGAAATTGCATGCAACGTGAACCAACGTGTCTATTTTCAACTGGTCCAACTTAAGTGAGGTTAAATACCAAATAATCAATTAGAGTGAATACATTGAATACTTTATTCTAATCAGAACTTGATCAAATACTTTAATGTCATAAAACAAAGTACAATCTCTCACTAAAACACTTGATATAAGCAATGTGTTCACGAAAGACCTTGGGTGACTAATACTTTGTGAGCAGATTCGTTGACATGGAGTTTGTCTCAGTATGTTTTAAAATAGTATTCTCCATATATTTTTTAGTTTACAACCTGAAACTCTAAATCAATATTCTTAACTTAAATGAATTCCCGTTGTTAAAATATATAATTGCATTGTCACAAAAATAATTTAGGTGATCTTTCAAACTATGCAGCATAGTCACAAAATTTTATAGCTTTATTATAATATTTATAAAATACGACATTTGAGCTTCTCATTATTTTCATATCTATTTTATAAAGGGGTATAATCAACTACAAACCTATACTTTAAATACAAACCTACAAACCAATTTGGACCACACGATAGGACATTTAGGTGGAGTTTTTATTTTACATCTCCCCCAATAGGGTTAACCCATTGACTATAGTATGAAACTTGTGATTCTCATAATATATCTCCCCTCGTTACAACCGGTTTAACATTCTGTTACAGTGCTGAAAAAAATGAAACATGTTCAAAAAAATAAAATGCGTTTAAATATATTAAAATCAATTGTTTCAGCTGAAATATCCAATCTATTGACTCATTTGCTCTTTGCATATTTGATTAAATTATTTTGACAGTAAAATAGAATTTTGATCGATAATTTTTAGATTTGTATTTGAAACATGATTGGTAAAGAAGTGCATATTCTTGTAAAATACGACAATATGTTCTCGAAAAGGCCAGTTTGACCTTATAATGGGCTGCCAAATGGGTTTTTCTTCTAACGCGTGTACAAAACACACTTTCAACTCAACGTGATTGTCCATGTCTTCAACTTCTTATTCTCATCTTCCCTCGTTCACCCTCACAGTTATTATTTACTATTATTATTATGAAATAACTATCAACAATAATGTTTGTCACCACAAAAGGAAAAGGAACGATAGCAATTAGCAAATTAACATTAATCAAACCGTCCTTTCAGCAGAGTTCAAAGTAAGATTATAACATATTGCGCATGCCATTTTGGACACAATATTGTAGACTTTAGAAGGCCAAGTAATGATATGAACTTTGGTGTGGACCATTTCTGAAAAAAAAATATACAACGCACCAACACACCGCACTATAAGAATCTCAATGAAGATGGAAATGAAATCATTAGTTTCAACTAAAAAAACGAAGCTGTGCCCAGAGGGTCGCTCACATGGGATGGAAATCAATTAAAACCCCAAAACTATCTCTAATCATTATACCATAAAAAAGAACTGTATTTTTGTTTTTTTACATATAAAAATTAGTCATAATTAACAAGGACCCATTGCTTTGACAAAGAAAGTAACATTGCATCATTAACCCACAATGAGCAGCATAGAGACATTGCAAATGATGAGATTCCAAATTTATGGAATCATTAGTAAGGTGAAAATGAAAAACTTATGACTATCTTGTTTTAGTTGTCGGGTTTTGATTTCTGTGGCCATTAATTATCAGGGATGGAAATATTCTCGTTCCTGATAGAAAACCCCAAATCCGAACAAGAATGAGGCTTCGAAAGGAAATGGGGCATGAACGGGTGAAATATCTTTATTGGAGATATTCGGGCCTTATCTAGGAGGTGTTGGAAAATATGAATTAATTCATATTAACAATTATATGAATGAAATTATTTTTTATTTCATGATTTAATATCCATTATATGCATTTCATTATCTTGAATGCATAGGTTATGAAATCATGGATTTATGGCTAAACCTTTCATTTTTACAAATTAATTTGCATTGATTTAAGGAGTCTTTTGGTTGAAGAGTTGGAGACTATAAATAGATGGTCACCTCTCTTTTCATTTTACTCATCTCAACACCAAGAACATGAGTTCTTGGTTCTTCATCTCTTTCTTTGGTCTCAAATATTCTTCGCAAGTATGGTGATAGAGAAAGTCACAAGTTCAAGTTCGCCGGAACTAGACCTTTGGTGTACGGTGCTAGTTCGAAGTCGTTGTATCCTGGGAGGTGTACGCTCGTTGATTCCAACACCCGAGGGAGAGCGAATACACTTTAAGGAAAGTGTCTAACACGCCTCGACTTATTTCCCGGTTTTGTATCGATTAATTTGTAATAGTTTATGCATCTTTGTAATTTTCATATTTCATTAGTATTTTATAATTAATTCATTTCCGCAATTTGTTAATATTATTATATAATACCTAACAATCTTAAAGTGTATCGTTCTTGAGTTTCAACAGGTTGCGGATTCGAGAAGGTTCATACTTTGTTTTATGAATTTTTGAATGTTTTCAATTGTATAATACTAATGATGTTAATTTCATTTTGTAGATTTGAAGATTGGAAAACATGAATCTTTTTTGAATACAAACAATAAAGTTTCATACTCGCTCCAAATTTGAATAAATTATTGAAGCATAATAAAATTGGTCATGTAAGTTAATTTATAAACTTACAAATGCTAATAAAGTTTGTCTTTCTTGTTGTAGAAATGGAAAACAAAGGATGTATCATATTTATGCAAATATCGGGACTTCGTAATTGCTACAATTTTGAAGAAATTATTGAAAACAAGAGTTTGGTGATGAGAGCAACAAGTTTGCTTGCCTAATTCATCTTATGAAAAATATTAGACAATATGTCAATATGGCTGAGGCCGGGAATGTACCTTTGGGTCAAATTCCAAGTGGGTTTAAGACACGAGTGTCTACCACAAATATATCGAATGACTTGAATAATTTGTTGGATTCATCGTTGAAAGGACAACAAAAGATGGTGGTCATAATGGATTCACCATGTATGGTACATGAAGAACCTCAAAAGTGAAAGAGTAGATGATTCTCTTGTACTTAAACTATGTATTGAATAGTTTAATATTCATTGTAAATGATCATTGTACAAGTGAATAAAATTATCAAATAATGGTGGAGAATCATAAGAAAAATATGATTTGTTAAATCATAAGAATTGATTAACATGAATAAAATAATGAGTTTATTCATGTAATAATGAATCATATCAATATGAGTAATGAGTATTGAATTCATTCATGGATTGAAAATCATAAATATATTATTGATTTGAATGATTCTTATTTTGAATTGATCATCATGAATGGATGAATCATATAAGTTGAATGATGTAACGATCTCATTCACGAACTCATAAATATGAGTTGGGCATGATCAACGCAATGAAAATTGGCAGTGTCATTCATGAATTGATAAATCATGAATCTAAAGATAACGATGTTATTCATGTGTTGAAAAATCATACTTGGATATGATTAATTGTTTTGATTCATTGAGATAAATCATATCAATATGAATATGAATAAGATGAATGAAATAATGTTGGGATAATGACAGTTTGTTACACCTAACTATGGTGAAATGACACTTTCATACCCTAACTATAAACTTCTTTTTTTTAGTACATTGACAATGTTTTTGTGACAACCCAACTCTAAAATGTCTAAAATGCCCAAAATGCCATTGGTTTAAGAAACCAAAATCAAATTGGTTCAATTTGGTTTAAAAACCAGAATTGAACCGGTTCTTAATAATAATAATAATAACTCTCATTTCTTCTTCTTCTTTGGGTCGCCGGAGGTGCTGCCGGTCTCCAACGAAGCTCTCCGGCGACCATCCTTAGCTTATTTTAGCCATTTTGGCATGAGGAGGAGGTGGGTTTGGCCAGAAGGCAGGTTTTGTGGTGGATGTCTTGTCGCAATTTCTTCTCCGGCGAGCTCCGGTAATGACTCTGGTGTTTGAAGACTCGAACATGACAGATCGGGATTTGTTGGGCCGTCGACAACACGAGCCAGGTCGATTGGGGTTTGTGTTCTGGGGATTGGGGTTTGTGTTCGTGTAATTACTGTTTTGTGCTGAGAAATGATGTTGATTTGTTGTTAAGATGATTTTGTAATTTGAACTTGAAATCTCAATTTCATCTAGATTGGCTCCAATCTCTTGTCTTTGTTACTTGTTTATGTTAGGTATTTCATGTGTGCTTCAATTATTGTGTGATGGACGTGGTGAGCTTTGCAAGATTTATATTTGGTTTGAGTCCTTAAAAAATTACTCCTATATATATCAGAGAAATGAAAATAGGGTACCATGGTATAAGATTTTCTTTCTGGTATTAGGTTTCGATTATGTGACGGGAATTATTTTGATTAACTTTCCTGTAGAAAATTCGCCGCAGGTGGCCTCGACGGCGGAGATGAGCTTCGCCGCAGGTGACAGTCAGGGAGGTGCTCACCAAGCTCGCCAAGCGCGTGGGCGTCATGCTCCTGTTCGTTGAAGAAGAAGAAGAACCGGTTCAATTGAAGTTGAACCGGTTTAATTCTAGGTTTTAAACCAAATTGAACCAATTTGATTTTGGTTTCTTAAACCAAGGGCATTTTGGGCATTTTAAACATTTTAGATGAGGTTGTCACAAAAACATGGTCAGGGTACTAAAAAAAAGAAGTTTATAATTAGGGTATGAAAGTGTCATTTCACCATAGTTAGGTGTAACAAACTGTCATTATCCCAATAATGTTTTCATTCTTGAGTGGATAATGATTAGTTTGAAATCATATCAACAAAGTAATGAGATCAACATAATAGATATAAGTGATGATCTAGTTATGTTGCAATCTCAAAATAAACTTTGAACTATCAAATCTCAAACAGTGTTAGCTTGACATGATTGTTTGAAGCCATATTTGTTTAGATGGAATTGAAAATAATAATCTTAAGATTATTGATGATTGTTGTATGTGCAACATGAGAAATAATGTAATTGTCGATACATTATTTGATACTCATGGTTTCACTAATAATTGATTCATAAAAAAAAAAATTGTTTGTCCAAAATATAATGTATGTGGACAAAGGTTGTATAACCGATGACGCGATGGGCATGAATAAAAAATGTCATTATGTGGATTGATATCAATGAAGAAGAGTCTTTCATTTATATGATTGAGTCATATAATGGTATGATAGACTTGGTCAAGTGAATTATAATTTATATGTGGATTAATTCACTTGGACCATCTACCATCTTTCAAGATTGGTAAGCAAATACAGATGTGAATTTTGTGTAATTAGAATGTCTTTCAAATTGTTGAAAGAAAAGTTGAACCTCTTGAGCAAAGTCACATTGAGATTGTGATTGACAATTTGCTCGAATAAGAGATGAGAATAAATATTTTGTGACTTTCAGTTTGATTTCACAAAATATTATTGTGTATGATTGCTTAAAAGCAATAATGAAGATAAAGTCAATTGTTATGACTTTAAGATGAATATGTTGAAATGGTTGGTATATGAGTATCGAACACGAAATATTCATATTGTAACACAACCAATTAAATGATGTTGCTGAAAACAAAATATCACATTTTATGAGAGAAGTATGTGATATTTATAAGTTTTTGGGTCACCACTATACATGTGGGGTAATGATTTTTCAGCAAATTACCTTTGAATAAGGTAATACAAAGAAAGTTGATAAAACTTTCTTTAAGTTAAAAAGAGGAATAAAAATTTCCTACGGCTACTTGGAAGTGTGGGGGTGCTTAGCAAAAGCTTAGACTTTGACTCCAAGGAAAATGGATACATGAACAAAATTATTGAATGTGTCTTCAATGGACATGCAACAGTAGTGCATATAAAATTCTTGTGTATGATTTGAAAAATATACATGCGAATATTATATTAAATTATAGAATTGATATATTCAGACAAACGAGATGAATTGAGGTCATTTAAATGAATTCTTGAGAATTGTGAGAAAATTCTTAAGAGCATGATATGCTAGCAAGGTTTAGCAAAATAGTTAGATAGAAAAATCATTTGATTATTTCTAACTTGTATATTATAAGCTAAACATAACACTAACAAAAATGTTATATAGCTCCTACATGTGAAAGAAAATGGTGCAAGTTGGTGAAGTTCTGAAATAGACTTAAACATGCACCTAAATAGTGACATGAAAAATATTTGACATCTTTATGTTGTCAATTAGATTCCTTATCAATGAGTGACATATGTGAAAAGAATATGGGAATCAATGTTGCAAGAAAAGCAAACTTATCGGTCACACGATGTTGATAAAGTTTGAAAAATTAAACAAATGTGATGGTGTTTAGCTATAAAATCTATTGATTTAAGCTAACACTTGTGAAATAATAAGAACGAAAGTATCTCTCAAAATGAGTATACGAAAGTGATAGACAATATCATGTATTTAATGGCATGTACATGACGGATGTTGCATCTATCTTACATAGACCAACAAGATACGTGAATGATCCAAAACTTTGGATATTACATTGTTACCATGAGAATGTTAATGTATCCATGATTGAATCTTGATTATGGTCTACATTATAATAGATATTCAAAAGGTGTAAGAGGATACACGTAAACAAGTTGAATATCTTATATCCATTTGGTGGATAGATTTTGCTATGATATGAAAATCCTTCGAACAAATTTTGATAACTATATTCACAATGAAATCTGAGTTGATGAAAAGAATAAACAACTATGAAAGTCTAAATAGTTGTGGAAGGATATTATCAAGGGCAAGGAATAACAACAAGTCTAGACATATGTGTCGAAGACATAATGTTGTTAACCAACTTCTCAACTATAGTGCAATGAGCATTGACTACATAAGGTCTACAGAAAATACCGCGGAACTAGTGATCAACTAGTTAATTGAAGACCAAGTTGAGAAGGCATCTAAAGAAATGGGACTTAAGCCCATGAAATTGTATAGTCAAGTCAAAGGAAACCCAACCATGTTGACTGGAGATCCCAAGATCATGGTTCAATGGGACAACCTAATTGTTAAGACTGGTAAGGTCACTGTGGGGGTTTCCCCAGTCCTATTTCTATGATGCAAACAGTGACACCCGTATGGAAAGGTTAAGCAATTGAGCTTTTAATGATTCTTATGCGTCGAAAATATTGATGTTTCGAGCGGAGTAAAGCGGGTTACTCTTAAATAAGAAATCACCTATGTGAGAGAGAAGTGGGGTCGCTTCAAAGGAGGATTGAGGGGTTAAATCCTTTAGAAACTCTTGCAGAAACAGGACGATGTTCACGACCAAAATGAACATAACCATGAGAACCGAACTTGGGTCAGGAAGATACCTGCGTGAGGCATGTTATCATTTACACAAATGGCAGAACAATTCAAAGACATCGCGTCTATTGGTCAGCCAGTAAAGTCGACATGTTTTCACAAGGGAAGGTTCAAAGGTACCCCCTACCTATCCTATACAGGTATCGACTGGAGAATCTATCACCATATCGTGTTGAGTCTACTCGTGCCCTTTTTCTATGTCGTTTTTGTTAGCGTCGCTCAATTTCATTCATGTGGGGGATTGTTGGAAAATATGAATTAATTCATATTAACAATTATATGAATGAAATTATTTTTTATTTCATGATTTAATATCTATTATATGCATTTCATTATCTTGAATGCATAGGTTATGAAATCATGGATTTATGGCTAAACTTTTCATTTTTACAAATTAATTTGCATTGATTTAAGGAGTTTTTTGGTTGAAGAGTTGGAGACTATAAATAGATGGTCACCTCTTTTTTCATTTTACTCATCTCAACACCAAGAACATGAGTTCTTGGTTCTTCATCTCTTTCTTTGGTCTCAAATATTCTTCGCAAGTATGGTGATAGAGAAAGTCACAAGTTCAAGTTCGCCGGAACTAGACCTTTGGTGTACGGTGCTAGTTCGAAGTCGTTGTATCCTGGGAGGTGTACGCTCGTTGATTCCAACACCCGAGGGAGAGCGAATACACTTTAAGGAAAGTGTCTAACACGCCTCGACTTATTTCCCGGTTTTGTATCGATTAATTTGTAATAGTTTATGCATCTTTGTAATTTCCATATTTCATTAGTATTTTATAATTAATTCATTTCCGCAATTTGTTAATATTATTATATAATACCTAACAGGAGGAGCACCCCAGAAAAGCCCACGTAGCCCACATTTGACTAAAAAAACTAGCATTTTGTGTCAAAAGTGGGCTATAATGTGTGTATAAGCTTTTCTTGGGTGCTCCTCCTAGGTAAAGCCCAGTTCTCCCCAATAGTGGTATCAGAGCCTTGATTCGGTAGACTTTTCCGGTTAATTGGGTCGGGTACTTCTATACCTGGTAAGACCAGGACCATGAGTTGACCCCTCTCACGGTGAAACTCAAATAGGATGAAAATGATCAATGTGGGAGAGTAGACCAAGGTAAAATATGTGGGCTTAGGTGGAGCCAGCCCAGGGGGAGATTGTTATGTTCACATGTAAGTTCAAACTCACACATCGGAAGATTACAAGGTATAAAGAATGTTTATATACACATCGGACCCTAAACCCAATATGCTAGTCTTTTGGGCCAAATGAGGGCTCTAATGTATGTATGTGCTTTCCATGGATGCTTTTACTATGTAAGGCCTGGTTCTCTCCAACAATCCTCGCCCCATCTGCCCCGATATATTAAAAAATATTTTAAATCAAAAATCATCTTTAAATATATTTTATTAAAATAATATTTTATAACACATATTTATTGAAATAATAATATTTTTATGGAAATTTATTTATTTATTAAAATAATAGTTTTTAATACAAACTTTATTAAAAAATAAATATGCTTTTACATTATTTTGGGTTGAAAATAGAAAACATGAAATTTTCGAACACGACGGGAAATCGTCGCCTCCATTAAAAATATGTAATCTCTGCTCCGTTTTTAACAGGGACGAGATTATCAAATCTGCTCCAAATTCATTCCATTGCCATCCTATTATTTATATAATAAATTAATCATATGTTAATAAGATATTCATTTTGACTATAAAATAAAGGGAAAATGACACTTTTGTGCACCTAAATATAAATTTTTCACATTTTCATACCCTAAATTTTTTCTTCTATTTTTTCCATACATGAATTTTATTTTGGGACAATTTTCTTCAGAAATTTCAAAATATCGAAACTACCCCTAAATTGAGCCGGTTCAATTTCAACCAAATCCAACCATAATTTAATGAATATGAAGTTACTTTTTTTACCCTCCATTGAATAACAAATTTATCACACAATTTAAGTGTATATTGGTTTTTTCAAATAACAAATTAAAAACTGAAAAATAAATTATTAAATTACAATTATGCCCCCTCTATGCACTGTTCATCATCTTCATGTCTTCTCCGGCGTCCCCTCTGGCGTCCTCTCCAGCAGCCGTCGGCGAGCAAACTGAACCCATTACAGAGCTCCACCATGAGACCTTCCCCGCCCAATTTCTCCCCCATCACCGGCAAGAAATCGTGGAAATTCTTCACCTTCGATTCGTCACCGGAGCTCCACCACTTGACTGATACACCTCCAATCCACGGAAAACGCCCACCACCAGCAATGACTCAATAACCTCTAGAGCAGCTCCGCCCCGAACCATATCTGGCCGAGCGGGCAGCTCCGCCCAGAACCAGATCTGGACGAGCGAGTCTTCAAGACCACCAGCCTAGTGGCCTTTCTCCGAAGAGCTTCCCAGAGTCGACAACTCGCTCCCAACAGCACCATCAGCTTGCCGGAAAGAGGGGGTGACGGCAGAGGAGAAAGCTCTGCCATGACGACCCCTCGTCTGGCTTCCTGCCTCTGGAATTTGAGTCGCGAGCAAGACAACAAGAAATCAGAATTTTTGTTGCCTAGACTAAGCTCCCACTCTACACTTGAACATCTCTTTAAACTAGAATTTTAGGGTTTGTAAATTTCTGGATTCAATCCCAATTTGAAATTTTGGTGGGTTTGAGTTACTGTTAATCACCAATAAGTATTTTCAAATTTAAGTGATGATTTTGATAAAGAGAAAGAGGCCTGAACGTCGGCGATGGATGGCGGAGAAACGTCGGCAAGGAGGAGGCGGCAGAGGAGGAGGAGAGGAATAGTTGAGGGTGTCATTCACTTGAAAATTTGATGAATAGTTTAAGTTAATTTCGTTTTTTACGCTCTTTAAAAATTTGCCCGGTTCTCTCCATTAGACTATATTTAAATTTGGTTCAATTAATAGATAATTTCGACATTTTTAAAACTTTAAGGGTAAGTTGTCCAAAATAAAATTCATGTATGAAATAAAGAGAAAAGAGAAGTTAGAAAATGAAAGTGTAAAAAATATATATTTAAGTGCACAATATCATTTCATCTAAAATAAACTACAAAAACATTGACATAAACTTCAGATTTTGGTAGCCTAGAAGTCATCACTGCACCACTGTCCCACGGACAACTACCACCCCATAAGACAATTAAAGGCCCCACAAATTCAAGAGTTCCTTTCTTCTTAATAAAAATAATTGGACCGTTAGAGAATATTGTTGACCACTAGAACAAAAGAAACCAAAGTTCTCATTTTTGCTACTAACTTTGGATCGAAGAAACAATATGCACATTAATTAACTATGATAATACGGGCAAAGAGTTAATTTTGAAACAATTAAATGTAATGGCGTATCATAAATAATACTAATAGACTCTCAAGTAACTAGGAGAGTGATTATAATTCATTGTTTAGCTTTGTTTGTTATTGTTTCAATAATTAATCATATGAATTATATGTAATATCATTTAACATGCTTCTAATGACACTCTTGATCTTGTTTGACAAGCTCTAATCAATTAAGCTAACCATATAATTAATTATCTCTACACGTGAACACACAAAGCATCATCACAATCTAATTATATACACATTAGTAATATTTAATCCAATAATTGAAGAATTCACGTGAGAGCAGAAGAATTTTGGATTTTCTCAAAGAAAAATACTACTCCTTTAGTTTCCGTTAAATAAATCCAAAGAAAGTTGAAAAAATATAATAAAAATCAGAAATCCAAGCCCAGAAGAAGGCACCAAAAATCTTGCAACAGTCAGAAATAGAGTGACAACACTCAGTAGCAAAGCCATTGTACATTTCCCCTATCTTTTTCTTCTTATTTTCATTTGCAAACAAAACGTTCACATTCACATTACCCAAGAAAAGTTGCAGATTCTCGTATGCTTTACTATTAATCCTCCAATTATCTTCTTGCTTCTCTCTCTCTCCGCGAGAAAAAGTGTACAAAAGCCAAAAGGGGTTTTTTTTTTCTCCATTTTACCCAAAACATCCCTCTCTTCTCTTCTCTGTGCTATTCACTTCCTATCCATGGAGTCTTAAATGAGTGTTTGCCGTTTCTCTTCAAAGCTACACTCATATTCTGGTAAAGGGTCTCTGAATTTTGTGGCTTTTTCTTCCTTCTGCAGCATCAATTTATTGTGGGGTACTTGGAGAGAGTGAGTGAGTGGTGAGAGAGAAAATGGGGGATGTGGGTTTGTTGGGGAGCATTTGATTTGAGTGTAGAGCTTAAATTTTGTTGGTTTCTGTGGGACATTTGAGGGTTGTTCGTTTCCTGAGAACTGGTTTTCCATTCATCTGAAGGTTTCCCTAAAAATGGTGAGAATTCATGTGGTGCATTTAATGGTGGTGCTTTGCTTGGGGATGGTTGTGGGTAGTTTCTGTCAGAATTATTCAGATGATGAGAATGCTGCTGTGTACATTGTTACTCTCAAACAAGCTCCTACTGTTGCTGCTCATCAATATGATGCTTCTGCAGCTGGTGAGTTGACAAGGGGCAGTAATGGGAGATCAACCAGGCTTCACAAGCACAGGTGCTATTTTTGCACAATTTTTACTGATTTATTTTTTGCCCTATGTTTCCTAGTTGATAAAGAACTAGTTATTGGTGTTGTGGATTTCTTGCATGTTTTACAGTAGCTAATTTATGCTTCCATATCTTTCTTCAAGTATTTGATTTTGGCCAACAAGTGATTTCAATTTGTATGTTTCTTCTTTTCTAGTAATTGACTGTTGCTGATCTCTGTGTACTGGATTGTCTCATGGTGTCCTTTTTGGATAGGAGTGGGGCTTCTATGGGAGCTTTGCTGTTAGTAGACTTGTATAATTTGTCAATTGAATTAGTGGGGTTACTACAAGAAATAACTTTTTTTTGTTTTACTGGCCACTCTCTCTCACATGGAGCTGGTGCACATTTTAGCAGATTGTTTGTATTCGATGGTATGTTTTTTCAAGAGATCCTTTGTATAAGATAAAAAATTGACGCATTTTGATCATTTTTTTGATGTTTGTGCATAGTTAAACTAAAACTGTGGATGACCAGTGTCTATGGACTTAGCATAAAAAGCTGAGACCTTTTCTGTATTCAGATCAAACTTTCTGTAATTGTTCATTTGGTTGTCCATAATCAGGCTAGATGCTTACATATTTCTATTGCTCTATGCTCCTTTCTCTCTACTTTCCCCATTCATTGCCTTTTGGGTGCAGTTTTTTTATGGCTCTTGCAAGATTGGGATTGTTGGCTTGATCTGAACTAATGATGCTTTTAAATGCATTTTTAGGGTTAAAAATATTACAAGATCAGATCCAAAGTATGGTTCTTATATTGCCCAAGTTCACGATTCACTATTGAGGAGGGTTTTAAGAGGAGAGAAATACCTGAAGCTGTACAGCTACCATTACTTGATCAATGGCTTTTCTGTGCTTGTTACTCCTCAGCAGGTACGTTTGTCCATCATGATTCCTTTTGATGGAAACTCTATGCTTATTTTCTTAGTGTTTCAATTCCAGAAACAAACAATTCCAGAAACAAAACACATTTCATTCTTAATGTTGTAATTTTGGCAATTTTTTTAGGCTGAAATACTCTCAAGGAGGGGAGAAGTGGCAAACGTGGTTTTGGATTTCCCCGTTAGAGCTGCTACTACTCATACTCCACAGTTTTTGGGTTTAACAGAAGGAGCATGGGTTAAACAAGGCGGATATGAAACTGCTGGAGAGGGAATAGTGATTGGTTTTGTTGATACTGGCATTGATCCGACTCACCCTAGCTTTGCTGATGATATGTCTGGAAAGGCGTATCCAGTCCCTCCACATTTTTCTGGCATTTGCGAGGTTACTCGGGATTTCCCATCTGGTTCGTGCAATAGGAAGCTCGTTGGGGCTCGCCATTTTGCAGCATCTGCGATAACCAGAGGAATTTTCAATTCAACTCAGGATTATGCTTCACCATTTGATGGTGACGGCCATGGGACGTGAGTACTTCCGGTCATGCATTATTACCTGAAACAAATTATAGTTTTTACATTGGCATCCCAATGTCAAGTTTTGGTACACGATATTGATTTTCATTCCATTCTTTATAAAGACATGTGATTGATCTACTCTACTCTCTATATGGAACAGGCACACAGCGTCTGTTGCGGCAGGAAACCATGGGATTCCAGTGGTAGTGGCTGGGCATAACTTTGGAAATGCAAGTGGGATGGCTCCTCGTGCACAGTAAGATAAATGGTTCTCTTAAACTTTTCAACAACATTCTAAGTCAATATATCTGATTACACTCATATATACATGTATTGACATCATAGTTTTTTCCAGCATTGCTGTTTACAAGGCATTATATAAAAGCTTCGGTGGCTTTGCTGCAGATGTTGTTGCTGCTATAGACCAGGTATAGATGCTGGAGTTTTTGTGTGTATTTTGTCAATAGGATTACTATTAGCTGTACCAATGGAGATTTGAAGGACGTAAACTCAATATTCAGAATCCTTCATATTTATTATATGAACATGACCTAATCTTTTACCAATCCACTCATACATCCACATGAATTATAATGGTTGTAACTCTTCATTTGCAGGCAGCTCAGGATGGGGTAGACATAATAAGCTTATCAATCACTCCAAACCGAAGGCCTCCCGGTATAGCGACATTTTTCAATCCAATTGACATGTCCTTGTTATCAGCTGTAAAGGCTGGCATCTTTGTGGTGCAAGCAGCAGGCAACACTGGACCGTCACCTAAGAGCATGTCTTCCTTTAGCCCGTGGATTTATTCGGTCGGTGCTGCTTCACATGACAGAATGTACAGTAACTCTATTGCTCTTGGCAACAATATCAGTGTTCCTGGAGTAGGACTTGCACGTAAGTTTGTCTTCTATAATTATAACTCTGGGTTCATTGTTTCCATGTGGAGGATCACACAACAATTTAGATCCATCAATGTCCACAGCTTCAGATATATCAACATGAGAATAAGAGAGAGAGACTGGTATATTCATATTCTTTTGTTTTTTTTGCAGCGGGGACACAGAAGGATACAATGTATACATTGATTTCTGCGATTCATGCTCTGAACAACACATCAGCCACCAGTGATACGTATGTGGGTGAATGCCAAGACTCCAGCAGCTTCAACCGGGATATGGTCCAAGGGAAACTGTTGATTTGCAGCTATTCAATCCGATTTGTGCTTGGGCTGTCCACTGTCAAAAAGGCCTTGAAAACGGCCAAAAACCTCGGTGCATGTGGCGTTGTGTTCTACATGGATCCTTTTGTTATTGGTTATCAGCTTAACCCAATCCCAATGAAAATGCCTGGCATCATAATTCCATCCCCAGAAGATTCCAAGGTATGTCTCGTCATGCCGGGTTCCTCTGCCTTGAACTATTTTTCCTTTGCTGTCCTACTTTTATACGTACATCCATTTTATGTCTGTTTAAAAAAATTATGCGAGAGTAGGGCATCTATTTAGTCACATCCGGTTTTTATTTGTACTGACATTGTTCTCTTGCATTCTTTGATCGGCAGGTTTTTCTCCAGTACTACAACTCTTCTTTGGAGACTAATGGGCTTACAAAGAAAATTACCAAATTTGGGGCAGCTGCAAGCATTACAGGTGGGCTGAAAGCAAACTTCAGCTCATCGGCTCCAAAGGTTATGTTTTACTCTGCTAGAGGACCAGATCCAGAAGACAGTGTTCTTGATGATGCAGATTTCATGAAACCCAACTTGGTAGCACCGGGAAATTCCATATGGGCTGCTTGGAGTTCTCTTGGCAGCGACTCTGTTGAATTCCAAGGTACAAATATACCACCTTCATAGATTACCAATTGTGATCATAGAATCGTAAATCATGGATTTTTTTATAAACTTTGTATTAACCATTTAGGTGAGAGATTTGCAATGATGTCCGGAACCAGCATGGCTGCTCCTCATGTAGCCGGGCTTGCTGCATTAATCAGACAAAAATTTCCTCAACTCAGTCCTTCAGCAATCGGGTCTGCTCTATCCACAACAGCCTCCATGCACAACAAGAATGGCGGGCCAATAATGGCTCAGCGCGCCTACGCTAACCCTGATCTAAATCAGTCTCCAGCAACACCCTTTGACATGGGCAGTGGCTTTGTAAATGCAACTGCAGCACTGGATCCCGGTCTAATTTTTGATTCCAGTAAGTATATGCATTTTTAGAAAAACCCTTTTAAGAGAGCCCAATATGTTGCATCACCTGTTCTTCATAGAAAATTCTGTGTCATGGATTTGTAATTTAGCTTGTGTATTTTATTGCTATAGGTTATGATGATTATATGGCATTTCTTTGTGGAATCGATGGATCAGCTGTGGTGGTATTGAACTACACGGGTCAAAACTGTTTGAATAACAAGTCTCCGATCAGTGGCGCTGATCTGAACTTGCCATCCATCACCATAGCCAGATTGGATCAGTACAGAACAATGAAAAGGTCAGTACTCAACATCGCTGGAAATGAAACTTACAGAGTTGGCTGGACTGCTCCAAACGGGGTTGGCGTGAAAGTGTACCCAACACATTTCTATATAGGCAATGGAGAGAAACAGACACTCAACATAACATTGACTGCGAAAACAAACAACTCCGTTGCAAGCTATGGAAGGATCGGACTTTTCGGAAGCCAAGGTCACATTGTAAACATTCCATTGTCTGTCATTGTAAAGATCAGAAGCAACTGAGAGAAGAATTCTTCTGCAGCTGTGTAATATTTGCCTTTCTGCTTGTTTGTTTCTTTTGTTTTAGCTAGCAAGATGTGTTAACCTATTCGTTCATTCATTTTCTTGTAAATGTATTGTAGAATTTTTAAATATAACGGCTAATATTTCATATTTTAAATGTTTATGTAATTTAGACATCTTCTGTTTTATTACTTGTGATATTTGTTTATAGAGAAAAGTACGGATGACTACTCCAAACTAAACTCATTTTTCACATATTCATCCCAAATGAAATTTGGGTTAGTCAGCTATGCATGTTAAGGAATCAAAATTTCCAATTTGTTAAGATTTTAGAGGAAAAATGTAAATTTTGAAGATGAAAAGAAAAAAATGTCTTTGCCTAAAAATTTATTTTTTGGACTTAGAAATATGAAAATCTAATTATTAAATCTAAAATTATAATTTAAGGTTATAATTTTTTTTTTGATTTTTTCGACTTTAAAATTAAAATCTTAGGTTAGAAAATTTGATTTCTATTTAAGGATATTTTTGTCCTTCTACTTTTAAAATTAATTTTATAACTAAATATTTAATGGAAAATGCGTTCCCCAAGAAACAAAAGGAATTGAAATGCAAATAAAACACTAACTATCAAGTGAATTAAAGTACTAATACAATTAGGATTTTAAATGTAACTACTTAAATGGAAATAATGGTAGGTTAAAATAATTAAATTTACTAAAATGACTACCTTCAACCTCTCCTCCACTAGAGTCAAACCCTTGGCAAAGTCAAAACCCTCACAAAACCTCCTCTGCACCAAAACACCACCCATCGTCTCCTTCCCTCGCCACCAAGCTCCCTCCTTTTTTGCTCAGCCACTGTCTCTGACCCACGATCAACGAAACCCAGTTCCCATCTCCTCCAAAAACCCTATTTCCGACATTGTCGATGACGACGACGACGACAAGCCGCGCGAAGAATGTGGCGTCGTCGGCGTCTTCGACGACCCGGAGGCGTCGCGGCTCTGCTGCTTGGCCCTCCACGCCCTCCAGCACCGCGGCCAGGAAGGCGCCGGAATCGTCTCCGTCGACACCGGAGCGAGAAATTCCGACGAACCCTTCAGCCGAATCACCGGGCTCGGGCTCGTCTCCGAGGTCTTCGACGAGACCAGGCTCGAGAAATTGCGCGGCGATTGCGCGATCGGGCACGTCAGGTACTCCACCGCGGGCTCGTCGGAGCTCAAGAACGTCCAGCCCTTTGTCGCCACTTCCCGATCCGGCTCCGTCGCCGTCGCGCACAATGGGAACTTAGTCAATTACCGAAGCCTCAGAGAGGGTCTCGGCGGGTCGATCTTCAACACGACGTCGGATTCGGAGATCGTGCTCCACCTGATCGCGAGTTCCAAGGAGGAGACGATGAGGGAGAGGATCGCGGACGCGTGCCGAAAGATCAAAGGGGCTTATTCGATGGTGTTCGCCACCGGCCACGAGCTCGTGGCGGTGCGTGACCCATTGGGTTTCCGACCGCTCGTGATGGGTCGCCGGAGCAACGGAGCGGTGGTGTTCGCTTCCGAGACCTGCGCGCTCGACCTCGTCGAGGCCCAATACGAGCGAGAGGTCGAGCCTGGCGAAATCGTTGTGGTGGGCCGAGAATGTGGCATGGTTCGAGTCCTCTCGTACCGCCTCTTCCCCGACGACCCACCATTGGCGCCAAAGCAATGCGTGTTCGAGCACATTTACTTTTCAATGCCTCACTCCACGGTCTTCAACGGGTCAGTGTACGAATCAAGGCGCAAGCTTGGTGAAATTTTAGCCGAGGAGTCGCCTGCAGCGTGCGACGTGGTGATCGCTGTCCCTGATTCGGGCATTGTGGCTGCCCTTGGCTATGCGGCCAGATCAGGAGTCCCGTTTCAGCAGGGGCTGATCAGGTCGCACTACGTGGGGAGGACGTTCATCAACCCGACCCAGCAGATCAGGGACTTCAAGGTGAAGCTCAAGCTTGCCCCGGTGAGGGCGGTGCTGGAGGGGAAGAGGGTGGTGGTGGTGGATGATTCGATGGTGAGAGGGACAACGAGCTCCAAGATTGTTAGGATGTTGAAGGAGGCTGGGGCGAGGGAGGTGCATATGAGGATTGCTTGTCCTGAGATAATTGGTTCTTGCTATTATGGGGTGGACACGCCTAGTCGCAAGGATTTGATATCGAATAAGATGAGCGTGGAGGAGATTAGAGAGTACATAGGAGCGGATTCGCTCGCGTTTCTGAATTTAAAGAGCTTGAAGAGGTCATTGGGCCCTGCTGCTGGTAAATTTTGCTTTGCTTGCTTTGACATGATGTACCCTCTTGACCATGAAGATGGCTTCAATGGAGGTCAGTCTTCTTGATACATTACTGAATGATGGGTGCTTACATTATTGTGAAGCTCAACATTTTACCTTCATGTGTTCTTGAGCTTATACTTTTTGTGTCAACAAGAAACTCTTCACAATAGATTGCTGGTGATTGGTATGTCTATTGGTACATTAGAGATTGGTAGAGTGTATTTATTTGATATGAATTTTGATTCGGATCTAAATGAGAGTGAACTTATGCACTGAGAGCTTGTTCTGTTTTCCAGTTTGAGATAGACATTCATTTTCATTCTCTTCTCTGTTGAACAGACATTTTGTTATTCAATTCAACACTTAAAAAAAGTGATAATGTTCTGTTGAGAAACTTGGCTTTTGTTAATTTTGAGCTGAAAAAGAATAAGAGTACATTTGGTATAAACAGAGCTAAACCCCACCATAGAACAATCAAAATCTCTGTATACCATTTCGATCTGCCAGCAATCTTTGGTATTTTAGTACAAAATGGAAAAACTTGAGTGTTTTATTCAAAGATTAGAGTCTTTCATAGTTTATGAAAGTAATTAGTGAACCTAATAAGGTAAAGACAGGATATGTTAAGTTTTAAATGTGAACCCTGTCACACTTATAAGTATTGAGACTTCTACTTATCAATTTAAGTTATCAGGCCCCCTTCTGCACAAAGGTTGATTTTAAACCGACTGAGGATATAATAATCTTAAGAAACTTTAATAATTTGGTGTTGTCCGGCTCTATTATAGCATAGTCAAACTCAAATCTTGATACAAATTGCCTATAAATAAAAACTATCACTTTCAGTTGAATCTCACATTCAAAAAGATGCGACTTCTGTCACCATTTAATAATAAGATTTTCAGATTTGTACTTATTAACTTTGAGTACCATTTGATGATTTACATTCAAAGTGAATATACCACATTGATAATCATCAAACTAGTGAATGTTTTGATTTATTTAGTTGCTATAATTAAATGCATTTTCTTATGTTTCTTCGACTTCCTTCTCTTCCCATTTTGATTTATTTAGTTGTTATAATTAAATGCATTTTTTTTATGTTTCTTCGACTTCCTTCTTTTCAACCAAGATACGGATTTGAACCCAGGTCCCTTGTACTCAATCTCATAACGCTTACCCGGTTGGTCAGTAAAGTGTTGGTAGCTTCCTTCTCTTCAATAATTCACACAAGTAGATGTACAATTAATGTGAAGTTCACATCCGTACACGCAAAGCAAACTGGAAATGGAAAAATGTGAAGAGAGGTGGTCAATGCTTGTGAGTTATGCATTTTCTTTTCTTCTTCTTGCTCAGGCAGCATTGCTATGCGTGCCCATTAACTAAGGTTTCTCATATATATCTTTCTGCAATATGTTTACATGTTACAGTACTGCATGTATTCATTATATAGTGGCATTCAAATTCAATAGGGTTCGAATTAATGGTGGAGTAATTAAGATACACAGAGCATTGCTATTGCATGCAGAATTTGACACTTGCAGTTGCCGCTTGAGTGGGCATTGAATTTAATTTTATTTCTTGCAGTTGCCGCTTCAATCTCACAGTGAAGCTTTGACACACCCCAGTATGTGAAGCAATAGCTAAAGTGATTGAATTAATCATAATCATGTGTACTCAACCGCATGTCCCTTTATAAATGCTCCTCATTTCCTCTTCTCTACCTACATTCACTCAAAATGGCTTCTTCAACACCCGCAAAGCTCCTCCTCGTCTTCATGGTGCTCACCGCCCACCATACTCATGCACGCCACCTCCTCCACAAAACACCTGAAGAACTGGATGGCCAAGACAAGAACATGGTGAATCCCAATGATCAGCAAGACCACAATGACAGTAACAGAGAGGTTGCACCAAATGTAAAAGACAATAAAGATGCCATGTCACAACCCAATCAGATCCCAATTCCTGGAATTCCTGGCCTCCCTGGAATTCCAGGCCTACCTGGCGGTGGGGGCATTCCTGAAATTCCAGGCTTACCTGGTGGTGGCGGCGGGGGAATTCCCGGCCTGCCAATTCCAGGAATTACTCCAGGGGTTCCCGCCCTGCCTATTCCTGGAATTACCCCGGGAGTTCCCGCCCTGCCAATTCCCACTTTACCCCTGCCCCCTTTTCCCTTCCTCACACCACCTCCTATGGGATAAGGAAAAAAAATGGCTCTGGTTTTCAAATTAGCCTGTTTAGTTAATTTATAAAGTATGCGTTTCTGCCTTTGTTAACTTAGATCACTTCTGTGTCCTCTTTGTGTTTTGTAGTTTGTCATGTTAAGAACAGTCCCACTTCTACTTCTACTTGGCTTATTAGTTGAGGCTCTAAACTATAAGCTTCTTGTTGTCTTGGGACACTTTGTGTAGTCTGTTATGTCAGGAGAGAGAGAGAGACCATGTACTTGTGTTTATTTAAATATATAAAGATGGATCTAACTGTTACACTAGTTTCTCTTTTGCCCCTAATATGTGAAAAAAAAGTAGCAGTGTGCTTTGTTGTTGGGTGAGTACTGAGTAGCGGTGTTTTATTTTGTAGTAGCTCAGAATTCTAACAATTAATTATCTTCTAAACACTTGTGGACCTTGATATTAAGGAATCGATGTAGGGTCATGTAAAATTTCTATGTATTGTCATGTGATTTTCGATTGTTTTTTTGTTCATTGGCTTGATAGATTGGGATATACCAACGATAGGCTCATGGATCTTCGATCAGATTTGATTGTTCTCCATCCACATTGTCCGAAAATGAACATATGGAATTGAATCTCCACATTATATAATTTGTTGTTCTTGAGATCTTGAATTTGTTAATTGACGCGTGTGTTTCATCATGCATTATATCCTGGTAGGCTTATGAATCTTGAATTTGTGAATTGATGTGAATGTTTCATTATGTATATCCTGATAGGCTCGTGGATCTAAGCGATCATGCGATTCAATGGAATGATTCATAGTCTACTTCCCCCTAATTTAAACAATTTGTGTGTAACGATCGGTTGTTTTTAGAAATTATATCAGTGTTATTCTTCAATAGGATTTGATTGAGACCCAAAAGACTTGTGCACTCTCAGACCCAAATTTTCGTGCATGTGTAAATGGTCGATAAGTAATAAACTAATATTGTTAGGGTTGAATTATTAGAGAGCCAAAATATTAGTTGCGCACAAGATTCCCAATCCCTAACAAAATGTCAGAACTAAATTATTTGAATCTCAACCCCTAACAAAATGCTAAACTTAATTATTTAGATTGGTTTGTGTGAAGTAAGGAATATTAAACTAAACAGTAAAATTCTAAATTTGCAGTAACAAACAGAAAAAAGATCAAGGTAAGCAAGCATGGGTGCTAGATTCCAACTTAGAACCTAATTTACGAAGATAACACATATGCCCGGATCAAATAATAATTGGTAGACGTTCAAATCAAGGTGAAATGAATTTAGCGATGCAAAATCAAACAAAATACCTCATAACTTAAAGTATATCATACAAAATCTAACAGCCACGATTATGGGTGGCTAGCCTTTAACCATGGGGCTTAATATCAAACACATGACCAAGAAAATAAAAGATATAAAGTCAAAGAAGGCAGACAAAAAGCAAGACTAAAATGTGTATAGAAGTTCTAATCCAAGATTCTAGACCTTCAACTTCAAGAAAGCTTCAAAAACGAGCTTGTGATGCTACGAAGGTGGTGGTAGGTCGTAAAAGGGGGATCTCCAAAAGCTAGGTCGCAAAACTAACAAAAGTTGTCCTAAAATCTCAAAATCAAAATATGAATGCAAATAATTCAAACTAAATACAACACACACATCCTACCCTAAAAACTTGCACGGTCTCTTATGTGAAAAGAAGAAATAAACCTCAAACGCAATAGCTCATATCCAATCACCTCACAATCTTAAACTAAAATTGAGTTAAGTCATGCAAAAACCAAGGTAACAAATATATGCAAACCATCAATAACATGCATAAAGCGTAAATTACATGAAAATGATGTTCAACATTACATACGTCTGAAGAAGAGAAAGCAAAGGACTACAGTTTTTAGATGCTCCAAGCAACTGATCCATCTTTGAAGTCCCTCTTAGTCTCGGATGCCAACAACTATTCGAATCTTATCTCTAGGCATGGGTATTTCTTCCTTGGTTTTTATTCCAATTGTTGGAGTATAAAACAATAATTGGTCATTCAACTGGTCCTCTAATATGGTATCAGACCTTATATCTCGCGGACACGAGTTCGAATCCCAAGACATGCAAAATTTATTTCTATTAAACTTTCTTCTATATTTGTCAAAAGGCTCTACTCTTATTTCAAATAAGCATTCATAAATCATCTCTTCTCAAAAGACCCATAACAAATTTGCTTATGATCTCATATATATATTTAGAAAAAAATAAGTGTACTTAAAATTGTCATTGTGTGTTTGGAAAATCATACATTAAAACACAACCTCACGTGACATGTAAAAAATTACGTGTCCTCGTACCGACGAAGTTTGCTTATCTACATTGGGTATGGGATGCTATACTCTAATCATGCTTAGCCATCTTTTTCCTCATTTCTTAGTCCATCGCTCCAATTTTTTAATCTCGGAGTGATTGTCGTCCCCTTTGACGCAAGAATCCTTACTGGCCAAGTTTTCAATGCAAAATACCCTAATGCGACCAATGTATTACACATTCATCACAATTGTCTGCAGGGCCAGTCCAATCATTATCGGGGATTAAACAAAGTGTACGAATTAAATTTTTGTTTCTTATTAATTTAAGGTATTTAATTTTATATATAAATCTATATTTTGGAGCCTATGGCATGCATTGGTGCCTTTACCATGGGCTAATTTTTCTACTTTAAAAGTTTACATTTTTGAGTATTGAGTCCATGTGCTAGTTCCGGCTCTACCAAAAGTCGAGTGGTGGCAAAGGAAACAAATCCTTAAGTCATAGATGTTCTTAGAAATCCAAACCAGTTAAGCTAGACGAATTTACCATAACCTCAACTGAATTATGAGTCGACGACAAACCACATGATGATGATGTTGAAGTAAAGGCCCATGCATACACGAGCATGAAAGGAAAAAAAGCCCCATGCGTATACGAGCATGAGAGGGAAAAGTTTAAATTAATTCCACATGTAAAAAATTGAAATTAAAATTGGTGTATATAAAAAGAAGGGTCAACCCAACTAGTAAGCATGAGTTTTTAATTGTGGAGCCCGACCCAATATGAACAACCAAGTTTTACATGGTATCAGAGTGGGATAATTTAGGTATGTGTTGGTGGATTCCCCGTGCCTGCGCCCCCCTGTGGACTCCGACCCATTTGCAGCAGTCCAATCCTGCTATGACCCACATGTAAACAAGACTACCCGTTAAGTGGGAGTGTTGAAGTAAAGGCTAACATGTACATAAGTGTGAAAGGGAAATATGTAGTTTAAGTTAATCTCACATGGAAAAAATTGAAATTAAAATGGGTGTATATAAAGGGAAGGGTCAACCCAACTAATAAGCTTGAGCTTTTAGTTGTCGAGCCCGACCCGATATGTACAATCAAGTTTTACAGATGACACGACAAGACACGAGAGGAATGTGGCGTCGTCGGCGTGTACGACAACCTGGAAGCGTCCCGGTTCCGCTACTTGGCCCTCCACGCCCTCCCGCACCACGACCAGGAAGGCGCCGGAATCGTCTTCGTCGACAACGGAACGAGCAATCCCGACGAACCCTTTAATCAAATCACCAGGCTTGGGCTCGTCTCCAAGGTCTTCGAGGAGACCAATCTCAAGAAATTGTGCGATTAGGCACATCAGGTACTCGATCGCGGGCTCGGCGGAGCTATGAAAAGTCCAGCCCTTCGTCGCCAATTCCAAATCCGGCTCCGTCGCCGTCGCACACAACAAGAACTTAGTGAATCACCGAATCCTGAGAGAGGAGCCCGACGGGTTGATCTTCAACACGATGTCAGATTCGGAGATCGTGCTCCACATGTCGCGAGCTCCAAAGAGAAGGCGATAGGGAGAGGATCGCCGAAGCGTGCCAAAATATTAAAGGGGCTTATTCGATGGTGTTCGCCACCTGCGACGAGCTTGTGGGGCGCGTGATCCACTTGGGTTCCGGCCATGGGCAGCCGGAGCAACGAAGCTATAGTGTTTGCTTCTGTGACGCGTGCTCTCGACCTCGCCGAGGCCCGATACGAGCGAGAGGTCAAGCCCGGGGAGGTCATCGTCGTGGATCAAGAATGTGGCATGGTCCGAGCCCTCTCGTATCGTCTCTTCTCTGACGACCTTCCACTGACGCAAAAGAAATGCGTGTTCGAGCACATTTACTTCTTAATGCCTCACTTCACAGTCTTCAACTAGTAAGTCTACGAATCGAGACACAAGCTCGATCAAATCCTGGCCGAGGGGTCGCCTGTAAGGTGCGGTGCGAATATTGCGGTCCTTGACTCGGGTATTCTGGATGCTTTTGGCTATGCGGGTAGATCAGGAGTAGGGTGTACAAATTCTGACCGAACCAAACTGGGATCAGTTATCGAACCGATTGGTTTGGTTCTGACCGGTTCAATTTTCTGCAAGAATCGAAGGTGATTTGGTTCAGTCTGTGGTTCCATACCCCCGAACCGTTGGTTAATCGAACCGAACTGAATCTCATATAAATTTTTTTTGCTTGTAGTTAGGGATGGCAAAAAAATCTGAACCCGACGGGTACTTGATTAACCCGCCTCGATCGGAATGGGTTAAACCCGGGAAAAATTGGGTACGGGTCTGGTACGAGTTTTCCCTTCGGGTTTTCGCCAGGTACGGGTTGACCTATATCCGCCCGGTTTCCATCCCGTACTATATAAAAATAAATAAATAAAATATAATTATTTTTTAACCAAAAAAATTATAACAGTTTTCAATTAAAGCATTTATGTATATAATTATATATAACGTATAAAATAAATTACATATATTATTATATATTATAAATTGTAGACTTTTTCAATTTTTATTTTTATTTTTATAGTTTTCGGGTAAAACCTACACCTGACGGGTTTTGAGCGGGGCAGGTACCCGCTCACTTTGAAAGGGTTTCTTACGGGTCGGGTACCCGTTCAAAATTTTCAGGTACGGGTGCGGGTTTGGTCAAATATGTTGGAGAAATGGTTTTTCTCCGGCCCGCTTGTGAAGCCACTTTGGTTGGGCCAAAGTTGTCTTGATTTCTCTCACACTTCGAATCCCAAATCGTTTAGATATGAAACATTTTTGTTGTTTATATTGGTTTGTCACCCTTTTCTATCAGTTGTGTGTGGGCCTTTTAGGGTAAACTGCGGCTTGGGCCAAACCCACACGTGCACGCCTTCTGTCCGTCCGGCTCGGCTCGGCTCGACTTGGCATGGCTGGTCCGGTCCGGGCATTGGGCTTTGGTAGAGAACCTGCGGTGCGAGCAAGGTTTGAGTTCTTTCAAGTTTGAAACTGTTCAGATTTAATTCTTTTAATTATTTTTCTAAAGGATAGTTTATGTGAGGTTTGACATGTTTCTTAATAGCTAAAAACTCTATGTTAGGTGCTTAAGAGAAGCACCTAGAAAGCTACCTAAGTGAGTGTGATAGTGTGACAACTATCTATGAAAGACAAATGAAATTTTTTTTTGAGAACTCACTAAAACAGAGGCATACGCATGGCCATATAAGCGTGTAACCGTAACGCGGAACCAGGTATATTCTGAATGTCTGATATGTGTTGTGGGGCGTATCAACTGAATCTGAACAAGTTCAAGATTCAATTCACTTGTTCAAAATAAGTTATTACCTCATCTCACTATGTGTCAATTCAAGTCGCAAGACATTGATGGTTAAGTATCGCTACCTTTCTTTCTCAGGGACCCTCTCCGTTCTAAAGGTTTTTGTTCAAATCCATTTATGGGGCGTTGTTGGAGAAATGACTTTCCTTCGGCCCGCTTGTGAAGCCCACTTTGGTTGGGCAAAAGTTTTCTTGATTTCTCTCACATTTGGAATCCCAAATCGCTTAGACTTGAAGCATTTTTGTTGTTTATATTGGTTTGTCACCCTTCCTCTATCAGTTGTGTGTGAGCCTTTTAGGGGTTACCTGCGGGCTTCGGCCAAACCCACACGCGCGCGTGCGCCGTCCTTCCAGCCCGGCTTGGCTCGACTAGGCTCGGGCCTTGGGCTTTGGTACCTTCGGTGTGAGCAAACCAACTTCTTGGACAAAATATCTTTATTTTTTTGAAAAATTAAAAGGTTTTTACTCATAGAGGTAGTCTCAGTGTTATGAATCGCGGGAGATCTCGGCGAAATCGCGAAAATTTCCATATATCCACGACGATATCGCAAAAAACGCCAAAATACCGGTCAACGCCGGTCAAAACGGACAATTTCAAATTAATTCATGTTTAATCTGGTTTAAATCAATTAATTCCAGATTAATTCAATTTAAATCAATTAATTCCGGTTTAATTTGTTTAAATCAATTAATTATGATCTAATTTAATTAATCTTGATCTAATATGATCGGTTTCGTTCCAGCACACTTAATCCGGTTTGATATTCAGGTTATAAATTATAAATTATAAACAATAAATATCATTCATTTTCCATATAAATTATAAACTAAATATTATTTATTTAGGTTATGGCTCCGGTCCAACACATTTAAAAATAAATAAATATCACTCATTTTTTCTTTAATAAATAATAAAAATATGAGTTTCACACATTTAAAAATATATATATTTATTTATTATAAAACACGATTTGCCGTGATCTTCTCGCGATCTTTCCGCGATCTCTTCGAGTTTGTTAGATCTCCCTTTCTATTAAGGAGCCGATATATCCCCACGATCCGATATCCATAACACTGGGTAGCCTAAAACTGTTCAAATTTAATTCTTTTAATTAATTTTCCAACGGACATTTTATCATTCATTAAAATATTCAACGAATATATTTAATCCAACGGTTATATTTAATATATTAAATTTTTTCCAACAGATATATTCAATGAATTAATTATCCAACGATCAGATTTTTATTAAATAAAACTTATTTATTATAAACCTTTTTTCTCTTCCTATAAATTGAGTTCACCTTCTCTCTTTCTGGTACACAAAAATTTACAACCTCTAGCCAAACTTTCGATTTTGCACTCTGTCTCTGAGAAGTGTTCGTACTTGCTCCACCTTCGGTCTTGCAAGTGGGCGCGCTGTTTCCAAGCATCTGTGCTAGACCTCAGGAAGCTACCGGTTCTAGATCGCCACCTTAGTTCACCATAATTTTAGCTTTCAAATCAGTGACTTTTATTGCCACGACACAGCGAACTCTTTACTTTCCACTCGTTCCTTACAGATCGGTCCAACATCCTCACCAATAGTTGAGCTAGCGTTACAACCTCACTGTCCGAGTCCACATCGTGATTTTGCCTACGACAACCGGGTATTAGTTACAACAAAATCCGCCCCAAACCCGACCCTTTGCTATCCCTACTTGTAATGGGGTTCAAACTTAGGACGAATAGGTGTAAATAAAATCTCCCAACCACTAATATACACCACCATCAATTGTGATAATAATCTAAGTTACAATCAACTCCCACGTCAGTTAGAGATAAACTTTTTATCAACTCTCTTCTCTATAAGTATCGTCAAGTTTTATTAGATTAGTCAAGATGTTCTCTCCTATGAAAAAGGATGGGAACTGAAATATTGTATAATTAATTAGTAATCTAATTGTTGTTTAGATTATTAATATTATAAGTTAGATTTTTTTTTGGCTTTATTGGTTGTGTTCGGAATTGTACGTTTGGGTCGAAAAAGACCCAAAATAATCCGGTCCTTTTAACATTCGGTCAAATTAACCAGACGTACCGAACCCAACTGGTTGGCTAGTTGGTTGTAACCGAACCGATCGACCATCCATCAGTTCGATCCTCGGTTTTAAAGGCTTAAGAACAAAACCAGTTAATACGGTTCGGTTTTCAAAGCGCACACAACCCTAGTTTGCTTATTCTTCAGAGAAACAGTTTAGTATATTTAACTTTATGGTTTGAAAGTTAGTATTTCTTATGTATTTATTAACAAGTTATGGGAGGGCACCGAATTAAATTTTAGGGATAATCTTACTTGACTACGGTTGACTAACTTTCTCACCTACCTACCTACATCTAACATATTTTTTGCTATCGATGAGCTAACAATTTTTTTTCTCACTCAACTACATTTTTGTTTATTTTGCTGTTTTAAAAGCGAAAGGACCAAAATTCTCTTAATTGTGAATTGAATTTTCAATCTCATGTCATTTGACTTTTTTTCTTTCCTCTCTCCTCCTCTCCTCTCTCCCCTACATCTAAGCAATTTATTGGATAATAATTGGAAGGTATAATGACACTTTGTTACACCTAATTATAGCGAAATGACACTTTCATACCCTACCTATTTTTTTCTCTTTATTGGTACCCTGTCATATTTTATGTGACAACCTACGCTAAAATGACTAAAATAGCCCTGGTTTAAGAAATTAGAATAGAATTGGTCCAATTTGATTTATCAAACCGGATTTGAAATAGTTCAAATTTAATTTTAGATTTGATAGCATAATTGTAATTGCATCTTAAATATAAAAAAAATTGAACAAAAGATAAACAAAATTGAATTAACTCAATTTTTTATTTCTTAAACCAAGAGTAGTTTAGGTATTTTAGGCATTTTAGAGATATGCTGTCACTAAAAAAATGTCAGGGTACTAAAAAATAGAATAAAATAATTAAGGTATGAAAGTGTCATTTCGCTATAGTTAGGTGTAACAAAGTGTCATCATCCCTGATTTGAAACACAATAAATTTTAACCACAAAATTAATTTTTGGGATAATTCAAGGTGACTACTCCTAGATTTAACTGTCTTTCACTTGACTATACCTAAATTTTTTTTTTCACCTGACTACACCTAAAATGTGCAAAATTTTCATTTTGTAATTTTCGTTCAATTCCATTAGTTTTTAACATTTTGTACATGTAAAATGACTAAAATGCCTTTAACTAATCATTAAATTTTCAAACACATGTCACACTCTCTCTCTTCTCAGCAACCCTGACCAACATAGTAGTATTAGTTTATGGAATGCCAAAGAAGTAACATCAAGCTCAACATCTATATAATCAGCTCCCAATTCCATGGCTAGACGTAGTGCCTCCTGCCTCTTGCTTTCATCACCATCATATTGCCCACCTTCCCATTTCGGCCTAAATCACTCACAGTAAGAAAGAGTAGCAGATTAAAGAGGATACAAAATTGACAAAATGCCCAAATGCTTTACGATGATGATAGTGGATAATAATAGAATCCGAAACTAAACTTGTTAAAAATATATGTACCTATAAGTTACAAGGGTGGGCAAAGGATTGCTCTTAACCAAGATTTCAAGAAATCAATACGGACCCGACCAAGTCCGCGCCAACTTCCTTTGCTTTCCTCATCTGAACCAGAAACTGATCAACTGATTCGGCCATGACCTGAGCGCAAATGAAAGTTGAATTTCTCCGAATCCATCGACAGTTTGAGTAACAGCAGTATCAATTCAACAATATTCTCATTATTGTTATCATGATATCAGATGCTACTTTGGTCCAAACCTAAGTAGCCTTTATTTTTTCTCTGAATTGGTCCAAACGTGTGCTTCTGTTTCTCTTTCCTTTACATCAACGCACAGAAGCACCTCGCATAGACAAGACTCACTGGAGCACCACCTTGTCGCGGCTTCGTCTTTGTCCGGTCGTCTCGTCCGAAGCACCACCAGCCTCTCTTCCTCCTCAGCCCTGCTTGCCAGCGCCGCCGTCGAAATCAGCACCGTCGACGACAGCCGCCACAAGTACACGCCCGAGCTCGACGGACTGTTTGCAGAGACAAGACTCGACGACGATTTGTCTCACCACCGGCGAGTCAAGGTTCTAGGCCCCCAGTTCGGCCTTTCTGCTTCGTCTCCGGTCGCCGGCAACCTCCAATCCGGCCAATTATCTCGCCCCAGATCCACTTTCAGACGCTCGATTGGACGGTTTTGGGACGCTTGCTGACCGAACCGCCAGCGCGTCCACCTTCAGGAGGAATTTTTCGGCCATTCTATGCAGACGACGTCTTCCTCAGCTGCGCGTGAGTGTCACACGCCGCCGCACCACCCACGCGCCGCCGTCTTCAAATTCATGAATTTCAATTTTTTTTCTCTGTCATCAATTTTGGTATTTTTGTGATGAAAAAATCAGATATTTTAAAACCTATATCTGACCTATTTGATGGCTTTAATTACGTTATGTGGGTTAAAGAGATGTCTAGTTTTCTCCGTGGCAGAAAATTATGGAGATACGTGACTGGTGATATTCTGGCTCTTCTTCAAGATAAGGATGAAACTCAAGAAGAATTTAATGATCGATTCGATGAGTGGGATAGTGAGAATCATCAAATCCTTACTTGGTTCCGCAACACATGCAGTCCGTCGGTTAAATTTTACTTTGGTCGCTTTGACACCGCAAAGGAGGTCTGGAAGCATTTAGAGAAACTCTACCCTACGACAGATGTTGCTCACTAGTACCAACTTCTTGGTCGTCTTCATCTGTTAAAGCAAGAATTTGGACAATCTGTTTCTGAGTTCTTATCTCAAATGCGAGATATTTGGGATCAATTGGCTGCATCTGAACCTAAATGGATAGACTCTGCCAATTCCACTCTTTTTGATGAGTTTCAATATCGTCTTAAGGTTATGCAATTTCTCCAAGCTCTCTGCTCTGAATTTGAGGTTGTTCACAGCTCCTTGTTACACATCGATTCTTTTCCCATACTTGAAGCAGTTGTCTCTAAACTCATTTCTGAAGAGACTCGTCTTACGGGTATGTTATCTCATCGTCTTTTTGATACAGTTTATGCCACCACTAATACAAGTCCTGGTAACGAGAAGAATAAAAACTCTTCTCAAGCGTATCATACTTCGAAGAAGAAACGGTGTAATTATTGCAAACAAACTGGCCATTGGAAATCAGAATGCCCGATTTTGCGCCCAACAGGAAAATAATGGCATGGTCCTCAAAACTCTATGTCTCAAACAATGTCTCATTTTGTTGCTGCTGCCCCCTCAAATTCCCCTAGTGCATGTGCTGATTCTTTTGATATGACCACTCTACTTAGTAAGGTTGATCTCCATGCTCTCAGAAAAGCATTAATCGCTTCCCATTCTAGTAATCATTCCCCATCGGCCATGTCAGGTACTTCGAAACCTTGGTATATGGATTCTTCATGCTTTAATCATATGAGTCCATATTCATCGTTGTTTTCTCATATTAAACCAATTAAAAACTCACCTGCCATTCATACTGCTGATAGTTCAGTCATCTCTGCATCACATTCTGGCACCGTGTCTACTCCCCAGTTCTCTCTTCCGAACACATTGCTTGTTCACAAATTATCTCTTAATCTTGTATTTGTCGGCCAGCTGTGTGATTTAGGTCTTGATGTAATATTTTCTGGCATTTGCTCTTCTGTCTCTGTGCAGGATCCACTGACGGGGCAAATCTATGGGACATGCCGTAAGACGGGTCGCTTGTTCGAGCTCACATGCTTACATATTCCACCACCATCTTCATCTTAGTGTGCTGCTGTTGCCTCTGCAGACGTCTGGCATGCACGCCTTGGTCATGTTTCTTCTCAGCCTTTACGTAGTTTAGTCTCTAGTGGCTTATTAGGTTCTATTTCCAGTAAACTTGGTGATTGTGTTTCCTGTCAGTTAGCCAAACATCATAAGTTACCTTTTTCAAATAATAATTCTACGTCACCTGAATATTTTGATCTTATTCATTCTGATTTGTGGGGTCCATCTCTTATCTCCTCTATGGGAGGTGCTCGTTATTTTGTTGATGATCATACTCGTTTCACTTGGATCTATTTGATGAACCACAAATTTGATCTTAACAAGGTATATTCTCAATTTGTTAGCATGATTCAGACCTAGTTTTCTAAAGTCATTAAAATATTTTTTACTGATAATGGTACTGAATTCAAAGAGACATCATTCTTGGACCTTCTTGCCTCTCATGGCACTTTCATGCATAGATCGTGTCTAGGAACCTCTCAGCAAAATGGTCGAGTGGAACGTAAACATCATCACATTCTTGATACTGCATGTGCTTTAATCATCTCTGCAGCATGTCTAGAACGTTTTTGGGGTGAGGTTGCTCTCACAGCAGTCTACACTAGGGTTCCATCTCCGGTCATAGGGAACAAACCTCCTTATGATTGCCTTTATGGTCAGTCACCTTCCTATAATCTTCTTCGAGTCTTTGGGTGTGTTTGCTTTGTCCACTTACAACCTCATGAACGTAATAAACTAGAACCTCATGCTCGTCTTTGTTGTTTTGTTGGGTATGAGATTGAACACAAGGGACATCGATGTTAGGATCCTCTATCCAAACGTCTCCGCATATCTCGACACGTCACTTTCTGGGAACACAAGATGTTCTCATCTATGTCTGAATTTCATGTATCCTCATATGCACCTTTTTTTGTCAACCCTGACATAGATTTATTTCCTGATGATGTTTTGTAACATCCTCTTGAGCTTTCAGATGCATGCACCTCAGACCCTCCCTTGGCCTCCTCCCATAGATCATGTTCCGCCAGAAGATCATGTGCTTTCTTCTTGCCCTCTCTGTCAAACACACCCTCCGTCTCATCTTCGAGGCTATCAAGTAACATTGCCCAATTTATCCCGAGTCGCTTCTACTGTCTTGTCTGTCTATGAACCTCGTACATATAGAGAGACATGCACTAATCCTTTGTGGCAGCAAGCAATGACTGAGGAACTTCGGGCTCTTGAGAAAACTTATACTTGGGATCTCGTATCTTTACCTAATGATAAGTCTGTGGTGAGTTGCAAATGGGTATATAAAGTGAAGACAAAGGCTGATGGTAATGTTGAACGTTACAAAGCTCGCCTAGTTATAAGAGGATTTTCTCATGAGTATGGGATTGATTATGAGGAGACATTTGCTCCAGTTGCTAGACTTACATATGTTCGTAGTTTGTTGGCAGTTGCAGCCGGAAGAAAGTGAAACCTTTTTCAGATGGACGTCAAGAATGTTTTTCTTAATGGAGACTTAACTGAGGAAGTATATATGCAGCCTCCTCCTGGGTATGATCATCCCCCAAACACAGTTTGCCTCTTGAAAAAGGCCCTGTATGGACTTAAGCAAGCTCCAAGGGCATGGTTTTCAAAGTTCAGTGGGAAGATGATTGATCTTGGTTTCACCTCTAGTCCTTATGATACTGTTTTATTCGTCAAAAAGACTACTCGTGGCCATATTTTGCTTCTTCTATATGTGGATGACATGATCATCACCGGAGATGATAACTCTGGTATCTCCGACCTTAAACGTCATCTCAGTGAGCAGTTTGAGATGAAGGATAATGGTATACTCACATATTTTCTTGGGTTGGAAATCTCGTAAGTGTCGTCTGGTTATTACTTGTCTCAAACAAAATATGCAGCTGATCTTATTTCTCGGGCAGGCTTATCTGATAGTAAGGTCGCCTCCACTCCCATTGAGGCAAAAGAGAAGTTGACACCTTCTGACGGAAAGCTTCTTCCGGATGCTACCCTTTATCGACAACTTGTTGGTAGTCTTGTCTATTTGACTGTTACACGTCCGGATATTGCATATGCAGTACACGTGGTAAGTCAATTTATGTGTGCACCACGTACTAGACATTATGAGGTCGTTCTTCGAATTCTACGATATGTGCGAGGCACTCTGTCTCATGGGCTTTACTTCTGGAGTGAAGCACCCATGGTATTACATGCATTCTCTGACGCAGATTGGGCTGGTGATCCTACTGACCGGCGTTCTACTACAGGATACTGCTTCTTTCTTGGCACATATCTGATCTCTTGGAGAAGTAAGAAGCAGCCGATTGTTGCCCGTTCTAGTACAGAGGCAAAATATCGGGCTCTTGCTGATACTACCTCTGAACTCGTCTGGCTACGTTGGTTGCTTAATGACATGGGTGTTGTTCACAGCTCGGCTACTTCTATTCGTTGTGACAATCGAAGTGCTATCCAGATCGCTCATAATGATGTTTTCCATGAACGCACCAAACATATAGAAAATGACTCCATCACCTCAACCAGGGCACTATCACTCTATGTGCCGTCTCTTCAGATGATAAGACTGCTAATATCTTTACCAAGCCCCTAATTTCTGGACGGTTCAATACACTAGTCTCCAAGCTTAATTTGTTGAGACCACCTTAAGCTTGAGGGGGTGTGTTAATTGTATATATATTTGTCTCATATATATTTCCTACTCTCAATAGGTTGCCTATTCGTATTATAACCCTAGTTACCTGGAGCCTATATATATTGTAACAGTCCCATTAGAATTCAACAATATTCTCATTATTGTTATCAATAATGGACTTTCCAGTCCACACACACACACATATATATATATATATATATATTGGAAATATGCAAAATTAATCATAAAAATAATGGTATGAAATATGAATTCGAATGAATTAATATGAGTTCTTATATATATAATAAAAAATAAAATTTAATATTAGTTATGATTTAATTGGATTACAATTCTTTTTCTAAAGTAATTTAAATACGTAATGATAATAACAAAAAAATTTAATATTAATTATTAAAGTAATAAATTTTTTTTATCATTGATTATGATTTTGTTGGATTACAATTGTTGTTCTAAAATAATTTGAATATCTAATGATAATAATAACAAATTTTGATATTAATTAAGATTATAAAAACAAATAAATTTAATATTAATTGGAAATTTAGGATTTAAATCATTTTTTATTTTGAAATTTAGGATTCAAAATGATAATAGCAAGCTAATTAAATAACAATTAGAATTTTATTGGAATAAATTTATTTTCCTAAACTAATTTGAATACCTAATAACATTAACAAACAAATTTAATATAACTAACATGATAATAATAATCAAGATCTTTTTGAATGAAAATTCTCTTCCTTAACTAATTTAAGTACCTGATGACAATAATAATTTTTGGTAATATTAATTAAAATGATAATAACAAACAATTTAATATTAATTAGAATTTATTTGGATTACACATTTTTCCTAAACTAATTTAAATACTCAATATTGATCATATATTGTTGGATTGCAATTATTTTCCTAAAGTAATTTCAATACATGTCAGTAATCGCATCTCTATTTATGATACAATTTATTTATCAAATAAAACTTTCAATGTATTTATCTGTTCTAATCAGTAGATTCAGAAGAATTTTTTGATGTATTTGATCTGTTCTAATCAGTAGATTCAGAAGAATTTTTTGATGTATTCCACCATGTTAATTTTCAGGGAAGAAAAGATGAAGATTTGTCTACACGACACTCTCCATGTCACGTTCTATGAACAAGGTCAAAAACTACATTTTATCTGTAGGTGACATTTTTCATCTCCAGTGTTATAGTTTTGACTATTTCATAAGATTCACAAATAGCACCGTGCATTGTGGGGTGCTACACTTAACACAACATTAGTGACAGAATTCAAATGAATTTATTAATTTGAATGAATTAACAAGAAGGGGAGAGAAAGTGCTCGAATGAATTAATTTGGATGAATTAATGGCAACATTAATGAGAATGAGAAAGAAAATTTTTAATGACATAAATTTGAGTAATGAAGCTTTGACACACATGATTTGTAGGTGAAGTAATAGTTAAGGTAATTGAATTAATCATGATTATATGAACTTAACCGCATGTCCCTTTATAAACGCTCCTCCTCTTTGCCTACACTTTCATCATTCACTCAAATGGCTTCTTCAACACCCGTGAAGCTTCTCCTCGTCTTCATGGTGCTCAACGTTCAACATATTCATGCACGTCACCCTGATACAGCGTACGTGGCTAAAAAGAAATCTTTACCAAAATTCGTTGATTCACAAGAATATCGAAGATGATAGATATTGAGAAAACTCTCGAATTTTATAATTCTTAATCAAAAATAACTTTTTTATAATAAGAACGTATGAGAGTGCTTAAATAATGAAACACAGATTGCAGAAAAGAAAAACCCTAATTCGTTAGAAGGAAAAAAAGGCTAGATAGAAAAAAAGAGGAAAAAATGCTAGAAAGGACAAAAGAAAAAGAAAGAAACAATTATTAAAAATTATAAAAACTCCCTGAAACTTATAAAACGCGATTTTGACCCTCCAGATGATCTATGATGGCCGAAATTCGTCGTATCTCATGGCGTAACCGTAATTTTGACTAAGAGCGCTGTTTTTACCTGGAAAACACTAGTTTTTTGTCCAAATCTGACACTTTCACGATAACTTCGGGTGTTCTAACTTTTGAATATCGACTTCTTTGACTGCACCATTGGAGATCTGCAAATCTGAACCGGCGTTGAGTCGGGGCCGTCGTTCCTAGAGGCGAGGGTTGAGCTGAGGTTCCTGGAGGCTGAACACGTCGCCGGTGCTCGCCGTGAGCTTGCTGGAGAGCTCTGTCCTACGGTCGTTTATCGCCAGAGAGCTCTAACCTGTGTAAAGAAGAAGAAGAAGAAGAAGAAGAAGAAGAAGAAGAAGAAGAAGAAGAAGAAGAAGAAGAAGAAGAAGAAGAATTCTTCATTCTACGTTTTTAATTTTTAATTGTTAACTTTTGATTTTTTTAATTTTTAATAGAATGACAGATTGAGTATTTAAAATATATATTTCAAACATTATTTCTTTTGTTAGTTTTAACTGAATTTTATTAACGGTGATCCTTAATGAAACTTTCCCGTATTGAACTGACTCTTAAAATAATTCACCGTATTAACATGAAAAAGTGTCATAATTCAGCGAATTAATCAGGAATCACTTTACGATAAAAAATCATCAAAGCCTGAAATTATTTTGGAACAAAAATTGATCCCTTCCAACGTAAGTGGCTCGCTAAGTTATGGAGATTCGCTAAATGACGATTTAAATTCCATCTTCAACTTGCAATTGTCGGCTATGGTGCTGGGTTGGCAGAGTAGCTTATATATTTAAATAATGGGAACAAAAAAAGAAGCTAGAGGTCCTCAAGAGGACACCACAACAATTTGAACTTCACACTATTAGTGGAGAGGTTTAGATTTCAAACCCATTGTAAACTGGGTGGAGAAGGGTTAAAAAGTAGATTTTAGGATATGATGTAATTCAATAAAAAAGAAGCTAGTGGAAAAAGTTAGATTTATGTTCATACATTTAAAATAAACACAAGTACATGGTATTTCTTAACATTCACACTACACTGTCCCAAAACAAGAAGCAAACCCAAGACTCTTCTTAACATGACAATCTACATAACACAAAGTACACGAAAGTGATCCAAGTTAACAAAGACAAAAACTCATACTTTATTAATTTACATGCTCATTTAAAAACCAAAATTTTTTATTCTATCCCAAAAGAGGTGGTGTAAGGGTGGGAATTCCCCAACCGCGACTGGGTGAACTTGGAACTCCAGAAATGCCCCAATCGCCACCCCAACCTCCACTAGGTAAACCTGAAACTTTAGGAATGCTCCAATCGGCACCCCAACTGCCACTAGGTAAACTTGGAACTCCAGAAATGCCCAAACCGCCTATGGGTAAATTTGGAACTCCGTGAATGTGCCAACCGCCACTTGGTAAACCTGAAACTCCAGGAATTCCCCAACCACCACTTGGTAAACCCTTGAACTCTCAGAATGTCCCAACCGCCACTTGGTAAACCTGAAACTTCAAGAATGTCCCAACTGCCACTAGATAAACCTGAAACTCCAAGAATTCTACAGCCGCTAGGTACGCCTGAAATTTCAAGAGTAGGGGCTTGATTAGGTTGTGTCATGAAATCTTTGTTATGTTTTACTTTTGGTGCAACCTCGTTGTTACTGTTGTAGTGGTCTTGGTGATCACTGGGCTTCACCAAGTTCTTGTCTGGGCTATGATCAACAACAAACTCTTGAAGTGTTTTGTGGAGGGGGGATCATTGGGCTTCACCATATTTCATTAAGGGAAAAGGAAACTTATGTGTACCTAAATATACACTTTTGACAACTTTTTTTCTTCTCTTTTTTTCATACCTGAATTTCATTTTGGGACAATTAACCATTTATTTACAAAAAATGGACCTGAATTTTGTTCAATTCATGAGTATTTGGTTCAATTTATAGGTAATTTGGTTCAATTCATTGGTATTTTGGAAAAATGGTTCAGAAGTACCCTGAATTTTGGTTCAATTAATGGGTATTTTATAATTATTGTCCTAAAATGAAATTCATATATAGAAAAAAGAGAAAATAAAGTTAGGGTATGAAAGTGTCAGAAGTGTATATTTAGGTGCACAAAAGTGTCTTTTTCCCTTTCATTAATTCATTCAAGCACTTTCTCTCTCCTTCTCGTTAATTCATTCAAATTAATATTAATTCATTTGTATTATGCCACTAATGTCTTATTAGTTGTAGCACCCTACAATGTGCGGTGCTATTTGTAATATCTTATGAAATAATCAAAACCATAACATTGGAGTAGAAAATTGTCACCTAAAAATAAAATGCAGATTTTGGCATTGTTCATAAATCGTGACATGGAGAGTGCCGTGTAAACGAATCTCCATTTTTTCTTTTCTTGAAAATGATCATATGGTGGAATACATCGTATAATCAGATACATCAAAAAATTAATTATAATCTAATGACTGGAACATATAGAACAATGATCGTTTTATTTAATAAATGAATCGTATCATAAGTAGAGATTTGCGAGTACTAACATATATTGAAATTAGTAATTCAATAAATTCCGACAAATATTAGGTTTGTTTGTTATTATTAAGTATCTAAATTAGTTTAGAAAAAGATGTGCAATCCAACGAAATCCTAATTAGTATTAATTTTTTTTTGTTATTATCATTTTAATTAATATTAATTTATTATTATTATTATCATCATTAGATATTCAAATTAGTTAAGGAAAAGAATTGTAATTTAACAAAATTTTGATTAATATTAAATTTGATTTTTGGTATCATTTTAATTATATTAAATTTGTTTGTTAATACTATTATGTATTCAAATTAGTTTAGAAATATATATTTATTCCAACAAAATTATAATTATTATTTTCTTCAAAGTAAAACGAATTTTATTAATTAAATACTAACCTAACATCAAGCCGGACAACTGAAGCTACAGATTGTGAGACAAACCCCTCATTGTAATTCTAGTTACTGTTAGTTAAAACATGCTGGGCTAATTCGTGAGCCACTAACCTTTGCTCGTAGAACTTGTAAAATTCTAATTATTATGAAATTAGCGTGTTATTATCATTTTGATTTATTATTTTTAAATCAAAATTTATTTTACGTAAACAAAAGAATTAACAAATGATTTAAATCCTTTACCGAATATAAAAAATGATTTAAATCCTAAATTTCCAGTTAATATTAAATGTTTTTGTTTTAATAATTTTCATTATTAATAATTTTTTTATCATCGTTATTTATTCAAGTTATTTTCAGAAAAACTATTGTAATCCAAAAAACTCATAATTAATAATAAATTTGTTTTTATTACTTTAATAATTAATATTAAATTTGTTTTGTATCATCATTAAGTATTCAAATTGCTTTAGATTTGTTTTATTATCTTAATGATTAATATTAAATTTGTTTGTTATTATCATTAAGTGTTCAAATTACTTAAGAAAAATAATTGTAATTCAAAAAAATCATAAATAATATTAAAATTTATTTTTAATTATCGTTTTGATTTATTAATTTTAAATTAAAATTTCATTCACTAATATTTCTGAAAAAATAGATTTAGACTTAACGTGAAATTGAAAAAAAAAGAAAGTTTTAGTAAAATATAAATGATAGGAATTCTCTCAAAAGAGAATGTCACTTTTATATATACAGGGGCACATTCGGCTACGAGTTCCAATAAAACGTCTTAACGTCCAAACTCTCAAATGCTAATCTATTTTTTCGCGAGCGAGGATCAAGCGACACGTGGCGGAGCTGTTCGCTGACCCTATTAGTCACAATAGGCTGAGAGCTGAGGGCAAGCTCTTCATTGCGATCGCCCATTTAAAGCGCGATCGCCTATTTAAAGCGGCATCGCGCATTTAAAGCGCGATCATGCAGCAATTCACACTAAAAATAGTTCTAGAGAGCGATCACTCATCGTTTATGTGTGTGGAACATTATCTAATTAAGCTAGTTAAACAATATATAACAACATGTTCTACATGATACATCGACATGTTATACATAGACAGTAAGACAATTGTACACAATCCTCTCAAGTGGGTAATCGCTTTATGCGCTGCTCAACATCATCTAACTACACTTGTTATATGTGGTACACCACCATGTTATACATAACCAGGCCGACAGTCAGAATTACACCTCTAAAGTGATTAATCGTTTTATGTGTTGCTAAACATTATTTATTTAACCTGGATATACACTACAATTCGACATGTTCTATAGAGTACCTCGACATGTTATATATAAACAAAAAGACAAATATAAACTTGATTAATATAAAGTTTGTCTCGAAGGAGAATCGCTTACAAAAACATTATAAACATAGAAAATGAGTAAAAAAACATGCATCGGCGGTGGTCAATCGTTGTCATCCTCGTCGTCATTATCTTCTGCACCTCAAATTGGCTGTAGATGAAAGAAAAACCCTAGATAGGATCGAAACCGGCTAAAATAAAAAAATAGCAAATCGAAAATCACAAAGAATCAACAACACACATAATCGACTACAAATCTATCATGAAATTGCGTTACTTAGCGATAATTCTCAACCGGATCGACAACAACAAATCACACTTTTTGCCGTCTCTGAGACGAAGTCAAAATCGCTCTGATCGCGTTGTTCGAGAAGTCAAAACTTCGAAAATGGTATGAGGTATTCTCCGCAAAATGACCCAAATACCCTTCACATTATGCCTCCCACCGTTAATTAGTTTCACAAACCGTCTGCACCAGGTGTCATTAAGAGTTGTGTGAGAACTCGTGAGAGCCACCAAAATGCGCGATTTCATGATAGATCTGCAGTCGATTATGTGTGTTATTGTTTATTTGTGATTTTGGATTTGATATTTTAATTTTATTTTAGCTGGTTTCGATACGATCTATGGTTTTTTTTTCATCAACAACCAATTTGAGGTGCAGAAGACGATGACGACGATGATGACATCGACTGACCACCGCCGCTGCATGTTTTTTTTACTAATTTTCTGTGTTTGTAAGTGATTCTCCTTCGGGAAAAACTTTATATTAATCAAGTTTGCATCTGTCTTTCTATTTATGTATAACATGTCGAGGTACTCTGTATAACATCTCGGATTGTTTTGTATAACCAGTTTAATTAAATAATGTTCAACAACACATAAAACGATTAACCACTTTAGAGGTTTATTTGTAACTGTCTGACTAGTTATGTATAACATGGTGGTGTAACATGTATAACATGTTGTTATATACTGTATAAACAGTGTAGTTAGATGATGTTCAACAGCGCATAAAACGATTACCCACTTCAGAGAATTGAGTACAAATGTCTTACTGTCTATGTATAACATGTCGATGTACCATGTATAACATGTTGTTATATATTGTATAAATAGCTTAATTATATAATGTTCAACAACACGTAAACGATGAATAATCGCTCTCTGGATCTATTTTTAGTGTGAATCGCTGCATGATGGCGCTTTAATGCGCGATCACGGGTTGAATGCACTATTTTTAAGGTGAATTGCTGAATGATCGCGCTTTAAATGCGCGATCGCGGCTTGAATGCTTCTATTTTTAGTGAATCACTGAATGACCGCGCTTTAAATACGCGATCGCAATAACGAGCGTGCTCTCAACTCTCCATCTATTTGTGACTAACGAGGTTAGCTAACCACTCCAGCAAGTGTCGCTTGATCGTCGCTCGCTGAAAAATGGATGAACAGACGAGAGTTTGAACATTTGGATATTTTGTTGGAGTTTGTAGTGGAGTATATGTATATATATATATATATATAAGCCACGAAAATATTGATATTAATTTTCTTAATATTACTTATTATTTTATTGGATTTCAATTATTTGTCTAGACTAATTTGAATACAAATTATATTAATAAACAAAATTTAATATGAATGATTAAAATGATAATAATAAATTCTTTTTTAATATTAATTATGATTTTTTTTGAATTACAAGTCTTATTCTAAACTAATTTGAACACTTAATGATAATAACATTTTTGTAATATAAATTAATTTAATATCCATTAGGATTTCGTTGGATTAAACATTTTTTCCTAAAATAAATGCTTAATAATAACAAATAAACTTAATATTAATCAGAGTTTTGTTGGATTACAATTCTTTTCTTAAGCTAATTTCAATACATGTTAATAATCACATTTCTCTATTTATGATACTATTCGTTAAACAAATAAAACGATCATTGTTTTTATCTGTCACGGTAACTAGATTTCGATGAGTTTTTTGATACTTTTTACCAAACAATATAATATGTTATGTTGATTTTCACAGGAGAAAAGATAGATGTTCATATACACGACACTCTACATGTCACGATTTATGACTAAAAAGTATAAAACTACATTTTCTCTTCGAGTGACATTTTTCACATCTATTTTTTGGTTTTGATTATTTTATAAGATTTACAAATAACAACTCGCATTGTGAGGTGCTACACCTACTATGACACTAATGGTAGAATTCCAATTAGTTGACATGCATTTGAATGAACTAACAGAAGGAGAGAAAAAAATGTGTGAATAAATTAATGGAATGTGCATGAATGGTTGTATTAATGAATAAATTTGAATGAATTAATGAAATATGCATGAATAGTTGTATTAATGAATTAACTTGAATGAATTAATGGCAGAATTAATGAATTTGTATGAATTAATAAGGAGAGAGAAAATGTTTAATGACATGATTTTTAAAATTTGACGGTGTTAAATTTAAATTAAAGAAAAATATAGCCATAAAAAAACACACTTGAAGTAAATAAAAAAGTCAACTGTAGTTAGGTGAGAAAAATGTCATGTCAAATTCATCTAGGTGAGATTATCCCCTTTTTATTTTATTTTTTGCAGCTGCTTCAATCTCACTATGAAGATTTGACACACACCATTTGTAGGTGAAGTAATAGCCAAAGTAATTAAATTAATTTTAATCATATCAACTTATTCGCATGTCCCTCTATAAATACTCCTCATCTTTGCGTACACTCTCATCATTCACTCAAAATGGCTTCTTTAACACTCGTGAAGCTTCTCCTCGTCTTCATGGTGCTCACTGTCCACCATACTCATGCACGTGACCTCATCCACAAAACAAGTCAAGAGCTTGGTGATGATCATGATCCAGACAAGAACATGATAAACCCCAACAGTAACAACGAGGTTGCACCAGACAACAAAAATGTCATGACTCAACCCAATCAATCCCCTACTCTTGGAGTTCCAGGTGTACCTAGTGGCGGTTGGGGAATTCCTGGAGTTCCAAGTTTACCTAGTGGCGGTTGGGGCATTCCTGGAGTTCCAGGTTTACCAAGTGGCGGTTGGGGCATTCCTGGAGTTCCAGGCTTACCAAGTGGCGGTTGGGGTATTCCTGGAGTTCCAGGCTTACCAAGTGGCGGTTGGGGTATTCCTGGAGTTCCAGATTGGCACAATCACGGAGTTCCAGATTTTCCCATTGGCGGTTGGGGCATTCCTGGAGTTTCAGGTTTACCCATTGGCGGTTGGGGTATTCCTGGAGTTCCAGGTTGGCACAATCACGGAGTTCCGGATTTTCCAATTGGCGGTTGGGGCATTCCTGGAGTCCCAGGTTTACCCATTGGCGGTTGGGGTATTCCCGGAGTTCCGGGGTTACCCATTGGAGGTTGGGGCATTCCTGGAGTTCCGGGGTTTCCTAGTGGCGGTTGGGGCATTCCTGGAGTTCCAGGTTTACCCAGTGGCGGTTGGGGAATTCCTACCCTTACACCACCTCCGATTCAGGGAGTTCAGACCCCGTCGATTTCGGGAGTTCCTCCCCCACCGATTTCAGGAGTTCAGACCCCGTCGATTCCGGGAGTTCCTCCCCCATCAATTCCGGGAGTTCCTTCCCCGCCGATTTCAACTTAATCCACTCCTTCTTTTCCCGTCCTCACACCACCTTCTATGGAATAGAAGAAAATGGGTTCGATTTTTTAAATTAGCATGTTAACTAATAAAGTATGAGGTTCTGTCTTTGTTATCTTGGATCACTTTTGTGTACTCTGTGTTATGTAGCTTGTTTTGTTAAGAAGAGTCTCGGGTCTGCTTCTTGTTTTGGGTCAGTGTGGTGTGAATGTTAAGAGATATCATGTGCTTCTGTTTATTATAAATATATGGTCATGTATTGAACTTTCTTCGCATGCTTCTTTTTGTGTTCCTATTATTTGAATAAAAAGTAATAAAGTATGATTGTATAAGCGGTTCGGCCAACCCAACACTAGTTCCCGTAATTGCACGATGGAGATTGAATTTAAATCGTTATTGAACGAAGCACGTGTCTCTCAAAACGACTCCATCAGATAAGAATCCCTATAAAATGACACTATTTTAGTGTGGTTTAAGTTTCTCAAAATGACATCACTCAATTTCTATTCTTCAAGTATGATTTCCATTTGAGAAATCCAAGCACGCCGATCTGATTCCGCCATTGCGATTTCCTGATTATGGAGTCATGTTTTTATTGTGAAATTTTTTAGATTTTGGAAAAGAATGGAAGGGTAAGAGATTGTTTAATGTTATTAATTTGACATGGTTTGGTTCATTAAGCCTTGAATTCTTAGAATTAAGTTTAAATGAATGAATTAAGTATATATTGGCTTCCATATGCTTCGACAATTGGATCAATCATGTAGCAATGATTTGATTCCATATGCCTTAAGTTGTACCAGCAGATATCAGTCTAATCCCGGTGAACAACACTGGATAACAGTGAAAAACAGCCTCAAATACCTGAAAAGAACTAAGGATACTTTTCTTCTATATGGGGGTGTAGACGAAGAACCAGTACATCCACAAAACAGAAATAAATTAACGATTTTGATACACAACATTTGTATGTCTGAAAAAACAGAAATAAATTAACGATCTAGATACACAACATCTGGATGAAATAAACTCACGATCAATCATAATTACACATTTGTGCACATATAAAAAGTTTATTTGTTAAGGCATATTCTTGTATGATTGTGCACTATCAAGTGTGTCTATGTTTAACATGCATGTGGCTTTATTCAAATTTAGTATGGCCAGAAGATACAATACAAATTCAAATCACATTCATATTATGGTCTGGTTGTTCACTACAAAATGTGTCCATGTTGTACATGCGTGTTGCTGTACTCAAATGTAGTATGACTAAAAAATATGATACAAATTGAAATCAAATATATTATTATGGTATGGTTGTTCATTATGAAATGTGTCCCTTATCTGGATGATGAAGTTTATCCTTTGTTTGCATTACTATGGTCGTTAATATCCTCAACTAACCATGATAGCAGTATGTATGTCCATCTTGTACGAATATAGAACTGAAATATGATATGCATAAAAACATAACATTACTTTGAAGCATAAAAGACAATATTGAATATCTAAATAAGGAAACAAATTAATAGAATACAACTAATATGAAATTAAAAAACAATATCGGCTACTAACACATTAAGGAAGGGAGTCAAAGTTCATAGTAAGGAACAAATTAATATAGAATAAAATTTATTTCCTAACCGGTCTCTACGTCAAAGGATTAGAGTTACTAAACTACTCTACTAAATCGATTTTTAAATGAAATTAGTTGACAAATCCACACGTGTGGGTTTATGATCAAATGATTAATCTAACGACCCACAAGTGTTCTAACGTTCTAAAAATAGATACATGTTCTCATATTCACACACACACACAAATATATATATATATATATATATACAAACTTATATAAAATATGCAAGTGTTCAAATCATGTGAAACCGTCGGATCTGAGATGCGCGTTATCTCATAGTGCGACACGTGGCAGGGTCCAACATGTTATACAACATTGCACTATATATAAGTCATGAAAGAATTGATAATAATTTTATTAATATTACTTATTATTTTATTGGATTTCAATCATTTGTCTAAACTAATTTGAATACAAATGATAATAACAAAAAAAATTAATATCAATGATTAAAATGATAATAATAAAAGAATTTAATAATGATTTTGTTGAATTACAAGTCTTATTCTAAACTAATTTGAACATTTAATGATAATAACAATTTTTTAAGATAAATAAATTTAATATCCATTAGGATTTTGTTGGATTACACATTTTCTTCCTAAACTAATTGGTTAATAATAACAAATAAACTTAATATTAATCAGAGTTTAATTGGATTGCAACTTTTTTTCTAAACTAATTTGAATACATGTTAATAATCACATATCTCTATTTATGATACGATACATTAATAAAATAAAACGATCATTGTTTTTATCTATCACGGTAACTGGGTTTTGATGAGTTTTTTGATATTTTTTATTTTACAATATAATCTGTCATGTTGATTTTCACAGTAGAAAAGATAGAGAGAGGTTCATATACATGACACTCTCTCTGCATGTCACGATTTATATATAAATTGCATTTTCTCTCCGGGTGACATTTTTCAGCTCCATTTTTTTGTTTTGATTATTTCATAAGATAAACAAATAATAACTTGCATTGCGGGGTGCTACACCTAGTATGCCATTAATGGCAGAATTCGAATGAGTTGACATGAATTTGAATGAATTAATGAGAAGGAGAGAAAAAGATGTTTAAATGCATCAATGGAATGTGCATGAATGGTTGTATTAATGAATTAATTTGAATGAATTAATGAAATGTGCATGAATGGTTGTATTAATGAATTAACTTGAATGAATTAATGACAAAATTAAAGAATTTGTATGAATTAATAAGAGGGAGAGAGAAAATGTTTAATGATATGATTTTTAAAATTTGACGGTGTTAAATTTAAATTAAAGAAAAATATAGCCGTAAAATAAAAATTCTCAACACACTTAAAGTAAATAAAAAAGTCAATTGTAGTTAGGTGAGAAAAATATAATGTCAAATTCATCTAGGTGAGATTATCCCTACTTTTTATTTTTTGCGGCTGCTTCAATCTCACTGTGAAGATTTGACACACACCATTTGTAGATGAAGTAATAGCCAAAGGAATTAAATTAATTTTAATCATATCAACTTATTCGCATGTCCCTCTATAAATACTCCTCCTCTTTGCTTACACTCTCATCATTCACTCAAAATGGCTTTTTTAACACTCGTGAAGCTTCTCCTCGTCTTCATGGTGCTCACTGTCCACCATACTCATGCACGTGAACTCATCCACAAAACAAGTCAAGAGCTTGGTGATGATCATGATCCAGACAAGAACATGATAAACCCCAACAGTAACAACGAGGTTGCACCAGACAACAAAAATGTCATGACTCAACCCAATCAATCCCCTACTCTTGGAGTTCCAGGTGTACCTAGTGGCGGTTGGGGAATTCCTGGAGTTCCAAGTTTACCTAGTGGCGGTTGGGGCATTCCTGGAGTTCCAGGTTTACCAAGTGGCGGTTGGGGCATTCCTGGAGTTCCAGGCTTACCAAGTGGCGGTTGGGGTATTCCTGGAGTTCCAGGCTTACCAAGTGGCGGTTGGGGTATTCCTGGAGTTCCAGATTGGCACAATCACGGAGTTCCAGATTTTCCCATTGGCGGTTGGGGCATTCCTGGAGTTTCAGGTTTACCCATTGGCGGTTGGGGTATTCCTGGAGTTCCAGGTTGGCACAATCACGGGGTTTCGGATTTTCCAATTGGCGGTTGGGGCATTCCTGGAATCCCAGGTTTACCCATTGGCGGTTGGGGTATTCCCGGAGTTCCGGGGTTACCCATTGGAGGTTGGGGCATTCCTGGAGTTCCGGGGTTTCCTAGTGGCGGTTGGGGCATTCCTGGAGTTCCAGGTTTACCCAGTGGCGGTTGGGGAATTCCTACCCTTACACCACCTCCGATTCAGGGAGTTCAGACCCCGTCGATTTCGGGAGTTCCTCCCCCACCGATTTCAGGAGTTCAGACCCCGTCGATTCCGGGAGTTCAGACCCCGTCGATTCCGGGAGTTCCTCCCCCATCAATTCCGGGAGTTCCTTCCCCGCCGATTTCAACTTAATCCACTCATTCTTTTCCCGTCCTCACACCACCTTCTATGGAATAGAAGAAAATGGGTCCGATTTTTTAAATTAGCATGTTAACTAATAAAGTATGAGGTTCTGTCTTTGTTATCTTGAATCACTTTTGTGTACTCTGTGTTATGTAGCTTGTTTTGTTAAGAAGAGTCTCGGGTCTGCTTCTTGTTTTGGGTCAGTGTGGTGTGAATGTTAAGAGATATCATGTACTTCTGTTTATTATAAATATATGGTCATGTATTGAACTTTTTTCGCATGCTTCTTTTTGTGTTCCTATTATTTGAATAAAAAGCAATAAAGTATGATTGTATAAGCGGTTCGGCCAACCCAACACTAGTTCCCGTAATTGCGTGATGGAGATTGAATTTAAATCGTTATTGAACGAAGCACGTGTCTCTCAAAACGACTCCATCAGATAAGAATCCCTATAAAATGACACTATTTTAGTGTGGTTTGAGTTTCTCAAAATGACATCACTCAATTTCTATTCTTCAAGTATGATTTCCATTTGAGAAATCCAAGCACGCCGATCTGATTCCGCCATTGCGATTTCCTGATTATGGAGTCATGTTTTTATTGTGAAATTTTTTAGATTTTGGAAAAGAATTGAAGGGTAAGAGATTGTTCAATGTTATTAATTTGACATGGTTTGGTTCATTAAGCCTTGAATTCTTAGAATTAAGTTTAAATGAATGAATTAAGTATATATGGGACAAATAAGGTTAAAACCAAACCCTTTATTAGAACGTGAGATTTGAGTTTTACCATTTAAAATAAGTGAATGTCAATTAATTAAATATATACCACGAATGAATTAAATTGAGTTTAAATGAATGGATTAAAGATATACATATACATATAGGATCATGATCTAGTGCGAATCAGGAGGTCTTGTACGAACTTGTGAGAACCGTGTTTCCATTATTATGTCATATATTTCCATTATTAAGTCATGTATATCTACTATTATGTCGTGTATTTTCATACGCGTGTTTCTATTATGATGACAGACTAAAAAAAAACAAAAAAAAAACGTTTTTCTTCTTCTAATTCATCGTAACACATTCCTTTCTAGGTCATTGAGAAATACACGTTTCCCTAATTACATTTGGGTGGTTATCACATGTTCTCACACGACTCTTGGTTCTCACTTGAATGCGCCCCTATATATATATAGGGGCACATTCAAGTGCGAACCAGGAGGGCTGTGCGAACTGTGAGAACCAGCTGCTCGCATGTATTTTCTTTATTAAGTCATATATTTTAATAAAATAGTCAGTCGGTGTTTTCCATTATTATGGCATGTATTTCCATAACATCGGGGGAATTGTGTAACAAGGGGGTTTCCGGGTGTAATGAGGGGGATGGGTATTTTTCTACATGAAATCAATGAACCTTTTCGGGGGAATGGTGTCACGAGGGGTCGGGTGTAACGAGGGGGGCGAATATTTTTCTATAGGAAATTATTGAATCCTATCGGAAAAATGGTGTAACGAGGGGTCCCTGAGTGTAACGAGAGCTCTCTGGGTGTAACAAGGGGGTTATAACGGGTTATGAAAATACATATCGTAATAATGAAAACACCGACTGACTTTTTTATAAAAATACGCACACATGTGTCACCACCCAGCCGGTTCACACGGCGTAGTCTGATTCACATCAGATTATGACCATAATCGTTAGGACGTTAGAACAGTGGTTTTCCATCGGATTGGCTCCAATCCAACGCACCATATTAATTCATATTCTAGCGTGTGAATTGTTGTTGCGTGGTCATACGGGCTGTTTGGATAATTGAATAAACAATTTAAGGCAACCGAATTGGAAAAAAAGGAAGTGATTTAATTGTAGTCGCGGAAAAATCCTAACTACAATTAGATTCGATCCACATCTCAGTAATATGCGAAAATGGGGACAATCGTACAACGGAAAATAGAAATAAATTAATGATCTGGATACACAACTTCTACAGCAGATAGAATATGCCGTGTATATTTAATATACATATTCTAGCCAAGATTTATATTGGATGTAATTGGATAGGATATGCTTCCTACCTACATAGCTCGATTGGAGCAGTGAGCCTCTATTCACTTCAATCGAGTGAATTATGGATTTTGGTTCAGAATTTGTGTTTAGAATCTAAGAATAATTCCAGGCGAGTACACCTTTATGCTGCTGTTTTTCAGGTGTCCTCCCTAATTTTTTTTTTCAATTGGCTACGTTTGAAACGTGCAAAATTTTCACTTTACATTTTCCGTCAAGTAATGTTAGTTTTTAACATTTTCACATGTGAAATAACTAAAATGCCCTCACTTATCATTCTAATTTTCAAACACATGCACCATTCTCTCTTCACCCTCTCTCTCTCACTCCTCTCTCTCTCTTCTCTCTCTTCTCTCCTTCCGTCAATATTCCCCTGAGCAAGTTTGCCTCTGTTCATGATCTTTTTTTTGGCCCATCTCTTTCCCTAAAACCACTGGGGTTTTTGGACCCACTGCTAAATTAAATTACAACAAATAATAATTTGCCTCAAGATTAGAGATTTAATCAAACAAAAATTACAATTAAGGATACTCAAAATTTTATTAATTTTTGCATAAGTACACTTAAATTTAAATTATTTTTTCAGTACATCCAAATTCCTTTTGTGTTCATTTAGACGCCTAATATTAGAAAGACAATAATTTGAGTGTACAAGAAAATCAAGTTAGGTTAATACTTGTGTATCAAAGTTAGAAACTTGTTCTTTAACAGAATAAATTTACAACTACTTATAATATAAGAGAAAAAATTAGTGCGATTTTATAAAGTTAAAGAGTGAGGAATGAATAGGTTTGGACAACAAGTATGGACACTTTCCTTATTAATGAAAGAGAAGTAAACTACTTAATAGACATACCAAATGCAGAGCCAATCAATCATATACCAGAGACATACCAAATGTAGAGAATATGAACTTAATAATTTTAGCAGGTTCTTCTGTGTAACATACACATTTAGAGTTAATTACAACATATTATATTTAGTTGGAGCATTTTTATAAAATACTACACTTATTTTAAAAAGTTTCGTTTGGGTTCAGTTAGTTATTTTTTTTTACAATTTATCTAAACACTATTAAATTTTGGATAGAAAAATATAAAATATCTAAAATATCCTGACTATTCATTAAATTTTCAAATGATGCCATTTCATCTTTCACTCATTTTCTTTTCAAATTAATATTTTTCTGTATTTTCGATTTTTTTTCCTTGTGATTTATACAATCCAACTTCAATTCTATAAACAATCAATAACATAATCTCGCCGAATTATGATTCACATATAATATTCAGTTTTGGCCACAAACAAATTAGAAAACTCCAAGACTCTGAAAGCATCTTCTTTAGCAAACTCATCACGCTTCAAGCCACATCTTCAATTTCTAGCTTTTATGAGAAGTAATTTAAAGAACCTTCAGTTCATCACTAACTCCATCATCAATATCAATTTTATTCAACACATCTTATTTTGTATGGAATACATCTGTAGCACTAACCAATTCCAAATCAAGATTGGTCAAAATTAACCAATCTGGCCCGAGTTCAAGGAGGATTCCGGCGGGAGTGTGAGTGAGGATGCTTCTCGGCGGCGGAGGGAGGCTTGCGCCGGTGAAGGTGTTTCGAAGTCGCATTGACCGAGATCCCTCTTCGCCTGAGCACCAGATATGGCCAGATCTACCCAATTCCTTGCCTCCTAATTTCCCGTCTTGCTCAACCTGCGACTATTCGTCTGGAACTGGGTTTTATCGTAAAACCAGTATTCGATTTCTTTGATTTGTTTTTGGATTAGACCTTCAATGGCCTCTTCTGCATCGATTACGGGTTCAGGACGAACGAGATGAGAGATGCCGATTGTGGGTTGGGGACGAAGTAGACTATTGACGGTAATTACTCAAGAAATCATGATTTATTGCTTTAATCATTCACCACCCACCCAAATTCATCTTGTTTCCTGGTAAATATGAAGGTAGTTATTACTTTTCTCTTATTTCATCATCAATATCTCGTAAAACTTGTACACGTGTACTGCCTTTCACGATAATCAAGAAAGGAGTTAAATCCTTTTCATGGTGGAACATTTAATTTGGATAGATAAAAAGAGAATCAAGCAAAGAGATGAAAAGTCACAAATTTAAACTTCAAAACCCGCTAACCAGGTTTTGAGGGTATTTTGGGCATTTTGACAAAAATTAACAGAAAAAATTAGAAAACCTAACGGAAATAACTAGCGTATATTTTTTTGGTAGTTAGGTGAGTCAAAATGACACTTTTTAAAAATAAATATAATAATTTGTTAAAAGGCTTCAACTAACTATAGTAAATTGTAATTAACTCATGCATTTATTTACACATATAGTAATTAGCAAGCAAGCAAGCAAGAAGTAGGTAGAAAGTGAAACCAAAACACACTCTCGTGCTTTTGTCGGAGTCATATGATCTCTACTGTTAAGTTAAAGCGAACCCCCTAACAAATTTAAAGACGAACTAAATGATAGAAGGATATTTTCTTTTACAATAAAATTGAGTAATGCTCGACAAAAATTTAATTTAGGTGATTTAAAATTATTATAAATAATAATCGTGTATGTTAAGCCCAAATCATGTTTACATATTTGCAATTAACCCTTAAATAAGTTTTGTTAAATAATTAATTTATAAACTCGCGAATTTGTCTTTGCATAGGGAAAGCTTACTCAGGGCAGTGTTGAGAGAGGAGAGAGAAGAGAGGGAGAGGAGTGAGAGAGGGAAAAGAGAGGGTGAAAAGAGAATGGTGACATGTGTTTGAAAATTAGAAGGATAAGTGAGGGCATTTTAGCCATTTCACATGTAAAAAATGTTAAAAACTAACGGAATTGGACGGAAACTGGAAAGTGAAAATTTTGCACATTTTAGGTGTAGCCAACTGTAAAAAAAATTGTAGGGGGGACACCTGAAAACAACAATATATAGTGTAGACACTTGGAATTATCCCTAAAATCAAATGGTCAAGTATTTCTTTAGATCTTCAACCTGAATTTACATTAAACTAATAGTAAATTTATTTATTCGTGTAGATTAAATGGAAAAAAACCAAACACATACGCTGTCATTGAGATCCATCTTGGAGAGGGAAAAGCATAACGACGTTAATTTTCTAGAATGTCATAGAAATTTGAGAATAGTTCTCAAGCAAGAAAAAAAGAAATATGTCCTTGAACAACCTATTCCTGAGGAACTAGCAGCCAATGCCACAAGAGCTGTTAGGGATGCATTCTAAAAGCACTATAATGACTTTATAGATGTGACTTGTCCTATGTTGGGCAACATGGAGGCAGACCTCCAAAAACCTCTGAATTACTTGCAGTTGGATGCATATGCTATGATTGGTCATCTCAAGCAGATATTTTAAGAGTAGAAAACAATCGAAAGATATAATAGAATCAAAGCTTTTCTTTCCAGCAAAATGTCAGCAGGAACTGCTGTAAGTCCTCATATTGTCAAGATGAAGGGTTAGCTTGAGCACTTAGCAAGATTAGGGCTTTGCATGCCACAAGAGTTGGCTGTAGACATTGTTCTCTAATCCCTTCCATCTACATATGATGAGTTCATTATGAATTATAATATTCATAACATGGAAAAGACCGTCTCAGAGTTGTATGGAATGCTTCAAACTGTTGAGAAGAACATCAAAAGCAAGCCTAAGGATGTTCTAAAGGTCAATAAGAGGATATGATTCAAGAAAGCTGGTGATAATAAGAGTAAAACCTTCAAGAATGGTAAAGAAAAGGGAAAGGCACACATGGTTCAAAATACCAAGGTTAAATCCAAGCAGAAGGATGCAACTTGCTTTTTCTGCCATGAGGCTGGTCACTGGAAAAAAGGGACTGCAAAAAATACCTAGATTAGTAGAAGAAGAATGGAGGATCCATGTCTTCAGGTATTTATTTTACAAATATCAATCTTTTTACTTTTGAATCTTGGGTATTGGATACCGGATATGAATATCACATTTGTACTAATGTATAGAGACTCAAAAGTAGAAGAAATCTGACCAAGGATTAGGTGGACCTACGAGTAGGCAATAGGATGAGGGTTGTCGCAATTGCTGTAGGGTTCATCCAACTTAATTTGCCTTAGGGCTTATTTTGGCACTTAAAAATTGCTATTGTGTACCTACTTTTAGTAGAAATATTATTTCGGTTTCTTGTTAGGACAATGAAAGATATAAATTTTCTAAAAAGAATAGTATTTTCAATATCTGTCAAAATAATATTTATTATACAAGTGCTCCTAAAATTAGTGGATTGTATGTTCTTGACATTGATGACTCTACTGAAAGGTCAATCTGTAATGTAAACGCCAAACGGCTCAAATATAATGATTTGAACTAAACTATAATCTGTCATTGTCGTTTAGGTCACATATATGAGAAGCTCATATCAATACTTAATAAGTGTGGACTTCTAAGTTCCTTTGAATTCCATTCAATTGATAGATGCGAATCTTGTTTTATGGGAAAGATGACAAAGGCACCTTTCACAGGTAAGGGTGAAAGGGCAAGTGACTTATTGGACTGATGCATTCCGATGTATGTGGACCCTTAAGTACACTATCAAGAAGGGAATTCTACTACTTCATCACGTTTACCGATGATATCTGTAGATATGGTTATGTCTATTTGATGAGACATAAGTTTGAAACTTTTGACAAGTTTAAAGGGTTTAAAAATGAAGTACATCATCAACTAGGGAAAAGTATTAAGGTGGTTTGATCGAACCGAGGTGGAGAATACTTAACTCAAGAATTCATCAGTCATTTAGGGATTGTGGGATCATCTTAGAATGGATTCCACCTGGAACGCTACAGTTAAATGGTGTCTTAACGGTGAAGTCGAACTCTATTAGATATGGTTCAATCCATGATGAGTAAAGCGGATCTCCCAATCTCATTTTGGGGTTATACTCTAGAAACAATTGCATTCATATTGAATAGGGCTCCGAGGAAGGCAGTGGAAAATACACCATATCAGATATGGCATGAGAAACAACCTACGATGAATGTTGGCTTATTTTTTAGTCAAGAAGGATGTCGAGCGTATGATCAGGAAAGATGTGTAGATGTATGTTGCTTCATCTTGCTCGACATTCTGTACGCCGAAGCAATGCATAGTTTTCTTAAATATAAAGATCTTCAAAGATTGTGAATATGGAAAATCTCCAGCTGTGTACAAGACTTTTGAAAGTTTATGTGTACAGATTCGGGAAAGCCTCCTGCCGTGATAGAGATTCTGTAAAGATATTCGGTGACAAGGATTTGAGAAACTAAGATCTCTAGGATTAAGGATACCCTAATGCATTCTGTGAACCATTATGAAAAAATACAATAAAAGCAAAGGCTTTATCATTAGTAGCGGTTGGCCTCTTCGATGGAATATACAGACCTCTTAGACGTGAAGGACGTGCGGGTTGAGAGGCTATGTATTCTTTGAAGGACTCTATGTATCACTACCAGAATCGAAAGATCAAGTGTGAGTGATTGTGTTTTCTTTGTATGCGTGATTAGAGATTCACGTTCAAGATCAAACAACGACTTAAGACATTTGAGCAATGAGAGTGCTCGTAGAGGGGAACCAAGACGGGGTCTTGGATTCAGGGGGAGTCCCTGAGATATGTTTGCACCTGTAATAGTAGCATAGGGTAGTGATCTGTGTGATGATCACCAATACTAGTATGTTGTGACTTATTACTTCATAGTGAAACCTTTCCACTGGAAAATTGCCCCCAAACGAAGGTGAGTTAGTACCGAACTGGGTAAACAATCTGCTTGTCGTTGTTTACTGTGTTTATTGTGTTATTCATATATGCTCTAGTTGTTAAGAACATTGTCTCGACATTATTCTTGACATCTTGTCTGACGTAAGAAATCAGAATTTTAGTTGGTATCAGAGGAGGCACCTATATCTTTAGGTGAGTTCCTAGGCGTAACATTCTGATTGTCTAACAAGGAAAACACCAGAGAAAGAGGTTCAGTCAACCGTCCACCGACTCTGGATAAGAGTAACTATGGGTACTGGAAAGCTACCATGTGCGCCTTCTGAAATCATCGAAAACAAGACCTGGAAGGCCGTAATAAATGGCTGGAGTGCCCCATGCTATCAAGATGTTGAGTGAAATATTACAGGACCTAAACCTGGGACAGAATGGACTGACACCAAAGATGAGGCAGCCCTAGGAAATTCCCGAGCAATGAATGCTATCTTCAATGGCGTAGACAAGAATGTGTTCAGATTGATCAACACCTGCACTACTGCCAAACGTGCATGGGACATCCTGACTATTACAAATGAGGGAACCACCAAGGTTCGAGAACAGAAGCTCCAGTACTTAATAACGACTTTTGAAGCTCTCATCATGAGAGAAGATCAAACTGTATCCGAATTCAATGTACGAATTCGAGATCTTTCCAACGAATCTTACTCTCTGGGTGAACCAATGTCAGATGAGACACTTGTGAGAAAGACCCTAAGAGCCTTGAGTTCAAGGTTTAAAATGAAGATAACTGCTATCGAAGAATTTCATGACCTCAAAACCCTCTCTTTTGATGAACTAAAGGGGTCCCTAATGACCTATGAGCTGTCTCTACCAATTATTGACAAGAAAAACAAAAAAGTGACGTTCAAGGGTGCAACTCAAAAGTTAGCAGAGCAGACTTGCTCGAATTCGGATGATGACATTGATGCAACCATGGCTTTACTAACGAAAAACTATAACGAGTCATGAAGCGATTCAACAGGATGTTTAGGAAGAATGTCCCAGCGGATGGCAGGAAAAATGTTTCGTCGGATGTCAAGCACAAAGTTCCGCAGAAGGCTCAACGAAGTGGAAAATTTGACAGGGAAAATAGAGCTGGCGAAGGCAACAACGAAGGTAGAGGAATACAATGTCATGAGTACAAAGGATTCAGACACTACCAAAGAGAATTCCCTAATTACCTTAGGAGACAGAAAAAGGAGTCCGGTGCTACCTTGTCCGATGAAGACTCCGATGAGAATGACTCAGAGGAGATAAGCAACTTTGTCGCATGCACTGCCACTACTTCATCCTCTAAAACTTATCCTTCGGTTAATAATGATAAAGATGCTCAGTACATGCCACCTGATGAAGAATGGACTGATGATCAACTTAACGAAGCATATTGCACTCTCTATACCAAGTGGGTTGAGGAATCTCAAATTCTGGATAAACAAGATGCACAAACTATCGTCGAGCTCAAGAGAGAAGTCACCCGTCTGAATGGAGAAATTAACCTCATGACCAAATCGGTAAAAATGATGAATCCAAGCACTAGAAGTCTCGACCAGATTCTATCAATCGGCAAGCAGGCCAGAGATACGAGGGGACTTGCTATACACATAATGAGTCAATATTTCAGACCAAGTTTGTTCCAGAACAAGCCCTAATTGAAGAGAAGGAACTTCCTAAGCAACATTCCATGTCAGTTAAAGTGAAAAATGTCCCGACATCTGTCTCGAAAAACGTCTACCATACAGCTGCCGGGGTGACTCAGCATAGACAACAATCGTCTCGGACGCCTGTCAACAAACCGAAATGGATATGTCACTGATATGGTTGGAGGGGACACATTCGACCATACTGCTACTACCTCTATGGAAAAAGTCCCAAAGGACAGGACGACACCACACTCAGCCTAACACTTAGAAGTCTAGGTAGTTGGAATGGAGAAGAAAGGCTGAATCCTACCGAGTCAACATTGCCTATACCTCTGTGTGTGTCTCAACCAACACTGATTGGTATTTTGACAGTGGCTGCTCTCGTCACATGACAGGTATTCGTGAGTACTTAACAAACTTCAAGCCCTATACAAATGGTCATGTACCCTTTGGTGATGGGATCAAGGCTCGGATTATTGGCAAAGGACAACTACAGTATCATGGAGTATCATGCCTGACAGAAGTATTACTAGTTTAGGGACTAAAGGAAAATCTCATAAGTATTAGCCACTGTGTGACCTGGATCTTCATGTTGACTTCACATGTGAAGGGTGAAAGGTGAAGAATGTCGAGCAAGATGTCGTTATGCAAGGGTCAAGGTCACAGGACAACTGCTACATCTGGTCTTCTAACTCAAGCAACAAGGACTCCAATTGTTTAATCACCAAGGCAGTTGAAACCAAATTGTGGCATCGGAAACTTGGGCATCTAAATCTTCGAAGCATGCAAAAGGCTATTTCTGAACAAGCCATTGTTGAAGTCCCTGACCTGAAAATCTTGGAAGAAAAAATATGTGAGGAATGTCAAGTAGGTAAACAAGTTAAGATGTTGCACAAAAAGGTGCAACATATTACCACCGTAAGGGTTCTGTAACTTTTACATGTTGACCTCATAGGACATATGCAGGTTAAGAGTCTTGGAGGGAAACGATATGTATTCGTGTGTATTGATGATTATTCCAGGTATACATAGGTTGATTTCACTCGTGAGAAATCTGATACATTCTCCATCTTCAAGACACTATGTTTCCAAGTTCAACGAGAAAAGGGGACAAAATTGGGAAGATTGTTCGCCTACGTAGCGATCATGGGAGGGAGTTTGAGAGTAGCAAGTTTGTTGACTATTGCAACTCCGAAGGTATCTTTCACGAGTTCCCGACCCCAATTACTCTCCAACATAACGGAATTGTCGAGCGAAAGAATCGCACATTGCAAGAAATGGCTAGAGTCATGATGTTGGCTCAGAACATTCCCACCTACTTCTAGGCTGAAGCACTTAACACTGCCTGTCACATTCACAATCGAGTCACCCTACGCCTAGGTATGTCTATTAATCATTATGAATTGTGGAGCGGGATGAAACCGAATGTCAAGTACTTCCACATATTTGACTTTGTTTGCTATATTTTGCTTGATAGGGAACCACGGCAAAAATTCGAACCAAAAAGCGATGAAGGTATCTTCCATGGATATTCAAGGAAAAGTAGAGCATACCGAGTATTCTAAAAAAGGACCAATACAATGATGGAATCAATTAACGTGGTTGTTGATGATGATGGTAAGGATGTCACGACAAATGTCTCTGAGGAAGACGACACCCTAATGTGAAGTGCCTCTAAGGATGTGTAGAAAGATGTTACTGGAGGAATGAAGGAAGTTAGGAAGAATGTTGTTGATGGAACTGATAACCCGGATGTCAAGAAAGATGACAAAGACAAAATGACTGACATTATAAGTGATGAAGAAGTTCCGGAAAATAGAAACAGAAATCCTTCAAGAAGAATTCAGGCGAATCACCCAACGACTGGGATAATAGGAGATGTTGCTGAAGGCATTCGTACTCGTCCTAAAACTCCCGTCAACTATAGGGAAATGATTGGAAATTAATGTTTTGTATCTACAATAGAGCCCAAGAGCATCAACGAAGCAATCGAAGATGAATATTGGGTAAATGCCATACAGGAAGAACTGATTCAATTTTAGAAGAATCAAGTCTGGGAACTAGTGCCTAAACCTGATAACGTGAATGTTATCGGTACGAAGTGGATTTTTAAAAATAAATTCGACGAGCACGGAAACATCACGCGTAATAAAGCCAGGTTAGTTGCTCAAGGATATACACAGATTGAAGGCTTGGATTTCAACGAGACGTTCGCACCAGTGGCAAGACTTGAAGTAATCAGACTACTTCTTGGGATTGCCTACCACCTTCAATTCAAGCTATTTCAAACGGATATTAAAAGTGCATTCTTAAATGGTTATCTCAACGAGGAGGTATATGTGGCTCAACCCAAAGGTTTTGTGGATCTACATTTTCCTGAACACGTGTTCAAGCTCCGAAAAACTCTCTACGGATTGAAGCAAGCACCAAGAGCTTGGTATAAATGACTCACTAAGTTCCTTATACAAAGTGGCTACACTAGAGGGGGAGCAGACAAAAGCCTCTTTGTAAAGAACGAAGGTGTGATGATAGCCCAAATATATGTCAATGACATTGTTTTTGGTGGGATGTCGAAAAGAATGGTGGAACAATTTGCTCGACAAATGCAGTCTGAGTTTGAAATGATCATGGTCGGTGAACTCTTCTTCTTCCTGGGATTTCAAATCAAGAAAATGGAAGACAGCGTTTTTATTTCCCAGAGTAAGTACGCAAAGAACATTATGAGAAGATTTGGGTTGGAAAAGGCCTCTCACAAGCGAACTCCCGCAGCTACACATGTTCAACTCACAAAGGACGACTCAAGGGAAGCTGCTGATCAGAGCATGTACATGAGCATCATTGGGAGTCTCCTCTACCTCACATCAAGTCGACCAGATATAGCCTATGTTGTTGGTGTGTGTGCACGATTCCAAGCAAATCCTAAAATAAGTCATATGACTCAGGCCAAAAGAATAATAAGGTACATTGTTGGCACTGCTGATCTAGGTCTCCTATACACTTTTGATACTGCCTCCCCCCTTGTTGGGTACTGCGATGCAGATTGGGCAGGTAGCACAACAGATCATAGAAGCACGTCTGGAGAATGTTTCTACCTAGGCAATAACCTTATATCATGGTTTAGTAAAAAGAAGAATTGTGTTGCTCTATCCACTGATGAATCAGAGTACATCGCTGCTAAAAGTGGTTACACACAACTCCTATGGATGAAACAGATGTTGGTCGAGTATAATGTCCCGCAAGATGTTATGACATTATACTACGACAATGTGAGTGCGATCAATATTTCCAAATAACCGGTCAAACACAACAAGACAAAGCACGTTGATATTAGGCATCATTTTATTCGGGAGTGGGTGGAAAACAAGAAAATCGTATTGGAATGCATCCACACTGAAAAATAGTTAGAAGATATATTTATAAAAGCATTTGATTTGTACCGGTTTGAGAGCCCGAGATCGTCTTTTGGGGTATGTTCGATTAATCTCTGATAAGACAGTCGGTTGAGGGGGAGTTAAGTTGGTATCCTCTCTGAAAAACCCCAAACAATCCCAAAAAACTTGTTGGGCCCAAGCTGTCAAGGCCTGAGTTAAAAGGTTGCAACATTTGAATTTCCTTTATTGTTATACCGTCTCCTCTCACAGAAATCTATGAGTGCATATCGCTTTCCTTTTACTCTCAAAATTTAGGGCTATCAAATATGTTCAGTTCCGCCGAGTGAAGATGGTGAAGATAAAGAGCACCGCCAGTAAAAGGTCGAGCGGGAAGAAGATTGTCGGAAAAGGACCCCGAGACAGGATTATCGAGAGAGACGCTACTAAATACATAGGAAAAGTGAATCGTCATGGAGTGCGATTCCAAGGGTTAGCTGCTGCTAAGAACGCCGATGGTCAGGCCGGAGGTGCTAAGGCTGAAGCCCCCCCTGCCCCATTGTTTCCAAGTAACAAGCGAAAACCCAGATCGGGAAGTGCACCACTCTCCATGACCGATTTGACCGGACCAGTACGAGGAAGAGAGGGAAGTATGCCAAATGATGCTACTACCTCGACAAAGAAAGTTTCAGTGCATGCGGGTGAAGATGCACTTGAGAAAGATGTATTGGTCCCTCTCTTGCCGGAAACAGCTCCAGGGCCGCTCGAGGAAGAACAAGGTACCCATCCTTCCTCTGTGTCAAATACTGATAATTCTAGGAATATCGATCTCCTAGATTCGCTCTTAGAAAACATTGAGGCTCCTCTAGAAGAAGTGGTTGAAAAATTGATGAGTAAGGAAAAGGAGAATGAGAAGGATACTGAGATTGATGTTGAGGAGAATGTTGTAGAGGTAGGGTCTTGAAGAAATTGTTGAGGAAGAAGCTGTTCCTGTTGAGGAACTAAGTGTTAAAAATAATGATGTTGTGGAATTTGAAGTTAAAAATCATGTTGGTGAAGAAGTCATTGCTTCTATTGAGGAACATGAAGTTACTAAGAATGATACTGGTAGAAAAGTTACTGATTCTGCTGGAGTGGTGGGTGAAATCGCTGAGAAAATTGTCTATGATAATGTGGGAATGATAGCTAAGAAGGCTGTCTCGAAGGATGGCTCTAACAACGTTTCTGTCGAAGATGAAAAGGCTACCGCTGATGAGACCAGTGAGGCACAATTTGTTGATGATGATATCGCTGCAGATGACGCAACAGAAGTTGTGCAGGAAGTCCTAACATCCTTGAAAAGCACAATTAATGAAGAAGTAAGTCTCGCTGCAATGATGGAAGAAGAAAAGAATAAAAGGAAAAGTAGGAAGGAGGCACCAAAGAAGGCTGTAAATCAAAGTAAAGGGAAGAAGGTGAGGAGCCAAGAATCGGAGAAGAGGAGCAAAGGGAATAAACCCGTGCAATCCACAGGGAAGCTCATAGATGAAGATAATGAGGAGGAAGAAAGTGAGGAGGAAGAAAGTGAAGCACTGCTCATCAAAGAGGTCAAGTCTATTGCTGCTCAGAAATTGGCAAGGAATGTGCCCACTGTTCCCATCGACAATGTGTCATTCCATACAGTCGCAGGGGCTAACAGATGGAAATTTGTCTATCATCGGACAATATTTCAAGAAAAGGAACAGTCAACCGAAGCTCTCGGTCTGAAAGTGATAATGGACTTACTAGCGAAAACTGAATTGGTCAAAACGGTAACAAACATAGGTAACCACTATCCCCTTCTAGTTAAAGAACTTTTGGTGAATCTTCCTATTGCCTTTGATTCCCCTGAAGATTCATAATATGAAAAAGTGTTTGTTAGAGGAAAATTTTTTAATATCTTCTCTGACATTATTAATGCATACCTGGGGAGAAAAACTGTGCAACCCTGTAGTTACGACGGTTTTTGGTGATTGGCTTATTTTTAAGGAACTAGAAAAAATGTCATAAAGAATGTTGAAACATCATATGCAACATTCTGTGTTACATTGTTGACGACATCTCGGCAAACATCCTGATCGACGGAAATCAGGAAAGTCCAGATTCTGCAGAAAGCACGAATACGTTTAGGAAATTCCAGAACGTCTCCGATTCTGGAAAGAAGAAATACGGTGATTAAGAGGAAACCCATTAGGGTTAGTATTCATGCTCGATTGCTATAAAAGCTTAGGCTACCCCCTTAGCAATCGTGTGGTTCTTTTATTGTTTCCTAGCAATAATTTGCAAAGCTCTTAGACGTGAAGGTTTGCGGGCTGAGAGGTTGCAGATTGTGCTAAGGATATTGTGTATCACCATAACTATTGAGAGTTAGGTGATTGAGGGTTTACTGATCGCGTGAGTGAAGACTGCACGCAACCACAACGTTCAAACGACGACTTGAACCGACAGAGCAAGGCGATTGCTCGAAGAGTGGAATCAAGACGGAGTCTTGGATTCAGAGGGAGACCCTGAGATAGGTTGCACTGTAATAAGTAGCATAAAGTATGGATCTAGTAATGATCATAGGTACTTGTATGTTCTGACGAATTACTAATAAGTGAAACCTTTCCACTAGGCTGAGAGCCCCCAGACGTAGGTGACGTTGCACCGAACTGGGTAAACAATCTGCTGTGTCATTGTTTATTAAGCTTTATATTCATTTTCCTGCGTTATCCACATAAGAAGTTATACACGGTGTTATACCTTCATACATAACATTTTGTGTGGCATCTTGCACGACTATCTGATAAAAATTTCAAACCCGATCATATTCCTCACCTAGATCAAGTTTCCAAGGAGATCATTGGAAACACAAGCAGAGTCTGGCCTACCAAAGTATCTATAGCTACATCGGACTTAACGACAAAGTATTTCGTGCTATACTGGATAGGATTGGCGAATTGGGCACCCTCTACAAATGGGTCCCTGGTCAAGGCTGACCAGGCGATCCTCATCTACAAAATAGGTATGGGCTCCATTCTAAATTTTGGGTAGTTTGTTATAGACCACTTTGTGAGGCATGCTAGATTATTTGCTGTCAAAAGCCCTGTAGGGTTTGCTTCGCTTATCTCTGGTGTCCTCCTCCATCAACATCCATCTATCCTGAGGAGTACCGAAAAAGTGGGGAAGAAACCCAGTCATTGTGATAATCCATAAGTTTTTTGAAGGAAAGCATGCCCTGGATATTGTCAAGAAGAATGTTGAGCAGACAGCCAAGCCAAATGTCGAGACAACTGTCAAGAAGGATGCTAAAGCAACTGGAGAAAGTTCTAGTCATATTGTAGACATTGGTCCTATATATGGTGCCTTCCACAATGATGTCACCATGGACCTGACAAGCGATATCGCCACGATCAATAGGGACTTTGCCAACTTGCAAAAAGTGATCCAGAACCTGGGTGCACGGAAGAAGATTTGTGAGGGAATACTTGCCAAAATGCCTGCTCCTACTACAAAGGAAGAAGAAGATAACACCGGTTCTAGTGATAAAGAAGCCTCAAGTAGTGATGAGTCTGCTTGATTTAATCTCAAAAACAGTTTGTTTATGTTTTGTTCTAAGATGTGTTGCCTTGACGCTTATTCGACTCGCATGTACGAGTCGTTTTTTGACTCTTATTTGGGCCTGGGTCCAAATCTTTTTATTTTAATCTCTCTTCTAGGCATTTTTATTTTCTAAACGAAATGTTGTCTCTTTTTGAGGCAATCAGGGGGAGACATAGTCATGGTGGTGCACAAGACCATATAATGGTGAGATAAGACCGTAGTGGTGCACAAGGCCATAGTGGTGAGAAACATACAACAAGTTTTTTTTGTTTTGTGCATATGGGTGCTTGCCTACAAAAATTAGCCAAAGGGGGTGTTTGTTATTACGATGAATGTTGACTTATTTTTTAGTCAAGAAGGATGTCGACCGTATGATCAGGAAAGATGTCGAGATGTATGTTTCATTTCTTGCTCGACATTCTGTACGCCGAAGCAATGCATAGTTTCCTTAAATATGAAGATATTCGCGATTGTGAATCTGAAAGATCTCAAGCTATGTACAAGACTTTTGGGAAGTCTTGAATGTGTAATGATTCGGGAAATCTTCCTGCCGTGATAGAGATCCTGCAAAAATATTATGCGACAAGGATTTGGGAAACTAAGATCTCTAGGATTAAGGAAACCCTAATGCATTCCGTGAACCATTCTGATAAACTACTATAAAAGCAAAGCCTTCATCATTAGTAGCGGTTAGCCTCTTCGAGAGAATATACAGAGCTCTTAGACGTGAAGGATGTGTGGGATGAGAGGTTGTGTATTCTTGGAAGGACACTGTGTATCACTACCAGAATCGAAAGATTGAGTGTGAGTGATTGCGTTTTTTTTTGTATGCGTGATTGAAGATTCACGTTCAAGATCAAACAACGACTTGAGACATTCGAGCAATGAGAGTGCTCGTAGAGTGGAACCAAGACGGGGTCTTGGATTCAGAGGGAATCTCTGAGATAGGTTTGCAGTTGTAATAGTGGCATAAGGTAATGATTTGTGTGATGATCACCGGTACTTTTATGTTGTGACTTATTACTTCATAGTGAAACATTTCCACTAGCAAAGTGCCCCAAGACGTAGGTGAGTTAGCACCGAATTGGGTAAACAATCTGCGTGTCATTGTTTACTGTGTTTATTATATTATTTGTATCTGCTCTAGTTGTTAAGAACATTGTCTCGACATTGTTCTTGACATCTTGTCTGCGTAAGAAATTAGAATTGCATACCTAATTTTGTCATTTCTAAGGATTTGGGGATGCGAGGGTTATGTTAAGCGTCTGATTGTAGAAAAAATCGAGCACAAATATGATAAATGCATCTGCGTAGGGTATCCCAAGAAAACTAGGGGATACTACTTCTACAAATCTAGCAAGAGCAAGGTATTTGTTGCTCGAGAATGTGTCTTTTTGGACCTACTAGGGGATACTAGGGGATAATACAACTACTACACGTCAAGAACCTGTCATATATGGATTCTTGGTATTTGAGAATAATGACATGATTATCGTAGATCATGATGATCCTATAACCTTTTAAGAGGCCATGAATGTTCCTGACTCTGAGAAATGGCTAATGACCATGAAAGAGGAAATGCAATTCATGCATGATGATCAAATTTGGAACTTGGTTAACTGCACTAATGGTGTAAAAACCATTGGTTGCAAGTGGGTCTTTAAGGTGAACACTGATATGGATGGAAAACCTCGAACCTATAAAGCACGACTGGTTGCAAAAGGATTCAGACAAACTCATGGTATAGTCTATGACGAAACCTTCTCCCATTTGCGATGTTTAAATCAATCTGAATTCTTCTTGCCATAGCCGTATACTATGACTATGAAATATGGTAGAGGAATGTTAAAACTGTGTTCCTTAATGAAAAGCTAACCGAGGATATGTACATGACACAACCTGAGGGTTTTCGATCCGAAAAATGTAGGAAAGATTTTCAAGCTGCAGAGATCCATTTATGGATTGAAGCAAGCTTCTTAGAGTTATAATCTTCGCTTTGATGAAGCCATAAAGGAGTTTGGCTTTGATCAAAATACAAATTATTCTTTTGTATACAAGAAGGCTAGTGGGAGTGCAGTTGTCTTCCTAGTGCTCTATGTCGATGACATATTTTGGATTAGAAACGAAGTCTCCACCATGCAAGACACCAACGCATGACTTGAGAAATGTTTCTCAATAAAAGACTTTGGCAATGCGCATACATTTTGGTCATCAAGATATATAGAAATCGGTCTAAAAGGTTATTGGGCCTAAGTCAGAGCCTTATATAGACAAAGTATTGAAAATATTTTCAATGCACGAATCTAAGAAAAGATTCTTACTCATGAGACATGGCGTCAAGTTCAGCAAAACTTTGTGCCCTAAAGCACAAGATGAGCTGCGCAAGATGAACATGATTCCATATGCTTCGACAATTGGATCAATCATGTAGCAATGATTTGATTCCATATGCCTCAAGTTGTACCAGCAGATATCAGTCTAATCCCGTGAACAACGCTGGATAACAGTGAAAAACAGCCTCAAATACCTGAAAAGAACTAAGGATACTTTTCTTCTATATGGGGGTGTAGACGAAGAACCAGTACATCCACAAAACAGAAATAAATTAACGATTTTGATACACAACATTTGTGTGTCTGACAAAACAGAAATAAATTAACGATCTAGATACACAACATCTGGATGAAATAAACTCACGATCAATCATAATTACACATTTGTGCACATATAAAAAGTTTATTTGTTAAGGCATATTCTTGTATGATTGTGCACTATCAAGTGTGTCTATGTTTAACATGCATGTGGCTTTATTCAAATTTAGTATGGCCAGAAGATACAATACAAATTCAAATCACATTCATATTATGGTCTGGTTGTTCACTACAAAATGTGTCCATGTTGTACATGCGTGTTGCTTTACTCAAATGTAGTATGACTAAAAAATATAATACAAATTGAAATCAAATATATTATTATGGTATGGTTGTTCACTATGAAATGTGTCCCTTATCTGGATGATGAAGTTTATCCTTTGTTTGCATTACTATGGTCGTTAATATCCTCAACTAACCATGATAGCAGTATGTATGTCCATCTTGTATGAATATAGAACTGAAATATGATATGCATAAAAACATAACATTATTTTGAAGCATAAAAGACAATATTGAATATCTAAATAAGGAAACAAATTAATGGAATACAACTAATATGAAATTAAAAGACAATATCGGCTACTAACACATTAAGGAAGGGAGTCAAAGTTCATAGTAAGGACCAAATTAATATGGAATAAAACTTATTTCCTAACCGGTCTCTACGTCAAAGGGTTAGAGTTACTAAACTACCCTACTAAATCGATTTTTAAATGAAATTAGTTGACAAATCCCACAAGTGTGGGTTTATGATCAAATGATTAATCTAACGACCCACAAGTGTTCTAACGTTCTAAAAATAGATACATGTTCTCATATTCACACACACACACACAAATATATATATATACAAACTTATATAAAATATCCAAGTGTTCAAATCATGTGAAACCGTCGGATCTGAGATGCGCGTTATCTCATAGTGCGACACGTGGCAGGGTCCAACATGTTATACAACATTGCACTATATATAAGTCATGAAAGAATTGATAATAATTTTATTAATTATTACTTATTATTTTATTGGATTTCAATTATTTGTCTAAACTAATTTGAATACAAATGATAATAACAAAAAAAATTAATATGAATGATTAAAATGATAATAATAAAAGAATTTAATAATGATTTTGTTGAATTACAAGTTTTATTCTAAACTAATTTGAACATTTAATGATAATAACAATTTTTTAATATAAATAAATTTAATATCCATCAGGATTTTGTTGGATTACACATTTTCTTCCTAAACTAATTGGTTAATAATAACAAATAAACTTAATATTAATCAGAGTTTAATTGGATTGCAACTCTTTTTCTAAACTAATTTGAACACATGGTAATAATCACATATCTCTATTTATGATATGATTCATTAATAAAATAAAACGATCATTGTTTTTATCTATCACGGTAACTGGATTTTGATGAATTTTTTGATATTTTTTATTTTACAATATAATCTGTCATGTTGATTTTCACAATAGAAAAGATAGAGAGAGGTTCATATACATGACACTCTGCATGTCACGATTTATATCTAAACTGCATTTTCTCTCCAGGTGACATTTTTCAGCTCCATTTTTTTGTTTTGATTATTTCATAAGATAAACAAATAATAACTTGCATTGCGGGGTGCTACACCTAGTATGACATTAATGGCAGAATTCGAATTAGTTGACATGAATTTGAATGAATTAATGAGAAGGAGAGAAAAAAATGTTTAAATGCATTAATGGAATGTGCATGAATGGTTGTATTAATGAATTAATTTGAATGAATTAATGAAATGTGCATGAATGGTTGTATTAATGAATTAATTTGAATGAATTAATGACAAAATTAAAGAATTTGTATGAATTAATAAGAGGGAGAGAGAAAATGTTTAATGACATGATTTTTAAAATTTGACGGTGTTAAATTTAAATTAAAGAAAAATATAGCCGTAAAATAAAAATTCTCAACACACTTAAAGTAAATAAAAAAGTCAACTGTAGTTAGGTGAGAAAAATATAATGTCAAATTCATCTAGGTGAGATTATCCCTACTTTTTATTTTTTGCGGCTTCTTCAATCTCACTGTGAAGATTTGACACACACCATTTGTAGATGAAGTAATAGCCAAAGTAATTAAATTAATTTTAATCATATCAATTTATTCGCATGTCCCTCTATAAATACTCCTCCTCTTTGCTTACACTCTCATCATTCACTCAAAATGGCTTCTTTAACACCCGTGAACCTTCTCCCCGTCTTCATGGTGCTTACTGTCCACCATACTCATGCACGTGACCTCATCCACAAAGCAACTCAAGAGCTTGGTGATGATCATGACCCAGACAAGAACATGATAAACCCCAATAGTAACAACGAGGTTGCACCAGACAACAAAGATGTCATGACTCAACCCAATCAATCCCCTACTCTTGGAGTTCCAGGTGTACCTAGTGGCGGTTGGGGAATTCCTGGAGTTCCAAGTTTACCTAGTGGCGGTTGGGGCATTCCTGGAGTTCCAGGTTTACCAAGTGGCGGTTGGGGCATTCCTTGAGTTCCAGGTTTACCAAGTGGCGGTTGGGACATTCCTGGAGTTCCAGGCTTACCAAGTGGCGGTTGGGGTATTCCTGGAGTTCCAGATTGGCACAATCACGGAGTTTCGGATTTTCCCATTGGCGGCTGGGGCATTCCTGGAGTTCCAGGTTTACCCATTGGCGGTTGGGGTATTCCTGGAGTTCCAGGTTGGCACAATCACGGAGTTCCAGATTTTCCAATTGGCGGTTGGGGTATTCCCGGAGTTTCGGGGTTACCCATTGGAGGTTGGGGCATTCCTGGAGTTCCGGGGTTTCCTAATGGCGGTTGGGGCATTCCTGGAGTTCCAGGTTTACCTAGTGGCGGTTGGGGAATTCCTACCCTTACACCACCTCCGATTCAGGGAGTTCAGACCCCGCCGATTTCGGGAGTTCCTCCCCCACCGATTTCAGAAGTTTAGACCCCGTCGATTCCGGGAGTTCCTCCCCCATCAATTCCGGGAGTTCCTTCCCCACCGATTTCAACTTAATCCACTCCTTCTTTTCCCGTCCTCACACCACCTTCTATGGAATAGAAGAAAATGGGTCCGATTTTTTAAATTAGCATGTTAACTAATAAAGTATGAGGTTCTGTCTTTGTTATCTTGGATCACTTTTGTGTACTCTGTGTTATGTAGCTTGTTTTGTTAAGAAGAGTCTCGGGTCTGCTTCTTGTTTTGGGTCAGTGTGGTGTGAATGTTAAGAGATATCATGTACTTCTGTTTATTATAAATATATGGTCATGTATTGAACTTTCTTCGCATACTTCTTGTTGTGTTCCTATTATTTGAATAAAAAGTAATAAAGTATGATTGTATAAGCGGTTCGGCCAACCCAACACTAGTTCCCGTAATTGCACGATGAAGATTGAATTTAAATCGTTATTGAACGGAGCACGTGTCTCTCAAAACGACTCCATGAGATAAGAATCCCTATAAAATGACACTATTTTGGTGTGGTTTAAGTTTCTCAAAACGACTCCATGAGATAAGAATCCCTATAAAATGACACTATTTTGGTGTGGTTTAAGTTTCTCAAAACGACATCACTCAATTTCTATTCTTCAAGTATGATTTCCATTTGAGAAATCCAAGCACGCCGATCTGATTCCGCCATTGCGATTTCCTGATTATGGAGTCATGTTTTTATTGTGAAATTTTTTAGATTTTGGAAAAGAATTGAAGGGTAAGAGATTGCTCAATGTTATTAATTTGACATGGTTTGGTTCATTAAGCCTTGAATTCTTAGAATTAAGTTTAAATGAATGAATTAAGTATATATGGGACAAATAAGGTTAAAACCAAACCCTTTATTAGAACGTGAGAACTGACTTTTACCATTTAAAATAAGTGAATGTCCAATTAATTAAATATATAACACGAATGAATTAAATTGAGTTTAAATGAATGGATTAAAGATATACATATACATATAGGATCATGATCTAGTGCGAATCAGGAGGTCTTGTGCGAACATGTGAGAACCGTGTTTCCATTATTATGTCATATATTTCCATTATTAAGTCATGTATATCCACTATTATGTCGTGTATTTTCATACGCGTGTTTCTATTATGATGACATGTATTTCCATAACATTATTATGAAAGACTAAAAAAAATAAACAATAAAAACTTTTTTCTTCTTCTAATCCATCGGAACACTTTCCTTTCTAGGTCATTGAAAAATACACGTTTCCCTAGTTACATTTGGGTGGTTATCATAGGTTCTCACACGACTCTTGGTTCTCACATGAATGCGCCCTATATATATATATATATATATATTATGACAGACTAAAAAAAATAAATAATAAAAACTTTTTTCTTCTTCTAATCCATCGGAACACTTTCCTTTCTAGGTCATTGAAAAATAAACGTTTCCCTAGTTACATTTGGGTGGTTATCACAGGTTCTCACACGACTCTTGGTTCTCACTTGAATGCGCCCATATATATATATATATATATAGGGGCACATTCAAGTGCGAACCAGGAGGGCTGTGCGAACTGTGAGAACCAGCTGCTCGCATGTATTTCCTTTATTAAGTCATATATTTTAATAAAATAGTCAGTCGGTGTTTTCCATAACATCGAGGGAATTGTGTAACGAAGGGGTTTTCGGGTGTAATGAGGGGGACAAGTATTTTTCTATGGGAAATCACTGAATCTCGAAGAGGGAACGGTGTAATCAAGGGTTCCCCCAGGTTAAATGAGGGGGACGGGTATTTTTCTACATGAAATCAATGAACCTTTTCGGGGGAATGGTGTCACGAGGGGTCGTGTGTAACGAGGGGGGCGAATATTTTTCTATAGGAAATCATTGAATCCTATCGGAAAATTGTGTAACGAGGGGTCCCTGGGTGTAACGAGAGCTCTTTAGGTGTAAGAAGGGGGTTATAACGGGTTATGAAAATACATATCGTAATAATGAAAACACCGACTGACTTTTTTATAAAAATGCGCACACATGTGTCACCACCCAGCCGGTTCACACGGCGTAGTCTGATTCACATCAGATTATGACCATATATATATATATATATATATATATATATATATATATAGGGAAGCATTCTATTGAGATCAACCCAAATCGTTAGGACGTTAGAACAGTGGTTTTCCTTCGGGTTGGCTCCAATCCAACGCACCATATTAATTCATATTCTAGCGTGTGAATTGTTGTTGCGTGGTCATGGGCTGTTTGGATAATTGAATAATGTATTTAAGGCAACCGAATTGAAAAAAAAAGGAAGTGATTTAATTGTAGTCGCGGGAAAATCCTAACTACAATTAGATTCGATCCACATCTCATTAATAGGCGAAAATGGGGACAATCGTACAACGGAAAATAGAAATAAATTAATGATCTGGATACACAACTTCTACAGCAGTGAGCCAGATGTTGTGTATGTAGATAGAATATGCCGTGTATATTTAATATACATATTCTAGCCAAGAGTTACATTGGATGTAATTGGATAGGATATGTTTCCTACCTACATAGCTCGATTGGAGCAGTGAGCCTCCGTTCACTTCAATCGAGTGAATTATGGATCTTGGTTCAGAATTTATGTTTAGAATCTAGAAATAATTCCAGGTGAGTACACCTTTATGTTGCTGTTTTTCAGGGTGTAATTTTTTTTTTTCAATTGGCTACGCCTGAAACGTGCAAAATTTTCACTTTGCACTCAACCGCATGTCCCTCTATAAATGCTCCTCCTCTTTGCCTACACTCTCATCATTCAGTGAAAATGGCTTCTTTAACACCTGTGAAGCTTCTCCTTGCTTTCATAGTGCTCACTGTGCACCATACTCATGCACGTCACCTCCTCCACAAAACAACTCAAGACCTTGGTGATGATCATGGCCCAGAAGAGAACACGATAAAGATCAATGATCACCAAGACCAGTACAATAGTAACAACGAGGTTGCACCAGACAACAAAGATGTCATGACTCAACCCAATCAATCCCCTATTCTTGGAATTCCAAGCGTACTAGGGGGTTGGGGAATTCCTGGAGTTCCAGGTTTACATAGTGGCGGTTGGGGTATTCCTGGAGTTTCAGGTTTACCAAGTGGTGGTTGGGGCATTCTCGGAGTTCTAGGCTTACCAAGTGACGGTTGGGGCATTCCTGGAGTTCCAGATTTTTCCATTGGCGGTTGGGGCATTCCTGGAGTTCCAGGTTTACCCATTGGCGGTTGGGGCATTCCTGGAGTTCCAGGTTGGCACAATCACGGAGTTCCAGATTTTCCCATTGGCGGTTGGGGCATTCCTGGAGTTCCAGGCTTACCCATTGGCGGTTGGGGAATTCCTGGAGTTCCAGGTTGGCACAATCACGGAGTTCTAGATTTACCCATTGGTGGTTGGGGTATTCCCGGAGTTCCGGGTTTACCCATCGGAGGTTTGGGCATTCCTGGAGTTCCGAATTTACCCATCAGAGGTTGGGGCATTCCTGGAGTTCCAGGTTTACCTAGTGGCGGTTGGGGAATTCCTACCGTTACACCACCTCCGATTACGGGAGTTCAAACCCCACCAATTTCGGGAGTTCAGACCCCGCCAATTCCGGGAGTTCCTGCCCCATCAATTCCGGGAGTTCCTCCCCCGCCGATTTCAACTTTACCCACTCCTTCTCCCTTCCTCACACCACCTTCTATGGAATAGAAGAAAATGGGTCTGAGTTTTTAAATTAGCATGTTAATTAATAAAGTATGAGATTCTGTCTTTGTTATCTTAGATCACTTTTGTGTACTTTATGTTATGTAGCTTGTCTTGTCAAGAAGAGTCTTGGGTTTGCCTTTTATTTTTGGCCAGTGTGGTATGAATGTTAAGAGATATCATGTACATGTGTTTATTATAAATATATGGACATGTATCTAACTTTCTTTGCATGCTTCTTTTTGTGTTCCTATTATTTGAATAAAAAGGAATAAAGCATGATTGTATACACGGCTCGGCGAACCCAACACTAGTTCCCGTAATTGCATGGCAAAGATCGAATTTAAATCGTCATTGAACGGAGCACGTGTCTCTCACACGACTTCATCGGATAAGAATTCATATAAAACGATACTATTTTGGCGTGGTTTAAGTTTCTCAAAACGACATCACTCAACTTGTATTCTTCAAGTATGATTTTCATTTGAGATCCAAGCACGCCGATCTAATTCTGCCATTGCGATTTTGCGATTCTAGAGTTGTGGGTTTGATTTTGCAATTTGTTTAGCTTTTGGAAAAGAATTGAAGGATTAGAGATTGTTCTGTGATGCTAATTTGACATGGTTTGGTTCATTTAGCCTTGAATTCTTAGAAATGACTTTAAATGAATGAATTAAATATATATGGGAAAAATATGGTGAGAGCCAAACCATTTGTTAGAACATGAGAACTGACTTTGACTATTGAAAATAAGTTAATGTCCAATGAAAATTGTGATATCGAATGAACATGAATTGTTATGGGTTCGAAAGAATGCCATAATGACGCTTTCGCCCCCATAATCTTTGGTTTTGTATCTTGGTTTGAGCTTAGTGTGCGAGTATTAGGAACTTGTGATGCTGTGAGACCTTTTGTGGCATGTGCAGGGCATTAGCGGGAATTTAACCCTAAAGTTTGGTGGTCGAGTCGAGAGAAGTAGAGCCAGAAAAGTGGGAACAGTGGGAGACTCCGCTCGAGCCTCTAGAGCGGAGGCCACAATTCCGATCTCCCCTCCGGAGCGGCACGACCAGAAGAGGGAGTTGTTGAGAGACCCTCCGATGGAAACTCCGGACTGGAGGGAAAATCGGAGGCTCACCCTCCGATTCGTCATCCGGTAGCGGAGGCAAACCCAGATTCAGTTACAAGCCTCTAGACCAGAGTCCTGAGCGGAGGCCCTCGGATTTTCGAATTATTAGAGTCTCACATCCTCATGTTTTAGAGGACTTGACTTGGACTTGAACTTTTTGACTCTCAAGACTTGGGGAACGCTTAGGAGACTTGTGGAGCTCGTTTTAGGGGGATTTGTGGCCACTTTTGGCTCTAGATTCATCTTCACTTGGAGAGAGTTTTGGGTGCATGAATATTGAAGCTAGAAGAGCCATTGGAGAAGGAGCTAGAGCTTGGAGGAGGACCTTCTACACCTTCCATGAACCTTTCTTCTCCCTTCTACTTGTTTTTAGTTTTGAAACTTTTAATTCACTTGTAATTACGTTAGTTTCCATGGATTGTATTTGTTTTGGTTTGATTTTGCTTAAAGTAGCCATGGTGGAGGGCTAAAATCCTCAAGCATGGATGCTTGACATTGTTGACATGGTTTGAACGTTAATCAAGGTATTAGTTCTAGGTGAATTGGTGTGTTGATGTGGATTGCTTGAGTTTGCATGTGATTGTTCATGGTTGAATGTGTAGGATAGATATATTCTATGTTGAAGGTCGAGGATAGTTTGACCTTGGTCGATTCATTGATTCTCGAGAGAGACGGTGAGTTGATGGATCTAGGTAATCCCGAGGGTTGCTGTTCGAAGCCGGTGACTATTAGTGAATAATCGTCGTGCTTAGTGCGGGTTGAGTTAGAATCGATCTCGAGAGAGTCGTGCACATCTCAATTTTGGTTGATTTCAAAGTCGAGAGACGAAATTGACATTAGGATGGTCACTATCATTACACACAATTTGGTGTTGATTGCATGAATGCTTGTTGTCATTGTGAAATTGCCATGAATTAGCTACTTGTGAGCAATTATTTAGGTTAAGGACCGAACTCCGAGAGGATAGGACTTAGTTGATCAAACATTCATCGCGAGTGTAGACTCGTAGTCTAATATTGTCGGTCTAAGTGCGGTGATACTTTGCAATTGATCTCGAGAGAGTAAAGAGCGAAATGTCACTCCGCTAAACTCAATGTCGAGAGACGAGTTTAGTAGGGTAAGGCATAGAATAATCACAACCGAACCTAGAATTATACCATAACCTTGAGTTCCGGGAGTTCCTTCCCCACCAATTCCTGGAATTCCTCCCCCGCCGATTTCAACTTTACCTACTTCTTCTTTTCCCTTCCTCAAACCACCTTATATGGAATAGAAGAAAATGGGTCTGGTTTTTAAAATTAGCATATTAATTAGTAAAGTATTAGGTTCGGTCTTTGTTAACCTGGATCAATTTTGTGTACTCTGTGTTATGTAGCTTGTCTTTTTAAGAAGAGTCTCGGATCTGCTTCTTGTTTTGGGTCTGTGTGAAGTGAATGTTAAGAGATATCATGTACTTGTGTTTATTCTAATGTATGGACATGTATCTAACTTTCTCTAGATGCTTCTATTTGTGTTCCTATTATTTGAATAAAAAGGAATAAAGTATGATTGTATACCAGCTCGGCCAACCCAACACTATTTCGATGAAGATCGAATTTAAATCGTCATTGAACGGAGCACGTGTCTCTCAAACGACTTCATCAAATGAGAATCCATATAAAACGACACTATTTTGGTGTGGTTTAAGTTTCTCAAAACGACATCACTCAACTTCTATTCTTCAAGTATGATTTCCATTTGAGATCTAAGCACGCCAATCTGATTCCGCTTTTGCGATTTCGTGATTATGGAGTCATAGTTTTATTGTGCAATTTTTTAAATTTTGGAAAAGAATTGAAGGGTTAGAGATTGTTCAATGATGTTAATTTGACATGGTTTGGTTCATGAATGTTCAATTAATTAAATATATACCACGAATGAATTAAATTGAGTTTAATTAATAGATTAAATATATACATATACATATAGGATCATGATCTGGTGCTAATCAGGAAGTCTTGTGCAAACCTGTGAAAACTATGTTTCCATTATTATGTCATGTATTTTCATTATTAAGTCATGTCTTTCCATTATTATGTCGTGTATTTTCATTCGCGTATTTCCATTATTATGACATGTATTTGCATAACATTATTATGGCAGACAAAAAGAATAAAAAACTTTTATGTTCTTCTAATCCATCGTAACACTTTCCCTTATAGGTCATAGAAAAATACACGTCTCCCTAGTTACATTTGGGTGGTTCTCAAGAATTCTCACACGACTCTTGGTTCTCACTTGAATGTGCCCACATACATATATATAGGGACACATTCAAGTGCGAACTAGAAGGGTTGAGTGAATTGTGAGAACCAGTTGTTGGCGTGTATTTTATTTATTAACTCATGTACTTACATAAAATAGTCAGTCGGTGTTTCCATTATTATGACATGTATTTCCATAACATCGGGGGAATTGTGTAACGAGTGGGTTCTCGGGTGTAACGAGGTGGACGAGTATTTTTTTTATAGGAAATCTGTTGCTACGTTTAATAGTTGGCATGATTTTTTAGTGCAAAAGTAAGAAGTCGAGTAACATGTTACATGACATGTGGAGCGACTTGTTACGAGCAGAAGATTAGGAAATTCTGAAGCTTTCCTATTTCGACGAAGCTTGGAGCGAAAGAAGAAAGGCGCCACGAAGACTTGGAGCGCAAGAGAGTGACGTCGACAAGTCAGACGACTTCCAGCTGGCAGTTACACGTCAGCGAAAGGCGGCAACTATACTTGCCTGATTTATTCAGGAAGTCAGAACAGGCAAGACGACTTCCAGCTGTCATGGAAGACGGCAACAACTTGCCTGACTTTCCTGTTCCGAATCCAGGAGGGATTAGGAATGGGAGCTGCTATAAAAAGCCCTTGGCTTCCCATTAGCAGATTATCCGTTCTTGTTCTAACACCTGCAAGATTTCTCAGAGCTCTTAACCGTGCACCATCGGCGTGTTGAGAGGCTGATGAATATTCGCTAAGAACGGACCTTTTGCTCCGATCAAACCTTGAGTCGCGAAGACTAAGTGTTTAGGTCGGTTAGGGTTTTTTTTTGTGATTGAAGATTCACAACTCCGTCCAAGAAGACAACGACACCGAGCATAGGCTTGCTCGAAGGGTGGAATTGAGCGAATCTCAAAGACAGGGGGAGAGGCTCCTGGTCGAGGTGATTCACGGTGAGATCTATAGTAGCTTAGGACAATAGCTTGTGCGATAGCTAGTTGGGCTTGAAGTTGTACTATTGACTACCTGATAGTGAAAAACCTTTCTACTGGCAAAGTACCTCCAGACGTAGGTGCGGAGTCACCGAACTGGGTAATCATCTCTGGTGTCGTGATTATTATTTGTCTATTACTTTTCTTACTGTTTCCACAAGAAGTCGATACACAAGTTACAGACTTTGTGTTCGACTTCCTGACTCGGCTACGATTCAGAATTTCAATTGGTATTAGAGGAGGCACCTTAATCTCTTAGGTGATTTTCCTGTAAAAATTTGAGTAGCTAATATGGATTCAAAGGAAGGAGGATCTGTCAATCGTCCGCCGGTACTCGACGGAACAAACTATAGTTATTGGAAAGCACGAATGTGTGCTTTCCTGAAGTCCCTCGACAGCAAAACCTGGAAGTCTATCATCAATGGCTGGGAGGAACCTTACTATTCTGATGCTCATGGAAATCAAACCAGCATCAAACCAGAAAAGGAGTGGAGCATGGAAGAAGATGAAGCCGCCCTAGGTAATCTCGTGCACTCAATGCTATCTTTAATGGAGTAGACAAAAATGTGTTTCGACTTATCAACACATGCACAAGTGCCAAAATTGCCTGGGACACACTTGCTGTGGCTTACGAGGGTACTTCTAAAGTCAAAGAACAGAAGTTACAGTACCTCACGACTAACTTTGAGGCTCTGACCATGAATGACGACGAGACTATTGCGGAATTTAATGTGCGCATCAAGGATCTGGCCAATGAACCATATTCACTTGGCAAGCCTATGACCGATGAAGATTTGGTCAGAAAGACACTGAGAGCCCTAAGTCCCAGATTCAAGATGAAGATCACCGCCATCGAAGAAGTCCATGACTTAAAGACACTAAAGTTTGATGAACTCATGGGCTCACTAATGACTTTTGAGCTCTCCCTACCTCCTATTGAGAAGAAACTTAAAGGCGTGGCTTTCAAAAGTTCTAATCAGAAGAACTCAACACACTCTGAGTCGGATAGTGACATCGAGAAAACTATCGCCATGCTGGCCAAAAACTACAACAGAGTCATGAAAAGATTTGGCCAGATGACAGGAAGAAAAGTCACCCGAGAAGTCAAAGACAAGCCACAGCACAAGTTTCAGAAGCTCGACATCACAGCTAATGATGGAGGACGAGGAGAACGATCAGGTAAAGGCGCTCAGTGCTTTGAATGTGAGGGGTATGGACACATACAGAGAGAATGTCCCAACTTCTTAAAGAAACAGAAGAAGGGATTCAATGCCTCTCTAACTGACGATGAAGATGAGAAAGACAGTGACCTTGAGCATACAAGTAACTATGTGGCTTTCACTTCCTCCACAATAGATCAACCAGCGGAAAGATCAAAGAAGTATGACTCTGATGATGAGCTATCCGATGAGACTCTCAATAACGCGTACAACGAATGGTATGTCAAGTGGCTTGAAGACTCTCAGGTAATCGAAAAACAGAACGCTCTCATTCTTACTCTCAATGAAGACAAGTCAAGACTTCTTGAGACGACTATTGATCTCAAAAAGAAAGTTGCTCGACTAAAAGGCGAGTTAGAGCAGGTCACCAAGTCTGTAAAGATGATGAATCCAAGTACTGATACTCTGGACCAAATACTTTCGATCGGGAAACCATCAAGAAATATGGAAGGTCTTGGATATTCGAAAGAAGCCTCATCATCGCACACCATCTTCGTTCCTCAGAAGTCTGTCCCCCAGAAGTCTCGCCAGAAGTCTCCTAACTTCACGGCTGACCAAGCGACCAAAAAGTCTTCTACCCTGGCCGCGTCAAAAACCCAGAACGAAAGACATAACTAGGTTTGTCATCACTGTGGACGAAGAGGACATATTCGACCCTTCTGCTATCAGCTATATGAGAAGAGCTCGGTCAAGAAAAGGACCACCGTCAAGAAAAGCCAACCTCGGAAGGAATGGCAAGTCAAAGAGGTCAACTATCGAGCTAACATTGTGTACACCGCTTTAAAGACCTCAACCAGCAACGATTGGTACTTCGATAGTGGATCCTCTCGACATATGACGGGTAATAGCTCCTTCTTGGTCACTTTAACACCATGCACAAACAGCTTCGTCACTTTTGGAGATGGTGTAAAAGCTAGAGTGCTAGGGAAAGGAAAACTCAATCTTCCAAACTCTCCATGTCTGAAAGAAGCTCTGCTAGTAGAAGGCCTCACAGCAAACCTCATCAGCATAAGCCAAATATGTGATTTAAATCTGGATGTCCACTTCACTCGTGACAAGTGCTCGGTCAAAAACGAACAATAGAAGGAAGTCATAATAGGCCACAGGTCCCTTGACAACTGCTATCTATGGTCTCCAACAGTCAGTACCGTGCCAACCAAGGGCCTTTTATCCAAAGCTCAAGAGACAAAACTATGGCATCAAAAACTTGGTCACATCAATTTGAGGAGTATGCACAAGATTCTCTCTGAAAAGGCGATCATGGGAGTTCCCAACCTCAAGATCATTGAAGGAAAAATCTGTGGAGAATGCCAGATTGGGAAACAAGTCAAGACGTCACACAAGAAGGTACAACATCTTACTACTTCTCGTGTTCTAGAACTTCTTCATGTTGACCTTATGGGACCCATGCAAGTAGAAAGTCTAGGAGGGAAGAAGTACATATTTGTATGTGTAGACGACTTCTCAAGGTACACATGAGTAGATTTCATTCGAGAGAAGTCAGATACCTTCTCAGTCTTTAAAGCCTTATGTCGAAGAGTTCAACGAGAAAAGGGAGAAGTTATTGGGAAAGTCGTTCGACTTCGGAGCGATCATGGAAAGGAATTTGAAAACATCAGCTTCGCAAACTTTTGTGATGCTGAAGGAATCGCCCATGAATTCTCTGCTCCCATCACTCCTCAGCAAAACAGAATCGTTGAAAGAAATAATCGCACTCTTCAAGAGATGGCAAGAGTCATGATGTTAGCCAAAGACATCCCGCAACACTTCTGGGCTGAAGCTTTGAATACGGCATGCCATATTCATAATAGAGTGACTCTTCGCCCTAGAACTTCGCTCACTCTTTATGAAATATGGAGGGGGAGAAAGCCAAATGTCAAATACTTCCACATCTTTGGATCGGTCTGCTACATACTCGCAGATAGGGAACCTCGACGCAAGTTGGACCCTAGAAGCGACGAAGGCATCTTCCTTGGATACTCCAGAAATAGTCGAGCGTTTCGGGTATTCAACAAACGCACCCGGACTATCATGGAATCCATCAATTTCGTAATTGATGATGACAATAACGAGCAAACAAGTGACGAGGACGAAGAAGTCCTGAATCTCTCAGGAGAAGTCAGACCAGAGGTCAGAAAAGAAGCCAGACCGGATGTCAGACCAGAAGTCAGACCAGAGGTCAAGAACGATGAGCACAACAAAGAGTCTGAAGACGAAAGCCAAATCATCCCGGATGAAGAGGCAAATCCTACAAGGCAAAGAGCTCCGTCAAGAAGAATTCAGAAGTATCATCCACCCAGGGATGTGATTGGAGACATTAATGAGGGAGTTCAGACTCGATAAAAAGCATCTCTTGACCGCCAAGAACTGATAGGTAACATGTGCTTTATTTCCAAAATTGAGCCAAAGAATATACAAGAGGCCATCAATGATGAATACTGGGTCTGCGCGATGCAAGAAGAATTGGTTCAGTTTGCAAGGAATGGAGTCTGGGAACTTGTACCCAAACCTGACAATGTCAATGTCATCGGGAAAAAATGGATATTCAAAAACAAATCTGACGAACAAGGAAACATCACTCGAAACAAAGCGAGACTGGTGGCTCAAGGGTACACACAAGTCGAAGGAGTCGACTTTGAAGAAACCTTTGCTCCGGTAGCCAGACTGGAAGCCATACGACTTCTTCTCGGCATCGCATGTCATCTGCGCTTCAAACTTTATCAGATGGATGTAAAGAGTGCCTTCCTTAATGGAAATCTAAACGAAGAAGTCTATGTAGCCCAACCAAAGGGATTCGAAGACCATGACTCTCCGCACCATGTCTACAAGCTAAAGAAAGCTCTCTACGGTCTCAAACAAGCTCCACGAGCATGGTATGAACATCTTACCCAATTCCTTGTACAGAATGGCTATATTCGAGGGGGAGTAGACAAAACTCTCTTTGTGAAGAAGGAAGGAAAGGACATCATAATAGCTCAAATATATGTCGACGACATTGTATTTGGAGGGAAGTCAGACAAGATGGTGGAACGCTTCGTTCAACACATGCAGTCTGAATTTGAGATGAGTATGGTCGGTGAGCTCACATATTTCCTAGGCTTCCAGATCAAGCAGATGTCAGATGGAATATTTATCTCCCAGAGCAAATACGCAAAGAACATTGTCAAGAAGTTCGGGTTAGAAAAGGCTTCGCACAAGAGGACTCCTATTGCCACAGATGACAAGTGCACGAAGGACGAGATGGGAGAACCAGTTGATCAAAGTCTTTATCGAAGCATAATAGGAAGTCTCCTCTATCTGACAGCAAGTCGACCCGACATTGCTTATTCTATGGGAGTCTGTGCTAGATATCAAGCCAATCCAAAAGTCAGTCACTTAGCTCATGCAAAGAGGATCATAAGGTACATCTCAGGAACCTCTGAATTGGGATTACTATATTCCTTTGATACCTCTCCTACTCTGGTTGGATATTGTGATGCTGACTGGGCGGGAAGCACACCAGATCGAAGAAGCACCTCTGGAGGTTGTTTCTACCTGGGGAACAACCTTGTATCATGGTTCAGCAAAAAGCAAAATTGTATTGCTTTGTCTACTCCTGAGTCCGAATATATCGCAGCTGGAAGTAGCTGTACTCAGCTTCTTTGGATGAAACAAATGTTGGCAGAATATGGAGTCAAGCAAGAAGTCATGACTTTGTTCTGTGACAACATCAGTGCAATCAACATCTCGAAGAACCCAGTGCAGCATAGCAAGACAAAGCATATTGACATCAGGCACCACTTTATTCGAGAGCTTGTAGAAGACAAGAAAATAAACCTCGAATACCTACCCACTGAGAAACAAGTCGCTGACATCTTTACAAAAGCATTAGATACTAAAAGGTTTGAAAGTCTGAGGTCAACCCTCGGACTTTGCTGTCTAGAATAGCCAGAAGTCAAGCAAGAAGAGGAAGAGCTTTTAGTTGATTTTACTCTTTCTCTCGATCAGGACCAAACAGAGTCCAAAAAATCAAGCCGGGCCCAAATCCTTTTATCAAAAGCCCGTTAGTCCTTTTTGAATTTTGGGAATGATTACGATCTGACTATCCACTTATCAGAAATCATTCTGTTCAACTCCCACAGAAATCTCCTCTAAACGAGGACTTGGAAAAGGAAGAAAGTTCCCTTATCGCCCCGAACACTGATTCAGGGCGTGATGATAATCCTGAAGTCATTCCAGAAATCACTCAAACTTTAGAGGAACCTGTCAAAGAAAGTGTCGATATTGAAACCATGGAAAAGGAAGAAGCTGTGCCCAAGAGGGCTGTGAGAAGGAAACTACCAACACAAATGTTGGTTGATGAAGAAGAAGAACCTCAAGTTCAGAGAAGATTGACCCCAAAGAGAAAGGCAACAGAAAAAGGAGAAGCTTCGGCGTCCAAACAGCCGAAGAAGTCAAGAAAGAAGTCAGTAACCACAGCAGCAACCTCTGTCCTTGAAGAAAAAGAATCTGAAGAAGAAGACACCCTAATTGTGCTACCATAGGTGAAGAAGACATTAGGAGGGCAGAAGCTCCCCAAGTATGTACCGAAGGCACCCACAGACAACGTCTCTTTCCACTCTGTAGACAATGCCGTTAAGTGGCAGTATGTCTATCAACGGAAAATTTATCCAGAAAGAGAACTCTCCACTGAAGCACAAGGGATAAATACGATTGTAGAGCTTATTCGTAGAGTTGGCCTGACCAACACGGTCATAAATATTGGCCCATTCTACCCGACTTTGGTTAAGGAGTTTATTGTCAATCTATCAAGCGAGTTCGATGACCCTGCAGATGCTGAATACCGAAAGGTGTTTGTTCGGGGGGAATGCTTCGAAGTCTCTGCCTCAACCATCAACACATACCTTGGCAGAGATGACCCAGAAGTCACTCCGGAAGTCCCGCACTTGGACAAAGTAGCGGTCGAAATAACCGGAGGACGTAAGAAGGGATGGCCAGTCAAGAACACCATTGCGGCAACCGAGCTCACAGCAAAATACTCTATTCTCTACCGCATCGGTCTGGCTAACTGGGCACCCTCTACGCATGGGTCAAGCATCAAAACAGAGCTGACAAAACTCATTTACCAAATAGGTACGCAGTCTCCCATTGATTTTGGCGCTTACATTATTGACCATCTAGTTAAGCACGCCTAATCATGTGCAATCAAACTTCCAATTGGGTTCCCTTCGCTAATCACTAGTATCCTTCTCCAACAATGTCCTAACATTGTCCGAGAGTCGGATATTCCGGGTAAAAAGCCACTGCCTCTAGCCATCAATCTCAAGAACTTTGAAGGGCAACAGTTGAAGGACCTTGGACTTCCTATGGCCAAAACTCCAGGAGCTGGATCAAGCTCTCGTCCCTCAGGACCAATTGGCGCTAGGATGCAGGAAGAATTGGTGGAAGTGTTTGCTGATTTGGAGAAGTCAATTGCCACGCTCTCAACTCGCAAAGTCGCCTGTGAAGTCCTTCTAGAAGACCTCCGATCTGCTGCTGCTGCTGCTACTGTTGAAGAAGAAGATAACGACTCCACGTCGTTTTAGTAATTCTCTGAAATTTGCTATGATATCTTTGTCCCACACACACTTTTAAATTCTCGGGGGTTTGTCCGAGTTAGTTTCCGCACAATTTGACTGTTTATTTTTGGGATATTTGCTCTTGATTGAGCTGGATTTGAGCTCATGTTTGAGCTGTTTATTTGCTCAAGGTGTGAGTTGGTTTTCTTTTATCCTGCTGTTTGGTCAAATTTAGTTATGAGATTGCCTTTGGCAATATTATTAGACAAACAGGGGGAGATAAATGTACGCCAAGAGTTACGCCAGAAGTCGCGCCGAAAGTTGTACATAGAAGTCGCTGTTCCAGAAGCCACTCAAGAAGTTAAGCTCCAGAAGCTGCTCCAGAAGATACACTAGAAGCCGCACAAGAAGTCGCATCGGAAGTCATGAAACTTGCTGTGTGCGTAACTGCCTCAAGGTGACGACGATGTGCCTACTTGGAGTAAAGAAGTCACATCACTTGTTGTGCGTAACTGCCACAAGATAAGTCACTTGTTGTGCGTAACTGCCTCAAGATGACGATGGGCTTACAAAAAGGTGTTTGCCTAAAAAATTGCCAAAGGGGGAGATTGTTGCTACGTTTAATAGTTGGCATGATTTTTTAGTGCAAAAGTAAGAAGTCGAGTAACATGTTACATGACATGTGGAGCGACTTGTTATGAGCAGAAGATTAGGAAAGTCTGAAGCTTTCCTATTTCGACGAAGCTTGGAGCGAAAGAAGAAAGGTGCCACGAAGACTTGGAGCGCAAGAGAGTGACGTCGACAAGTCAGACGACTTCCAGCTGGCAGTTACACGTCAGCGAAAGGCGGCAACTATACTTGCCTGATTTATTCAGGAAGTCAGAACGGGCAAGACGACTTCCAGCTGTCATGGAAGACGGCAACAACTTGCCTGACTTTCCTGTTCCGAATCTAGGAGGGATTAGGAATGGGAGCTGCTATAAAAAGCACTTGGCTTCCCATTAGCAGATTATCCGTTCTTGTTCTAACACCTGCAAGATTTCTCAGAGCTCTTAACCGTGCACCATCGGCGTGTTGAGAGGCTGATGAATATTCGCTAAGAACGGACCTTTTGCTCCAATCAAACCTTGAGTCGCGAAGACTAAGTGTTTGGGTCGGTTAGGGTTTTTGTTTGTGATTGAAGATTCACAACTCCGTCCAAGAAGACAATGACACCGAGCATAGGCTTGCTCGAAGGGTGGAATTGAGGGAATCTCAAAGACAGGGGGAGAGGCTCCTGGTCGAGGTGATTCACGGTGAGATTTATAGTAGCTTAGGACAATAGCTTGTGTGATAGCTAGTTGGGCTTGAAGTTGTACTATTGACTACCTGATAGTGAAAAATCTTTCCACTGGCAAAGTGCCCCCAGACGTAGGTGCGGAGTCACCGAACTGGGTAATCATCTCTGGTGTCGTGATTATTATCTGTCTATTACTTTGCTTACTGTTTCCACAAGAAGTCGATACACAAGTTACAGACTTTGTGTTCGACTTCCTGACTCAGCTACGATTCAGAATTTCAAAATTAGTGAATCCTGAAGAGGGAATGGTGTAACGAGGGGTCCCCCAGGTTAAACGAGAGAGACGGGTATTTTGTCTACATTAAATCAATGAATCATTCCGGGGGAATGATGTCACGAGGGGGACGAATATTTTTCTATAGGAAATCATTGAACCCTATGGGGAAAATGGTGTAACGAGTGGTTCCTGGGTGTAACGAGAACTCCCTGGGTGTAACAAGGGGTTATAACAGGTTATGAAAATACATATCATAATAATGGAAACACCGAATGGATGTTTTTATGGAAATACGTACACATGTGTCACCACCCAGCCGGTTCACACGGCGTAGTCTGATTCGCATCAGATCATGACCCTATATATATATATATAGTAGGTATCAAATGCAAACCAGGAAAAAATTTTCAAACGTCCAAACTCTATAACATGTAGTGTAATGTTGTATAACTATGCAGAACACGTAGTGCAATGTTGTATAACATGTTGGACTTGTGCGAAATTGAAGCAATGTATAACATGTAGTGCAACGTTATAAAACTGACACGTGTTGCAATTTAAGATAACGCGCGTCTCTGATCCGACGGTTATACATTAGTTTGGACATTTTGGGTGAGTTTGTATTAGAGTTCATCCCTATATATATATTGAATATGCCGTGACCCGGATGTTGTGTATGCAGATAGAATATGCTGTGTATATTTAATATACATATTCTAGCCAAGAGTTGCATTAGGTGTAAATTGGATAGGATAGGTTTCCCACCTACATAACTCGATTGGAGCAGTGAGCCTCCGTTCACTTCAATCGAGTGAATTATGGATCTTGGTTCAGATTGTATGTTTAGAATCTAGGGATAATTCCAGGTGGCTACACATATATATTGTTGTTTTTCAGGTGTCCCCCCTAAATTTTTTTTAGTTTGCTACGCTTAAAATGTGCAAAATTTTCACTTTGCACTTTCCATCCAATTCTGTTAGTTTTTAACATTTTTTACATATGAAATGACCAAAATGCCCTCACTTATCCTTCTAATTTTCAAACACATGCACCATCTTTTTTTTGGCCTACCTCTTCCCCTAAAACCACTGGGGCTTTTAGACCCACTGCTAAATTAAATTACAACAAATAATAATTTGCCTCAAGATTAGAGATTTAATCAAACAAAAATGAAAATTAAGGATACTCAAAGTTTTATTATTTTTTTGCATAAGTACACTTAAATTTAAATTGTTTTTTCAGTACATCCAAATTCTATTTGTGTTCATTTAGACACCTAATATTAGAAAGAAAATAACTTGAGTGTACAAAAAATTCAAGTTAGGTTAATACTTGTGTGTCAAAGTAAGAAACGTGTTCTTTAACAGAATAAATTTACACCTACTTATAATATACGAGAAAAGAGGAGTGCGATTTTATAAAGTTAAAGAGTGAGAAATGAATAGGTTTGGACAACAAGGATGGACCCTTTCTTTATTAATGAAAGAGAAGCAAACTAATTAATAGACATACCAAATGCAGAGCCAATCAATCATATACCAGAGACATACCAAATATGAATTTAATAATTTTAGCAAGTTCTTCTATGTAATATATACATTTAGGGTTAATTTACAAATTACTATATTTAGTTGAGTATTTTTATAAATTATTATAATTATTTTAAAAAGTTTCGTTTGGGCCCACTTAATTATATTTTTTTTCACAATTTGCCTCGACACCATTAAATTTTGGATAGAAAAATATAAAATGTCTAAAATAATTGAACTATTCATCAACTTTTCAAGTGATGCCATCACTGTTTCACTCATTTTTAAATTGTTATTTTTCTGTATTTCCGATATATTTTTCCTTGTGATTTCTACAATCCAACTTTAATTTTATAAACAATCAATAACATAATCATGCTGAATTATGATTCACACATAATAATATTCGGTTTGGCCACAAACAAATTAGAAAACTCCAAGACTTTGAAAGCATCTTCTTTAACAAACTCATCAGGCTTCAAGCCACATCTTCAATTTCTAGCTTTTATGGGAAGTAATTTAAAGAACCTTCAGTTCGTCACTAACCCCATCATCAATTTCAATTTCATTCAACACATCTTATTTTGTATGGAATACATCTGTAGCACTAACCAAATCCAAATCAAGATCGGTCAAAGTTAACCAATCTAGCCCGAGCTCGAAGAGGATTCCGGTGGGAGTGCGAGTGAGGAAGCTTCTCGGCGGCGGAAGGAGGTTTGCGCCGGTGAAGGTGTTTCGAACTCGCGATGACTGAGATCTCTCTTCGCCTGAGCACTAGATATGGCCAGATCTACCCAATTCCTTGCCTCCTGGGTCCCGTCAGCAACCTTGTGGAACACCAGTCTCGCCGGAGTCTTGCTCAACCTACGGCTGTTCGTCTGGATCGGAGTTTTATCGAAAACCAATATTCGATTTCTTTGATTCGGTCTCGAATTAGACCTTCAATGGCCTCTTCGGCACCCATTTACAGGTTCAGGACGAACGAGACGAGAGACGTCGATTGTGAGTAGGGGACGAAGTAGACCGTTGACGGTAATCACTCAAGAAATCATGATTTATTGCTTTAATCATTCACCACCCACCCAAATTGATCTTGTTTCCGGGTAAATATGAAGGTAGTTATTACTTATATTTTATTTCATTATCAATATCTTGTAAAACTTGTACATGTGTACTGCCTTTCACGATAATAAGCAAGGAGTTAAATCCTTTTCACGGTGAAACATTTAATTTGGATATATAAAGAGATAAAAAGTCACAAATTTAAACTTCAAAACCAACTAACCAGGTTTTGAGGGTATTTTGGGCATGTTGACCAAAATTAACAGAAAAATATTAGAAAACCTAACGGAAATAACTAACGTATATTTTTTTGGTAACTAGGTGAGAAAAAATGACACTTTTTGAAATAAATATAATAATTTGTTAAAAGGCTTCAACTAGGAGTAGTAAGTTGTAATTAACTTATACATTTATTTATGCATATAGTAATTAGCAAGCAGGCAAGAAATAGGTAGAAGGTGAAACGAAAACACACTCTCGTGCTATTGTCGGAGTCATATGATCGCTACTGTTGTTAAAGTGGACCCCCTAACAAATTTAAAGACGAACTAAATGATAGAAGGGTATTTTTTTTACTGTAAAATTGAGTAATGCTCGACAAAAATTTAACTTAGGTGATTTAAAATTATTATAAAAATTAATCGGGTATGTCAATATGCAATTAACCCTTAAATAAGTTTTGTTAAATAATTAATTTATAAACTCGTGAATTTGGCTTTGCATAGGGAAAGCATAATGGCGTTAATTTCCTGGACTGTCATAGAAATTTGAGAATAGTTCTCAAGCAAGAAAGAAAGGAATATGCCTTTGAACAACCTATTCATGAGAAACCAGCAGGCAATGCCACAAGAGATGTTAGAGATGCATTTCAAAAGCACTATAATGACTCTATAGATGTGACTTGTACTATGTTGGGTAACATGGAGGCGGACCTCCAAAAGCAACTGATTTACTTGCAGTTGGATGCATACGCTATGATTGGCCATCTCAAGCAGATAAACTAAAGAAGGAAACAATCGAAAGATATAATACAATCAAAGATTTGCTTTCTTGCAAAATATCAGCAGGAACTGCTGTAAGTCCGCATATTCTCAAGATGAAGGGTTACCTTGAGCACTTGGCAAGACTGGGTCTTGGCATGCCACAAGAGCAGGCTACAGATATTGTTATCCAATCCCTTCCATCTACATATGATGAGTTCGTTATGAATTATAATATGCATAACATGGAAAAGACCGTCTCAGAGTTGTATGGAATGTTTCAAACTGCTGAGAAGAACATCAAAACAAAGATTAAGGATGTTCTAAAGGTCAATAAGGGGATACGCTTCAAGAAAGTTGGTGCTAATAAGAGTAAAACCTTCAAGAATGGTAAAGAAAAGGGAAATGCCACTTGTTTTTTCTGCCATGAGGCTGGTCACTGGAAAAAAGGGACTTTAAAAAAATACCTAGATTAGTAGAAGAAGAGTGGGGGATCCACGTCTTAAGTTATTTACTTTACAAAGATCAATCTTTCTACTTCTGAATCTTAGGTATTGGATACCGAATCTGAATCTCACATTTGTACTAATGTACAAAGACTCAAAAGTAGAAGAAATCTGACCAAGGATGAGGTGGACCTACGAGTAGGCAATAGGATGAGGGTCGTCGCAATTGCTGTAGGGTCATCGAACTTAATTTGCCCTCGGTCTTGTTTTGGCACTTAAAAATTGCTATTGTGTACCAACTTTTAGTAGTAATATTTTTTCGGTTTCTTGTTTAGACAATGAAGGATATAAATTTTCTTCAAAGAATAATATTTTCAATATCTATCGAAATAACATTTACTATACAAGTGCTCCTAAAATTTGTGGATTGTATGTTCTTGACATTGATGACATTACTGAAAGGTCAATCTGTGATGTAAACGCCAAACGGCTCAAATATGATGATTTGAACTAAACTATAATATGTCATTGTCATTTAGGTCACATCAATGACAAGCTCATATCAATACTTTATAAGTGTGGACTTCTAAGTCTATTTGAATTTCATTCAATTGATAGATGTGAATCTTGTTTTATGGGAAAAATGACAAACACATCTTTCACGTGAAAGGGCAAGTGACTTATTGGGACTGATGCATTCCAATGTATGTGGACCCTTAAGTACACTAGCCAGAATGGGATTCCACTACTTCATCACGTTTACTGATGATATCAGTAGATATGGTTATGTCTATTTGATGAGACATAAGTCTGAAACTTTTGACAAGTTCAAAAAGTTTAAGAATGAAGTACATAACCAACTTGGGAAAAGTATTAAGGTACTTCGATCGAACCGAGGTGGAGAATACTTAACTCAAGAATCCATCAATCATTTAGGGGATTGTGGGATCATCTTAGAATGGATTCCGCCTAGAACGCCACAGTTAAATGGTGTGTATGAACGGAAAAGTCAAAATTTATTAGATAAGGTCGTTTTGGGGTTATACTCTAGAAACAGCTGCATTCATATTGAATAGGGCTCCAACGAAGGCAATGGAAAGTACACCATATCAGATATGGCATGAGAAACAACCTTGTTATAACGATGAATGTTGGCTTATTTTTTAGTCAAGAAGGATTTCGAGCGTATGATCAGGAATGATGTCAAGATGTATGTTGCATCATCTTGCTCGAACTTATGTACGACGAAGCAATGCATAGTTTTCTTAAATATAAAGATATTCGACGATTATGAATCTGGAAGATCTCCAGCTGTGTACAAGACTTTTGAGAAGTCTTGAATGTGTAATGATTCGGGAAAGCCTCCTGCCGTGATAGAGATTATGCAAAGATATTCGGCGACAAGAAGAATTTGGGAACTAAGATCTCTAGGATTAAGGATACCTTGATGCATTTCGTGAACCACTCTGAAAAACTACTATAAAAGCAAAGGCATCATCATTAGTAGCGGTTGGCTTCTTCGAGAGAATATACAGAGCTCTTAGACGTGAAGGACGTGCGGGTTGAGAGGCTGTGTATTCTTTGAAGAACATTGTATATCACTACCAGAATAAAAAGTTCGAGTGTAAGTCACTGTGTTTTCTTTGTATGCATGATTGAAGATTCACGTTCAAGATCAAACAACGACTTGAGACATTCGAGCAAGGAGAGTGCTCGTCGAGTGGAACCAAGACGGGGTCTTGGATTTAGGGGGAGTCTTTGAGACAGGTTTGCATTTATAATAGTAGCATAGGGTAGTGATATGTCTGATGATCACTGATACTTTTATGTTGTGACTTATTACTTCATAGTGAAACCTTTCCACTGGAAAAGTGCCCCCAGACGTAGGTGAGTTAGCACCGAACTAGGTAAAAAATCTGCGTGTCGTTGTTTATTGTGTTATTCGTATCTGCTCTAGTTGTTAAGAATATTGTCTCAACATTGTTCTTGACATCTTGTCTGGCGTAAGAAATCAGAATTTATGTTGGTATTAGAAGAGGCACCTATATCTTTAGGTGAGTATAACGTTCCGCAAGATGTTATGACATTATACTGTGACAATGTCAGTGCGATCAATATTTCCAGATATCTAGTCCAACACAGCAAGACAAAGCACATTGATATTAAGCATCATTTTATTCGGGAGTTGGTGGAAAAGAAGAAAATCGTATTGGAATACATCCACAATGAAAAACAGTTTGCAGATATATTTACAAAAGCATTGGATTTGAACCGGTTTGAGTGCCCGAGATCGTCTTTTGGGGTATGTTCGATTAATCTCTGATAAAACAGTCGGTTGAGAGGAAGTTAAGTTGGTACCTTCTCAGAAACGACACAACCAATCCTAACAAACTATTAGGCCCAAACTGTCAAGGCCCGAGTTAAGAGGTTGCAACATTTGAATTTCCTTTATTGTTATACCGTCTCCTCTAACATAAATCTCTGTGTGCGTATTACTTTCCTTTTACTCTCAAAATTTAGGGCTATCAAATCTGTTAAGTTCTGCCGAGTTAAGATGGTGAAGACAAAGAGCACCGCCAGTAAAAAGTCAAGGGGCAAGAAGATTGTCGGAAAAGGACCACGAGCCAAGATTATCGAGAGAGACGCTACTGAATACAAATGAGAAGTGAATCGTCATGGAGTGCGATTCCAGGGGTTAGCTGCTGCTAAGAAAGCCGATGGGTGTTCAGGCTTAAGCTCCCCCTGCCCCATTGTTTGCAAGTTACAAGCGAAAACCCAGATCAGGAAGTGCACCACTCTCCATGACCGATTTGAGCGGACCAGTACGAGGAAGAGAGGAAAGTCTTCCAAATGATGCCAGTACCTCGACAAAGGAAGTTTCAGTGCATGCGAGTGAAGATGCACTTGAGAAAGATGTATTGGTCCTTCTCTTGCCAGAAACAGCTCTAGGGCCGCTCGAGGAAGAACAAGGTACCCATCCTTCCTCTAGGCCAAATATTGATAATTCTTGGAATAGCGATCTCCTAGATTCGCTCTTAGAAAACATTGAGGCTCCTCTAGAAGGAGTGGTTGAAAAATTGATGAGTAAGGAAAAGGAGAATGAGAAGGATAATGAGATTGATGTTGAGGAGAATGTTGTAGAGGTATAAACGACCCAGATTAGTCAGGGTCTTGAAGAAATTGTTGAGGAAGAATTTGTTCCTGATGAAGAACTAAGTGTTAAAAATAATGATGTTGTGGAATTTGAAGTTAAAAATCATGTTGGTGAAGAAGTCATTGCTTCTATTGAGGAATAGGAAGTTACTAAGAATGATACTGATAGAAAAGTTACTGCTGTTGTTGGAGTGGTGGGTGAAACCGCTGAGAAAATTGTCTCTGATAATGTTGGAATGATAGCTAAGAAGGTTTTCTCGAAGAATGGTTCTAACAACGTTTCTGTCGATGATGAAAAGGCTACTGCTGTTAAGACCAGTGAGGCACAGTTTGTTGATGATGTCGTTGCAGATGACGCAGCAGAAGTTGTGCAGGATGTCCTAACATCCTTGAAAAGTACAATTCATGAAGAAGTAAGTCTCCCTGCAATGATGGAAGAAGAAAAGAAAAAAAATGAAAAGTAGGACGGAGGCACCAAAGAAGGCTATAAATCCAAGTAAAAGGAAGAAGGTGACCAGCCAAGAACCGGAGAAGATGAGCAAAGGGGAGAAACCCGTGCAATCCACAAGGAAGCTCATAGACGAAGATAGTGAGGAGGAAGAAAGTGAAGCACTGCTCATCAAAGAGGTCAAGTCTATTGATGGTTAGAAATTGGCAAAGAATGTGCCTACTGTTCCCATCGACAATGTGCCATTCCATACAGTCGAAGGGTTAACAGATGGAAATTTGTCTATCATCGGACAATTTTCCAAGAAAAGGAACTGTCAACCGAAGCTCTCGGTCTGAAAGTGATAATGGACTTACTAGAGAAAACTGAACTGGTCATAACGCTAACAAACATAGGTAACCACTATCCCCTTCTAGTTAAATTTTTTTTGGTGAATCTACCCTCTGATTCCCCTGAAGATCCAGAATATGAAAAAGTTTTTGTTAGAGGAAAATGTTTTAACATCTCCTCTGAAATTATTAATGCATACCTGGGGAGAAAAACTGTGCAACTCGATCCTATTCCTCACCTAGATCAAGTTGTCAAGGAGATCACTGGAAACACAAGCAGAGTCTGGCCTACCAAAGGTTCTATAGTTGCCTCGGACTTAACTTCAAAGTATTTCGTGCTATACCACATAGGATTGGAAAATTGGGCACCCTCCAAAAATGGGTCTCTGGATAAGTCTGACCTAGCGATCCTCATCTACCAAATAGATACGGGCTGTATTCTTGATTTTGGGCAGTTTGTTACTGACCACTTTATGCGGCATGCTAGATCATTTGCTGTCAAAAGCCCTGTTGGGTTTGCTTCGCTTATCTCTGGTATCCTCCTCCATCAACATACATCCATCCTGAGGAGTATCGAAAAAGTGGGGAAGAAACCCAGAGTCATTGTGACCATCAATAAGTTGTTTGAAGGAAAGCATGCCCTGGATATTGTCAAGAAGAATGTTGAGCAGATAGTCAAGCCAAATGTCGAGACCACTGTCAAGAAGGATGCTAAAGCAACTGGAGAAAGTTCCAGTCATACTGTAGACATTGGTCACATATCAGCTGCCTTCCACAACGATGTCACCATGGAGCTGACAAGCGAGATCGCCACTTACAGCAAGTGATCCAGACCCTGGGTGCACGGAAGAAGATTTGTGAGGGAATATTTGCCAAGATGCCTGCTCCTACTACATAGGAAGAAGAAGATAACACCGGTTCTAGTGATGAAGAAGCCTCAAGCAGTGATGAGTCTGCTTGATTTAATCTCAAAAACAGTTTATTTATGTTTTGTTCTGAGATGTGTTGCCTTGACGCTTATTTGACTCGCATGTACGAGTTGTTTTGTTTACTCTTATTTGGGGCCTGAGCCCGAATCAAGTTATTCTAATCTCTCTTCTAGGCATTTTTATTTTCTAAACGACATGATGTCTCTTTTTGAGGAAATCAGGGGAAGACATAGCCATAGTGGTGCACACGACCATATAGTGGTGAGACAAGACCGTAGTGGTGCACAAGACCATAGTGGTGAGAAACATACAACAAGTTTTTTTTTTGTTTTGTGCATATGGGTGCTTGCCTACAAAAATTAGCTAAAGGGGGTGTTTGTTATTACGATGAATGTTGGCTTATTTTTTAGTCAAGAAGGGTGTCAAGCGTATGATCAGGAAAGATGTCAAGATGTATGTTGCATCATCTTGCTCGATATTCTGTACGCCGAAGCAATGCATAGTTTTCTTAAATATGAAGATATTCGACGATTGTGAATCAGGAAGATCTCCAGCTTTGTACAAGACTTTTGGGAAGTCTTGAATGTGTAATGATTCAGGAAAGCCTCATGCCGTGATACAGATTCTGCAAATATATTCGGCGACAAGGATTTGCAAAACTAAGATTTCTAGGATTAAGGAAACCCTAATGCATTCCGTGAACCATTCTGAAAAACTACTATAAAAGCAAAAGCTTCATCATTAGTAGCGGTTGGCCTCTTCGAGTGGATATATAGAGCTACTAGACGTGAAAGACGTGCGGTTTGAGAGGCTGTGTATTCTTCGAAGGACATTATGTATCACTACCAGAATCGAAAGATCGAGTGTGAGTGATTGTGTTTTCTTTGTATGCGTGATTGAAGATTCACGTTCAAGATCAATCAACGACTTGAAACATCCGAGCAAGGAGAGTGCTTGTAGAGTGGAACCAAGACGGGGTTTTGGATTCAGGGGGAGTCCCTGAAATAGGTTTACACTTGTAATAGTAGCACGAGGTAGTGATCTGTATGATGATCACCGATACTTGTATGTTGTGACTTATTACTTCATAGTGAAACTTTTCCATTGGCAAAGTGCCCCCAGACGCAGGTGAGTTAGCACCGAATTGGGTAAACAATCTACATATCATTGTTTACTGTGTTTATTGTGTTATTCGCATCTTCTCTAGTTGTTAAGAATATTGTCTCGACATTATTCTTGACATCTTATCCGACGTAAGAAATCAGAATTTCAAACCTTATTTGTCCTTACTAAGGATTTGGGGATGCGAGGGTTATGTTAAGTGTCTGATTGCAGACAAAATCGAGCACGAATATGATAAATGCATCTGCCTAGGGTATGCCAAGGAAACTAGGGGATACTACTTCTACAAACCTAGTAAGAGCAAAGTATTTGTTGCTCGAGAAGGTGTCTTTTTGGAAAAGGAGTTTGTTTCTTAAAGAAATAGTGGGATTGTTATGCATCTTAAAGAAATTCAAGAAGGTACAAAACAACCTGAAGAAATTCTGGCACCCCACACAGATTATGTAAAAGTAATGGAGTCTAAGCTGAATAAAGAGATAACACCGGTTCCTGAAGTAATTCCATAAGGATCTAGAAGGTCTGAAAGGACACGTCAAGAACCTGTCATATATGGATTCTTGTTATCTGACAATAATAACGTGATTATTGTAGATCAGGATTATCCTACAACTTTTCAAGAGGCCATGAATGTTCCTGACTGAGAAATGGCTAATGGCCATGAAAGATGAAATGCAATTCATGCATGATAATCAAGTTTGAAACTTGGTTGACTGCACTGATGGTGTAAAAACCATTGGTTGCAAGTGGGTCTTTAAGGTGAAGACTGATATGGATGGAAAACCTCAAACCTATAAAGCACAACTAGTTGCAAAAGGTTTCAGGCAAACTCATGGTATAGTCTATGACGAAACCTTCTCCCAGTTGTGATTGTTAAATCAATCTGAATTCTTCTTTCCATAGCCGCATACTATGACTATGAAATATGGTAGATGAATGTCAAAACTGTGTTCTTTAATGGAAAGCTAAATGAGGATATGTACATGACACAACCTGAGGGTTTTGTCGATCCGAAGAATGTTGGAAAGATTTGCAAGCTGCAGAGATCCATTTATGGATTCAAACAAGTTTCTCGGAATTGGAATCTTCGCTTTGAAGAAGACATAAAGGAGTTTGGCTTTGATCAACATGAAAATGATTCTTGTGTATACAAAAAGGCTAGTGGGAGTGCAGTTGTCTTCTTAGTGCTCTATGTTGATCACATACTTTTGATTAGAAACGAAGTCCCCACCATGCAAGACACCAAAGCATGCCTTGAGAAATGTTTCTCAAAGAAGGACTTAGGCGATGCCACATACATTTTGGGCATCGAGATCTATAGAGATCGGTCTAAAATGTTATTAGGCCTAAGTTAGAGCACTTATATAGACAAAGTATTGAAAATATTTTCAATGCACGAATCCAAGAAAAGATTCTTACTCATGAGACATGGCGTCAAGTTCAGCAAAATTCTCAGTCCTAAAGCACAGGATGAGCTGAGCAGGATGAACATGATTCCATATGCTTTGGCAATTGGATCGATCATGTAGCAATGATTTTTACAAGACAAGATGTCTCATACGCCTTAAGTTGCACCGGCGGTGAACAACACTAGATAACAGTGAAAAACAACCTCAAATACCTGGAAAAAAAACTAAGGATAATTTTATGCTATATTGGGGTATAGACGAAGAACCAGTACATCCACAAAACATAAATAAATTAACGATTTGGATACACAACATTTGTGTGTTTGACAAAACATAAATAAAGTAACGATCTGGATACACAACATCTGGATGACATGAAATCACGATCAATCATAATCACACATTTGTGCACGTATAAAAAGTACATTTGTTAAGGCATATTTCGGTATGATTGTGCACTACCAAGTGCGTCTATGTTTAACATGCGTGTAGCTTTACTCAAATGTAGTATGGCCAGAAGATACAATACAAACTCTAATCAAATTCATATTCTGGTATGGTTGTTCACTACAAACTGTGTCCATGTTTTACATGCGCGTGGCTTTACTCAAATGTAGTATGACCAAAAGATATAATACAAATTGAAATCAAATATATTATTATGGTATGGTTGTTCACTATAAAGTGTGTCCATGTTTTACATGCGTGTGGCTTTACTCAAATGTGTGAGAAATGATTAAATGGACGAATGTCCTTTCATGTATATGTCTGGTTGTCCGAATAGTTATAGATGAAATATGTAGGGGAAGGCTTATATGCATTTGATATGCCGAATTAGGGACATGTCAGAACAAAATCTATGAACATATGGATATACTGAACAAGGGGAAGGTTTCTATGCATTTCATCCCGAGTCAAGGGTGTCCACATAATTGTAGTATAACCATTCTAATTCAAGTGTGTCCGACAAGAGGCAAGTATGTCCATCATAAATCAAGTGTGTCCTTCATGGATCAAGAGTGTCCCTCGTGAGTCAAGTATGTCCCTTATCTCAATGAAGAAGTTTATTCTTCGTTTGCATTACTATGGTCGTTAATATCCTCAACTAACCATGAAAACAGTATGTATGTCCATCTTGTACAAATATAGGACTGAATATGATATGCATAAAAACATAACATTACTTCGAATCATAAAAGACAATATTGATTATCTATAATAATAAGGAAACAAATTAATAGAATACAACTAATATGGAATTAAAAGACAATATCAGCAGTTAACACATTAAAGAATGGAGTCAAAGTTCATCGTAAGGAAACAGATTAATATGGAATAAAATTTATTTCCTAACCGGTCTCTAAGTCAAAGGGTTAGAGTTACTAAACTACCCTTCTAAATCGATTTTTATATGAAATTAGTTGACAAATCCCTCACGTGTGGATTTATGATCGAATGATTAATCCAACGACCCACCAGCGTTCTAACAATATATATATACAGGGAAGGGTTCGGTTTAGAACCAAATGTGTCGTGAAAACATGAGAACCACTGGACATTTCCTTATTTTCGTTGGACATTCATGTATTTTGAATGGACAAAGTGTTTCCGTTGGACATTCGCTTATTTCCGCTGGAAATTCACTTTCATTGGATATCACAATTTTTATTGGACATTCACTTATTTTCAATGGACAAACTCAATTCTCACGTTCTCATAAAGGGGTTTGGTTCTCACCTGATTTGTCCTCTATATATATATATATAGTAGGTATCAAATACAAACCAAGGGAAAATGTCCAAACGTCCAAACTGTATAACATGTAGTGAAATGTTGTATAACTATGTAGAACATGTAGTGCAATGTTGTATAACATATTGGACCTGTGCAAAATTGAAGCAATGTATAACATGTAGTGCAATTGGTTTGGACGTTTGGACATTTTGGGTGAGTTTGTATTAGAGTGCATCCATATATATATATATATATATATCGGCTACAAACTTATATAAAATGTCCAAACGTCCAAACCATGTAGAACTGTCGGATCTGAGACGCGCGTTATCTCATAGTGCGACACGTGACAGGGTCCAACATGTTATACAACATTGCACTACATGTTCTACACGGTTATACAATATTGTACTGCATGTTATACAGTTTGGACGTTTTGACATTTTTTTATTAGTTTTGTACCTGATATCTCCTATATATATATATATGTTGAAATTCTTATTATGACAGTTAGACAAGATGTCAAGAACAATGTCGAGAACAATGTTAAGACAATGTTCTTACCAACTTGTCAGCAAACAGATTTCGGACAATCACAATATCAAGAGTAAAGAGCAAATAGCGACACACAAGATTGTTAACCCAGTTCTGTGCAACTTACTTACGTCTGGGGGCGCTTTGCCAGTGGAAAGATTTCACTATAATGGAACTAGTCAAAACATACAAGTATCGGTGATTATGACATAGACCACTACTTTATGCTACTCTGCCTAGTGCAAATCTATATGAGGCACTCCCCCTGAATCCAAGCCTCCAACTTGATTCCACTCTACGAGCCTCACACTGCCCGGATGTTTACAGGTCGCTGTTAAGCTCTTGTGCGTGAACCTTCAATCACGCATTCACATAAAACCCTCAATCACTCACACTTGATCTTCCGATTCTGGTAGTGATACACAATCGTCCTTCGAAGATTGAGTACCTACCTATAACTCCCCCTTAGACTCTTGCTTTATCATAGATCCATAGAACACAGCCCAATTGACGACCTCAGGCTTTCAAAGCGGTTCACATGCAAGGCCTTTATGAATATATCAACAAGTTGCTTGTCGGTGTGAAGATATTCTAGAGTAATTTTTTTATTCTCAACAAAATCACGAATAAAATGATGCCAAATATCGATGTGTTTGGTCTTACTATGCTGGACCGGAATCTTGAAGATGTTGATAGCGCCCACATTGTCACAGTATAATGTCATAACATCTTGTTTGACATTATATTCGACCAACATCTGCTTCATCCACAAAAGATGTGTACAACTGCTTCCTGCAGGTATGTACTCCGATTCAACAGTGGATAGAGCGACACAGTTATGTTTTTTACTGAACCATGATACAGGATTATTACCTAGGTAGAAACAGCCTCTGGACGTGCTTTTCCTATCAGTAGTGCTACCTTCCTAATCTGCGTTACAATATATCCAACAAGGGTAGAGGACGTATCGAAAGTGTAGAAGACCTAGATCAATAGTGCCAGCGATATACCTTATTATACGTTTGGCCCGGGTTAAGTGACTTACTTTAGGGTTTACTTGAAATCGTGCACATACTCCTACAGCATAGGCTATATCAGGTCGACTTGCAGTGATGTAGAGGAGACTGCCAATGATGCTTCTATACATGCTCTGGTCGACAGCTTCCCAAGAGTCGTCCTTTGTGAGTTTGACATGTGTAGCGGCGGGGGTTCGCTTGTGCGATACATTTTCCAATCCGAATTTTTTCACTATGTTCCTTGCGTACTTTCTCTGAGAGATGAAAATGTTTTCGTCCATCTGCTTGATTTGAAACCCCAAAAAAAAAATTAAGTTCTCCGACCATGCTCATTTCAAACTCCGATTGCATTTGTTAAACAAAATATTCCACCATTTTTCTTGACATTCTGGCGAAGACGATGTCATCGACATATATTTGGGTAATCATCAGCTTTCCATCCTCATTCTTTATGAACAAGGTTTTATCAACTCTCCCTCAAGTGTAGCCACTCTTGATTAGGAAGCTCATCAATCGCTCATACCATGCTCTAGGTGCTTGCTTCAATCCATAGAGTGTTTTTCTCAATTTATAAACATGTTCGGGAGAGTGTGGGTCTATAAATCTCTTTGGATGTGCAACATAGACTTCCTTGTTGAGATCTTCGTTTAGGAATGCACTATTTACGCCCATTTAGAACAGCTTGATTTTTCAATGACATGCAATCCCTAGTAGGAGTCTTATTGCTTCAAGTCTAGCCACTGGTGCGAATGTCTCATCAAAGTCCATGCCTTCGATTTGTGTATATCCTTGAGCGACCAACTTTGCTTTGTTGCGCGTGACGTTTACATGCTCATCCGACTTTTTTTTGAAAATCTATTTTGTACCAATGATATTGACATTTTTTGGTCTAGGCACCAGTTCCCACACCTGATTCTTCTCAAATTGGACTAGCTCTTCTTGTATAGCATTAGCCCAGTATTCATCTTCGATGGCTTCGTTAACATTTTTTGTTTCGATCATCGAAACAAAACATACATTTCCTATAATATCCCTGTAACTGATGTGAGCTTTAGGACGAGTACGCATACCTTCATCAATATCTCCAATTATTCCAGATGCTGGTGATTTGCCTGAATCCTTCTAGATGGGTTTTTGTATCTAATTACAGGAGCTTCTTCTTCATTGCTAATGATGTTGTCTACTTTCTCGTCAACATTTTTCTTGACATCCGAGTTCTCAGGTTCGTTAGCAACATTATTCCTCACATCTTTAGGCACAAACTTCAGGATTACTTCGTCTTATTCAGGAACATTTGGCACATTTGGATGGACGTCTACACATTCATCATTGACCACCACGTTAATTGACTCCATCACTGTCTTGGTGCGTTTGTTGTAAACTCGACATGCCCGACTGTTCCTTGAGTATCCAAGAAATATGCCGTTATCGCTCTTTGGATCAAACTTTTGTCGCGGTTCTCTATCAGCTAAGATATAGCACACTGATCCAAAAATGTGAAAGTACTTTGCATTTGGTTTTCTTCCCCTCCAGAGTTCATAGTGAGTGACAGACATACCTGGACGTAGTGTGACTCGATTGTGAATATGACAAGTGGTGTTAAGTGCATCTGCCCAAAAAAGAGTATGAATGTTTTGAGCCAACATCATAACTCGAGCCATTTCTTGCAATGTTCGGTTCTTGCGCTCGACGATCCCATTTTATTGAGGAGTGATTAGAGTAGAGAACTCATGAAATATGCCTTCGGAGTTGCAATAGTCTGCAAATTTGCTATTTTCAAACTCTCTCCCATGGTCACTACGTAGGCGGAGTATTTTCCCGATTCGGTCATCCTTTTCACATTGAACTTGAACGCATAGATTTTTGAAAATAGAAAAGTGGCAGACTTTCTCGAGCAAAATCAACCCATGTTTACCTTGAAAAGTCGTCAACACAAACGAACACATATCGTTTTCCTCCTAGACTCTCAACTTGCATAGGTCCCATGAGATCGACATGTAGTAGTTCTAGAACCCGTGAGGTAGTAATATGTTGCACCTTCTTGTGTGACATCTTCGTTTGTTTTCCTATTAGACATTCTCCACAAATTTTTCCTTCTACGATTTTCAAGTTTGGTACTCCAACGATGGCTTGTTTAGAGATGGCGTTTTGCATGCTTCGGAGGTTTAGATGTCCGACTTTTCGGTGCAATAATTTGGTCTCATCTGCCTTAGTAATTAAGCACTTAGAGCCCTCGTTGCTAATATCAGAGATCCAGAGATAACAGTTATCTTGTGACCTTATCCCTTGCATTACGATATCTTGTTCGACATTCTTCACCGAACATTCTTTACGAGTGAATTTAACATGAAGATCTAGATCGCACAGTTGGTTGATACTTATGAGATTTTCTTTGAGTCCCTCGACTAGAAAAGCTTTTGCCAGACAAGATACTCCAGTACACTTGAGTTTTCCTTTACCAATGACACGAGCTTTTACCCCATCACCAAAAGTTACATGGCAGTTAGTGTATGGTTTGATGTTTGTCAAAAAGTCTCGTGTACCTGTCATGTAGCGTGAGCATCCGCTGTCAAAGTACCAGTTTGTGTTGGTTGAGGCACACACGGTGGTATAGGCGATGTTGGCCTGGTATGTTTTGTCTTTCACTCTCCATTCCATCTGTCTAGGCTTTCAATCGTTATGTTGAAAATGGCTTCGAGCTATCCATTTTGAGTGGGGGGATGGTCTCTTACCATTAAGATGATAGCAAAAAGGTTTGATATGACCTTTCTTCCCACGGTAATTACAGGTCCATCGTGATTCATTGGTAGACCGCTTGGATAGTGGTTGATTGAGCTTAGACATCCTTTCTTGTGTTGGGTAGACGTGTGTCGAGAGGGATGTCACGACATGTTTCTCCATCTCTTCAGTTGGGGATTGTTGTGGAACAGACTTGGTTTCGGATGATGAGCCATTATGAATATATATAAGTCCCCTTGTGTCTCTGGCCTGGTTTCCCATTGACAATATTTTGTCTAGTCTCTCTAAGCTTGGATTCATCATTTTAACCGACTTGGTCATTTGTTCTATTTCTCCATTGAGTCGAGTGACCTCTTGTTTTAGCTCGATGATAGTCTCCAGCATTCTAGTCTTGTCGTTTGTAAGGGTGATAATCTGAGCAGCTTGCTTGTCTAGAATTTGGGACTCTTCAATCCATTTTGTGTAGAGGATGCAGTAAGCCTCGTTGAGCTAATTATCGTTCCACTCATCATCTAGTGATAAGTCATATGTGTCATTACTACCTTTATCGGGATGGTCGAGCTTGCTGGATGAAGCAGAAACGGTGAATGGCACAAAGTTGCTTATCTCTTCAGTTTCACTGTCATCAGTTTCTTCATCGGACATGGTTGCATTATAGCCCTTCTTCTGTTTCTTTTGGGAAGTTAGGACATTCCCTTTGGGTAGTGTCTGTATCGTTCACATGCATGGCATTGAAACCTTCTACCGTCACTGTTTCCTTCATCAGCTTTATTGTCCATGTCAAAGTTTCCTCTTCGTTGAACTTTCTGTGGAACATCCTTCTTGACATCTCTTGTGACATTCTTCCAGTCATTTTCTATAACATTTTTCCCAGACATTATGTTGAACCACTTCATGACCAGGTTATAGTTCTTTGCTAGCAAAGTTATGATAGCGTCAATTTAATCATCCTGGTTTGAATGATCTTGCTCAACATGCTTGGGCATGGAACTATTGAAGGCCACTCCTTTATTTTTCTGTCAAATGCTTGGTAGAGACAGCTTATACGTCATTGGAGATCCATTAGTTCATCAAAGGGAAGGGTCTTGAGATCGTGGACCTCTTCAATGACTGTTATATTCTTCTTAAACCTTGAATTCAAGGCTCTTAGGGTCTTTCTCACTAGTTTCTCATCTGTCATTGGTTCAACCAAAGAGTAAGATTCGTTGGCAAGGTCTCAAATTCGCACATTAAATTCAGCCACAGTTTCGTCTTCCTTCATGACAAGTGCCTCAAACTTCGTTGTTCAATACTGAAGCTTTTGTTCTCGTACCTTTGTGGTTCCCTCATATGCAACAGTCAGAATGTCCCATGCTCATTTGGCAGTAGTGCAGGTGTTGATCAATCTGAACACGTTTCTGTCCACACCATTAAAAATCGCATTGAGGGCTCGGGAATTTCCTAGAGCAGCTTCTTCATTAGTGTCGGTCCATTCAGACTTTGGTTTGAGATTTGTGAAGTTACCCTCAGCATCTTGATAGCACGGGGCGCTCCAGCCATTTATCACAGCCTTCCAGGTCTTGTTGTCGATGGATTTCAGGAAGGAGCACATACGGGCTTTCCAATATCCGTAGTTGCTCTCATCCAGAATCGGTGAACGGTTAAATGATCCACCTTCTCTAGTGTTGTCCATTTTTTCAATCAAAATTTGTCTCTCAAGATCTCACCTAAAGCTGTAGGTGCCTCCTTTGATACCAATTGAAATTCTGATCATGACAGTTAGACAAGATGTCAAGAACAATGTCGAGAACAATGTTAAGACAATGTTCTTAACAACTTGTCAGCAAACAGATTTCGGACAGACACAATATCAAGAGTAAAGAGCAAACAGCAAATAGCGACACGCAAGATTGTTTACCCAGTTCGGTGCAACTCACCTACGTCTGGGGGCTCTTTGCTAGTGGAAATATTTCACTATAATGGAACTAGTCAAAACATACAAGTATCGGTGATTATCACTCAAACCACTACTTTATGCTACTCTTCCTAGTGCAAATCTATCTCAGGGACTCCCCCTGAATCCAAGCTTCCAACTTGATTCCACTCTACGAGCCTCGCACTGCCCAGATGTTTACATGTCGCTATTAAGCTCTTGTGCGTGAACCTTCAATCACGCATTCACATAAAACCCTCAATCACTCACACTTGATCTTCCGATTCTGGTAGTGATACACAATCGTCCTTCGGGGAACACACAACCTCTCAGCCCGCCAGTCCTGCACGTCTAAGAGCTTTGTGTATTTACCGAAGAAACTACAAAGAGTCCCTCGCTGCTAAGGGTGGAGCATAAGCTTTTATAGCAGCTGCAAAACTAATTCCGAAAACGCATTTGGGTTACCATAATCCTAGTCGATTTAGGTTTCCCAAATCCTTAACACCGATATCTTCTCAGAGTCTCTATCACGGAAGGAACTTTCTAGAATCATGACTCAAACAAGACTTACCAAAAGCCTTGTACACAGCTGGATCTTTTCAATTGCAATATGTCTCCTAATTTAAGAAACTTTCCAATGCTGCGATCCACAAATGTCGCGCAAGATGTTGAGACCAACTGCTTAACATCTTTCCTGATTAGATGCTCGACTTCTTTCGTATTGCCTAAAAATAAAGCCAATAACAAATGTAACAACAATATATATATATATATATAATTAAAAAAATTGTTATTATCATTTGTATTCAAATTAGTTTAGACAAATAATTGAAATCAAAT